>JAZDUA010000003.1:5360000-6560000 GCA_038098605.1 Gryllus longicercus | reverse complement strand
TTTATAACAGAACTGATAAATAGTAAAAACAATTTCACTTTGCCATGTTTTAGCTCACCTGGTAAGTTCTTTTTTGTGCGCTACCGCACCACAACGTGGGGGGTTTTTGCCCTCGATAGGGAAGTTATAGCTTTATTATTATTAATTATAATTAATAATAATAATAATAATAATAATAATAATAATAATAATAATAATAATAGGGAAGCAATTATTCAATCGGGAGCTTCGTTACAACTTAATTGTTCATATTGAAGTTCCGTATGGATAGCCGCAACACAGCTGATAAAATCAATTCGCCGTCTTAATGGAAGTATACCGATCTTTATAATTTAACTTAAAATGTATACGAGTTCAGGTATAGGTTAGGGATCCCAGAGTTCACGAAAATGTGCAAAAATTGCACTTTTCCCCATAGTATGTCGCACAAAAATATTTTGGATAACAAATTGAAGATGACTCTTCCATGATTATAAGGTGACCAATCGTCCTCCTTTTGTAGGTTGCCTTCCTCAAAAAGTGTCCTCATTTTTAATATTTTAAATCTAATCTGTTAATCTCTGTATTCATAACTGCCGTGCCGAACTGTTACGCATCATGTGACGGAACAGTTCGGAAAGACGCGATTAGTTATGCCAAATCGGGGGTATTTCAGGCGGTTTAAGTGGATTTTCAACTCGTACCTTGGGAAAAAAGTAATTCCGCTGACAGCGAAAAAAAACGTTGATAAATAATTGAGATGGGGATAAATAAGCGGAATTTTAATTTAACTATTCACAGAAATGTTTTCAAAAACTCCTAAAAAAAATTATTACTGTGCAACGTTTGTATGGGCACGATATCTATACATCTATTGCGTATACAGATACACTCTCAAATATTTTTTCACTATCATTGTTGTGAATAATATTTTATTCTTGGTGTTTTCGCAAACTAGTCACAACAACTATTTGTTATTATTTATTGAACACGCATGCTCTTGTTCCAAAATTTCAAATATGTTAGAAAATGATATATTGACAAAAATGTTCATTCAATGGAAACAAACTCGTCTAATTAAATAATTAAAAGGGCTGCAAGCATAATAAGTGTATTTTGTATGAATTAATAAAAAGTTTAAATTATTTATGTTGTTATTTTTTATTATCTCGCACTTACTAATGCAAGAAGAGAAAGTACTGTAATCGCGCGCTGAAAAACGGCGAATTTTCGACACAAAAACTCCTAGTGCCGGGCCCTAGTAATGAAAAAGTGGATAAATCCAGTTGCTAAATATAGAAGAAAAAATACTCTGGCACGTGGAGTAGCCAGAATCCAAGTTTTGTGCGTTCTTCATACCGAAAAATCGATTGACGGCAAAACGTCTGACTGTTATTATGTGCACAACACTAGCACATAAACCATACAGCCGATTTTCTCCAAAATTGATATTCCTCAATCGTTCAGCCTGATGTCACGGCCCCTGGAATTTGAAACCGATATTTTCATTTAGTGGGTACTTTACATGAAACCCTCCACATATTTTCAAAAACATGCTTCGAATGTTTCACAAAATTTTGTTATTGAAGTGAGGACGTTTAAGAGAATGGTGCAGGTCTCATATTTGTTTAAATACCCGATTTCTCTAAAATTGCAAAAAATGTTAAAACTACAAAATTGAAGATGGAGACTTTTGCCTCAGACAATGTATGTTGTACACAAGTAGCTCTTTAAAAAAGGTCATGTACAATTTTTTGAAAAAATAGTAGTTTTTGCGTAGTATGCCCTTGAAAATATCGTATTTTTTACTTACTAGGCTGTCCGGGTATTGCAATACGCCCTGAGGAAGGTCGCAGAATGGCGACCGAAACGTCGGCACCTTCGCCATGGACGCGGCGTCACCCGGACAGCCTAGTAAGTACTGACTCCGGCCGCGGAAGCCTACGCTCTCAATCGTATTTTTTTTTTCTAATGAACCGCTCCAAATTTTTTAATTAAATTTTCTACACTTATTTAATAAAGGACGGTAAAAAATATGGTACTAGACCCATTCTCAGGTATAGTTCTATTTTTTTAAAATTGTAAAAAAATATAATTCTAAAACTACAAAATTGAAAATGGCAAAGTCTGCCTTAGTTTGCCTAAAGCAATGTCTGTTGCACTAAATCAGCTTTTTAAAAAAGGTCATGTAAATTTTTTTGAGAAAATAAGTAGTTTTAGCGTAATTTGCGCTTGAAATTTAAGAATTTCTTTCCTGTTTGAAATTAATGAAGGGCGACCCGTCGTACATAAAGATACTATTGTAATATTTCGAGAAAGTATGTACCGTTATAACACCACTAGTTTCTCGATTTTTGATCCTCCTTTTAATTGTAAAGACATTGGCCACCTTAATGATCATGAAATAAGAAACTTGGTTGACTTACAAATATCCTAAAATGGCACAACACTAAACAAAAAATATCTGGAATTGGTAGCATTTCAAATACATTCAATACTGTGAAATACATTACAAACTATGCTCCCTTGCGTCAATTTGCGGATAAAACCAAATATTCTGAGATTATGACATGAAATTGTAATTGACAAACAATATATAAGAATGGGGCATGACAAATATTACAATATTCTGACTTCCACGTCTTGACTTACCATGATTATATGCCGAAAATAAAAATCTGTAGTCCCACACAAAAGAAAGATAATACACGAACATAACTGATTCGTTCGAGTTGCCGTTTCAGTCGGTTAGCAAAAAACGATGAGTCGCAACACTGTGATACAGCACTGGAAGCATAGAGGAGAGATACTACTCTATGACTGGAAGATTCCAAACATGTATAGTATTTGAAAATCCTAGAAACAGTTCATTCATTTGAAAACGTTATACCAGTATACTTCGGTTTTCCTAACTTGGCGCGTCAGGGCCTTTCTTCACAATGGAATATCACACGGTATTTCGCGTCTTTCTCGGCCGCTAGACTCATCGCACTGCTTGATACGGTCGCGATCATGAGACATCTAGCGGAACGACCGAGAAGACGCGAAATCCCGTGAGATATTCCATCGTGAAGAGGCCCTGACGCGCCACGTTATAAAAACCGAAGTATAACTTGCGTAACAGATGAACGTTGGAACATTTAAGAATGTTTGTCATGATTTTGAAGTATCAACGAAAAATATTTGAGGAAACATTTTTGGCCATATAATGGAATAAAAAACAATAAAAAAATGTTTTTCATGAAACTATCGGAATTTTGGCCCTCTCATCAGAATGTGACACAAATGAATCTTCACAGTCCTTAAACTCATATTCCTTGATTGCATACCAAATTAATATGCACCCACGTACAGGCACGCTTTCTTTTTAAATGTTTCTCAAGGATTCTTATAACAATAGACAATCTTCTGTCAATCTAAACTATCTTCATATCCGATAGCAAATATTGAAATTTTGCCTAATGCCAATGCACGTTAATTTTATTATGAACAATTTCTCCGACTCATTTGGTTATGAAATAAATAAAACTAGTTCTTACCATTAAGCTCGAAATTCTCCGCGTTTTAATTTAAATAAGATCGAGACATTTAAATTACAATATAACCATATAACAAATATAGAAAATAATTTAATGAAACGTTGTTCTCTGTATTTGGCATTTGGGACGATTGACCCACTTCGACGGGTAGCTAACAGGGTTTCTATGCCTGGGCTTAGTTTAATTACAATGCTTGGGGGTAAGAGACATGTTGCATAACGTATTTCCACCATGTACTTGTAAACTCCGCCTGCCTGAGCTATTCTTAGTTAATGCATAATTTTACGTGGTGAGACTCTTCCGTCTGACCACGCAAATTTCGCTACGTTCCTTTCACCATCTATCGGAGACGGAGGTATTATATCATGCGACGAAACAGGTTTTTTGAATTTAGCTCAGAGGGTTCTTTAAGGCTTGAGTTTCTTTAAATGTAGTAAATCTACTACATGTGACACCCGGATTTACATCCCCTCCGAAAAATGGCGTACGAAAGATCTTTAGCCCTTAAAAATCCACGGTTTCGATCGGGTTTGAACTCACTTACTTGGGTATTCCAGTACGCTATCTGTTATCCCACCGAACACGTTCTTCGTCACACAGCTTCAGAAACTGAGACCGTTTTATTGGAAAGCTACAGCTTTATTTCTTGTCCCGACTGGAAATCGAAACCTAGGATCGCACTACAGAATACTAATACGTTGTCCATGAGCTATCCGAGGGGATCTATCACAGTATACGTATTTACATATTATATAAACACGAATACTGTAGTTCTATCTTATTTTCTATGAGTAAATAAATTAATCACAACCAGACCGTCTGCCAGCCAAATTCAGCACGCTTAACTAATCGCTGTAACTAGTTCCTACTTAACGCTACCCAGTCGCTACTTCATTAGAACTTATATTAGCGTGTTGATCAAATATCCGTGCGATGGCGGGCATGCCTCGTTCAAAACGCAACCGAATTCCGTTACGGACGAGCTGGTAATGTTCTATAGCCCAATTTCCAGTGTACCGTTTAGTTCGAGCATTTTGGGCAAGAAACAAACATTTTTCTTCCTTCGTATTATTACTTACCGTTTAAGGCTACGTAACCAAACTAGTGGTGCTACAACACACTTTCTCGCGATGGCCACGTAATATTATAATATGACAATGTGTCACACTTCAACTACTATTTGAAAAATTCTTAATGAAATGAAGCGTGAAAAATACACACTTATAAAAACTTCGAATGCTTAAGGTGGTTAGAGCGAGATTAGTGTTATGTTTAACATGCCTCTTTTATTGTATTAATCGAAAGATGAGAGGTTCTTCTATGTTCTGGTAGAGTTTGAATCGATTTCACCGTCCAGTTTTTGCGTAACGAGACCGTAAAGTTTGCTGTTTTAACATGGGCTCTTATGGGGACCTGAGAGATCTGACCTGAAATTTGAAAATTGTGAGAAAATTAACTGTTGAACATGCTTCTAAAAACTTTTCTTTTGGTACCTAGCATCTCGAAGAATCAACATGCGCAATTTGAAAGAAATCTACCGTTTCAAATGGGAGAATTTTGCAAAATTATAAGCCTAAATCAGTCCAAAGGGAGACATTCGCGCGCTTTCTAGAGGGTCGGGACATTGACGCGCATCTCGGCAACACCGCGCGCTCAACGCGCTTCATTCAAATCCAGTGACAAGACCTTGCAAGAGTTCGTACATTCCTCTGGATCTTCTGTGATCAATAATAATATCATCACTTCTGGAGAGCATTGCGTTTGATGGTAACCAGATATTCAGAAAACTGGAATTTTATGGATATAACGATTAGTGCGATCTGAATGAAATTTTAATTCAATTAATATTCCCAATGACTCACTTTGATACTACTCTCTGAGAAAATGGGTGATCTTGAGAGTTTATAGAATTTTTTGAACATTCAGTACAGTACGAGTTCGTATTATTATTTTGTTTTTGC
The DNA here is from genome assembly GCA_038098605.1 of Gryllus longicercus. NCBI lineage: Eukaryota > Metazoa > Arthropoda > Insecta > Orthoptera > Gryllidae > Gryllus > Gryllus longicercus. Next base: position 6,554,521 of record JAZDUA010000003.1, on the reverse strand, counting down.
CGTACGTCAGTTTCTTGCTCCTGAACAATAATTATTTATTCAATTATTCGAAAATTATTCATATTCTGTTTTTTATGGTGGAGTGACACAGTGGATTGTCATTGTCTTCATTTCCTCCTAGCAAAATTAGGCTTGGGACTCCCATCCTCGTGCCCGTTTTTTAAAAATCAATATTAAAAACTTCATAAAATGTTTTTATTTGAAGGAGCATTATCAAATAGTTTACTCAACAACAATGTTTGATTTTAAAAATAAATTGAATGGATGCATGTATTTGTAAATGATAAATTTAAAAGCAATTTCTACTTTGAAAGCAATTTGTTAATCTGTATTGGAACAATGATTTATTCGATCATAATTAGTGTCTTTTTTAGATTTATTCATAATTAGTTTTAAAGATTTTTCTGAATAAGTGCCCAGTATAGGTTTGTTCTTGAAGGCCTATAATATTTAAATCCGCTTGGGCAAATTTAATAATTACATTTATAATTAATAATTACATTTTATTGAAATTGTAAAAGGAATGATATATCCAGCCTTTGGTAGTTTTAGTATTTTAATAGAAACTCCTTTTCTCTTCAGCACTATATTTTATGTAATTGTTTGCATTTCCTGGACAATAATAATGCATTTTCAATGGTTTTCATCTTATTTTCAAAACATTTAAACCTTTTTTTCATTTTGAGTGCAACATCAAGACAAACAATTACAAAAGACTACGCCACTTAGAAATTTCTTTGAAGGTTTTTCTCCAACAATGGTATAATTTTATTATTGAAGGTCTCAATAATACAGATCTCAGAATTATCTGATGCAGTATTTTCATTTTATCAGCTTTAACTTGGTGTGTACTTTACACAATAATCTGCATCTAAATCAATATCATAGCATGATATAAAATTATGCTGAAAACCAGCAAATAGTTTCTATGAATTACATAACCGCACTGCTGTAAATAATACGGCTCATTGCAATTGCTAAAATAGTTCTAAAATTTCAATCAAAACTATTAAAACATTAAAAATTGATCATGAAGTTTAATTAACAAAGCAAAAAAAGGGAAATAACAGAAATAGGGGGGGGTAAAACAAAATATATTGTGATAAGAGGGATAATAAGGAGTAGCAGAAGCCAATGATTACGATGTCTGTCAAGTTAAATATAAAGCTTTATACAATGTTGGAGAGATCCACACTGTTGATCTTGTTGTGAAGCAATCGAATAATCTAAGGTTTGACCTACCATTGGTTCAGGTAATTGAAGAAATAAAAATTAGAGAAACAAACATTGAAAAAATATTTGAAAACATTTTATTACGTAATTTTTCTCGTAATAATGGGGGAATTATTTCGTTATCTCTCAAATTCCGCCTTGGAAATGAATTTTCCGCCAATTTGCTTAGATTGTGATATTTACCGCGTGTCGACCAGGCAACGAACAGTATTCATAGTGATTCAAAACAACGAAACTTTGTAGAAGCATGAGCTCTGAGCAGTCATGCCAATCTCAAGGACATTACGGTGTTGCCGAATTTATTATAGTCTTTTTGCCCCACTCACACATGGAAAAGTTTGCCATTATTAGCGATCACTGTACAAAAATATATAGATATGTGTCTATAATGTTACTTTTTATGATTTTACACGTACTTATTGTGTAATAGTTCTTTTTTATGTTCAACCTTATGCTTCAATTTTTCAGTCCGTGGCCACGCGATATGTTGGTACTAGTGAAGAAACTAGTCAACGGTAGCTCTTTATGTGGTATTAAATTATTTTTATTTTACATCTATTAAACTAAATTTATTTGAATAATTAAATGAAACTCAGCAGAAAAGTCCCTATTTGGTTTATGTAGGTCCCACAATACCCACTTATCTCGCAAATGATTATTTTTGAACATAATATGGACTCTCTGTTTACTAGGGAATATCTCGCTCTAACCACCTTAAACGAAAACAGTTCTCTGCTATTGAATTCAAGAGTATTCACGTTGTACATAAATGTATAAATGATGCTCGATGCATATTTAAGCCATAAATAAGATTATCGGTTAATATTAACCCAAACGAAAGGCAGCAGTCATTATCGCCTTCTGTTATTAGTGCGACGTTACAACAATGGGTTGCAACGAGCAACAATGACCGCCAATTCGTATGAGATACCAGTGGCGGCTGGTGCACCAGCTACATTTTTTTGACATTTTCTCAATTATTCGGTTTCCTAATGGTAGAACGGAAATATTATTTTAAGAATATTAAAGAATAGTAAAACCGCGTCCTAAATGGGAATTTTCATTGAAAAATTTGCAGCTCTTTTTAAGAAAATTGCGCTAAAGCGCTAGTGTAAATTCGAAATTTGAAGTTCTTTTGAAAAATTTGAGTTTTGAAATTTTTTATTAGAAGTCATTTAACGCACTTTAACTCACAAATACAATAGTGTTTACAAATTGGTGGAAATGTGCATGTTAACGGAGTGCGAGATCTCCCCAAAATTACATTTGTGCAATTACAAAAATGAACTTAATATTTAATGTAAATAATTAAACCGCTGAATGAACTTTATGTCATATTAAACAATGCAATTAGCACTATCCCTTCGAAAAGTATCCTGAAGAAAAAAATTGGAGCATTTTTTTAAAAAATGGCGTATGAGCGATTTTTTAAAACGCGAAATTTTGAGCTACTTTTCACGAAAAATGCTTGAGTATAAGAGAAATTTTAATTGACATTATTTATAACACATGTACTCATAAATATAATAATGTGAACAAATCGCCGCTAATGTAAATTTAAATGTGAGACACGTAAAAAAATACTTTTGTAATTTTTGAAAAAACAAAAGAACAGAGCAATATGGCTTCTATGTCATCTCATAGAGTTCATTTAGCACTATTCTTACCAAAAGTTTAGAGAAGAAATTTGGAGCCGTTTTTGAGAAAATTTTGTTTTTGTAACTTTTCTTTAAATTGTATTCGTATTACACGAAAACTACTTTCAGTTTCAAAAAAATGTACATGACGTTAATGAAAGAACTCACTATGGAAAACAAATTTAATTTGAAGGAAAAACCTATATTTTCAATTTTGTAGTTATAGGAATACCCCGAAAAAAATTCAAACTTCTGCAATTTTCGAAAATTCAGAGGTAACCGTGAAAATCCGACTTATGCCATCTTTTTAAGTATATTTTACTCTATTTTTACCTTAAACTTAAAGAAAAAATTTGGAGCCATTTTTGAGAAAAGTCTGAAAATGTCCGGGATGCTTCATGTAAAGTACCACCGGATTTTGAAGACATTTTTTCAAAATCAACGGCGACTCGGATGGAGCGTGTGGTTTAGGTGCTAGTGGTGTTCAGACTAACTTCACGGTAGACTGACAGACGGGCGGACGTTTTGCCGTCTATTGATTTTTCGATATCAAGGACTCAAAACACGAATTCTGCAATACCACGTATTAGAAGATTTAAAAAAAAAAAATAATTTACCAACTGGATATATCCCCTTTTTCGTTATCAGGGCCTAGCAATGAATTTTTTCTGCTGCACTTCCGCACTCTTTTCGCGTACCATTACATAACTTTCTATATTCTACGTATATTACTCCGTATATACGAATGAATATGTGAAAGTAAAAACGACTATTGTAAATATTAACGAAGAGATACCTATTTTCAAAACAATTTGTGTAATTTTTGAAAAAATCGAAAGAATACCTCAGAAAGTCGTTTCTCATGTTATACACTGCATTTAAATCAATCCGTAAAAAATGTTTAAAGAAAAACATTTGGAGCCGTTTTAGTGAAATCCTCCTTTTAATGTTGCCCTTCATGCAAACTTGCGCGAAAAAATTTCAAAAAACTATACTTTATTGTTCTTGCCATGAGAGATCGATCTGAGCCCTGATCACTTGCAATTTCGAAAGGGCGAAGACAAAAAATGCAGGTTCTCCTTAATATTAACAAACTTTTGATAAAATGCTGTGGCAATATTTAGATATCATTGTAATCAACACGATGGTTTACTTTTCGTTTTTGTATATTCGTTTAATGCGTTAGATGAAAAATCATCTACATTATTCAGTTGCTTTTTTTCGGGTCTCAAATCTCTTGATCGAAATAACTGGCTTTCGGAATATCGTAGATAATTTAACATTTTTCCATTATGGACATTTTTGAGGAATAAAAAAAATTGCAGAAGTATTTGAGAAAAAATGGTTCGAACGTTTTCAAAATTTTGCTGTTTTTTGTGTCCATTTACTAAAAGACTTCTAGATGTTTGAAAAACCATCATTAGATATCATTAAAGCATGTGTTAACAAATATATCAAACAATGAAACAAATTTATTAACGTACTTTTAACGATGTGAGAGATTGAAGACTACGCCAAAATGGGGTTTATGTCATTTTATTCAATGCATTTACTACAGTCCATACAAAAAGATTAAAGAAAAAAACAGAAGCGGTTTTTGAGAAAATATTGTTTTTAATATTTTTAAATGTTGCCCGTATTAGTCAAAATTGCGCCAATACTACTAATATTCAATGTAGGCTTTCACGACCGGTTTCTACATCATAATTACTTGTTTCCGGGTTTGTAGGCCGTGATCCAACGGAGACTGGTCCAAACGTTTCGCCTGCAACTGTGGCAGGCGAAACGTTTGGACCAGTCTCCGTTGGATCACGGCCTACAAACCCGGAAACAAGTAATTATGATGAATACTACTAATATTTATAAAAAATGCACATGACATTGAAGAATTGAGGAAAACAAATTTCATTTTAAAAATAATCTCTATCTTCAATAATGTGGTCGTAAGTCATGTGGGTTCAAAAAATGTCACTTTTGTATTTTTTGAAAATTTAGAGATAATAATAATAATAATAATAATAATAATAATAATAATGTCTTTATTAATGGCGAGGCTCAGGCCATAGGACCTGCTCTTCCGCCTAACCACTGAATTTACATACATTTAGAGTAGTAACATTTTAAGAGGGGAGGACAAGCTGTACATTTACGTCTGGGAGAACAAATCTAGGGACCATCCCGGCATACGCCTTAGGCGATTGAGTAAACCCAGAAAAACCTCAATCAGGATGGCGGCTTAGGGCCGAACATTAATAGAACTGAGTATGTTATACTGAGTAGTGAAAGGGAAGTTTCGTGAAAGAGAAAAGAAAAGACGTACAGGGGAAGGGGTCAGAAAGTATAAATGATAAAAGTTTGTGAGGGAGAGGGAAGAGAAAGAAAGCGAAGGAAAGGACGAAGAAGAAGTAGGCGAAAAAAGTGAAGTTTTTTGAGGAACGTTACAGAAAGCTACGTTTAGTTTACAGTAGCACTTAACATAAATATACCATAATTTTTACACCAGAGAAGCACAATACACTATAAGCTAATAACAACAGTAATTTTAAACACAATACAGGCAGTATTAAGGAACAATACAAAGAGTGCGGGTATCTTAACATCAATTTTGTTTATGCCAATATATTGTAGTGAATATCCTGATGATGGTACAAAGATAGCTACAAGTATATTTTATCTGGAACGTCACTAATATTTTTGTATATTTTATTAACAATTTCATTGGGGTACACAGAAAAATAATAATGCTCATAATTTAGGCGTGAGAGGGAATGGAAGATGAGGATAGAGCAATGAGGTATGGGGTAGAATATTGAGAATAAAGAGGGGGAAATAGAGGGTGTTTAACGGGGGCGGTGACCGGGCGCTTGGAAGTGGGAGAAGTCTGGTGATTGAAGAAGACGTTAACGCCGTTCTATATGTCGTTAATGGTATGACTATGGTAGAGATAATAGTGTAAATTGGACCTTCTGTGCCATCGTTGTAAGTGAATTTCACTCTTACGAGAAATCTCAAGAAAAAATTGGAGCAATTTTTCGAAAAATTTTGATAATGTGCTGGGTTGAGGCAAAAAGAGTCAAATCGAGTGGGGAATGTACATTTTCGAGAAATCCAATGAATAGACTAGACGTTAGTGATGTTCACGGACGGACAATTTGAAAAAATCCGAGTTTCCAGTATTAAGGAGCAACAAAACATATTCTAACACTGCTACGTGTTAGAGAAAGTAGATTACTACATTTACGAGGCAAAATAATCCTTTTTTTACGGTAAATGAGTCACAAAACTAATTTTCCTGTTGAAAAAACAGAATTTTTCGCCGCAGCATTACACGACTTCCACTATACTGTGACGTCATGGATACTCACAGCGAATACAGACACAGAGCTTTCATATAAAAAATATTTATTTACAAAGAAAACACAGATATTTACAATGAATTTCCTTCTTGCACCCTAGCTCTGATAGACCTACTATCCCCTGTTCGCGGGAGCGATCCAAACCCGATTGATGATCGGTTGCGATTGCGGCATTCGCCACTCCTACTTCTGAAGCGCGCACAAAGCCAAGCTTCCGTGACCGGATGTCACACTGGGACACAAAGTCCGTACTGGCGTACCAACTGATGGTTTGCCTCGATCGCAGGAGCGATTTTACCCGATTGAGAATCGGCGTGAATCGTGGCGCTCAACCACTCCTCACCTCGGAGCACGCACACAGCATCGCTCCCACGTGACTGCAGTCACCCAAGGACACAAAGTCCTCCACAGGCTCGTCAACACGTGACTTGCCTCGCAAGCCCGGCCCGCAGATGCACCGCCGTGGCGCCAAGTTTTGTGCAAATGCACGAGGTTCTCCCACTGTCTCCAGAACCCACCCACTGGCTCTGTGCACTGCGTTATATAGTCGAGGCTCACGTCACCTACTACGTCACGCCACCCCCACCGCGGTCTATTGCTAACCATGGGTTCGGGTCTCCGTTTCTTAAGACCGGAAGACCCCAAAGCCTCGTGTCTCCCGTTTCCGCGTTCTTGCTTTACCTTAAAGCCTTCTCTCCTTCCTGTGGCGAGGAGTTTCCTCGTACTAATCCCTTACCAAGCGTCCCCAAATAGATGCTACGAGGCACGCTGGCTAATACGTTACAATACTATATACAAGAGAAAGTAAAAATCTTGAAGGAGCAAAAGATCAAAAATGAAATTTCAAATGCACAAAACTGGTAAACAAGTTGACCAGAAAATTCATTAATGAAGTATTAAACAATATTTCAAAAACTTTCCACAAAAGTGTGTTACTCCCTCAAAATATCCATTATGTATAGCAAATTAAAAAAAAAAATAATAAAGGGGAGCCTTTTAATATTTAAACAAAACTTCTGCACTAAAGAATTGCCTTGGAAAATTTTAATTCAAGAATTATGATTAAATACAGGAGTGGATACAGAGACAAATTTGGGGACAGGAAATTAAAAATGTTTTGGTCGAATGTGTCATTACAGATTTTGTAAAATATCAAATCACGCTGCAATATGATTATATTTGTTTTAATGATTATCGGAAAATATTTTTGTTTGAAAGTTTCGTGACAAATTGAAATTAATAGTTACTAAAAACTTTTAGGGGAGGAGGGAATTTCCCTCCCTGTGGATTTGCCATTGTTATAGCACTTTCTTTGAATGCTGTTAAAAGATATAACAGCAGTTTCTTTGAATGTGTGGAGGTGAAAAAGCAAATGTAATCAAATTTACAATTTTTATTGAAGATGTATTTTAAACTGTCAATATGAAACTGAAGTGTCCTGCATTGCTCTGATATTTACTTTTCACAATATATTAGAACTTTATTCCTGCTCTGTTTGTCCACTTCTATCTATTCTAGTGCAACCCCATCCCATTCAGCCTTGTCAGGCCTTTTGCTACCTTGCCCAATCCCCAGCCCCAGACTTCAGTCTACTTCACTCAGGTAGATACAGAGGGGAGGGGTTAATGCTCCCTCCAAAAGGCCCGGAGTTTTCTTTTATTTTCCTTTATTTCGCAAAACTGATTTAAATATTTATGTTCAAATTATGTGATTATTCAAACAATAATATGGTTAGTATCATATCTACAGTACATAAATAATATACCATATAACAACAAATGTACTTATTATTTAACAAAAATCTACGATGCCCCCCCCCCCCCCCCCCCCCAATGATTGGCTAGATCTGTCCATGACTTCACTCACTTTCTAATATAATTTTAAAACATCTATAATAAAAGCAAAATAAAGACGACCAGATGGCTGAGATCATTAGGACAGTAGTGCCCTAGGGGTCTCAGACCAGAAAACTGCAGGTTCGAGTCCCGCCTCGGGGTGTATTTGTGTCTGTCTATGTATGTGTGCTGTTCTTTTATCCTTTACTATCATCTCATCATCCATACCCCCAGCGCTAACAACCTTGGGGGATAAAAATTGGAATTCAGCTAAAATGCAGATCCACCCCTCTACCCCCAGAAAGGTACATGCACCAGCTGAAGGTGTTGTGGAAGTTGGCCTATAAGAGGAAAAAACACACACACACAGACTGTACCAATTGTTTCGCTAAAAGTAATAGGAAAGATATTTCATTACTTGTTACAGGACTATTCCACTTACACAATTTCAGCAAATTACATGACAGAATTTGGACCATACAAGCCAATCAGAAACAAATTATGCAAAACAATTACTCTTTCATTACCACCTTCTCAAAAGTGGTATTGTTGCCGTTTGCCAAAAAGACCTTGCATAATTTTGACGATACTGCCCATGGCATTTTAAAGGACTAGGATCTTACTATTATTTACTGCATCACATTAATTTCATTCCTTTTGTCAAGGTTCAGGATTGCATTAAATGGACATTAGTTGACAAGACCAGCTGTTTCCGGGCAAAATGTTCAATATTAATTTTAGAAAATAAATTTACTCTTTTAATTTTTGCTTTGCCAAATACAGATCTAGTAATTCAGATAAATGACAATCTCTTTGTAAAATTGAAAAAAATTATCCTATGTACTTCATTATGAAATAAAATCTCAAATTACTAATTGACTTTGCATTTTAGAGAGCTACAGTATTTACCAAGGGTATTTTTCATAAATTAAATGTGTTTTATTATTATTATTATTTCATCTTAATATACAGTATGAATTTGCATTAGCTGACATGATTAAATGTTAACACACAACTTCAATAATTGTGCATTTGTTTTTCCTTACAGAGAGTTGTATGGAAAATTTTGCTTCATTTATAAACAATATGAAAGCTGTTGTAGGACTACAGTACTTTCCCCGAAGAATATTTTTTGAATAATGACAAAATAATTATCATAATTTACGCCTTAATTTTATATTGCAATTCTTCTGTATACAAAGCAATGTCTCTCTCTTGTTACATTCAAAATGCCGTTATTCCATTACAATCGCTCAATGTATGTATATTATTCTTAGTGATATATAAATTAAGGTGCTGAGAGTAATAACATTTAAATGTCTTGAGTTTAAAAATTTGTTTCTATCCTACATCTGTTTTGTGGAAGTTTAATGTTTTTTTTCACAAGTGAAATTTTTTTTACAATAGAAGAATTCACAAATCATTGATCCATTTTGAGGAGAAACATGTTTATGCTTTTTTATTAGCTGCCTTCAATTATCACTTTTCCAAAAACATCAGAATTCCTTTAACTTAATTATGCTGTCAGAAGTTTCATATCAGTTGTCCTTCACACAAAACATACAAAGATAATATGTTCAGAACAAATTAACTATTGTGAAACTATTATTGAGTAGTTTTTACAAAGGGTTAAAATATGCAATAAGATACAAGTTTACTAATATTTATTTTCATCATTTTCAGGGCCCAGCAGGCTACACTTTTATCAAAATAATGCAATAGCCAAAACCCCAAAGCTATCACCTAATACAATAGTCGATATTTCTTATACATTATAATGTTTATATATCAAGCACTCAGTCCTTCTGAAACATAATAAACATGTACATGGAGGAATACTCCATAAATAGCAGATCAAAACTATAACATTCCTTACAAGACACATTCATTCACTTCAAACATGAAATTAATTTGGTTTCAATAATACAAAATTAACTGCATTCAACAATATTCCTTCTCTCTTAATGTAAATGTAGCAATTTCATTGCAGCAATATATATACCAACATTTGCATCATGCCTCTAAAATGTAGCAGAGGAACTTGCATACAGAATAACAATGGTTTCCATTTTAAATGGACTCCAAATATCAAGAACCTCTTCCCCACATGTTTAGCAGTTGTTCCCAAACTTAATTACTACTTGTCTTATGATATGTCATGCGACCTATACAGTATACAAAATATAACTTAATGCTTCAATAATATATTTGGTATTTTATAGTCTTATCATTGTAAATTAAATGTAATTGTATAATATGAATATACAACTCAAGAAATAGCAATAGCAACAAGAGTAGCAGCGACAAGTATGAGAAATCCTATACACTTGGACTCATTCTAAAGCCATTACCTCTTACCAGAGACTGATCAGAACCAGAAACGATACAACAGCTTCCTTCATTCACACAGTTACAGCTATGTGCTACATCAGATAATATGCACATATAGTTGAAAGTGGAAAGGCAAAAATTGTCACTTGTGAAGTACATAGTATATACACTTTCTAAGGCAAACTGTTTAAAGGAACTGAAGTACTGGTATCATCTGCAGAGAGACACACACCAGTCTGCGGCATGTGTGCCTACATCCCCGACTATGGGATCCAACCACCACTCCTTGCAGTGCACATTTCAATAGTGACCTGCTGCCTTTATAGAAATTCTCTCATCAAGCGTTTTCTAGCTCTGACTGTCTCATTTAACATTCAACACACAACTTCTAAAACTAGGCTGCATCCTACAGCACAAGTCAAAAGCAGTATACATTTTCAAACCTAATTGTCATCCTCAGCAGTACAACCAGCACAAGCTTCACACGTGCTACAAAAATATAGTCACTCTGGAAGTCAAATGGTTAATGCCCTAGATGTACCTTGCTCTAAAAACAAGAGCAGATTCTCAGCTAGAGGCCACATTTTGCCAACTCTTACATATCTCATGCCTCAGCTTAATTTATATTCAATACGGAGACTCATATTTTCTCTTCTTTCCTTTTCTTTTTTGATGTAAGAAACACATTCTTAAAATGCAATCGACAGTATTCTTTGAATTTAGGAGGAACTTCTTAGAAAATGCTTTCTATCTGAAAGGAGTTTAAAACAAATCCTTGTGAGTAGCATTCTCTAAGCAGCAAGTAATAATTTCATTACTAACTCCTCTACCTTTCACAAAACATACCTCCAAACCCTAAATCCAACGATTATTTCTCCTGAGAGAATTTCATTTTACCACTACCAGTTTATACATTCACAACTGTAATGTTACTGTTAAATTTTCATATCTATAATTTTTTTTTCTAGCAAGGAGTGCAAAGAATTTATTATAAAGGTTCATTAACTGATGGAGTGTAGGCTTCTCATAAAACATCAATTATTCTCCAAAGAAATCTATAATTCAGTAGCACCAAAGTAGAAGTGGAGCACTATCACTAGATCACATACAATACTATTCACCACAAGACAAAGTATCTTCATGGTGAAAAGCATGTAGTCAAGATGCCTGCCAATCCAATTCCAAAAATAGATTTATAAAATGTAGGTTGATATGACAAAAACCAAAGTTCTATACATGAGGCAGTTTTAGAGAAATATGTAATTCTCATAAAATGATGAAAGAAGATACCATGAGGTAGCATAGATTGGGAAACAGTGCACCTTTGTCATTAACGTCAAGTCATTTTGCAAAATAAAATGAACTATCTATAAAAAATACATGTGGTGTTCTAACCATTAATTGAAAAACCATACACACTCATCTTGATAACATACAGATAAAATTGAAATGTCATCCTCAAACAAATCAAATGTAAATATAGTGCAACTGTAGTATGTATATATAAACAAACCAATAACTATGTCTACGATTATTATTTGCCACCAGAAAGTTCAAAGTTAAAAATTGAAAGCTCCTTAATCCTTCATGCCAGTCAGCAAATAAAATCCATTTGTGTCCAGAGTGCACAAAAAAGTTAGTTACTACTGCAAATTCTTATTAGTATAAAAACCTAAATAAATCATAGGCGACCATATTAATGAAAAAATTAAACAACTTACAGCAGACATTAGGAATCAATAAGTAATATACTATGGGCATTTAACATGCATTCTCTCAAAGCCAAGTGCCCACTTTTTAGAGTAAAACTTTCCAAAAAGTATAGTAAACACAAACAGCTACAATTTGATGGCAGCTCCAGTCACATTGATGAAATTACTTTCACCAGGCATGGCACCATTCTATTCACCTTATAAAAAAAAAATTAGTGCATAATTTATCAGCACATCCTCACATCTACATTAAGACAATTATCACTTTTCATGTCTTTTAATTAATTCTGATTTACAGTGGCAGCAGTCAGAACACAGAAGCCTACACCACCCAACTACTATTGACACTCCAGTGCATTGAATGTGGGTAGAATGTACAATTGGCAATGTATTATCAGTGGCCAATTCAGCCGCTGATCTTTCAATACAATGGCAACATCAGAGTGCTATGGCTTTCTCCCCTTCCTGTACAGTCTTTATACTTATAAATAATCTAAATATGCCCTCACTACCATCATAGAAATCTTTATACTCTTCTAATTTTTATGATTAGTTCTTATATATAAAAGCATAAATATACCTTAACAAATTGAATAGTACAATGTTATAATTTACTCCTTATACTCCATGACCAAGATTTAACAAAATATCGAGGCATCGACAAAGTAGCCAGTCACAGATGATAAGAGGAACGCTGGCATTAACTAGAAAAAAAGATCAGCTCCAAATATTTACACAGCTCCTGAGGGGAAGTATAGATTAATACTATGCCTCATGGACTGAGTTCTCTCATGATTTGAATGTAAGACTTGCGAGTAACGTAATATTTACTCGAGTTCAATACAATACTCTTGAGATCAATAACCCTTCACAGAATAATTTTAAAAAATAAAGAGGACAACACAATAAAAAAAGTTTTATGAAAGTAATAAAAGAGCCTAAGGGGCTAGGCACTGCGTGCAAAATACCACCTCAGGTTGCTTTGGTTCAACTTAAGAGACTTCTGTGCAGGCCTAACAAGCTGCTTGGAGCTTCGAGTTCAAGGGCAGGGTACTGAAATTTGCTAAGGTTCTTATGAGTGTACACAGATATACAAATGCCATTGGCCCCAGCAGCTCTTCCTTTTCCCCTAGTGTCATTAGAGATTAATAGATCACCAACAGCCAATGCTTTGAATCAGCCACAATGCACAACTTTTGCAATGCATAACATGGCCAGTGTAATTAGGAGCTCTCCACATTTTTCCTCTTGGAAAGATGTATTCTTTAGTCCAAATCACAAACACTTCATCAAAGCAGCGATGCTGTTGTGTCTGTTGTTACATAGTGGAGATGAGCAAGTTTGCCCAATGTTGAGAAAACACCACTTTTTAAAGTCTGGTACAGGATAATATAGAAAAAAGAGATTTCTCCTTACTCAGGGCTGCATCGTATCATCATGCCTTCCCTCAACTGCAGATATCCACCTGCAGCTACATCAATTTACACCTACACAAAACAAAATAGTAAGTAAATGTAGTACTTCAATTAATATATTACTGGCCTGACCTAACATTGCTTAAAATTATAAATTCTTCGAATACCTAAAAATTAAAACTAACTACAAATAAAAACAGAAACTTATCTTTTAAATGGTTGAAACATATTAACGTATTTTGAAAGATCTATTTGCTAGACCTGAGCTAGCCTGAAGGAATAGCTCTATCACCAACATTTTCTGTTTGCAAACATACCAATGACAAAAGTATTGAACTTGATAGATTAAAATTTTATCAAAATTCTTTTCTTTAGTAATAAACAACTTTTTGGCAATCTCTCAGTAGAGGAGCCCATACTCAATTGGGATATTTGCCGGTTTTAGACCTACAGGGAAATAGGAACATTCTACATCACAACCACATGGGTAAATCTTGATGGGCGAGTCATATGTAGTCCACCTTTGCTTCACGATACAAGTTCATTGCGAGTATCCTTAAAGTTCATATATTTTCCCTGAATTAAACTGATTTGTTGGATATTATAAAGTAGTTGTAAGTTAAAATTTTAAAAGACCCTGTGTTACATCTTACCAGTTCTTAAATTAATTGTAAAAAAGAAAAAAAATAATCTACACTTAATTAAATATTTAAATTGGCCTTAAATATTTCAGATGGTAATCATTGAAACACTTTATTTTTACTTTCTCGTATACTATTTATGTAGTAGAGAGATGTTAAGCAATTTTGCAGTGAAAAACTAATTTTTCAACAGAAAAACTTGTTTTGTGAGTCCCTGATACCTAAAAAGTGGGAAATTCTTGTTTGAATACGTAGCAATTAACTTCCTTGAACACATTTTGTAGTCAGAATCTAGGATTTGTGAGTCCTTGATACTGAAACTAGTGGTGCTACATGATACAGACTTTCTCAAACCAGCCAGTTTGCTATTCATTTCAGTCTGAGCTGGTGTTTTGCGCTGCTCTCTTCCAAGCTACCATCGATTGAACCTACAATGATTTTACAGCTCCACTGGAGACATTTCCCAGTGAAGAGCAGTTTTGTAGCAGACTTGGAATGCCCCCAACACAATGAACATGAATTAAAATTGGTGCACATTAGGCAGGTGTCGAAATTACAACTCAGCTTTAGCTGAAACCAGCCTTAGAATTCACATACTTCAGCCACAATCTCTGCCTCATAAGGCCCACTCACTCAAAAGTACTATATATAAACTATTACATGATGTACCTTAATAATTTGATAAAACTAATAATACAAGTAAAACTGACTTTTTTAGCTTATATAGCATTTAATGTTCAGCATTAAATGATAAAAATAATTTTACTCATTATGCATCCGCAACTGCATGAAACCATTAAAATTTTCAATAAATGTACGTTACTAATTAAGAAAACTAATTTTGGGGAACAAATTTCATTACAAGACAAAAATCTCTATCTCCAATAACATAGCTGTATGACAGATATAAAAAAATCACAAAGCTACAATTTTCAAAATTTCACAGGTAACAATGAAAATCAGACCTGTTCCATCTTTGTAAAAGTATTACACTCTACTCTTACAAGAAATGTAAAATAAAAAGGTTTAGAGACATTAGTGATAAAAAAGTTGAATTTATCACATGAGCTTCATCGTTAAGTGTACCCACAAAATTTGAAGAATTATTTTCAAAATCAGAGTCTTGACAAAATGAGGAATTTTCGTTTTGGAAAAAACCTAGTGAATGATTGAGGCTTCTAGTATTATTCATGGATGGATGAACATTTGTTTAAAGAAAAACAAAAATTGGTATTAGATATCCAAAAAAACAAATATTTTTGTTAAAATTTCAAAATCTATTTTCAGCAGTATTCCATAATTTTTTGTGGAACATGTATTATTCCATATAAATGCACATATACAAGAGTAAAACTGTAGTCTGTACACAAAATTTTCAAAATGATCCAAACGTCAGTGAATAAATCTAATGGATACATCATCTTGAATCTGAATTTGAAATGCAAGTGTTTATTTTTGGAGGGTTCTTTACATGAAGGCTCAAATAATTTTCAAAATTTTCTTGAAAACTGTTTCAAATTTTTGCTTATTTTTCTTTTCTCAGGTAAAGCAAAGTAAAATAAGAGTGGGATCAATTTTCATTCAACTCTCTGAATTTTTGACAACTACAAAAGTTAAATTGGCTGCAACAATAATATTGAAGATAAGATTTTTGTTATGAAATATTTCTTCAAAATTAGATCTTTAAATGAAGGCACATATTTTTCTTCTTAAAATGTGAGCAGTTTTCCAGTAATTTTATAAGAAAGACATTTTACAAACAAAATTTTCTCAAAAACGACTAATGTTTTTTTCATTTTCCCCCTGGTTTGTGAAAGGTACGGTACTCTTATCGAAATGCAGGTCCGACTTTTGTTCAACACCCTGAATTTTCGAAAATTCAAAACTACAAATAAAGCGAGAAAGTATGTGATGTAACACAATTAGTAACAGTAATTTCACTGTCCAAATTCTTTCCCATTTGTGGCCGTTGGGTATGACGCAGGTGCGCTTACGCGCTCAGCCTACGAATACTAGGGTGCTATCTGGCGGTCCTCTCCACGACTCTGACAACAACTTGCAGACTATAATATACAAGAGTAGTTTAACGGAGGATTACTCCATAAAATGCGTTCTACGCCAAGCTTTTGGCTCGTTAATGTTGTCACAGAATAGCACCAGAATGTTAATAATAATATTAATGATAAAAAAAAAGTTTTTTGTTTTGTTTTTTTCACAACTGAGAAAACTAGATTTTCTCAACAAATACTCCAAGTTTTTTCTTTCAACTTTTTGTGCTGATTTAAAACTAGGATCCTTAGGTTTTAACCTATTTTATTCTCCAATTTTTAACATAATTATTTTAATACATTCGTTTCAATCATTTCTGGACCAAATACGAGAATTCTTTAGATTCAAAAAGAGTTACGATCCTTCAAACCACTAAATAGGAACTTCATTGAAAATACGCAAATCTTATGAACTCTTTCTTCATTTGAGTTGGTAGGAATTTTATGGTTAACTGAACATTTATTGGTAATCTTTTTGCCACTTAATTCTTATTTCCTACTAAAAACTAGAAGATGCATGTCTTCTAACAAAAAACATTCAAGCATTGCATGGCAAAGAATTCTTATGAATGCTATTCAACTTAATAGTAGCTTTGCTAATTTAATGGCACCATATGCAAAATCAGGTAAATTTCTCTAATAAACTGTGTTTTAGAATATTAAAAAATTGACATTGTGTGCTGAGTTTCAAGCATTTTGATGAAAGTTTTGCATGAGATGGTGAGATATTAGAAGTTCAAATTCATAATTTACAATATTCTAAAGACAGTGTTATTGTTTTATATAATCATTACAAACAGTTTGAAAAAGTGTGTGATGTGTTGCAGTGCTACCAATAATCTTTAAGTCAAAACAAAGGACAAAAATTACTAAGTGATTCCCGGAAACATTAAAAAACTGAAAATTACAATTTCATTGTGTAAGTTATATTCCATCTTGACTCTGTTTATAATTGATTGATGTTGTAAAATTTCTTTCAGCTGGCTGCATGTTTTTAACCACCCAGAGGGTCAGACATACGTAAATTACATCTAAAAATAGAAAATGCACTTGCCTTTTTTAAAATGTAGAACCTTGAGTTTCTTTACTTTAAAATAAAAAATTAGTACACTACGGTAACATTTGAAAAAAATGATCCAATTGTGGCAACCTGATTAATTTCAATTGAAATTATCTACACTCTCAAGGCCTGCAAATAGATTAATAGTATTTTAGCAAAATAACGTTCAAAGGAAACATTAGAATTAATTTTTATTTTAAAATCAAACACTGTTGTTTCATTTTGTTTTGTGACAAGTGTGACGGAATACATTTGTTTACCTAATACCCTAAAACAAGGGCACCACTTCCCTCTTTCTGGCAATTAATTATACAATTTGAATCTAAATTGTAGAATTCATGAACATTTGAATTACATTTGGTAATTTTTGAAAATACGAGGGAATAGAGGAAAATGTCATCTTGTACAGTACATAGTGCAGTACCCCTACCAAAAGTTTCCAGAAAAAATTTAGAGCAGTTTTTGAGATCTTGTACTTATCTCACTCAATATGGTGCAAAAACTACTAAAACTTAAAAAAAATAATGTATATGGTCTCAATGAAAGAACTAATTATGGGGACAAATTTAATTTGAAGGGAAAATCTTTATCTTCAATTTTGTAGATGAACAAAGACTCCGAAAATTTTAAACTTGTGCAATTTCCAAAATTTCAGAGTTAACAGCAAAGATCAGATAACTGCTATCATTATAAGTGTATTTCACTCAATTCTTACAAAAAATTTAAAGAATAAATTTGGAGCCATTTTTGAAAAAAATTTAAAATTGTCCTTCAGAAAAGTACCCCAAAATTTAAATATTTTTTTTTCAAAAATCACAGAGCTTTGAGTCGACCAGATCGACTGACAAATATCTGTTTTGGAAAAAATCCTACGAATAGTTACGGTGGCGGTGTTCACAGGCAGAACATTTTGAAAGGGGAAGAAAAAAGCAACAATACCTTTTGCTGATATGAGGGGTCTCCAAAACGTGTATTTTCATTGAAATCGGTTTTCCACAGCATTACACAAATTTCTCCATACTATGTACATATACGAGAAAGTAAAATTAGGTACACTACGGTTAAGTGATTTTCAAAATTTTCTAGCAATCTCATATTTGGTTGGGCCACATCTACATCTACACCATATGTGAATAGAAATGAAATAGGCAGAATGATAATGAATTGTTTCTAATGGTAGTTTAAATAAAATTCAGTTTGATTTTTACAACTATGCGTAACTATGCAGTGTTATTGATAAATAATACAAATAAAAATTCATATTTTTAATGAAAGAAATAAAATTGTAAAAAAAAAAATTACTTATTAACTTGAAAACTACCACAAATCTTAACTAGTGGTGCAACAGAATGGCACAGACTCTCTCTTGTGACATCTCTTTGGTTTCTTAAGGATTAACAGAGGCTCCCATGGTACATACCGCTCCTCCTATAAAGTGCACTTTCGTGCAGACTCCTAACATTGAATAGTCCTATCACTGTCCTGTACCTTTACATTTATTTGCTCATGGTATTCACTGGCCCCTCTGAAGGGTCGCGGGTTCAAATCCCCAATCGGGCAAGGTTTTGTCCCTCATTTCTCATTTATGTGCTATCGCGGAGAGCCTCACGTTCTGACAATCCTAGATCAGAAGTGTCCACAAATTGTGATGGAGTCTAGCATATGGTCGAATATGCGTCCCATCGGGGCATAAAGCGCAACTGGCTGATGGCTGAAAAAAGCTTGCAACGTGGTTTGGATACGAGGTCCAATTTAATTACACGCAGTTTGCTCAGAAATACGTGCCCAGGCAAGAAATAATGGAAGGATTATTTGATAGGATTTGATTTACTTCATCAAAGAACAGTAAAAAAATGTATGTGATGTATGGGGAAGAATTACAATTGCACTAGTTTTCTTGAGCAGCTTTCTTTGCCATCTGTTAACCACAATTAGTTGAATGATGAATAAAAGAACCAACAAAGCAAGGTTAACAACGTTAGAAAACTAGTCCTTTTCTCTCCCAAGTTATAGAAAATTATATGCATTGGTAAGTAAACTACAGTGATTTTTTAGTACTTCCAACAAAATAGTAACTCTCAACTCAACCCCTACCACAAGTAGCAAAGCTAGAATTCAACAAAATGTGCAAGTAGTAAAGCTACATTTATGTCAAAGCAAAGCAAAGCAAAGCAAAGCAAAGCAAAGCAAAGCAAAGCAAAGCAAAGCAAAGCAAAGCAAAGCAAAGCAAGAGGCCTTCTCAGGGCTTGCTTAAAGGATAAGGTAAATTGGACGAAAACCTGACCAAGATGGGACGCATTGATACAGATGTTGAAATACATTATTGCTTTAATACTTTATTGCTATTAAGCGTTTTCAAAATTATATACAATAGAAGTGTAAACTAATGCATTATATTTCATTGATTAAAAAATTGATGGTCAGTATTTTCTCTAGTAGCAAAAGCTCTTATGCAGCAGAAATTTTTTTCCCTGAACTTAAATTTTCGTATCAATTTTAATTGTTTATAAGGTCATCTAGCAATGATTTTTTGAAGTAAGCTATCATTACTGACACCTGATGAATGTTATGATTATATGATGTAATGAAAGTAGTGATGTGTGAATAATTATGAAATAGAACACATAAGGGACTCAGAATGTCCGGTCCAGAATGTTCAGTTCAATGTGTGTATTCAAATAATTTGGAGAAGTGATACAGATAAAATAAAAAGTGATGGTGGTCAGATGTTGATGTGTCTTATTTTATTTTGACTAATTTTAGCTTTATTTTTTGTATGGTTTACATACTTATCTTAATAAATTCAATAAAATTTACAAAATTATGACTATGAGCACTTTTTCACTCACTGAATATTTTCTACATACTACAAGCAGTCTTAAATGCATTACGGTTGTGCGGCAAGCACCGGTACAGCTAGTATCAATAATAAAAGATGGTTTCAATAACAAAAATATGAGAGAATTGTATGTGATAATGTTATGAAAATCTTATGATATTTCTGAGTACCCTATTAAAAAGATTTTCATTGCCAGATCTCAACTATTCTTAGGTAGTAAAATCTTTGTCCTTGAAGTGATTGTTTCTTCCTTTGGTTTTCAGAAAGGCAAGAAATGTGCAAACCTGTACACATAAAACTGGTAAGAATCTCGAAATTATGGGAGTGCCTTCAGTGTTCAGTGGAACAAGAGAGATGCAAACCTATGCAGGCAATACTGGCAAATATCCCAAAGATGTATTAACTCCCTTAGGAAGAAATTATAGACAATTTGTTTGCAAAATTGAAAAATGATTAATCATAATTTTAGCAAATAGCACCTGCCAATGTGTACGTACCTGGTTAGATTTATTTTGCATCCAGTAAATCTTCCATACCATTGGCATGTTCGTTTTCACCTCCATCACTATCCAAGTGTTCTGCATTGTTGTTAGTGGCAACAGAAGATGATGACATTATATCATCATCATCATCCTCATCGTCTTGTTCATGATTGGTACTAGGCTCCTGTTTGACGATTGTAATATCAGGATTATTTTCAAGTGCAGTCGTAGCCAGTTTCTTTGGTGTTGATGAAGACATTTTCCCATCTAAGAATTCTTCTACTTCTCGAGACTCGTCAATGGCTTCATCACCTGAGGAAGTACCTCCAGGCTGCAAAGTCGACAGGTAGTGCGCCAGAGTAGTAACGGTGACGTTCAACATCTCTGCTGCTCGAAATAACGTGATCTCCTTTCTCTGCACCTTTGCCAGCACATCAGCAGGTCCCGATTCAGACCAGAAGTCCCGTACTCTGCAAGCAGCAGAGCACTTGTGTAAGAAAAGAAGTGAGAGAGATGGGATAGCTATGAGGGGGCATGCCTCAAACCTACGTGTTGCGATCCTGCATTTGAAGTTGAGCAGTCAGCGCAGCTCCCTTCTGTCTGTATGCCATTAATTCCATGGGGGCACTCGTTGATATCCTGAGGAAAGAAGCTCCATTCACTGACTGCTCTGACTTTTTCCTTTTTGTCTGGATGATGACAATATGTTAATAATATGGAATTGGGATTAGAGAATGAAGACAGTTTAAAGAAGACCAGGCCTGACTAGCTAGGGGGGGCAGAAAAACAAATATCTATCTCTATGCAGGAAATGGGAAACAAAATCTAAAAAAGTGAAAACGACCACCACAAAGTTAAGCGCCACTGCCACTTCTACAAATTCAGCCACCACCATTTCTTTTGAATGAGAGTGAGAAAAACGAGGACAAACCATCCATCCGAAGATGAAGAATTTTGCTATCTACAGAAGACAACATTACTTACATGTTTTTAACAATTGCTATCACAAGTGATTTTTATATGACTTTTCATTAATTTTATAACAGTATTTTGTATAAAATTCATTAACTGTAGGAAGAAAGAAGTGAGATAAAATGCAAGAGAAACTGGTTAATAAAATGAATCTTTGAATAAAACTCAAGATTTAATTTGACATTATATTTTGTATAAATGTTTTATGTACAAATATATGCCTCACTTTCATCACATACATAACCTACAAAAAATACACTAGATATATTTACCCACTTAACATTCCCTTCATGACGATAAAGAATTTTATAAATTAGGAAATAAATAATGGAAGTACTTAAAAGTTTCGCTTATCAAGAAGTTCAATGGAAGGACCTGTATTGACAGTCAGTTGTTAATGAATACTTTTTAACTGTAGGACGATTTTTGGGAGACAATTAAAATCTGCATTTCTAACAAGATGCTCAGTACATTTTTTTAAAATTAAAAAAGAAATAAAATCTTTATTTTGGAGTATTAATCGAGAAAGATTAAAATCAAGCACACCAAATAATTGGGCAAACTTTTAGTAAGATGTACCAATATCACTCAAATATTTGCATAACAATGGTCATCCTATATGTACAAATGAATCTCTCAACACAGACTGCAATACTATTTGGCACAAATTTAAAGAAATTACAATAACTGGAAGCACAAAACATGATGGAACTTATGTGAGTAAATACAGCAGAGACAAACCCTCACAATTTCCAATATACCACAGTACATTATACACTGCAGCCTTTCAAAAGTTGATTGTAGCATTCCAAATAAACTGATAACCTAAACTAGAGCCTACACATTAATAACATTTCTACAATTTTGTTGAATACATACTTTGCAAAACATTACACAGGTCAAAAAAAGGGGCAATTAAGGCATACTTCAAAGGTTTACTTCCATCTTCATTATATATTTTACTCCTATATATTTACAATTTTTTCAGATCATGCAATTGTTCAAGCAACAGTAAATAATATGACAATAATTTTATTATAGATTATCTCTGAATTTTCAGGCAATCCTTGAGTTTTAGTGTGTCCTCCAAACATTCCCCCCCATACATACTCTATGGAGAGACTTATAATGATACATTTTATGTAATAACTAATCTCACTCTGCTGGCATTTAAAACAATAACACTAATACTTTACATAATGATATAATACATTGAATACTTCATAATATTAGTTTAATTAAGGTACATTTTACCATGTAAAATATCAATCAAGACAGTCATTAAAATATTTAAGGAAAAAAAATCACAAGTCAGATATCGACCAGTTCATTACTAAACATTTTACTTGGAAGACCGATGTAGCCTTTAGTTCACCTCCCTACAAAATTCTGGCTCCAATAATTTAACATTTAAAACAAGAACAAGTAGACAGTCTTCCTCATGAGAGTATATATTTACTATATTATTTTGTACTATCTACAATTATTTCTAATCTCACTGTACCAAAGAAATTTTCATTAGCAGCTAACTATAGAGCAACTGAAATAATATCTGGTAGACCTCTCAATTAAATATCAATCGAAGAATAGTATTTTCAAATCTCAGAAAACACAATAACGCCTTGATCAAGGTACAACTAAGAGATCTTAAAGCCAGCTGACTGGTATGACTTAGCCATTGGAAAATACTTCATGCTCCATTTCAAATTTAAAGCAGTAAATATCAACTAAATTAATTAATTTTTGGATAGAACGATGAAGAATTGAATATATTTCAAGTTCAATTTTCACAAACACTAGGACTGATAGCAAGCAAGTATTTTTCAAAGCTCAAAGACTGTTTAAAAAACAAAGGTAGTGAAAAACATTAGCAAAATAAAACAATTGTCAATAGTGCAATTATATGTAAAGTAGTTATTAGAATAGTACTTACTATTCATCAGTCTTAATTTTCTAGCAGAACTGCATTTCACATAATGAACATTTTCAAATCATCAGACATAAATGTGTCAAATGCAGAAGAAATTCAATTAACAAAAATAAAGTGAGATTAGATTCTTCATTCACTCAATGTGATTACAGCTAAAAGAATGGAAATTAGTGCACAAACATAAAACAGATTTCAAAGTAGTCTAAAATGGTATACCACAAAGCCATTCAAAGAGATAAAAAACTAGTCTGTACTTCACTGATTGTTTGATTCAGAAGGAAATGTTTTGTTTAAACTATTCATTAAGTATTATCATTCTATCTATTAAATCTAACCATCTGATCATGTATCAATGTATGTTTTGCAAATTTCTGTGCAATGTGCTACTACAATATGGTGGAAACAGTTCATGCCATAAACGGCAAAATATTTCCCTACTTTGCCTCCCTAACATAAATAATTCACTTAAACCACCTTGGCACATCTTTAAACATTAAGAAGAGCTGGTGAAAGAAAATAAATAAACCTCAAAAATGGCAATAACAAATTAAAATATATCACTTTTGAGATATAATGCCTAACGTTCACCCACTTTCTCACCCCTTTTTCTATTAAAGTTCTATTTATAGAACTCATGATGAACTTAAATTTTACACGACTGAGCCAAATGAGGTTTTCTTGAGGATTCACAAAAATTTACAACAGAACATAGTATCAGATACTGATTCAAAAGCATCCTTATCAGGTACAAAAGTTCAAATAACCCCTATTTTACAGACATCCATTGAATACTGAGTATGTTAACTTATTTTCACGAAACCACAATTAATATAATTAAATACTGTGCTTATAATTTAATGAAAAAAGGAACTGCCACTGCTATACAATTTTCAGTATAACGCTGTGTAATGAGTATTATTAACTCCTCCATTTAGAGAAAAGAATGTAAATTTCCCGTCTTACACTTTTTTTCCATTTTGAAAATGAAACAGGTAACCTACATTTAATCAATTTTCAATTTAAGAAGATATGTGTCTTAAGGCAAAAATATAAGAACACATTATATTCAAACTCAAGGAGTGCCTGCACAACAATTTCAGAAAATAATAAACAAAATCAAAAACTAGGTCATACGTCCACAACCATACAATCCCAGAAACTTTTATAAAAATGCAATTTTAAAAACTACTGAAATATAATTCTTCTGTTCTTATAAAGACGTAATGCAAGTCTCATTCAATGATGCAAAACTTTTCTTCTGCACATTAATAAATAAATTCCCAGATTAACAGCAGAATTTTCAGAACTGAGGAGTACACAAAGAAAAATTTTCCAATTCTATTCTTGAATATTTTCTGCAACACAGCATTGCTCACTGAGTAAGCATGTCTTACAAATACACGAGCTCTGTTATTTAGACTAGACATCTGTTTATTTTAGAGTAATAAACTCTCAAAAAACTACAAATAATAATCGGAAAATGTCAATCACAAAATAAGATTTATATAGATTTCTCAGTTCATGAAACTACTTTTATTTCAAAATAATTATTTTGTAGGTCATATCAGGTCATATCAGGAGACTAGTCTTGTTCATTCGTCTGAGTTATGATACACAATAGTAATGCAGTAATTAATTTACTACACAGGTACATAAAATGTTACAAAACTTATAATGAATGTATGATCAGGACCACGGATGACACATATCAATGTACATTTTCCATACGAATGATCTTAATTCAAATAAAATATACAAAGAGAAGAAAATAAAAACAAAAGTGAAGAAAATCCGTTAGGTGAGTATAAAAATGATGAGAAATCATGACTAATACAAGCAAGAAACCTTGCAAATGCACCAAAGAAAAGGAGATAAACTTCCACCACACATTAGTAAGTCAAAATTTGTTAGTAGACACATGAAAGAATGTACACACAATCTGAACTCTTTTGGAAGAACTTGCACCTCTCAGGCTGAAAGTTTTACTTTCACAAAACTGTGATTAATAATTGTTCTATATGTCTACTTGATGTGCATGAAAAACATTGTTTCATTTTTTTCTTCAAAAACTGCACACAACGTTGCACCAAAATATCATGCTATCTTTCCCCCCAAATTAAAATAAATGTCACCCGATAAAACTTCTACTACGTTTCACTCTGAAATTATGAACACTAAAAATTTATTTCTAACTAAGATGTCAGCAATTTAAATTTCTTTTTAGGTACTGCAGTCACTTTTTGAGCCCCCTTCAGGGAATGTGAAGGATCCTGTCATGGATCCAGTCTCTGAAAGCAGCTCACCTGTAAGGGTGTTTCAGGCAGCCATAGGCATCACGGTAACGCCCATACAATGTCCCATACGACACACCCAGCAGCTCAGCACCAGCCTTCATTTCCAGCTCCTTGCTCTTGATAGCTTCCATAATGCGACGAGTGAAAGGTTCCTCCCAGAATTGCTGACGGCGTCCAGTAGTTAGGTAATCATTCAGCTTCACAACATCTCGGTACTGCTCAGCAATGCGTTGGCTGATACAGGTACCACCTACAGTCATTGAAATGAGATTACTATTCCCGTTCAATAATCATGAGAATGCACAAGATTTAAGTATAGCTGTGATGTTGAAAGCCGTTTAAGCTCATCTCCAAGTCAGAGATCCTGGATTGTATTTCTTATAGATACAATCAATTTAATCTATTTCCATTCTGTTCCATCTATAATTTTTTATTTTCAAAACAGAATGTAGCAGAGATATAAGTATTATTACAAGAGGTTGTTTACCCAACTGCATTTGAGGCAAGGCATTACATGGCAACAAATAATATTAAAAAAAAAATACCCTTTTCATTACAATAGTGAAACTTTAAGTCAGATATCAATAGGGTAGGGGTGGGGTGCGGGGTAATGACGGGGTAATAAAACACGGTTAGTGTTTTTCCTCTATCTTAGTTTTGGTAAGGTGTCACTGTTTCATCATCTATGACTTATTATTACAATCTTTCCTAACCACAACTGATAGTCTCATCTTTCAATGCTTACTGGAGGTTCACAAAACCATTTGAAACCATCCACACACGTAATTGCTTCATGAAAATTCCATTGCTACAGCCAGCCTTACCTTAAACAAATTGTATTATCTGTCAATGTAGATAACAGTTGTGCAATCAGAGCAACATTGAAAATGTTAAACCAGTTCTTCCAACAAACCAAAATAGGACAAGGTTATTGGAATCCTACTAGAAAGGATAGCAGTACAGAAAATATTTTATGCAAACTAGGAGATAATGACTAATATATTGCTAACTACTTATAGGATTAGTTTTTAAATATATAAAATATTCCTTCAATTATATTGCAATTTGAGCAAAAAAAAAAGTATTTTTTAAAAATTAGATATTTCATACATCAGCATGTTCCAACTCATACAAAAGACTTAATGAGGATCTCAGTGTAATGTTTGTAAATAAGTAACAGCATTTTATAAGGAAGCTAAGAATTTTAGGAGTAAAATTTAGGCAAATAGGATTGAAAAATTAAATTAGCTGCAAAGGTGCAAATATTTTAGAAAATTCAAACACATTTTAAAAATTCTACCTTCAGTCCCAGAACACATTGTTATTAAAAGCCACAAGCCCACACATATTTAGTTTGGAGTTGGTAATTTAAATCATTTGTTGCAACATCTGCAACAGAGTTGTTGACTAAGCTCTGATCAAGTCTTAGCTTTCCAATACACTACATTGCTTCTTTTATGTCCTTCAAAACTGCCTCCATCTTTCTCAGGACACTGCTGTTTTGTAGTTGTCCGGAAAGAATAATTGCACTGTAAAAAGTTAATCTTGCAAACTCTAGTTTACCAAGAGCTATGTTTTTTTTTTTAAGACTGAAGAATAATTTTTACAGTTTTTAAGGAACTGAGTGTAACCTTAAAATAGTTACAAATAAATACTTCAACCTTGATCCATCAAGTGAGACTTGGGGAAGCTGGCGGAGGATGTCTAATCCTTTGAACAGTGTTCATTGTTTAACTCTGCTAGGATTAAAAGGAGACAAACGAGCCAAAATTGTAAAAACAACAAAAAAACTAGTGAAGCACACAGAATGGCACACTTTCAAACACTAGATATTTTTTAATTTCTAATTTTGGTTGTAGGAAGACAAGGAAAAAATTTTGAATTTTTGCAATTTTCAAAAAGTTAGGAATTCTAATCAACACATTCGATCCTGAGGGATATGTCACGTGGTTAACTCCTGTGTCCTGGGCAATATAGTTGTTGTTCAAAACCTTGTAAAACAAAAACTATTGTGCACATAGGTTGGAAATTGATAAAAATTTTGTAATATTGTCTTTTCTCTTTAAGTCTATAAGTATTTTATGTTTATTTGATTATAAGATGGTAGTGAGAATGGAATTCAAAGAAACACATGTTATCAATTTTATATTTTAGCGTAAAGTAACAAAGTTACAAAATATGGGGGGAAACACAGTAAAATTCATGTTTCAACATTTCACAAACCCTGGTAATTCAGGTGGTTCACAGCATTCTAAAAGAAAGCATTCACAGCATTCTAATGGAAATGAAAACGCTTGAATTTGAAAAGGCTCAACAATAGAATCATTCGCGACAATATTACTGCCCTTGACATAATTTTCATTGTTCAGGAATAAAATGAACTTCCTCATCAGAAGAATTCCATTCCATTATTCAAAAACTCTTGAACTTCTAATATAAAGAGTAGCTGTGAATTTTACAACTTCTACTACAACTTTTTTACAATCTTCTTAACACCTGTATGTCGCCAACAACATGAATAGTTCCAAAGAAAGATATTCTAAAAGTAATCAACCATGCCCGCAAATATGAATATCCAATCGCTTCCTGGAAAAATTTTCAAAAACATGCAGAAAATAGAAGCACACATTGGCATTTGTCCTATGACCACATTAATGATATTAAAAAGTGTATTCTAGGTGCCTACGAATGTTCGAAAGATGTTTATTGCCCGTCAAAGTCAATAAATATAAAGACATATGACATACGTTCATAAGACACAGCAGTAAAATGAAGATGGCATATCAGATACGTCCATAGGATGAAAAATGATAAAATGAGACCTGCACCATTCTCTTAAGTGTCCGTCATGCTATCCAAGTCAAAATTTAATCAACAAATTTGGTGCCTTTTTTTGGAAAATGTTCAAAATGTCCCAGGGTCAAGTTAAGTCCGCCACAAAGATAAAATATCGGTTTCAAATGACAGGTGCACAAGTAAAAGGGGATGTCACATTTTTGTCCAAAAGTATGCTACAGTATTGTTTACAATAGTGTATACAGTGTATAGCGGGATAAATGAGATTTCAATTTTGCCGTTAAATTTTAATGGCAAAATTGAAATCTCATTTATCCCGCTATACACAATAATAGTATTGTAATATAGCAATGGCCTGGTATACTCACTTTGGACAAAAACCTGACTTATCCGCTTTTACAAGCGCATCCATAGGGGAGCAATATCAGCCAGGTCAATAGGGGAATATCAATTTTAGTGAAAATCATGCTTACTGTTTAGCCGCATTGCTGTCCAGACAGATATTTTTCCATAAAGCAATTTTTAATATGAAGGACCCACATAGATTCTGACTGTACAGCATGTTAGAGGAAATAATTTACTCTACATGAGGACAAAATTTGTCCACTTTTTCATTACCAGGGCTCGGCAGTAAGAGTTTTTCTGTTGAAAATTTGCCATTTTTTCCTGCAGCATTACAATACTTTCTCTTCACTATGTAAGCAGTAGTGAGAAAGTAAAAAGAATGCTAAAAAGAACAAATGATACAAAAAGAAATAAGCCCAACATAAAGATAGAAAGAAATAACCAAACCCTTCTGACCAACTGATATCTGAGGAGTAAAGACAGGAAATTACATTCTAAAAAAAATGCAAAATAAGTAAAGAAAAAAGAAAGTATTGAGATCAAGGCCTATTGCTGCAAAAGCTGCTCATGTATAGGGTGCAACAGTAGTGGTGCTGCCTCAGCACATAGTTTCTCGTATTATTAGCAATGGTTGCATAATATTCTAATATTGAAATTTCTGTCTTGCTAACGCTAATTTGAAAAACTCTCACGTAATGAATTATGAGTGGTTTCAAACTGTCATTAATTTGGCAGCCATAAACAGTAGACATTTCTTAACAAACCAAACAAGCTTAAATCTCAACTGTAACAGTACCCGCAGCATGTAATAGGCAAGAAAAAATATTTTCACACAAGGTAGCCTTGATTACTCCAAGGAGTAATTTTTCTCAACTTTTAAGTGAGAAGTGATGAAACTTCTCTAGATTAAATGAAATCTATAAATTAAATGCACAGAACTGAAACATGAACTAATACACCTCATAAATGCATTAAAATTTGTTTACACAACTACCATCTTATCATTCAAAGATTACATCTGGGACACTTCAGAGACCATGTTTACTAAAATAATACTTTTGCTGCAAATACATCAACATAAATTCAACAATCAAAACCTGGCTGAAGCCGTGGTCCCCTCTAAAAATATTTTAAATTTTAGTCACATATTATTTCAAACCCCTAAAACAGATTTAAACATTTTTCCAAAAAGGCTACAAATATTTATTTTAAACTTCTGAGTCACAAAAGTAAAAGTTTCTCCATCAAAAAGATATTGAAACAAGGTCTTGTACAAGTTTTCAAAAATATGAATTTTTCATGAAGTTAACATTTTAAAACTAGAAAGTTGAAGATAGAGATTTTGGTTTTAAAGAAAATCTGTTCAAAAAATGGTCATGTACCATTTTTTTAAAATACGAGTTTCTAAAATAGGAGAATTTCTGCTTGAAATTATGTAATTTATAAACAATACATTTTCCCTAAAAAATGCACCATATTTTTTCTTTAATTCTTTTTTTTTCTTCTTTTTTCTTTTCTTTTCTTTTTTTCCCGTGGTTGAAACAATGGACGCTTACAAGAATGACACAGGTCTTGTTTTTATTGAATTCACTCTTTGAATTTTTGAAAATTGCAACTTTAGAAATAACGCAAAAAAGTATTAGCGTGCATTAGCTTGGAGAGTACTGTGTGACCTTATGTGGCAGACTTACAAGCAAAATACTTCCATGAAAATTGCATTGAAGAAAATTGCACTAAAGAAATCAAAATTTCCTCAAACTACTCCGGCACTCAACTGATAAATTGTGGAGTCCCACAAGGATCCATCCTTGGGCCATTCCTTATGTACATAAATGACATGCCCTATACACCCTCAGTCCAACATCTCTCACCTCCAACATTGAGACACTTCGAAACAATGTGTTTTGCAAATGTGCACTCACACTTAAATATAGAATAATATTTTGGGGAAATGCTCCTGAAAGCACTCGCACAATTATTATCCAAAAAAAGAATATTACGAACAATAGGATTCTTCCTCTACCACATATGTATATATTTGAAACAGTGGTCTTCACAAAGAAAATTTCATGGAAAACAAAGACACTTTTACTCTAAATTCCGATGTACACAACTACAACACTTGTCAAAAGGATGTTCAATCACATGTTCCCCACTCTGAAACTACACTTTATCAAAAAAGTACCCTAATAGAGGGCATTACACTTTACAACAAACTATTAATGATATTAAAGACATAAACACAATTCATACATTTAAAAGTAATTGAAAGCTTTCTTGCTTAACAACATGTTCTACAGTCTGAAGGAATATTCAAATCACATTTCCCTTAAAAAATATAAATAAATAAAAATGTCTTATCCCATTTCACTTTCTGTTTCATGTTAACTGTTTCGAGTGGAAGCAAAGAAAAAAGAACTGGCATATCATGTTCTGTGACTTGAAGGAGAATGAGTGACAAAAAATTTCAGTGTCTCTCTGGATTCACTAGGCACATTAGGTGCTGCAGTAGGACTATGTGTACAAATTGGAGAGAGAGACCTGGTCAAAACCTGCTTCCTCCTCCTCCTCACCATTTCAAGTTTTAAACATAGAATGTACTAATTTTTGTTAAATTTTATGTAGTTGCTAACAATTGTTCATGTATTGTTTTATTATTATTATTATTATTATTATTATTATTATTATTATTATTATTATTATTATTATTAATATTATTGAAATAAAGTCAACTGTTCAAAAACTACAGGAGGTGCTAAAGTTACGTGACTAAATCTGTATATAAATAAGACCATCTATGGGTAAATCCCATAAAATTAGCGCAGAATAACTAAATAAAAATTAAAAAATAATTATTTTGAACATGCTTATTAGTTATTACCTTCATTATGTGTTGGAGGTACCGCTTGTTGAATAGCTTGCTGCATGTGCATAGGAGGTACGACAGGTTTTGCCAGCTGCTCCTGCTCCTGTTCAGAATACATGCCCTATGACAGAAAACAACAACAATGAATTTCAACTCAATTGAAAAGAAAAAAGAATATAAATAGAAGCATGCTATTTCAATATTTGATATTATTGTGTACCCAGAAAAATTATGAGAGGGGTTGCTACATAATAATCTCTTTGTTATATATAACAAAGACAAAGAGAGATCACTATTATAGCATTTTATACTAAATTCCACCTTCACCCCCAAAGACAAATTGCAATATTGCATATGTGCGATTATTACTTTTTCTTGCTTTTTAATGACAGTCCATGACATTAAATCCCCTTAACAATTAAATGGTTTATCATTTTTTTAAATGTATATATAAAGAACAAAAAACAATTGTACCTGATAGAAAATTTTAAAAACCTCAAAATTTCAAAAGTGACATCTAACTAATGAGTATTATTTAATAAAATGTAAAATAAAAATAAAGTTAACAAGATAGCTAATGTTAACAATAATTGAGAAGTATATTGGAAGAGAAAAATAAGTAGCTGAAAATACAAGCAGAAAAAACAATTGAGAAAAAATTACCAGCCTCTTTTAGGACATTTTACAGCTTGATTATACATAAGAGGCCATGCTACTCAAATTATAATACACGAGTTGTGTCAAAGATGGCCACACTAGAATATATTTGTAAAAATAAAAAGAAAGAATATTGATTACAGAATTGTGTGGTTCATCACGTTAATTGAAAATTCCAACTTCAAAAAATGTATTTCGAAGATTCAAAGAGTTTCACCTACTTTGCTCCATAGTAAGTAGATTGTGCTGCAAAGAATTAACTATAAAATCTGAATCAACGCATCATTAAAACCAAGATAAAGAAGTATTACATATAGAAGATGAAAAAAAAAATTAAAATGACTTTTAGTAAGCAATTGCGCTGTGTGAAATTAAGATTGGCAAGATCCATTTAATATTATTCTTCGATTAAAATATAAAAAATATACGAGGAATCGACATTTGATCAGCTGGGCATACAAATGATGTTAGCAGTTGATTTTTTTTAAGTATTTTTTTTGTTGCAATTTTCTCAATTTTGGGTTTCCTAAAAGTTGAAACAAAGTATTACTTAAAGGATATTATAGAAGAGTAAAACCTTATCCTATAAGAAAATATTTGTTGAAAACTTAGGAGCCATTTTAAGAAAATGTCATTTAAGCATTACTGTAAATGCCAAATTTGAAGCTCTTTTTCACAGAAATCGTTTGAGTTGATCGAAACTTTATTGGGAGTCATCTGAGGCACTTCCGCTCACAAATGCAATAATGTACACAAATCGCTGGAAACATGCATAAGAAATGCATAAGAGAGATTTCAAAAAAATTACATTTGTGAATTTTTGAAAAAACCAAATACAGCAAAATGGCTTTTATATGATCTTAAACAGTACAATTAGAGCCATCTGAACAAAAACTTCGAAGAAAATATTTGGAACAGTATTTTAGAAAATGACATTTCAGTGTTTCTGAAAAAGTGGAATTTTTAGCTCATTTTCACAGAAAACTTTATTGTTTTTGAGAAACTTTATCAGACATCATTTCAAGCACATTTACTCATAAATGCAATAATCTAAACTAACCACTACTAATGTAAATATTAACAGAAAAACTCGTACCAATACAAAAAAAATGGATAAATCCTGCTCCATTAAATTCATACATATGTGCTTCATATATGTAGCAAACACGCAAAGCCTCAAGATCAGTTGGGAAATATCAATTTTCAATAAAAGTTTTGGTGCCAGCGTTGACCATTGACCCACAAAAATGTTATCTGCAGAAAACTCACAGCTTTCCAGCACACAATTATAATACATTATCGTCTTACAAAGTAAGAGTGAGAAAGTAAAAACAGAGCCATCATAGCATTGTAGTAAATAATGTAAATATTTGCTTGGCCTATCGCGTTTTACTTTTCTGCAGTTTACACTTTTTTCCATCAGTCCCCTGAAAAGTTTAAAAAAGGGGTTTTACAGCATTAAACGCAATATTGAATGGAAACTATTACAATGTTTAAAAATACGTATGTGATCTTAATGAAAGAAATAATTATGTAGAAAAAATTTTACTTGAAGGAAAAATTTGTATCTTAAATTTTGTACCTGTAGAATGATGCCGAAAAAAAATTCATACTTTGACAATTTTCAAAAATTAAGAGTCAACAATGAAAAATTGTACCTGCACCAGTATTTCACAAGAAAAATGTGAAAACATTTTTAAGAAAACTTTCAAAATCTACCACGGGTTTCAAGTAAAGTACTCCCAAAAATTAATAAACATTTTTCAAAATCACAGAGCTTCGAGTGAGGCCAGATCAACAGAGGTTTATTCAGCTTGGAAAAAATTCTACATATAGTTGAGGTGCTAGTGTTGTTCCCATACATACATTTCGGAAATTTGACTACATAACGTGTTAGAGGGAGTAATTTACTACATTTCAGAACACAATTTCTGTGATAGGACCTCACAATACAAGTTTTTCTGCCGAAAAATTGCAGTTCTCTGATGCAGCAATGAGATAGCTTTCTCCATACTATGTATATTACTCCACATATATTATATACATATACGAAAAAGTAAAAAGCACATTAGATACATTGTTGTAAACCAAATACGTTATTTTCTTTGTCATTTCATTACTTAATAGACTATTGAAACGTAGGTTAAAAAATTCTATGAAATTTGATTTATATTCTAACTTTTTTATTTATTTTATATAACACATTGTGATAAGCCAGAAACCCCAGGTTTGAATGAGAGAAAGACAGCATCAAATGTGTATGATACAATTGTATGCAGGCTTGGGAATCAAAGATTACATGTTCTTAGGGCAACAAAATGTTTTGTAAGTCGTGATCTTGATGGAAGTACAAAAAATCCAATCTCACAAAAACTGGCAAGCTGAACACATCTAACTGACCAGTATGTTGCAATGTTAGTTGTTTGTGTAGGCTGAGGTTATTGGTAAAAGATAGCGAGGTGAATACCAGAGTGTTAGTTTTTGTTACATCAGCATTGAAGAGAGTTAATGTTCTAATGTGTTATTAATGTTGAATCGTAATTATGATTTGTTTGATTTAAAGTAATTATTAGATTTTGCTGAATAATTTTGAGAAAGGTTGTTAAGTGCATAACAATTAGTCGAAGACATTCCTGGAGAACAACTCAGAAGAACATCCGAGAAGCTAGCAGCAATCTTACAAACATTATTTAATAGAAAAACACACACACACACACACCACATATGGT
The DNA here is from genome assembly GCA_038098605.1 of Gryllus longicercus. NCBI lineage: Eukaryota > Metazoa > Arthropoda > Insecta > Orthoptera > Gryllidae > Gryllus > Gryllus longicercus. The sequence continues at coordinate 6,519,343 of JAZDUA010000003.1, read as the reverse complement.
ACACTTCTGTGTTTCAAACCAAAGTTAATAACTTGATTCACGAGTTCGAAAAATCCTGTAAATTTGATATAATAAATTTAAATATGATTTTTGATACGAGAAAAGGCTGATAATTCCCAGTAGTTGCCATCAATTTAATAATTAGTTTGTTCTGCAGAGCTTCCAAGAAATCATGATTCTCTATAGAATTACACGTTCACATGCAGCAGGTAAAAGAAGAAATGTATGTTGAACCCGTAATTGGATTGTAAAGCGAATTTAGCTTCACATTTCCATATTCAAGGAACTTGTGAGCATAGGAGGGCAAGAAAGTAATTTGGATAGAAACAACTGGATTGTCAATATCAGTAGAAAGTAGGAAGTCATAAATGATCATCCATCTTACAGAAGGTTAATATATGAAGATATCAAATAATAAAATATCAGCCGAGTTGGTAAGAATGTTACAAATGGCTACCTAAGTGGAGCAATGAAATCATGAATAGATAAACATTAAGTTGCACAAAAAGTTATTAAAAAATATAAAAGTTGAACAAAAATAACCAAATTAAGAAAAACAAAGATAAACAATAAATTACTGATAAATGTTCTGAAACAACTTGCATTTATTGCAAATAACACAATTATTCCACAAGAAAATTATGTATGCAGACTTTCACTCATAAAATCAAGAAAAAATCTTGTTGACATATTCACAAAAGACCTGCTACTACTAAAAAACATCTATTAAGTTACTTAGAAGTTTTACCTTAAAAAGTGAGGGGAAAGCACAGAAACTTGAAAAGACATTAAATTTTGCAGGTGGTCACCATAATAGTCACAGAATGTATATGTAAATATTTAAAGGTAATTTTGGCAATAAATATTATAATTAAATATTCATTATTCTAGTTTGATCAATATCTTCACTTTTAACATCAGCTTCTCAGTCCTTTTTCAAATAAATGTATGTTTCTACCTATTGATGCAAGTCAGCTCACCTGGGCATTGTGACTTTCAGAAGCCGAATCCCGAGATACTATCTCATTATCGTGCGCCTCCCACGGTTTCACATCGTTATCTCCATCCACATCAGATGCAGCAGCACCCTCCTGCTGCACAGAAAATACCACACTTTGCTCACACCACAGAATTAAAGTACATGTGTATATGTAGTAAATTACAATATAAAATTTAAAAAAAAGCTGTGGACACAATAATTGTAGACACACAAAATTATTCTGACATACTAAAAAAATAATTACATACAAATGATTAATTTTTAATAAAAAAAAAACAAAATTGTAAGTGCTAACAACATGATTAGACAAGTAGTTGAGTGTTTCCAGTTCTATAATTTTTTTTTTCTAATCGAAAGAGTATTTCTTTTTTATCCAAAAATTATAAAAATAATAATAATTATTATTATAATATAAAATTATTATAATATATTATTATAATAATATAATATTAATATTATTATAATAATACATTATTATAATATATTAAGATAATATATGAAGATAATAATATAATATTAATATTATTATAATAATACATTATTATTATTATACTTGTCATAATGAAAAATTACTTTATCATAACCTTATTAGTTTACGATTACAGTTCATTAAACATTGGGCAAATTATGTAATTATAATTACTTAAAGACTACAACAATCCTTCAAAATAAACCTCTTATTATAACCAGTAAAAAAAACTGAATGTGTGTTTAAAATTACAATCACCATTGCCTGGCACCTGAATAAGTCTTTCACATTCACTGATGTTAGGCACACTGAAAAAGAGGTCAAATGTTAGTAAATGCTTGAACGTCAGTGCAGTTGAATGTATGAACCAATTTACATTATACTGAATATAAATAAACTTAAAAGAAAAACATGCTTTCACAATCATTATTTTGGATAGTAAGTTCAATTCATTATTCTTTGAAACCTCAATTTAGTGAAATCCAAGAAACCAACATTTTTTAACCTTAAATGAGTTTACACTACATGGGAGTTGCGTAATTTCAATAGCAGAAAGCACAAATTTTGTATACAGTATATCATTTACTAATTTTTTTTACGTTGGAAGAGGCCAGCAAACAGCACGGCACGGCACCAACAGAGAGAAAACGCACACACACCGTACAAGTAAAAGAAACTTGGGCCGAGTAATAAACACATGGAAAAGATAAGAAGGAAGAAAGGAAAAAACATGGTTGTGTGGCTCTTGGTGGCCTCTCTCTGTATGCCATGCCTCACTCTTTCTCAGTTCTGAGGCTAGAGTACCTTGAATAACGTTTTGCCAAACAGTTTGAATACTAATCCAAAAATATCAAGTTTACTGTTGAGCTTCTGCTGTGTATTAAATGTGAATTTTATATGAATGTCAATACCACTAAATCAGGAATGGAAATGCATTCTTCTAACAATGGTGTTTTGTGGACCAGCAATATTTTTAATCTTCAATGTAACCTTACAACCAGTTTGTACTAAATATAAGTCTCATGGATGTTTATATTATGCTCCACAAACCATCAAAACTACAGATCCTACTTTCTTGAAAATAAAATGTGAAGTACAACTGGAACCCTAAGTCCAAGAGAGATCTCAAGTACTAATGTATAGGCTCCTGCAAATTGGAATCTTTCAATTATCCCTTCTATTGAATTCATTGAATCTGAAATCTTGACATTTAAAAATAACTCAATTAGAAATGATATCCCACTACAGTGATGAAAGCTGATTATTGACTCAAAAATTTAAGTCTTGCTCAAATTCAAAGTTCCAGCTACTACAAGTTAGGTCTGCTTACGACAGAGAAACTTCCTTAACTATAAAAAATCCACTGATAACCCTTTTTAGAAGTGGAGGAAAAAATCCAAATACCTTTTAATGTCACTTGAAGCTGCTTATACCTCATATGTTTATATTACCACACCAATAATACAAATAAATTGCAAAAATACACAAAAAATATGAAAAGAAATGGTAAAAGGCCAGAAAACAAGCAGTAAAAGTTAAGTTCCATGCATGATATGGATTTAGTAAACAAAATTTATTTAGATATCAACTAATGAGGAGGTAGTAAGACCACTCAACATTTATAGATGAGCTAAATATCACAAAATACAATTAATTTGAGTGAGTGTAAGATAACTTCTCTCAATTTCATTAAAACTAATCTAATATAGAATATCACAATGTTCCACAACAAGTTTTTTCTTTCTGTTTTTACTTCTGTCCTTTAAATATTCTATCATTCTAGCCTTTATCTCCACTGTTAGTCGGGCACAATACTTTTTGAACAATGGTCAGGTTCAATGTTTCTGAAAGATTTCATTGCATAGATCATACTGTTTCAAATCAACCATTACGATAAGCATTTGATTTCACTGTGCGTAGCAATTTACAAAAAAAATTTAAAATATTGAAATAAAATGTATAATAAAAAACTAATGCAAAAATAAAATCACTACCATACTAATAATAGAATCTTCCTTTTGTGCCTCCACAACTGCTTGGCAGTGGCACAGTGATCAAGAACTTTGTCTATTTTTCCTAACTTTATTATCATCATCACACAAAATATTTTGTAGTTCTTAATATATTTGGAATTACGTAAGTTGAAAAAAATTGTTCTTAATGCTTTGTATTAAACATTTAAGCACTTATACAATTTAATCTAATTAGGACAAATGTGCCTAATGTATCTACGGTTCAACATACAAATATCTGGACAAAACATCTGACATCATGGTGTAATGTTGACTGGTAAAGAAAATAATGAATTTTAGGAAAGTACTTTGAATTCCTATGACAGTTGTAACATTGCTAATTAGGAAATATGTTAAGAAATAAATTAATGTATTTCTCTCAGATACACTGCACCCAACAGAAGGTTAAATTTTGGAATTTGTCTTTTTTGAATCACAACATTCCCCAAATCCAAATGTACTTGAATGTTTACTTCAAACAAATTCTGTTCTTTTCTGCTATTATTCCCTAACATGTTTTAACTTCATTTTCAAGTAACAAATACTAAAGTTGTTAAAAATTATTACCAATTTTTCCTTTTTTTTAAATTTCCTAATACAGAAATCTTCAAATAGGCAAACAAACAAGTTGAAAGCAAATTTATAATATTTTTTAACTAACAATTAGCAAAAAACATAAGCATGTTCATACAAATCTGAGCTTGTTTAAAGAACCCACTCACCGTAAAGGCTTCCTCTGCAGACACACCTCCAGTCACACTCATGACCTTAGGGCTGAAGGAGGAAGGAGTACTGTCCAGGGGAGGACGCCCCCTCTTCCGCTTCACTGGAGGTTCCTGCTCTACTTCAGGAACAGAGGACGATTCTACACGAGCAGCTCCTTCAGTGCAATTGACTCCCTCCTCTGCTGTTTGATTCCCTTCCCCAGACCGCCATGATACCTCTGCCAAGCCCTTAATGCGGAGATCTTCAGCTGCTTTTAGCAAGGAGGCCAAATGAGACTACAACATATTCAAGTGAGAGTTATTGTCTGAATTCAAGGCACATGTTCACAATTCTTTGTTACCAAAAGTACCAAAATCTGTCTTATATATCTCATTCATTTTTCAAAAAATTAATAGAAATGAAAAAAATACTCACATGATCAATATTAATTTCCCCTCTGTACATAAATTCAACAAGAGCTTTAATGTCCGTAAATTTAACATCTTTTAGTATAACAATTGGATTTTTCTCTTCATACTGGGAAAAAATTGAGTCAAAATATGTGCTGCAAGCAGACAAAACAACCTACAAAACAAAACAAAAATGTGTGAAACTTGGATAATTTGTTGTTATTTTATTAACTTTACATTAAACAATAACTTACTTTATGTGCCCTCAATGTCTTCCCTTCACATGCTAACGTCACATCACAGAAGCTTTCCCTCTCAAGCAATTGGCTGAACATCACCTGCAGATTGTTGTGATGGTATTTCCATCTCAGACAATACTGCTGCGGCAGCATCTTCTGCTGCATGTTCATGGTGTCAGACAATTCGCAGTTTTCTTGATCAGATGTATCTGCACTAAACCCAATATCCCACACTGTTGGAGATGTGTCACAGTCAATTGCTTTCTTTCCACTACAGGTCAATGAATTTTTATCAGAAGAGGTATCTTGATCTGCATTAACCTTAAAAATAGGAGATTATAGTTAAATACTTTTCAATAAACATTAAACCAACCTACAATCTAAACTCTGGCAAAGAAAATTCTCTGAATAGTTGTTAACTTAGCCCAAATATACTTTACTCCGTTAAACCAACCCTGTAAATTATTAAACAATTACTAATGTTAATTGTATTTTTCACCCAATGCATTGCTGATTTAACAATTTCACTACATGAACATTAAAAAAATAATAATAATAATAAAAACAGTGCACAATATTTAAAGTACAAACAGTGAACCTAAATGATAAAGCTTCTTCTCAGACATACTGAAAGAAGTTCATCATACACAATGAAATATGTGAATCTCTACTTACACAATTAGCTGATTATCATACAAAGACATGTAAACCAGGTTTACATCTCACAATTCTCAGTTATTTGAATTAAGAAGGATGTCCACTATATCTCATCCATCTGTTTATTAACTTTCATCAACCCAAAATGATATCCAAATTCCAATTACCAATCAATATGAAGCCCCAAAGCATGTATCAATAAAAATCTATGTTAAATGTTCATTATCTCTTTTAACTTAATTATTAGTACTAATCAAAAAATAATATTTTCACAAAAAAATAATAAAGAAAACCCAACAAAATCATATTAATTATGTATCCAAGTGATAGCAAAAATTTTGATTATTGTATAAAAGAGAACATTATATTTAAGGAAGAATACAAGATTCCCAATCACTCTAAGTACCTAAATCAAAACTCAATCCTTTAGAACAAAACTATAAAACAATTTGTTGGCAGATATTCAAACTCCACAAGTAACAATTCCCACATGTGCACAAGTATAATTGAGAATACAACTAAATTACAAAATTTTTATAGTCTTCTACCAAAAATTTCACATATTACCGCTTAATTACAGCATAAATACACAAGTATACATTACTTGAAGTTCACATGCACGCTAACATATTTCAAGAGAACCGACAACTACTTGCGGCTTGGGCTAAAAAATTTAATAAAACTGCTGACGAGGTAACGGTACTGTAATTGACCTAGAAATATCTTAGAAAGTTCGATTTCGACGCCCTCGGATGTTGTTCCACATTACAATTTTTTAGGGAATACATACTTAAAGCGGTAAGAACGACGTACTTATTTTATATTAAATAATATTCTTCGTAAAAATGTTACGCCTCAATAACTCACGAATATCTGCCAGCCTCCGGAATTCTGCTCCAATTTCCTCCATCGTTTGACTCGATCTTAATATCAATTTTGGATAAAAATGAAAATGGCGTATACCATATCATTTAGGAAATTCCGATGACATATATGGTACATCTACTTCCAATCTAACCAATTTATTCCTATCAGAAATAATATGTAAACATATTGCACGGGTATCAAAGCAGACGCTATGCCTACCTGCTCATAAAATATGCCTTTCACCCAAGAATCTTCAGGACTATTCCACTGATTCGACAACCCAGCAGCTATTTTCTCTTGTTGACGCTGAAGCCAAATATGTCTTTTCCCTTTGTAATGTGCCTTCACATCGTTCAATCCACCGTGGCTGACTGCGAATTCCTTTTTACATAGCAAGCAATATGCTTTGTGTTTTTCACCTTTCACCGGAGCTAACCAAGAAGAAAACTCATCTGACGTAGTCCAGTCCGATATAAATTTGCACAGACGCCGTCTCTCGCGCCTCGCCATGTTAGCCAATTAATAAGATAGGAAGTTCGCCGTTTCACGATAACCAAATTAGTTTATTAATCAATTAAAATTTCGAAGACTATTTTATTCAATGTAGCTAACCTCCAACGAAGAGTTCTCAATAAATAATTGCAAACTCTCCGACACGTGTTAACGCAGAATAGGGGTTATATCCTTCCCGGCACCGTTATCTATATATATAAATCGAATGCTACGAAATACTAGCTATTAATAACATCAAAGGTTAATAGGGCAGATCTATTACTCTTTTGTACTCTGATCCGTTAGTTCTCCCGAACAAACGTGCTCAGATGTACTATGCTTGCAACAATGTCGACGGTCGTTCACCTCGTGAACGCCGTACTTTCCGTGTATCAGCGCAGCAGAGCGCAGATGACGGTCAATTAATTGTATTTATTACAAAGTTTATTGCTTCCATGGAGTTTGCAAAGCCACATACACACAAAAATGAGCAGCAACGCCTATTGGTACAAATTGGAACTAACATCATAAAATGAGTGTAGTATTGCGAAAACTGGGAAAACATTTTGCCGCCAAAATAAGTAGTAGAAAATTAACGTATTTTAAAACTCGACAGTCACATCATTTTTATCTAGTTCATTTTTTCCTAAAATAATAAATATGCTATTGGCTTTGACTCACACTATTTCATACATTTTTCGAAATAAATATTTCGCCTGTTAAGATAACTTCAAGTTCAAACTATCATCCTAACCTATTTTTTCACGAAAAGAAACAAAAAAATTCCAAAAAGAGATTGTTTCACTTCACGATCTTCATGATAATGTATATTCTTTGCCGGAGTTCAAGTAAACTAGATGATAAACGTGTAGAATGGTAGCGCGTGTAGTTTTAACCGATGCTACAGTGGATATGTCGTTGCATGTTACATACGTTTTATAAAAACATAAAAATGAATTAATTACACAACAATTTTTTTCTTTCAAATTCATATAACGTGTATATTATAAAAGTATTGCGAATGATTGCAAATACGCATATACGTGTATTACCAATACTTTCAAATTATGCAACTAAATCTGGTAACAAAAGCTAACATTTACCAAAGGTTGTTTAACATACGTGCGTTTAACGAACAAGCGTAGAAGCGTTGCGGGAAATAAGCAAAAAATAAATAAAATAAATAATCACTTCATATCTGCAATGAAACAACTAAGAAAATTATTAAAATTATAATGTAGGCCCTACACCAGATAAATATCGATTAGGAATTACCTTTTTATCAAAAATACTCGAATTTAAATTTTCGATGTTTGCTTCACAAGAGTTTCGTGTGTTTTGCCCGCGTTCATGACAATAAACCCACCTAAAAATGTGTATTTATATTTCATATGACCAGTTAGACGTGTGCTAGAACTGTAGGTACGTCTGCAATATAAATAAATAAATAAATAAATAAATAAATAAATAAATAAATAAATAAATAAATAAATAAATAAATAAATAAATAAATAAATAAATAAATAAATAAATAAATAAATAAATAAATAAATAAATAAATAAATAAATAAATAAATAAATAAATAAATAAATAAATAAATAAATAAATAAATAAATAAATAAATAAATAAATAAATAAATAAATAAATAAATAAATAAATAAATAAATAAATAAATAAATAAATAAATAAATAAATAAATAAATAAATAAATAAATAAATAAATAAATAAATAAATAAATAAATAAATAAATAAATAAATAAATAAATAAATAAATAAATAAATAAATAAATAAATAAATAAATAAATAAATAAATAAATAAATAAATAAATAAATAAATAAATAAATAAATAAATAAATAAATAAATAAATAAATAAATAAATAAATAAATAAATAAATAAATAAATACATAAATAAACAAACAAACAAAGAAACAAACAAACAAATAGACCTGGGTCCAAAGTAGGGAAACCAGGCTCTACCTGCCACAAGCCAGGATAAACAGGGGAGTGATTGACGAGTAACACATTAAAACACCTTGGTCCAGCTGGCCCGGCTGGTACTACCTTGTGAGGGCCCCTTGCCAGGGTAATGGAGAAGACCCCAACGGCAACTTGGGCGAAAGAGGAGACTTCTAGAACGACATAACTGTCGGAAGAGGCACTTTTTCTAATTGAGGATACATGTCTAGAGGCATTACGATAGTAGCCCGATTACTAGACGTACCCATCAATAGGCTTGTAATATGTTATGAGGAATTTAAAGTTATTGACACTCTTCAAGAAGCCGAGCCGGTAAACACGATGTTGACGGCTATAGCAAAAAAAGAACACGCGACTGGGAATACATGATATACTTAACATGGGAGTCAGAGGAATAAAAAATAAAGAAAAGGAACTTGAAAATGAACTCAATTTTAAACAGATTAATACAGCCGTAATATTAGAAACAAAGATGAAATGCAAAGAAACATAAGATATAGAATATAATTTACAATGGAGAACCTCAAAATGAAAGAGCCGGTAGTGGAATAGCGATTTTAATTGATAAAAAGTGGATTACAAAATACACAGCTATACCTACATAAGTAACCGGATCCTGATAATAAGATTTCAAATAGAAAGGGGCTATTTAACCGTAATCGGAGTTTACGCCCAAGAAGAAGGCAAAACAGGCGATACGGAAGAATTTTATGAAATACTACAAATACAGGTACAGAAAAGAAACAGGGGCTGGATTACTATAAAAGTTTATGGTATCTACGCCTCGAATGTGGAAGAGGCAGAAATAAGTAACGTACATCCATTAACAATGAATGAATTAGTTGACTCGCTAAAGAAGCTCAAAAATCGAAAAGCGCCAGATTGTGATGGGATTAATCTGAAGTTAATTAAATACGCTGATACCTCATTAAAAATTAGATTTCTTAATTTATTGAATACCTGCTGGAAGACTTGTGCCATTACAGAAGAATGGACAAAAGCAAAGGTAATATCACTATTCAGAAAAGGAAATAGAAATAAACTACAGAATTATAAAGTACTTACCTAACTAAATTCGTCATACAAGATATATACTAAAATTATTAATAGCAAATTAATAACTCTTCTAGATAATATTTTGTTAGAGGAACAACGTGGATTTAGGCAAGGAAGATCGTGTGTCGATGATATATTCTTCATTAACTTACTTATACAGAAGAGAGTAGAATTTAATCAGAAAACTCATATCGCTCATATCATCAGAAAGCAATGGAAACTCATATCATCAGACAGCTCATCATCAAACTCATATCATCAGACAGCAATGGAACTGGTGTATCGACAATATGATATGGAAGATTATGAATAAAAGAGGCATTCCACTACATTTAATTGAAGTAATCAAATCCTTATACCACAGAACTAGAAATGTATTGAATTTAAATGAAAAAAATTATCCGAGGAATTTAAAATTAATCGAGGTGTTAGACAAGGTTGTAGCCTATCACCAAGTTTATGTAATATTTATGTAGACGACGTTCTGAGAAAATAGAAACAGTGTAATATACTTGTAGATAGCATCGAGATGGACTCCGAAACTAGCTATTTTATAGCTATTTTAGCTATTATAGCTATAAATAGCTATTTTAGATATTTAGGCTGTGTTATTACTTTTGAATTTAATCAAGATATTTCAATAAAAACCCGAAGATTCTAAGATATCTGTCGTACAATAATAAGAGAAATAAAACAGGAAAGGAAACACAACTTAGATTTTATAAAAACAATGGCTATTCCCATACTTCTTTATGGATGCGAGACGTGGACCATGAAAAAGAAAGATTTTACCAGAGTTCAGGCGTCTGCGATGAGGTTCTTGTGACAAGTCAAAGGCTGCGCTGTATTAGACAAAATAAAAAGTGAGATAAAAAGGAGATAAAAAGGACGCTATTTCCAAGCCGCGGAAGTGGGTAAGTTTGACGCCGACCTGGATGGCCGAGGTGGCTAGAGCGTGTGCGCCTTGATCAGGTCGCGGGTGCGAGTCCCGCCGTAAGCATGGTTGTTTATCCCTTGCCATTTCATGTACGAATATGTGTGTAGTTGCAGAAGGCCTTGTGAGTCTGCTGACTTCAGACCGAGGAGCCCGCAAGTGTGTCAATGTCTAGGGTAAAGGTTAATATGTGCCCATGAGAGACATAGTGGGTACCCGGCGCGCATAGCCAAAATCGGCATCCCCTCAAGCTGGAAAAAAGTCCTCGAAAAAAAGAGGGGCGCTAAGTTTAACAAATAATTAATGTCGATGGTCCGGTGGTCATAGAAGTGGGTAGAATTACATTGCTTTGTAAGCAATAAGAACTAAGAAAGATTATTCCAACAACATATATCGTGTCTGAAATGTTCCGTTCCGATGTTTAAATATATTAAAAGGTAAAGAAAAATATGCATTTTTTCTCAAACCGTCTGTCAGTCCGTCCAACACTATGTATTTTTTCTCAAACCGTCTGTCAGTCCGTCCTTCTGTGAATGATACTAGCGCCTAAATCACACAGAATTTTCACCAAAATGCCCTACTAGATACTCAGGATGGTCACCAAAATGGATTTTCTCTTATCCATCTGAATGATGTGGCGAATTTTAGTAAGATTTTATCGACAGGTTGATTTGCTAGGTACAAAATCTTCTATCTACACGTTTTTCATAAATTTTGTTTTTTGTTTACACCAAACTTCTTTTCCACACAACAAGTGTAGTTTTCCTTTCGTGACTAGTCCCCCCCCTCATTTTTGTATGCAAATTTTAGTGTTACTTTTTTTCTGCCTAGGTCCAATTTCATATTGCAATCGCATATTGCAATATGAAATCCCTGCCATATTGTAATCCCTCGTTGAAGACTGGAAAAGCCAGAATAAATACTTTAATTTAAGTTTGTGTCAATAGCACACATTTTTTCAGTGAAATAAAGGAAATGTATCTCCAGTTAAAAACTGATGGATACTTAACATACTATTGGATGTTCCATAATTCTTGGAGAGCGTGGGTGCAGTAAATAAAATACAAAAAGATCCTACAAACGCTATAATGACCGTCTGAATTTTAGACATTTAGAGATTTTCAACAACAATAATATTCCAAAATCAGCAGCAGCTTTGATTGAAAAAAACTTTCAGAATTATTAGGGAACTTTTTTCTTTAGAATTTCCTAACCGAAACTTAAAACGTGATTCTGCTCAATTCCTTGACAAAAACATGTTTAGCTTTGTGTCACACACAGGTTAGAAATGCATAATTTTGTTCTGCAGTTTACCGACAGTTTATTAGTAATTATGGAGGTCTTCAGAGAAATAAGCCAGCGACTAAAGGAAGCCTGCTAGAAAGTAATTAGTTCTTGCTACGCTGTGCACTCATTTGCTTATTATCTTTTGACTAAGCGACATTTTAACTCTTCAAAAGGAAACTAGTTACCTGGAACTTTGGGCAATCATTAATTGTAACTGGATGGTCGCCAGGAAGCAGATGATAGGTAATATTCTTTATATACACACACAAAGGGTCCCTATCCCCAAAAATCTCCTATCTGGAACCACAATTGTGATTACAATATTTGTAGTAATGCAACTATTACAGCGTCATTATATTATATATGCAAATTAAATGCGTATATATCCAATGACAGATACGAAGTTCAAATGACGCAAGGAGCTGGCATCTATACAACATTCAGATCTGTTCAATCACTGAGACTGAGGTTATAGTGCTTCTCGAATCAAATTATTCAATTAATATCGGTAATTCTCTATCTTTTGTAAACTGCAAATATTAAGTGAAAAAATCTGATTTTTACAATCTAAATAATGTAGCAAATAAATGATATTAAAGTTTTCCCCATTTCCTTTCCCGCCGAAAATGTGTAAACATTTCGTTTGTCTGAATTTCGCATCAGTCGGTTTCGTTTTGAAAATCCTTACGTCAAACATTCACTTGACGAACACGGAAAGAAAATTGTGGGTGAGGCGTTGACTTTTATGTGTTCTTAGAGCATCTCTCCCCTGAAGCATGGCCAAATGACGCTCGGCGCAAGCCTGCCTGGAATCGCCCCCGAGACAAGTGAACCGCAACCGCCCCCTCTGCACCGCTCCGCCCGCCTGCGCTATTGATTTCCGTTTCCTGGGCCGTATCTCGGCCTCCAGCCGCGCCATAAGCGACCATCGACTCCGCAATCTGTCTTCGCATTTTCGCGCTGACCCACGTGCTACTGCGCATGCGCGCCACGCGCGGCGGCCGCGTGCGCTCGCCGCCATGGCTGCGACGGAGACGCCAGAGAACGCACGTGACACGACATTCCCGCGCATTTCATTCCTATCTCACGCGTACGTTTTCTCCAAGAGCGCCACTACTGTGTGGGTTTCTGACAAAATCAATATGGTGGATCGATTTACATGGTGCGCTGTTAAATTTGAAACAAATGTTCATTTATGTTTCATATCTACAAATATGATTAGAGGTATTCTGTAAAAAAAATTCAAAAAAAAAAAAAAAATAATAAAAATAAAAAAAAACCAACAACTATGGAATGTCTTATGATAAGTAAATATAACAAATGCATGGAATGTCATTTTAATTTAGCACGTTTATTACTTTAACCTATTTTCAACATAATTAATAAATGCAAACTTACGTATTATTAAATTAACAAAGCGGAAAATTGAATCACAGTAGTAAATAATTTGTTAACAAGAATATTATATTAACAAAATTTGTTATTGATTTTCTTAAACCTATCCAGTTCCTACTATAAAATAAATGGAAACTAAATATGACCCCGGAAGATATACTTACAAAACAAACTAAATTATGAAATTATGAGACATAAGCTTTCGCGATTTGTGTTTCAAAAAAACATTTTATAGAAAATGAAACAATATATTAAATTTCCCCTGGAGTTTGCTCCCAAATTCAATTTAATTCAAAGTTATTACAATGGTGACCCCCTACTGAAAGATATTTGACTGCTCTCTTCTTGTGTGCATTTGCCCCGCAATATCCTGCATGTAGATCAGTGGCCTAACAATTTTTCATTAACTAACAAACGAGAGATTTGTTTTTGTTTAGCAGCCGTGAAGGACGACTTTAGATAGAGAGGAGTTCTGGGGATCAAGCCCTCCTTTCAAAATGTTCACGAAAAAAAAATAGTTTAAAATATTTACAAAAATAGTATCCAAAATTACACTATTTTGGCCTCACTTCAAATATTAATATTTTCTGAAACCGGTCTTGCCAGCAGCCCTTTCATCTTTTCTCATTTTCTCCTTTAGCTTCTCTGCTTTTCCCTAATCTTAGCATTACCAGGGTGGGGTGCTTAGAGACCAACCGATCATTATTTTATGAAAGTTTCATTTTTTAAAAGACGAATATCGTTCATATTGTCATGATGCATGGTTTTTGTTAAAAAATGATGTAATTTTGTACAAGAGTTCCTTAGAATTTAAGACAATAGCGTTTTTGATTGCGATAAAAAGATCGGTTCCCTCGAAAACTATACAAATTAAAACGTTGCTATGTTATGATTATCAATAAGGTGCGGATTTATACGCGCAAAATCATGAAAATATGCGTGCAAATATGCTTAAAAAATTATGAAAATATGAATTTAAAACAAAAATACGCACAGAATAAAGCAGGGTACATCACTTACGTTTCACCAATGAGTACTGTTTACGTCTTGAAATATGAACAATGCATTTAATTTCTAATGCGGTGAATTAATATTGGTCAACAAGGTTTTTGGTTCCCTCATCAAATAACGTGGACTAAAAGTACTTTTTATGCTGAGTCCAGAACTGAAATCAGTTTTGGGGTGTCACGTAAGGTTTATTAGAAATATTGGAAATTTAAAGATGTCAAAGATGCTTTATGAAACACTAGTTCTTCCATTTTGTGTAATTCATGTTTCACCCTATAAATAAGTTATTGTTTAACACCCCATTTTTCCCCCAAGCTTCACATACAGTTTTTACTGTTTTCGAGTAAATAAACCTAAATATAAACACATCTTAACAATGGAAAACAACTTTGCAACTGTCGTTCCTCATTGTTGAACGGTCTTTTTTTTCTTGGAAAATAGTTGCGTATGCATGCTTTTCAGTCATAGTTGTGTTCATAGTGTGTTGTCATCTGCGTTTTACTGTGAGGAGCGTGTATTTCTTAAATAGACAGATCTATATAAATGTTAGGTAAAGGTTCGAATATACCTGATTATTTCTATTACATACATGGAGATTTCAGTACAAAGCATCAAAGCAAACTCATTACCTCTCATATAAAAACCTCTTACCGCCTGCATTTTGGGTGCACTGTTTGGGAGCTATCCGGACGAGACATGGCCACTTCATATTTCTTGCGTATCTTGTGTAAATACATTACGTTAGTGGCTTAAAGGCACCTGCTCATGCATTCCTTTTGCTGTACTAATGTTTTGCAGGGGCAACAGGATCTCTTAATTTCCTACTATTACTATTCTAAAATGTAACTACAATTTTTGTATCTCCAACATGTGGGTTTACCTGCAAGGAGTCACAAAACAATCGTGTATCCCAATTTACCTTCAGCAATGCAAGCAATTGTTCATGATCTAGATATTGTCATGTTCGCCAAAATAAGTTTTAGAGTATGTAGAAGGCTAAGAAGAACATTTAGAAGCCGACGGTAATTTCCTTGCTACTAACGTCAACAAATCCCATATGGTAGAGATCTCAAGAAGAATTAAATGACCTAGTTAGAGACCTAAAACTGTTTTAAACGGAAGCTGATCTGCTTGGATCAGCACGATTACAGCAATGGAATTGACCAAGGATGCAAGAGTTAGCATATTTTTGACATTTTTGAGGATAAGAAGACTCAATATTTTTCATCCAAAGGCAACACATTCTGCGTCATATAACATAAACAGCTTAATGCAAACCATTAGATTAATGAACCGCGCGAATAAATGGAGACTCTTCATAGATAAGTCAAAATTATGTTTGAAAACCGTTTGACTACAAAATGGTAACGTAGTCCCTTCAATTCCAGTTGTTCGTTCTGTGCATTTGTAGGAGTCTTATGGCATACATATTAAATAGTATCAACTACGAATTCTTTCCTTGTGGAAGATATGTCGCGACCTGAAATAGATCGCTATTCTTTAGAGAATGCTGCTGGATAACACAAAATACTGCTTTTGGGATGGGGCAGTCCAGCCATATTCAAACCTTACACTATCCGAGATTGGCATGCAAGATGTATGGAAGCGGGGCATAACAATACGTTGCACACAAATATTGGTGATTCTGAAAAATTTACCTTCCGCCCTTGCACATCAAACTGAGGTTAATTAATTTTATCAAGGGCTTGAATAGAAACATCAGAGCGTTCCAATACATAAAAGATATGTTTCCAAAGTTTAGTGAGACAAAATTCAAAGAGGGTATTTTTGTTGGTACCCAGATTCAGCTATAATTGAGTTATTGAATTCAAGGTTGCCTTTGATGGAAAGGGAAAAAAATGTCTGGGAATGCTTTAAAGTCACGAAGCAATTATAGGAGACAGACAAATCCAAAGATTTTAAAAATTATGTGGAAAAACTGTAAGTTGTCTAGTGTGCGATGGGATATAACATGTCTTTAAAGCAGAAGAAGCACTCCTACTCGGATTTTTCCCGGCAATTTAGAAGTTATCAGGGACGAACATGGAGAGCGATTCCATCAGGAAATTTTGGCTATTGAAAAACGTCACCTGGGAAGACACCCAGCCATGTTACCAGATTACTGCTGCTTAGCAGTAAGGGAAACACCATTCTCGCACAAACAGAAGAGAACAAAATTTTTTTTTGTAGGAAGGTAAGTATTCCGTAATATGTTCTTTAATGTTACCATAATTCACTAAATAGTATAAATCATACAGTTGTTAATTTCCCAAAAACTATACGTGATAGGACAAAACTGACGAATAAAGATTCAGCTTTCCATTGTCTGTAAGAATCAGTTACTTTCGTACAGCAACCAGAAAATGTTTAAAATTGTTGTCCAGGATTACCACTTAGGGGCGTAGCATCCATTTATGTGTTGGAAGCGCTGGCTCCCTTTCACTTTTAAGGCACAGTATTTATATTTGGAAACTGTAAATATATTTTATTTTCGTTGAATTTCCATCCCCATTGGTCTGCCATATCGGGAAAAAAGTGTTGCGTTTTTGCAACACGTCCCTTACCCTTCTTGGGCATTGAGGGTATTGGAGTTATCTTCCATTAACTTTTTGTCTCGTCACGTCACAGTCAGGCAGAGGCTTTTATCCCTTCAGCCAGGGGCACGGCGCCGTTAGTAATCGGATTTTCCAGACGGTCACCCGCCCAGGAATCTGTGGTGTCCTGAATTGCTGTACTTCCATGACTTCATAGAGCGCAGTTAAGTAATTAAACTAACGACGCTGACGCCTTTTAAAGATCTGTTCGGACATCGGTGGCTCAGGGCATCAATTGCATCGACACTGCAGTGCCTCTGACAGGGAAGTCCTAGAGCTCGAGTCCTGGCGATGGCAGAATTTTCGACACTAGCTAGAGAGCTAAGTATAGTCAGCCGCTGACTGGAGGAGAATTGTAGTGGGCGGCTGTTGTGATCGATAGTTTTCCGTGGTTTCTCCGATCAATACCCGGCAAATGCCGGAGCAGTATTCTAATAAACGGGCCACGGACCGCGCGCAGTCTTTTCTTTCTCCGGAAACATGAAATAATCAATCAGTCTGAAGGAGAAATTAGATAATATTTTGCTGATAGCTTGTATGGGTTGAAGTTTGAAACAATTTTTTCTCCCCATTGATCGTAGAGTATATGAGTGAAATAGTTCAAAATGAAAATAGTATTATAAAAGCTGTCGTTGAAAAGAGCTCCAACCAGCATTAGCCTCTGGAGCCTAAAGACAGCCGTGAGTGAGTCACGGCGCTTCCCAACTAGTAGTCCCCGTTCATTCATCCAGAGCACGCAGAAGGCGCTGCGAACCAAGCCAATTGTCCACTTTAGACGCCTCTCCCACTGAACCATGCAGCCCTTCGTTTCGGAATGCACACGACATTCGCCACTGGACGTACGCCGCCTCCTAACATGCGGTCAGAATGGGGACCGTGATCTCCTTTATGCAATTTGAATTGCTTTATGAACTCAAACGTTTGGCAAGTACAATTGTATTGGGCAAATGTTATATACAGGTGACTGACGTCGAAACTTCTAAAATAATCTCTTAAGACACTTTTAAGCATATTTTGTCAAATAAAGTACTTGGATACTATTCCGAATGACTAACCCGCTATACGCACTCAAAAGTTGGTTTGAAAAAATGCTTTCTAGGCAAAAATTTGCATTGCAGAAGCATAGAAACACTCCAGAATCATGTAAATGGTTTATTATTTACAAAAGAAACGAATACATTTGTTCAGAAAGAAAAATTAACACAGAAATAAAAAAACAGTAATTTTTCTTTCTGAACTCATTTATTTTCTTTTGTAAATAATATACATAATAATTTACATGTTTCTGGAGCGTTTCTATGCTTCTTCAATGCAAATTGAATTTCAAACCAATTTTTGAGTGCTTATTGCAGCTCAACCGTTCGGAATATCCCAGTAGTTTATTAGACAAAATATGCTTTAAATTGTCTTACGAGCCGGACACCCTATATATACACATTATACATACATATATATGGGTAATTTCATTTTCATTTGAAATCGGTCAAAAGAAGCATGACCCTTTGGTCTAAAATTCTTTTGACTTGTTCATCGTGATGTAAAAAGGTAGAAGAATAATATGTATTTATCCATACGTTTGACTTTGTTTTTATTTATACCCAAAATTAGTAAAATGTCTGAGGATTTTAGACGAACTTAGAGAAAAAATGAAATCTCACATACTACTACATACAAATACATACAACATAATACATACAAATACATACTACTACATACAAATACATACTACATAATACATACAAATACATTCTAGTAAAAAAATGTTTCTCCTAATAGTAAGTAGTTGAGAGAAAACATTTTTGCATTGAGCCTCATGTCATTTGCATTTTATTCCAATATTTTTATTTCCAAATTCAAAAGTGCAGGTTTTTTCAAACATAAATTCCCAAAATACTTTATCTTCGATTTTCGTGTTTGTTGGCCCAAAATATTATACAAACTCTAAAGTTTCACGCAAGAAAAGAAAATGAATTCGAATGTGAAATTGGAAATTTAAACATTTACGGGTGTTTAAAGCCAAAATTGCTTTTAAAAATTAATTCATTTTTTAAATACAGTACATATTTTTCATAAAGAGTAAGAATAAACATTTCTAGGTCAAAATGGATTGATTATTAGTTGATGTAACAATATTGATAATTATAAATTCGATAAATGTTACCTTAATTTGTTTGTTAATTAAAAATTAATGTTAATCTATACATTACCGTCACAGTTAACGTTCTGAAATTTCATACTGCGATCCAAGCATATACGTTCTCCTTACAAATCATATAAAAGCGTTTGGAATTCGAAAATTAATAAAAACGTAAATGCTACAAATAGATCTATACTATTATCGATAATATAGATTGACGCTTTACCTAACCTTACTCACGTGTTGAACGCATTCCTGAATGCGGGTTTGAATGCATGGCAGAGGTAAACAAAACACAACCGGAAGGCTGGTCGACTTAAAGCAGGCAAAGGCATTTATTTTTACTGAAATAGGTAAGCAAAAGGGCATTTATTTAAACTAAAAGAGGGGCGTAAAAAGGCAAATAAGCATGAACTTGAATTAAAATGATTCACATTTTTATTCAAGTTCTATAATTTACGTTATAGGATTGAAAAAAGTAGTGATTTTTACACTTTTTTGGTTAAAATGCGTTTACTGGGACAATCTTGTCGGCAAACCTGATGTTCGTGTTCAGCAATCCAAAATTCAAAACTTCACCAAATTTCAAAACTTCACCAAAACTTTCCCTCATTTTAAACCATTTGACTGGACTAATAGCAAAGTGTAAGGAAACGATCTTTTCTTTGTAATCTCAAGTCCAAGAGATCCCGTCTCTCCGGGATGACGGCTACGAATTCGTTTTGCTCGCGAGGGTGTCTTCGAAATTCTATTGTAGACCCTCTTTTGAATCTTGAAACGTTATTAGTGAAAAAGGTAAATGTTTCGTTCTTTGATCTTGTGTATTCGCCAGCTCTGAGAAGGGTTTATCATATACAGAGAGCACTCCTAAAAAGTAGGATGGAATTCCTCGGCAGCGACGAAGGTTTGTCAGAAACAATGAAAATAATCCAAAATCTTGTCTCGTATCACCTTCCTTTTTCATTTAGGTTTTTAACGCAGCCTCTGATTTTACAATAAGACAAAACACGACCTACCTTTGTACTGATCGGTGTAAGGAGAAAAAGAGCAAAATAATGACGTGAAAGGCAGAAAAAGGCAAAAATAGTCAAAATACCTAAAACAGTAATCGGAAGCTAGAATAGGCAAAAAAGTAGGGGTGGGTCCTCATACTCGGATGGTATCGATAGCGATTGATACTTTCGGAAAATGACTCGATACTTTATCGATACTTTCAATTTTTTATATCATTCCCCATCTCTTCTCATTTTACAGAATAATTTCGTTTTCTTTCTTTTTGAATTGGCATGGCATTCTGAATGAATTGAAATCTATTTTTATATATATGGGGTATTTGCCTATTTTATCTATTACTACATATTTCGTTATATTTTAATATAATATTTACATGTCTAAACGGAATAATACACGTACGAGGTGGCAAATAAATGTTCTTGGAACTGTCTTTCTGTGAAACAAAAGCAAAGTAAATAATGCGATTCTATGACCTCCAAACCTTCACTGCGGATTTTCAATCTTACCATTTGTTTTCCAGAAATTGCGTTCTGTAATCAAGGATGAATGGATATTGTCGAAGGAGAAGTAATCGCAATCATGTGCTTGCTCATGTTTCGTAGAACCCATAGGTAACTCTATGGAACTATGATAAATGTTACATACTGGTCATTGTCTACACCATTCCCTATCTGCACCCCGCCGCGAAATGTACATTCCTGTAACTTGGACGCAAAATTCGGAAATTATTCATGAAATCCCGCCCACAGGGGCTAATAGGGAATATTCGTTTAGAATGTGATGCGATCAATACGCATAAGTGACACTTGTTTTCAATTAATTGAGTTCAGTTCCAAACAGAATGTGGAAGTGAGCTGGAGTGAGAGTATTTATAGTTACGTGCGAATCAACTACTCAGTTCATTCGTCCCGCATGTGTATTGCATCTTCTATCCCAGGAGGCGGTTTCCGATAAATTCCAGGCGAATGCCGGAGCAGTGCCCTAACAAACGGGCCACGGATGGGACGCGATTTTTCCTTCCAATTCTTCGTCCTTTTTACAGTGCATGTAAGTGTAGGTACTTACACATACCTACACTTACATGTACTACACTACCACACATGCCGGGAGACCAAACAGGAGTTCAGGGCCTGTCGCCATCCAGCGTGGCAAGATCACCACCACCACAAGAGGAAAAACCACGCACCACACTTACGGGATCAACGACCTTAGCTGTTGTCGCGCCTGGAATCATTAGATATCAGTCAATACCCGGAGGCGGCGGTAAACCTCCATAGTTAATGAGGCCACTGCGGCAATCTCTTTTCTCGCACCACAGTAGCAGTGCATGTTCCGACGGTGGTGTAGAACATTTGAGTTACGTGCCCGGAAGCGGAAGGAGCTAAGACGTTTTCTCCCCCTACCAAAAAAATGGGGTAGGGGTGCTAATACTTGCTTTACTTCTTCAAGGTGAAGACATGCGCCTGTAATTGATCCAAGAAAACTATGAAAACAATTACTCATAGCAGCCATTCTCTCGTATTTCCATCCAGGCAGTGGCCTCGGTCGATTAAGTTTCTTAGATTGTGTAGAAAATCCCTTCACATTTGGGTTTCGAACCTAGTCTTTCCCTGACAGTTGCCAACACGAAAATACTGATGCCAACGCAACCAGATTTTGGCCAGACAACCAGACCCACATTACCGTATCGCACGTTGCTTCCTCAGCCTTGAAGGCTGATTCGTGTGTGTAACCAGGCCAAGTGGATGTTGTCCGCCTTCCCGCGGGGGGTAGGAAAGGCTGAGGAAAAGAGTGATGAAGAAGTGGAACGGAAGGCGGCGTAGAAAAAGAAGGAAGAAGAGAAGGAGAAGAAGAGGTGGGGTGGAGGAAAAAGAGAAGGATGAAAAAGAGAAAGAGGAAGTGACGGAAGAGGACGAAAAAAAGGTGTAGATGTGAAGAAGAAAGACAAGGAAGGGGAGAGGAGGAGAAGGTGGGGAGAGGAGAGGAAGGTGGGGAGAGGAGAGAAGGATGTGAAATTGTAGAAAGAACAGTAAAAAAGATGTAGGAGTTGGTGAAGGTGTCGAAGGAGTAGGAGATTCCGTCAGTGGTGGTGTTGATGGCAGTGGCGGTAGGGGTTGTTAGTAGTGTCGTCAGGTGGCGGATTGTGGCAGTGGATAGCCTGTCTCACGTACGTTCACAACGCTAGGGACAGCAGTAATACCGTAGACGTCCGGTGGCATTGGAGGCGAATGATACTACCAGACGCGATGGCGATGATAGGGCTGGTAGTCATGGGAGTGGGTAAATTGACGGTAATGGAGGGAATTATGGCAGTTGTTGAGAAAATGCCTGGGAATATAAGGACGGGTCGCTAGTGGTGGTGATAAACTAAACGCCGTTTTACTGTGGATACAATAATGCAATGGCTGGCTGCAGAAGAATCGGTGGATGAGAACGGAATCCCTAGCGATACACAAAATGGCGCTCTCAGGTGGGGTTGAGGCGAAGACCGTGGAGTCGATGGCGACCAAGCGCCATGGCGAGTCCGCGCTGACGCAGCGAGGGGCAGAGAGGGGAAGGGCGGGGCGTAACGACTTGGGGGCTCTGTTGGTGGGAGGGGGTCGGGGAGGAAGGACGGAGCCGCGAAGGACGTGGTGGAGAGGGAATACGACAATCCGGCGCGTAGCGGGTCATGGTGGAGTCAAGTCGTTGGTGTTCAGGGGAGGGGCTGTGATGGGCAGAGCGGTGGAGGGGGAGAGGCGGGGGGACGGATTAAGAAGATTTGGTGCATGGCGGGGCGTGGTGAGGCCGAGCGGAGCGAGGCGGGACGACGGACGAGGGTGAAGACGCTATTCAGAGGATGGGGGTGCACTGGGCAGAAGATCTGGGCGGGGAAGATCAAGAAGATTTGTGGCATGGGGGCGTGGTGAGGCGGAGCGGGGCGTGGCGGGACGGCGGGCGAGAGCGAGCGGGGCGAGGCGGCAGGAGGCGAAGTCGTCGACGTTCAGTGGAGGGAGTGCACTGGGCAGAGCGGGAGGACTCCGCAGCACGTGGCGGGGCCTTGTAAGGCGGGGCAGGGCCGGGCGGAGCGTGGCGGGGCGGGGCGGGTCGCCGGGCGAGCGGAGGCGACGTCAGCGCCGAGTCCTATGGCGCGGCGACGGCCCGCGCTCTATCTAGTCATTATCTCTCCCACAGGCGTCTCCGGCCCGCGCGCCCTCCAGCGCCGGGGCTGCGCGGGCGGGCGAGTGCCCGGTGGCGGCGGCAGTAGTCGCGACGCGGCAGGCCATGGCGCGGGCAGCGGCGCTGGCCGCGTGCGGGTGGACGTTGCTGCTGCTCGCCGCGGCGGCGGCGGCGGCAGCCCCAGGTAGGACACGTGGCCCGTGCCCGCGGCACACGCGGCAGGGCGCGGTGGGGTGGGGCTGTGGGGCGGTGAGAAAGCTTGGACACCTTAGGCCGGT
Source organism: Gryllus longicercus (assembly GCA_038098605.1). NCBI lineage: Eukaryota > Metazoa > Arthropoda > Insecta > Orthoptera > Gryllidae > Gryllus > Gryllus longicercus. Next base: position 6,495,646 of record JAZDUA010000003.1, on the reverse strand, counting down.
GGTTACTTTGGAAGCGGGAAAGAGCGAGAGGAAATAGAGGTGTTACGCTTGGTGAACGTGGCAAACGTGGTGGTAGAGCGAGGAGGGTGCTAGGAAAGAAGGAGGAAGCCGTGCATATGGAGAAAGTGCTGCAGATGGGGATGCGAAGGTCAGGCGCTGTAGCATGCGATAAGGAGAGCCGTCTAGAAGAAGCGGTTTGTGAGAAACTGAGAAGAAGATGAAGAAATTAGTACAGAAAGGGCAGTCCAGTTCTGGCGTCGTGATCGACTCCCGCGAGGTTCAACCCGTGTCTCGCAGTGGGCCACGTGGGGACGCTGCAACGACCCCTCGTCGGCGATGTGCCCCTTCCGGAAGCGCGGGCCCGCGGGTCGGTTATGGCCGGCGGGCGGGCGGGTAGAGGTGGACGCGGACTGTCTCAAGCGGCGCGCAGGCGGGTTCGGGGGCGGGCAGCATCGCACAATCGGAAGCCGCCGGCGACAGGAAGACGCAATCAGAGCTGTTAGGCGACAGCCCGGCGCGGCCGCTGTTGCGCAACGGGCCGCGGCCGCAGAAGTGGCTGCGGGGGCGGGGGCGAGGGCGGGGGCGGGGGCGGCGTGCTGCTCGCGGAGGTGCGCCAGCGACGCGAGGTCAGGCGTTCGTGACGTCACGTCCTGCCGCGGTTCCCAGGCGACCGTCGCCGCCGCTGGAGAGGTTGGCCCGCCGGCCTCCCGCTAGTAAAGCGGGCGTTCCTCGGGCCATCCCAATATCGGAAACAAACATTTGCGTTTCAGAAAGTACCATCTACGCGCTTTGACCTCTAATTTTGCTCGTTGCAAATGGTGGGGTAAGTTATTTTGTTGACAGTATTATCGAATCAAATCTGTCGTTCTTTGGTTGATGCAAAGAGTTTCTATTACACAGAAATGTATTATCAATGATAGCCAACAACTCTCATCGTTATATTTTATTCATAATGTGAGAGTATATAATTGGTAAAAGAGAGCGTTTAAGAATTCAGAAGCTAAACAAAACACGCGCACATAATGAAAAACCGCCTCCGTGGTTTACGAGACATTTTTTTTTGCGCTGTTCAGATAAAGCTGTATCAGCGAACTCATAAACGTACACTTTATTAGCGAATATGCGGATTGATAGGTGATTAAAACAAAAGAGAATTATTTATACACGAATCTATGTTTAGCTTTAAATGCAACTTCACAGTAAACATTTTATTAGGCCCTTATGAAATGTCTATTATTTCTAAAATATTGTGTACCATATGGCATTCAAGACATCTCTGGGGTGTATTAGTAATGAAATCAATTGCCTGAATACTTTTAGTGTCCGCCATATTGTTTTTCAAGACACACTGTACAGTATTTACCACTCCCACGCTGAAAATAGATCGTTTGGTTCTTAAAAAAATAGGTGATAAGTTTGTTAGGGCCCGCACTAACAAAGACCAGGATCAACTAATCTTACTTTCTTCATCAAAAATTCGCAAGCGGTATTAAGATAGATATCTATCCGAACCAGAAAAAAGAACTATCAAATCGCTTTATTTTCTCAAAAGTTCTTTAAATTCGACCACTGAGAGAGCAATTTGCAATAGTGGCTTGCGGAGTTCAGTGCATATATAGTAAAATACATCCAGTGGTATTTGGGAAATCGGACAATTGTCCAGGAAACTTACCAATGAGGATTTTAGCAGGCGCCAGAATCAGAATGTTCGTTCGGGTGGGGGAGGGTGGGGGCCGACGAATTAACCATCATTTTAATGTTTTAAATTTATTGTACTGTTCAACCCAATGGGTTTACATCCCAACCACGCCCGTAGAACCCAGTGGGTTCGTGATATCGTAGGAAGTTTGAACAAAATTTTTTGAATGCAAATCTCCGGTCTGCAGATACTGTTGGAACCTTTGGAGATTTTTTATCTATATTTATTAAATTTTTATTTCATATTTATTTAATTAATATAATATAAAATATTTAATTAATATTTTATTAAATATTTATTGTATGTTTACAATTTAGGTGAAAACGATATGTGCTACTCAGTGAGACATGATTTGTTACGATTTAGCATCGTGCGGAAATATATCTTAGAATCGTGAAATTAAATATTGTTTGCTTAAAATTGTATTGATTTAGAAGTTGAGAAATAATATCAAAGAACATAAATTTAAGTGTTGAAGAAAAAAGGCATTGTTTCAATCTCTAGAACTTGGTGCAAAGAGTTACGCACAAACATGAATACTGAAGAATAACTTTCTCTCGGGAAGGGCTATAGTTCCTTAACCCTCATCCTAACTACTTGTCTGGTAGTAGTTACTGTTATGGGTATACAGTACAACTTAGGTCTTGCACATTTATTGTGTTTTTGATTGTGATGCAAAGAATTTGTAGTGACTGAATTGTAATAGCCTCCATAGTATGTTAGCTAAATTAAAACTGCAACAATAATTTATGTTACGTAGAGTACGGTATTTGGTAAATGTTTGAAATTTTGGGTTGTATTGAACAAAACTGGGCAAATGTTGTTCGTACTGCTTCTTGAAAAAATTTTCGTACTTAACAAGCGGGAGGTAAAAAATAAAACACGTGATTTATTTGTATCGACGTTTTATTTGTGAATTCAGAATGACGATAACTTTTCGAAAACAACTGATTAACAATAGTTGCTTTAAAGATGCTTTTAGTGATATTATAAATTAGTTTTCTTGGAGTGAGTTACAACTTCGAATTCATGTTTTTTCTTTCTCCATTATTAAAATTAGAGGGGATGTTAATTTGATTTATGTGACACATTAACTAACATAGGTTGGCGTAGTCGTTGGTCTTGGGTGTTGCAAGCTTCTCCTTATGGTAGGGTACTCGTATCCACCAGATTAAACATCATTAATGAAAAGTTATGGACAATTTACATTTATTACTTATTATGTCGGATTGTGATTGTTTACACGTTTTAAAGGCCGTAATATGAAAAAGGACAGTTCAATTTCTTGCCGGACTACTTTCAAATTTCCTGTAAACATTACCACCGTCAACACTGACCATTACAATAATTAAAATAATTAAGCAAATAGTATTTCCTAAATTTCATCCTTTCTTCAGATTTCTGAAGTATTCGTCGAATGTTTTTTTCTGAGCATCTATTAAGCTGGCCCGCTGTCAAAGAGTGAAGACACCGATCTTGGGCAAGTGGGAAAGAGTACTTATATACCAAACACTTTAATTTTTAAGTATGTAGTACTTCAATAAACAAAAAAGGGAAATGAAATACCCAAAAAACTAAATTACAAAGACTTTTATTATCATAAACTTTTCAAATTTCCAATTTTGACTTCTAAAGGCTTGAAATCTGGCAGGTAGTTGAAACAATTTGTTTTGTAGAAACAAGCTTATAACTGCTCAATGAACTTCATAGTTGAACACAGTGACTTGCACAAATAGGTTGTCACAAAAATGGATTTAAGTCTCCAGAGTTTTTATATAAGGATTTTTTGAGGGATCGGCTTACAAAATTGAACCCACTTTCTTTAAATCGTTTTAGTCCTTTCACTTCTTGAAATCTCTAGCCCTATTCTCAAAGTCTACTGCTACTGAAGTCATATCTGTGGTCTTTGGAATGGGGCAACTATTTTACAAAAAATCTAAGAGGCAAAATGCTTTAAGACTACTGTCTTTCATTGTTCGTATCAAAGCAGTTAATATGTCTATATAGTCTTGTTTCCACTACAACTTGAAAAAGGTTTTCTAAGAAGTATTTTGAGCAACCATTTATTTTCAATGTCTTTGAAAGTTCCATCTTGTTTTGGAAGTTCTATACCATAGATTGAAAATGATTTTTCATGACCTTGTAACGAAAGGTTAACGACAGCAAATGTAGGACAATGTCTGTAAAAACTACTATATTTATCAACCATCATGATCGACACCAGAAATTTTCATTTATATTTAAGTAATTATTTAACCAGTTGTAACAACGGAAAAAAATGTTCATGAGATTGCTAGTCATTTTCAAACAATACCAGAATACGTTACAAAGCCATTAGTTATGTTACAAAGCCATTAACACATATAATTAAGATTTTTAGAACTACCTCTACATTATATTGTTGTTGAAAGATAGTGGGTAAATATTCAGATAGAAAACAGGGAGCAAGAAAAGGAAAGGTTATGTCAAAATAAAAAAGTCCCAGGAGTGCATTTTTTCTCCATTTTCTCTTATAGCGTATAGCATTATCTGTGCAATTCTGACAATCTACTCACTCCATGCTTTTGCTAGTTGATTACTAAATGCTTTCTTAAAGTTGCATCTTTGAGTATCCTTTATTCCAGTATGTTTGTTTCCTTTAATGTCGAAACTGTACCAGAAAAACCTGTTTCTCTCGTACCGCGAAAGGTTCACCTTGCGACGCCAGAATTATCTACATAATATTTACTTTCTCGCTTCGGAGTAGAGAGAAAGTTATGTAATGCTGCGCGAAAAACGGAGAAATTTTAACCGAAAAAACTCGTAATACAGCGCCCTGGTAACGAAAAAATAGATAACTACAGTTGCTAAATTTAGAAGGAAAAAATTCTCTATGTCGTGGCCCCTTGAATTTGAAGCCGACATTTTAATTTTAGGGTGTACTTTACATGAAGCCCCCGCGACATTTTCCGAATAAAAAAATGGATTAATCGTCTTTGGTTAAATTTTGTTGTTAGATAGTATAAAAGGCGTTTAAGAGAATGGCGCAGGTCTCATTTTCGTTGAAAACTCGACTTCGAAAATTGCAAAAATTAAAAATTCTTTCAGCGCCTTATTATAACTAAAACATTGAAGATAGAGATTTGTCCCTTAAAGAAAATTTTCAAATAAGTTCATATACAATTTTTCGAAAAGTTGAGTACTTTTCGCGTAATTTTGCGTGAAATACGGCGGAGAAAGTGCGTGCTGTTTTAGCACCACTAGTTTAATTTAGCCTCACGGTTTTGTAAGAGCCACACAAACATTCTGCCAGAGTCAGAAGAGGCTCATGAGCCACAGCCACGCGGTCGCCACCGCTGTAGCGCAGATGAAATACAACTGTTGTCCTAGAACAAATGTGACAAAACTTCTAGAGCATGGAATAAGGACGATAATAAGATTTTGCTAATGAACAGGTAGTGGGAAATTTCATATTTAATCGAGTTACACACGAAGCATCTGGCCCTGAGTATTAGTCAATCTCGTATGCACAGGTGTTCGGCTGGCTCACGAAATCTCATTGACTGCGCCACAACGTGACCTGCCGAACACCTATGAAAAAGAGCTGTGTCAAACAAACCACTAAATCTAAAAAAAAAAAAAAAGATTTCACCTATGAAGCTACAACTTTATGAAAGTACTTTCCGGAATTGTGGAATATGATATATAAAATTTCATCAAAATGTAAAATGTCGTGCAAGGCACTAGCACAAGATATCAAAAAGTGTGTGAGAACATTTCTTAAATAATACTCGATAAGGCTTTTGTCCAGTTTCCTTGGTACATTGAGCAAATGCTGAGATGGCCTCTTGTTTTGCATCTGGACATAAATGAAGTTTTACTATGCGCACGTTTTGTTGAACTCTCCTTTTGCTTGTAGTGGTAAGAGAAGTGCTAAGGGTTAGTGACTATTTTCTTAACAACGAAGAAAAATCAAAACTGCAGTTCGTCTACCGTTACAAATAAGTTTTCTATACCTCGGGAACAAAAATGACTAGTTTATCAAAAGTTGCTAATCTCGCGCTTTTTTTAAGTTTAATTTTTATTTTGTTTGTTAAAAAACTTTTACTCATTTTTCAACTATTTATAGCTAAAATGATGCGATGGGATTACGGAACTCAAGAAAACCTGCGCAGATGATCTTCTCCCCCGTACGTCACATTCAGTTTTTTACTTTTTTTGACTAAATAAATATAAAAAATAGAATACTTTACCATTTTTTATTTACAACAAAAAGGAATCAGTGGTTACAGAGAGAGTGGTGTCAATGGTGCTATCATCCGACATCTTGAATAGCGCTTCAAGATCATCCCGACCACACAATTTGGCGACAGCCCAGTCTTTCACATACTCAAACGTGGCATAATTAAGAATCAAAAACGAAATCGCGACTAGGTTTTGGACACTCGTGCACCACTCGTCTATTGTCTGATTCCGGACTAAAGACAAATAATTATTTCAATTCTGAGAATTTTCTTCGCAAAATAAAAGTTGAGATGAAAGACTGGATGGAACTTTACAGTTCTGGCATGAACTGGAATTATCTGTGTCAGAAGCATCCTTATGTAATAAATTAGTGTAAGTATGGAAAAAACACAGAAACAAATAATATTCTTACTCTGAAAATTACGAGCCTATCGTCTGGCATGACTGCTTTAAATAAACGATAGTCCGCCAAGCTAAGCGTAGGCAATCTGTTTCACAATCAATCAACTTTATTTCATTCATTCAGTGACCTACTAAAACTTTTGAATGGATGATGTAATGATTGTATTCCGACACAATGATGTATAGTGGGAAGACACACTTAACTTCAAGTAATAACATTCACATTATTGAGAGTCTTCGGCGAAAAAGAAAACATATTAATTTTATGATTATTAAAAAAGAAGCGAAATGTCGGAAAAAGTACACTACTATTGTCTCAATAAATTTCGTTTCTTTTTTATTTTCGTAAATTTTTATTTTCCTATGCATGTAAAAATATTATGTTTTTAACAAAATTGAGTCTCTTTAATCAATATCATTTACTAACAGTTTTTTTTAAATTTATTAATATTTTGGATGTTATACATGGATCAGTTAACAGTACAACTTTTTCACATGCTTACTATCTATTTAAAAAAACTAAACTATTGTTTCTTTACAATTAATTCTTAGGGAGATGCAACCCCTCAGCACCTCACAAAGAGTCATCCAAATTTCCAAATTGTATATAAAAAACATGTTTGGGAAATCTATTTTTTTATTCTGGTGGCATTTATGGGTGCTTTGCCTAGGTTGTATTGAGATAGTTGTGTATTTGATGTCATATTATTGTAAAAATTATGGGATAACTTAGTGATGTGATGTATTATAGATTTTATTTGAATTTCTTTATGAAGTCGTTTGTTTGTAATTAACCAGGTTGCATTGGTTATTATTCGCAGGAATGTATTTTGTATGACCTGTATTTTGTGGATATTGGTTTTTGCTGCATTAATCCAGACAGGATAAGCATAGAGCGTTAGGGGTCTTATTATGGCTGTATATATAAGTTTGGCATTTTCTATAGTTATTTTAGTGTGATTATTTATTAATGGTTTTAATTGAACTAGCTTGACTTTTGTTTGTTGCGTTTTAATGTGTATATGTTCTTTCCAGTTAAGCTTGGTGTCTAAAATGCAGTCCTATATATTTCATTGTTTTGTTTAGTGGAGACCAAGGAATGGTGTTATTGTTCGGTGTAAGGGGTGGTGGTGTTGAAATTGTTTTTAATGAAAAGGTTTTTGCTGTTGACTTGTCTGGGTTTAATTTAATTTTCCATTTGTTTGACCAAGAATCTATTTGGTTTAAATGTTGTTGTATTGTGTTTCTTAATGGAATAAGTGATGTGCTAGAACAATACAAAGCTGTATCATATGCGAATTGTGCTGTATTGATTGTGTTGGATGTAGGGATATCGGCTGTGTAAAGATTAAATACGATGGGTGAAAGTGGGAAGCTCTGAGGAAGTCCGGCCAATATTGGTTTGGGGTTTGAGAGATGTTTGTCTATTGAAACTGAAAAAGTTATATTGCTTATGATGCTATTGATGATGCTGGTTAGATATTTGGGTGTGCCAATGATTCTAAGTTTGTACATGAGACCTCTGTCATATGCTTGTGAAATGTCTAGAAAGGTTGATATAGTATGTAGTTTTCTTCGGAATGCTGTATGGATATGTTCCGTGATCCTTAGTAATTGGTGTGTGGTTGATAACTTTTATGTGAATCCAAATTGATGCCTGGGAATGATGTCATTTTCGTTGAAGTAATTATTGATTCTTTTCTGAATAATTTTCTCTAGAATTTTGGAGAAGGATGGTAACGAGCTTCTGGACTATAATTTTCTATACTGGATGGATATTTATCAACAGTAAACAAAAACAATATAAATCAATTTAAGGAGAACAATATTTGTTTGGGTCGAAAGTGAAAAAGTACACCAATTGAATTACGACGTTGGATCAATATTATGAGATCATGAGGTGAGGCTGAAAATTTCTAGAGAAATTCGAGCAAGATTGACAAGGCTGTTTATGCCGAAAGGTCGCGGTTGGGAAATGATCGTCGAGTCATAGTGGGACAGTAGTAAAGAAATTCATTATATTTATTTACATTTGAGGTTTAGATACGTAGGTTGTTTAATTTTATTCATTTTTGCTTTGTGTATAATGGTAGAAAGATATAAAATTTGCACAAGTTTCGTGGACAGTTCGTGTGCTATTAGTATAGTTTATTTTCAAGTCTGTGCTCTACAAATTCAAGTGGAATCAATCTTTATTTTAAATATATTCTAAGCTGTAATATTGGGACTTGTACAGGTATTTATTTAAAATATTTATTCTCAATTCCAACAAACTAAAAAACAATACACTTTTTTGTAGATTATCGATATTAAAATCTTTAAATCAAAAATATGTTACTAATTGAAATTGTTTTGTGAAGTTCTATCGTTTACATGTATATTATTTTGATATGAATCACGCTAGTTCAGTTTGCACAGCGGTAATTTTCTGCCCAATCACTGTCAACTCGGACGTCATGGCAGTAATCATTTCTCCACGCGAACTGAGCATGGTCCGCAGTCCGGCAACAGCGCCTCAATAATGCCAAGATGAGTCATCTCCACTGTCATTGCTTGGGATGAATATGCTGTAGCATTCAAGTCTTCCTTAACAAGTACAATAAAATTAAAGATAAAAAATCGCCGAAGTATTTCATTTTCATCGTAATAAAAAATGTAAAGTTATGTAAAAGTTATTTACTGTCAATAAATAAAAGAGCCTCAATATGTTTTAACAATTCAAAGTTAACTGTCGATGTGAATGAAATTATTTTATCCCCTTTCCTTACCTGTGTTTTGTAGAACTCTTAACACATCGCAAAATCCTCCTTAACGAATACGACTCGAACAATCTTGTTGATTATTCATCAGTATCTTTCCTCATCAAATCAGCGTAAAGAACGATTCTAGAAATCAACGAACCGCAGGAAGTGTTAATTTGTACTTTATTCTCATCATAAATATCGAATAATGATAACGTTTAATCATACAAAATAAATAACAAAATAACGATGTTCCTGAGTGTATTAGATCCTAATTCATAATGATTTGATTCAGAATGAACTATTCTTGGATTGATATCACCATTTTGTCTGCAAATATATTTTTTTTATGATGTGTATTCGTCATAATAATAGAATCCCGCGTCGCTGCGATCTGAAAGCCCCAGGACCCACATGCATTGCTGGCGTATCTGGCTCGTAAGTTCTGACGTTATAAGCGCCTGTAGCTCATACATTTTCCCCGAGGTGAGACATCAAAAGAAGCGTGAACCTGCCCGGAATTTTAGTTTAAAATGCCAAGGCAATATTTTTATTGATTTTTTGTTAAAAGTAACACAGTGCAAGTGGTTGATTAAAAAAATTAAGTTATGTGGCAGTTGTTCATGAATTCAATAATATTCTTTGGCAATTAATTTAGAAAAAGACGGCAGACTCGAAGATGATCGCCGGTGGCGGAGGTTAGAACAGTAGTGGTAGTGGACCATTGGGATTTGGTCCTCATTACATACGGATATGGAGGCTCGCAGGGAATTCCTACATCTACCTGCCAGTTCAGAAGCTTGTTTATAAAATTCCTTTCCTACGCTTTTTTGACTGATGAAGGATCGCAAAAGATTTTGTTTACGTCATGTTATCGTTTCTCAGATTTAATTAAACGAATATTTGGTCGATGTTTTATTGAAACTTCTTCAGTTCAAAAAAAGAATGAAACTATTACAGCACTTTGAAATTATTGGGGAAGGACGTGTCGCACGTAATTGCGGATTGTCAAACATTGCGTTCATGTTCAGGACCGCAATGTTCATGTTGCATTCAACCCTAACGTTGCAGAAAGGGTTGAGTTGGAACTAATTATCAACTTTCAACTTCAAGTAAACTTTAAGGTGCTTCCTGCTCTGCAGAAACATAACATTACCAATAAAATTAGAATGTGGTTGACGTTCGTCATGTGCATCAGTGCCATAGCCTAAGTAGCAGCGAATCAGAAACTTCCACACATGCCTAGTGTTATCTATTACAACAAATTATAAGACAAAATGACTCGCATTGTTCGAATGTCGCTGTTAATCACCTAAAGGTCATTATAAGTGTCGAGTGAATTAATTGTAATAAAATGTGATCAAAAAATGTGTGAAGCTCGCGTTGTTGGTTTAGATAATGTTACTCGCGTATCGTGTGGTGGTAACAGTATCGTAACGTGATAGAGAGCGTTGTACCCAACAAACTCATCATCCTCCACACCCAACTGTCAACCACATTCTTATTTTATTCGGAACTTCATATCTCCATAAAGTTTGTGATACGAGTGGAAGCGGATTCAGAAAATATTTCAAGGGGGTATTTATTTATTTCACGTCAAAAAACAGTTAAAAACTGTGTGATGTACTATGGGGAGAAGTATATTTTATGCAAATTTTCTTAAAATTTTGAATCTCTACCCTAAACCAATAACAAGTTGGATTATGAATACTGGTGGAAAGAGCATTTTTAGCAAGAATTGATAAGAAAATATTAGGTCCTGTGTAATAAAAACTAATTGCAAAGGCAAATCAACACATTTTGGCTATCATCCCTCATCGTGCTCTTCGGGAAGGAATCGAATTATTGCCGCGAGAAAGATCGTTCAATAATTATATTCCCTACTGCATTCTAGAAAACGGGCACAGATAGTGAAGTTACATTTAGGGTAGGGAGGCAAATTCTGTTTTTTTAAATAGCTAGAAATAAAAAAAGAAACTACGGGTCTGCGAATACTGTCATGATTATGTCGAGTTTTCTATATGGTAATAATTTTTAATAAGGGGCCGTCCATAAATTACGTAACGCAAATTTGGAGTGTTTTGATAACTCCCTCATCCACTGTAACACACCCGCAACGTGCACTTGAATCGCCCCTAAATAATTACGTAACGCTTGAGAAAACACCCCTCTCCATTTACAAGCAATAAAAATAAGATATGCAAGTGAAAAACACGATTTGTATTAATTTTGTTTGCGTTTATTTTAAAATTTATGCTAATTAAAGTCAGAATGAATTACGCAATTAATTCGCGAAACACTAAACTAACACCCCAATCTCGCGAACGCAGCGTAACGCTGCTTCAAACTTCCTCCCCCCTTTAGCGTTACGCGATTTACGGACGAGTCCTAAGTTGATTTAAAACTTTAAAAAGTGTCGTCTTGCTGGGGGGGGGGGGGGGTGATGCGAGTGTGTGTTCCCGTGGTTGCAGACAGCGCGCCCGGGGGCGGCAGCAGCGGGGGAGGGGGCGGGGGCGGCGGTCACTCGGGGCACGGCTCGTCTGGCGGCACATCCAAGCCCCCGTGGAACGAAACGTGGACGGACAAACTGAAGACCCACCTGCTCGACCACTACGACAAGTTCGCGCGCCCGGCCCAGTACAGCAACACCACCGTCGTCGTGGTGGACATGACCTTCCGGCACGTCGACCTGGTGAGTTTTTGATTTTGTTAAGGGTATTATTTATGCAGAGTCTGGAAATACACAGGAATGATTCACAAAAAAGTGAAAATATTAATTTACATATTGCAAATTAATTATATATATATATATATATATATATATATATATATATATATATATATATATTCTAACACACTCACCTAGCACAGAACTGGTACCTTCACAACACAGCCGCATGAACTGTAAGCGGGTTGATAAGATATTATGCTCGTGAAGCGAGCTTAAAATCTCGGGAGCAGGATCTTCAGGGTACGAGAAAGGTTTGAACCCTTGACACAATAAAAATCACACAAATTGCACATAAACGAGCGTATAATTTACCCAAAACTCTGTGGCATAAGTTAATGACAAAGAAAAAAAATCAAGAATAGAATCACACTTTACAAAAATAATCAAAAAACACAAATAGAAACCTTTACAGCCCATTAAATGGATGAACACTTAATTTTCTTCAAAACTAATTCTCTGAAACAATTTCTCTAACCTACACTGGGAATTCCCTTTGAAAATTAATTATGTCTAAATTTAAGCTATCCTAGTTACATTTGCACATGAAACCAAATTCAGTTTACAATCTCTTGCTTTTTTTAAAAAAAATATTACATGCTAAGAACAAAATGTGGGCAAGTGCATTACTCTCAATTATAATTTAACTGTAACTGCTAACAGCAGAATAATAAATGCTCCAAATCGAATGTTTAAGGCAGGCAATAATGCATCAAAAGTCTCCTCCTGCAATGCTACAATTCGTTATCACCCGTGTCCTCGGTTTCCTGCACTTTCCTATACTAGTCTTTTTCCCTGCCGACGCGAACTTGACCTACTTTTCGATGGATTTGAGTGTTACCTCGAAAACTGCCGTTTCCTGCCTGGAAGGTCACACGCTGGCTTCTGCACCGAGGTTGCTGGATTCCAGCGTCTGCGTCGTACGCCGTCTTCTTGCGCCCTCTTCCGTTCTTGTGGTCGGCCTCTTCTTCTCCCTCGGCTTCTTCTTCTCCTTTCGCTTTTCCTAATCGGCCTCTTCTTCTCCCTCGGCTGCTACCGGCGCCTCTGACTACGCCCTCGTTGTGGAAAAATGTCTCTTGCACTTCCGTGAACTAGTGCAAGTTCCTCGCTCGTTGCTACTTTTACTTTGTTAAATAATAACTTTCAATGTTTTTCGCACAACGGTTAACTTTACTTCCCGTGATGCTAATTGAGGAAACACTTTCCTAAATGTTCAAATCTCGCGGACGACTAACTAGCACGTCTGTTCGACGCCGAAAACTATCTATCAGTCGTTGCGGCGGCAAACAATATCTAAGCTGCCGTTGACGAGCGGTGATGCAAATGCTGCTTACCCGACGAACGGCGACAATCAGAAGAGCTGCTTACTCGACGCGTGGTGGCAAGAAAAGAGCTGCTTACTCGACGCGTGTTGGCAAGAAAAGAGCTGCTTACTCGACGCGTGTTGGCAAGAAAAGAGAGCTCTCGCTTGCGCGTCAGCCTATTTATTGTGAGATGCCTGGGGAAATTCTCCGTGGCGGGGGTATTTCTCCTCCTTCAACCCTTCACCAGGAAAAACGTTGCTTGCTAGTTCGTCTTTGATTAGTACGAGCAACGGATACCAGGCTGCGCGTTTAGATACTCTGATTTACGCCTGCTCTCCTCGCTACCTGTGGGTGTTCATGCAGACGAAACGGTGGTGTTATGGGGTTGTATAATCCCATAACGCCACAATATATATATATATATATATATATATATATATATATATATATATATATATATATACATACACACACACACACGCATGTATTAGGAAACAAAAATATGTGGAAACAACAGTTCTAGGTATTGGGATATAAAAATTTGTAGTTCCAATAGAATGAAAGTTGCTCCGCCTGTCTGTATACATTGCAATACAATTCACGGCACTGTGGGATGGGGCGGTGCGGGTTGGGCAAAGTCGGGACGGAAGAGTAGAGCAAGGTGGGTCGAACCTACACCCCCCTAGACATACATATGTCGGGGCGCGGCGGGGCGCGGCGAGTCCGGGCGGGGATAGGCGGGGTGAGGTAGTGTTGGGTGGCATGACAAGGCGGAGCGGGCGAGGCGGGGAGGGGGCGGAACGGGGCGAGGCGAGATGGAGCGGGGCAAGATGGGGAGGGGCGGGGCGAGGCGGACCGGGGTGTGGCGGAACGTGGTGAGGCGGAGCGGGGTGAGGCGGAGCGGGGAGAGGCGGAGCGGTGAGAGACAGTGCAGGGCGGGGAGAGGCGGGACGGGCGGGGCTGGCTGGAAAGAAGCTGACAGGGATATGTTAGTTAAATTTCTTCAATTTTTACAGAGATATAGAGGCTCCATAAATTATTCATTACGTTTCCTATCCAATACGTTATTTCCTAATGTATGTGAATCAAAGAAAGTACATTTTTTGAACCACAAATCAAACAATAGTTGAAATATCCAAAGACGTTTCTCAGCTCAAAAATCCCGGATTACGTAGCTGCTTGCCCATCTCTCAGTGCAACAGTTACTGGACTTCTAAGCGACGAAATATGCAATATCGATTAGGTTTTCTTATTGAAAGATTGGTTGAACTACAAAAACATAAGGGGTAGGAGATCGCTTAAAATTCACTCTTCTACTTCTTCCAGGAAAATGTGGGCGTCGTAAGCGATGAGCTTGGAGTGTGCAGTCACGAAAATATCTAGTAGAGAAAAGCTTAACAGGGACATTGGAGCTCTTTACCGAAGGGAGACGTCTGTTGATGTTATGTGAGGGAGTGTGGTTAAACACTATAGAAAATAAGAGCACACTTTTCAATGCAAAATAAAAAATGAAAATTAAAACAATATTGTAACTTTGTTACGTAAAAGATGGCCTGTAGTATTTTCTTGTTATGTTTCTACGTAATCCGACCTTATGGGAAAAAACGAATTTCATTCAATTTAGCATATTTAAATTTGTTATATCTACATTTTTATGCGCATACATCGCTATTGTTTATCTAGGAAACGTGATAAGGCAGATATAAGTTGAGTTTTTCATTGAATTCAGTAGCTGACTATTAGGTTATCATCGTATTTATTTGTTCCAAATATAATCGTTCTCATGCATTTAAAATCATTAACGTGCGCTAGATTTGTGTCATGTATTTGTGTTAGTATTGTTTATCTAAGAAATGTAATGTAGTGAAAAACTTTTTTTTCACTGAATTCGACCCCCATCTCAAATTTAGACAGGATTTCTATATTTTAAACTAGATACAGAAAAATGTTGAAATTTGTTGGTTAGTGTAAGTAAACAATGACATATTTTGACATTCTAATTTCAATTAAGATTTCAGGAGTTAACGTTTCTCATGTTGATGTTGTAATGTGGATTAATGTAAAAGTGATTGCAATATCATATTTTTCAGGATGAACTAAGATCCATCATGACAGTACACGGTTGGGTGAAAATGGTAAGTAAAGCAATCATAAAATATTATTCAATATTTGTATAGAAATATGTCGTTTGTACACTTTTTCACAGAACTCATCAATTTACAGGTCTAATTTCTGCTATAGAATTGTTTACTTTATAAAATATCTGGAATAATCTTCTACTATTAAATTACCAATCATGTTTCGCATTGCCAAACGAAATTGTCTATA
This sequence comes from Gryllus longicercus, assembly GCA_038098605.1. NCBI lineage: Eukaryota > Metazoa > Arthropoda > Insecta > Orthoptera > Gryllidae > Gryllus > Gryllus longicercus. Next base: position 6,480,220 of record JAZDUA010000003.1, on the reverse strand, counting down.
TCAACAAGAAAGTGACAACTGACTGATGCTTGTAATATAAAACTTACTGTTCCTTCCTAAATAAAGAATACAATAACTGATTACAGGTCAGCTTCAGTTTCCAATTATTACTGATTTGGCAGGAATGTCTGGATACATGCATACCTGTCAGGTGAAACAACACTTGTGCCGCTCAGTCTATAACTTTATCTGAAGGATTTTTTAAATAAATTTATTTTGAAAATTTCAGTATCTGTGTTTCAAAGCCTTATCGTACAATATCTCTGTTTCCAAAATCCCCCCCAAAAGGCGTTAAGATCACCTATAACTAATCAGGGACGTTATCAGGTAAAAAGACAAATATCCAATTACGATTATGTATTGCAGACATTTCATTTGAAATCAGATCTTAATGTTTTACTCTAAATTATTTCACTGTTTTTTGTTTTCGTCTGCGTAGTTTAGCAAGGCAAATATCAAGTAACGAGGATACATAACAATGTATTTTAAATCAAAACTAAAAACAAAATTTTGATTTCAAATACATTGTCTGCTCTGTATTATAATTCTTATATTTATTTTATTATTAAACTATGCAAACAAATAACGATAATAAGTAATGATTTTACTTTTACTATTTCTTCTTCCAAATCTACTGGGAATATCGAAAACCACTATTTTACCAAAAATGGCAATGCTTTCTGTGGTTCCTTAGATATAAGATATACAGGCGATTCAATCAGTTGAAATAATCACAGTTCGGCTGTGCACGTGTTATTCATAATAATAGTTAATAAATTATTCCTTTACCGGTTTTACGTAAGACGCATACAGTCCTGCAGTAATTTTGTTTTGCAATTTTCCAATTGCGTCGAAGCCTGTACGTCACCTTAACTTGAACACATTTTCATGACTTGAATCACTGCTGTAGACTATGGAGCTCAGTAACGTCATTTAATCACAGCGAATGATCTACAATTCTGATGGCCGGCTGTAGGGCTAAGGTTCTGACGGATTAAGGCTAACTGAGATCGCAGGGTCATTCACGATACAGGCCTGTCGTGATTTGCAACCCCCAATTGCGACAATTTACAAATTTCACATTCCGTTTTTTGTCGCTTTGAAATTCTAAAACTTCAATTCTTACAAATATTATCCTCGTTTCTACTCTCTTTAAGCATAAACTTCCGGACATTTAAGAAGAAGAAAAATTGTCAAGAAAATGCTGTGCAGTGACGAAGCGGTTTTGCGAATGGAGCGATTATCGACCAAATGATATAGGAAAGATGTCTTTGAAGATAATTTGGCACTGTGTTTTTACTGTTCGAAATTATTCACCTTGAATTTCTACAAATAAAAGGTTTTAGGGCATTGTGCTTGAATACTAGCAAAGTACTCTGCTTTCACGCGAACTTTTCCCAGTTAGAGGAATGAAAAAACTATAAAAAGTATCACAGCTTCCGGAAAAAAACTTGCCAACATATGCGAAATGAAAGTGAATCATGTCTAAATGTTATTCCTCGATCATTATCCCAATTTAAATTTGGTATGCACGTGTTCCAAATCAACAAACCGAGTTCCCAATCAACATGACTAGCTCAGACATAATTCCATTCATTTTTTGTCAAACATCATCTATTTGGCGTTAAACAACTTGATGATTATAATTGATTATATTAATTAATTCAATCTGCTGCGTTAGGAGGAGACTCACTTGTTGCATTTTCCTCCTTCCACAGAGCTGGATTGACGAGAAACTGAAGTGGTCGGAGAGCGAATGGGGTGGCTTGGGGGTGCTGCACATCGCCGATCACGAGATTTGGCAACCTGATATCGTGCTATACAACAGGTGAGTCTGGCATCAAGTCTTGTAATTTAAAAACACAAACAAACAAACAAAAAACTACATTTCAAAAAGAGTTCTACGAATATTTTTCGTTGATAGAACGAATATTTTTCATCTATACTTTGTAGTATTTACGTAGTATACAGAAAGTTATGCAATGCTGCGGAGAAAAATGTTTTTTTGTTTTTTTGAGAGAAAAATTCGTTTCGCGATCCCTGATAAAATAGGGATATTCTTGCTCTTATATCTGAGAGAGTAAATGACTAATCGGTAGTGCAGTCAAAATCAATGTTTTGTATTTACATAATGTCGAAAAAGCGTTTTTTAATGTACCTGTCTGTCTCTCCATCCGTCCGAAACACACTTGCACCAAAACTATTCGTAGGATTTTTACCAAAATGAATATTCCCCGATCGATCGGGCCCGACTTAAAGCCCTGCGATTTTGAGTGTTTTAAATTTTGGGGATACTTCACATTAGGCCATAGGAACATTTTCAAAATTTTCTCAATAATTGAACCACCTTTTTTAAAAATTTCTTGTAAGAATAAACTAAAATAGTAAACTTGGCGTAGATATGACGACCACTGTTAACACTGAATTTTCGAAAAATACAAAAGTTAGATTTTTCTGAACGCTTGCAACTACATTATTGAAAATAGAAACTTCTTCAAATGATTTCTGTTGTTATTTAAGGTCGCATCAACTTCTAGATCATTAGCGACCATTATTGCGTGTAACGGTATGGTAACTGTGAGGATGACACGATGTGATAATAGGGGGTTAAAGGACGAACATAATGCAACCATGCCGGGGCGGGAGTCGAACCCGCGATCCTTTGGTCCGAGATCGCAACGGCACTACAGCCTTAGCGGTATCGGGCATCCGGAGCGGCAAATGAAATTTGTTCACCACAATTTCATTGAAAGTACAGAGACGCGACACAATAATTTATCCACAGAACGTCAGATTGAACGAAGTGCTAGCTAATTACAATTAGATTTTAGATTTATTATTAATTCTTAACTTAGGTGTGAGAATTGGGTGGCAAAATATCTCAACTTTACATTCGTTAAGTGCACTTTGACCAACAATTCAATACTTTATAAAAGAATAGCTAAAAATAATAAATAATACATAATTTCACCATGCAAGCCTTCACAACTCTCCACTTATCTCCACATCACTTCACTTATTACTTTCTCATTATCGCTTTTCGTATGTAATGCTGCGAGAGAAAAAAAAGGAATTTTCACCAGCAAAACTCTTATTACATCAATATTAGAAAATGATTTTATACATTTTTTTTATAAATTATTAGTAGTTTCTAGTTTTGAAACAAATCATATCATTTTGCACAAATATGTAAACAAGATAAACTCCTGTAAGATGATTGTCAATTATTCAGTTGTCTTTTTATTGATTAATTGATGTATTGTATTAAGTAACGGAAATAGTCGCTAATAACCACGTAATTGCTGAAAAAAAGATATTCTCAAAAAATTATTTACACATTTTCTTTAATAGTATTTTGAAAGAATACAGAACACTCTGCTGAAACATATGCACCGTTTTTTTATATCTTTCAAATCTTCAAACTAATGGTGCTCCAAAAATTCTCGCGTTATTTTTAATTTTTGCTATATTCAAAAATTCAGAGAGTTCAAAGATAATGAGACCGGCGCCATTCTAAGCATTATTTTCTAGAGAAAATAATAAATAAATAATTTTCCAGAGAAAATGAAAAAGAAGAAAAAATTGGAACCGTTTTTGAGAAAAAATATTAATTTGTTCGACCAAAAATTAAATTACTTTTTTTCACATATTATGGAAAGACCTTATTTGAAGTACTAACTTTTATGACTGATGTCATAAAGGCAAAAGTCTCTATCTTCAATGTTGTATTTTTGAAATAATAAATTTGTGCCATTTTTTAGAATACCTACTGATAGGGTACTAAAAATGAAACCAGGACCACTGTTTTAGTGTCCTAATAAAAAAACGTATAGAAAAAATTGGAGCAGTTTTTTAGAAGATAATTGTTCGAAAATTGTATTTCGCGCGAACTACTCATATTTTTGAAAAATTGTACATGATCTTATCTCTAGATCGGTCTTTAAAACTATATTATATTCTTTAAAAAACAATCAATACGTACATGTGTTATTTTCAAAACTAATTTTATTGCTATTTTTTACATTTTCAAAATAAATATTGAAGTCAGATTATGAATGTTTTTATATCAATCACCTTGAAATTCTCGTGCATTTGCGGTGTAGTACAGTTTGATGGTTGATAGACAGTGCATTACAACCACATATTTTATTTTTTTGAGTAATGCTTCTTCATCGAATATACAGTGTACTGTAAGCTTCGAATTTGGAATTTGAAACAAGGTTGAGAATAACGTTTTCAATACAAATGACTTCAAAATATTTGATTATAAAATTAAAGCAACTGTTGCTTCAAAGTCTCATGTTTAATGTTGATCATAATGAGAATAATATCCTGATTTACAGCTATTTACCTAATTTTATGAATTGCACGTGGATTATTTGTTCTACTTTTTCTTACCTACTAATGCAAAATCACAGGCGAGAACCCTTAGTTTACTAATTGCAAACGAAGATCTTCAATCAATACCCCAAGTTACTAGATATATGCTATTATAGTACTTTGTTCGCATGAATTTGAAGCGGTAAAAATCTGAATAACACAACTTCACTTTTCATAAAAGCTACTGAACTCTGGATAATGTTCGTTCTCCAAGCGCATCGAGAACTCCTAAAAATACATTAAATAAAGTTGGTGGAAGCGAAGCAATTATAAAATACAAACATCGAATTATTTTTTGAATTGGAAACGATATAGTACAAGGAATTAAAAAGTAATTTACAACGCAACGCCAGATCAATACCAAGTCTCCCCTCGGCTGTTGGGCAAAAAAGAGAGCGAAAATTCCAATGAAAAGCGTTCTGTGGTGAATTTAACAACGTACCTTGAATATTGCTTCAATGCTGATCCAAATAACTATGCAAGAAGGAAAACAAAGTAGCAATTGTGGTTGTGATAAAAACTTTAATAAATAATGACAAAATTATGTACTATCAATAATTTATGCTACTTAGTGTAAGTAATACTGAAGTATTATCAGGATAAATTTTAAATGGACATTTAAGTAATAACATCAGAACATTCCTGTTTCTAACCTAATTTTCACATTTCGCTGTTGTTCAGTTTTACCAATTTTTTCATAATTCTCTTATCATGTTATTTCGGGAACAATAATTCGAAATCGGATTTCTTTTTAAATATACCAAAAATGTAATCCCAGTTTCATGTCTTCTCGGAAACCATTGTGTATTTGAACAATTCAATGTTTTAGATTTTGTATTGAAATTCCTTATCAATGTCAGTACGTGATGAACAGAAAAAGAGAATGTCACGCTGTAAGAGAGGTCGTAACATTGCTCGTAAAAGACTGAATTAAATTCGCGTATAATATTTTTATACGGAAGGGAGCGTGCCAACGTTTTTAAAAAAGCGAAGTAAAGTAAATTCGTAACAAGATATTATTGATTTTTGGAGGATTAATTTATTATTGTGAGAGTAAGCAGGCTCTGTTGCCAGCTCAACTGTAACCACGTTGCCAAACGTCCTGCTGTGAAGCTCGAAGTGTGTTTCAACGGTTTGCGGTTATACTCGCTTTCACGGCGTAAATTAAAAACGAAACATACACTTTATCGGAGATCAGCAAGAGAAAAAGAGAGCACGGAGCATGGTCAGCGATATTGTTTTCATCAAGTGAGATGGAATACATTTTAGCCACCATTTGACAACGGCATTATTCTACACACGTTGAAGAATATACTATTTTATATCAAATAAAAAACTAAGAACATTTCTGTTCTCGTACTTACTCACCCGTGTTTTCACGCAAAATACACAAAAATACTCTATTTTCGAACAATTGTACATGGCCTTATTTCAAAATATATCTTTAAGGAACAGATTTCATTAAAGCAAAAAATCTATATCTTCATAATCGTAGTTGCAGGAAGCCCACAGTGTTTGAAAGGCGCACGAAATGCCTTTGAGAGAGAACGTGAGCTGGCGAACATCGATTGCATTAAAAGTGCCTAAGAATCCGTTAAACGAGTCACATGCGTATCTTCGTTTTATTTCTCACCACATGTTCTTCGATGTAAAGTCATCACGTTCGTAACATTAATTTATTCTTGGACACTACATGTTTATTGAAATTATTGTATAAAATACGTGGACATTTGTTGAAACCTTTTCAAAATCGAAACTGAAAACAAAACGTTTCAAAATTCGAAATCGGAACCTAAATCAACCTAAACGAAACCGGTACGATACTGAAACAATTTCATGAATTGCAAAACACATAACCTACTTTCGCACAGTCGTTAAAAAGTGGAGATGATATTTTTTGTGGATGACTCGGTATGATAGTAGTTTCTAGCTTCCAGGACGTAGGGAAGAGCCGACGACCATCTCGGCCAGAAACAACCCTATTTTCTTAGCGAAGTACCATCATGGCGACAAACAACCCACTTTTCTTAGCTTCTTACGATCAGAAACGATTGTTTGACGATTAAGGGCAATTGCTCCAGCGCGACACGCACATTTACCACAACGGCCAAAACGTAACTCTCATTCATTCGTGCGTAGCAGGCTCAAAAGTGAAGTCCCGAGTGCCATTAACCACTATGGTATAAAACAACCATTTCCTTTCCGTAGCAACCAGAAGCGACGTATTTTTGTTTGCTTAAGGACTCCCTTCAACTGCAGTTGCTTGCTTCCAGCGCGACGGGCAACACCATCGACCACTACGGCAACACGCACTGCCTTGTGTACCCCAACGGCGAAGTGCTGTGGGTGCCGCCGTCGCAGTTCATCGTGTTCTGCGCGCTGGACCTGCGGCGGTGGCCCTTCGACGAGCAGACGTGCCACCTGCGCCTGGGCTCCTGGACCTACGACGGCGAGCAGGTGGAGCTGCAGCTAGGCGACCGCGGCGCCGAGGTAAGGCCGTCGCGCAGCTCGCGCCCCACTGCTTGGAATCGTATTGACTGTACCCAACAGGGGGAGAGAGCTTAGCCCCTCACCCAGAAACCAATTATTCATATTAAAAATATACAATTAAGTTATATTTATAATAACGAAAGTCATTCATTATAACATTATTATAAATATTTAACGTAAGTGAACAATAGAAATAAATTTCAGTCAGCATAATTGAAAAGTTCTTTATAAGAAAACCATACGTCGGGTGGCCACTAAACCTGTTGATCCCCTCCCCCCAAGAAATATCATGCATGTGCCTCAGATTGGACATAAACAGGTGAATCAGAATAAATGTTAAAACTTCTAGAGCATGTAGAGGGGTTGAAGATGATTACATTTTCCCGAATTAAATCCCCTCCCCCTCCTACACATTAGGAGATACTAAAACAGTTTTGAGAACGTCAAAGGTTTTGGGTTAACATTGATATTTTAATTTTCTACATCGATGTTTTGAAACACCGATGGTTTGTTGGCGATGTCACATTCTAATCCCAGACATTTTACATGTGCCGGGTGGGAAAACCAAAATACCGTCAAATGGCACAACGATGTGACAGGGTATACTATAGCCCTATCATGTGTACGTGTCCATGATGCTCTCAAACCCCTTCCAGGAAATAACGCAACGGATTGAATCCGATTCTTATTCGAGTAGGATAGGAGCTGTATGTTCTACTCGTACAAAGGGGTAGGAACAGTTAGAGCACATCATTATCTTTTAAATATGCTTGATCTATAGTTGTATACCTTGGCACATAGTTGTACCATGTTTGCCGGTTCGCAATAAAAAATCAAAAGTTGGTGACGGTGAGCAGATCGAGCTGATGGAGACGAATAGCGAGTGGGAGGTGGTGCGCGTGACGGAGCGGCGCAACGTCAAGGTGTACGCGTGCTGCGACGAGCCCTACATCGACGTCACCTACAACGTCACCGTGCGCCGCCGCTCGCCCACGTACAGCGCGCTCGTGCTCACCCCCGCCACAGGTATGTGAGCCTCGCCCTCGCCCGCACCCTCGTCCTTGACCTCGCCCTCGCCCGCACCCTCGTCCTTGACCTCGCTTGCACTCTCGACCTCGCTTGCACTCTCGTCCTCGCCCTCGCCCTCGTCCTCACTCTCGTCCTCATAATCGCCCGCGCCCTCACACACGCCCACATCCTCGCCCGCACCCGTGCCCTCACCCTCACACTCGCCCGCGCACACGCCCTCGTTCTCATCCTCACCCTCGTCTTTGTAATCGCCAACGCCCACGCCCACGCCCACGCCCACGCCTTCGCCCATGCCCTCGCCTTCGCCGGACACGCCCTCGCCACTTCGTGCAATCGCGACAAATGGGATGAAGGGGAATGATGCACAAAATGGTGACGTTACATGCTTTATAGGTTAGCAACAACAGGGTCTTGTGTCATGAGAAACAAATGCAGTTTTGTAGGATGATTCAATTTGTCTTTGGAACTCTGAAAGTCAGCTGAGACCCGCTATGATATATGGTGGATGACATCCTGTTCTTGTTAAGTCGCAAAAGTATTCCCGCCAGTTTAGAATAATGGTGACAAAACTTTCGATAGAGACGATAATAGCCCGTCAGCTTGGAGCTGCAAATAGGAAACCTTTCCTATATGAAACGAATCAATAATTTCTCCTTCTTTTTTAATAATTTACTTTAAACTATATTTTACTGCCTCGTATGGGGCCTGCCATTGAAGTAAATCTTAATTCCTTTGATCATATTTACAATTTTACAATAGTTTTAATTTAATGGAGTGGCTAGATCTGGTTTTAATTTAATTTCTAGGCGTCAGCATACTTACGCTTCTCATGGTACTATACTTGTCTTCGTGGGCCAGAAAATACCGCTCGTACGAGTATTCGTGTTGTAAACAATTTAATAATTGTTAGGAAATGTTTGTCACTACTGTTACTGATAAATTAAACAAATTACAATGTTTTTATGAATTGCCAGCGACAGTAAGTGTCGACTGCCACAATTTATTTATTTCAATTTTCTTTTTAATTATTTTACCGTTGAACAATGTATCTTTATATTTCTCTATTGTTTCTGTTTAATGGCCATCTAATTTTCAAAAACAAAACGCGTAACAATTCTTCTTCATGTTAATGTTAACTTAATATCTAAACATAACTTGGCCTTGCTATAATATTTTCATTAATGTCATTCTGTCACTTAATTAACTAAATTTTCCTTTTGAAGAATTTACAGCAATCTTGGCGTTGTCATGACGTCAGTGACTGTTCCATATTTCCACCTGGAGCTTCTCTTACGCCCATAACTTTTTGACTTACAAATTCCTACTCTTATTCGCGACCTAATTATCTCACGAATATTAGTTTTTTCTCCGATAAATCCCATTTAAATTACTTCTCTATTCTTCCATTACATGTGGACCACATGTTCATTTTCTATCTCCTAGGACTAATTACAAAAATGTTTCAATTTCTCACACAGTCACCGATGCTTCCTCTACCAAATCCAGCATAGTTCTAAATAATCACGAAATATTTCTACACAATGCCTTGACGGCCATCGATCCTCACCCTACCAAATATGACATCATTCTCACTAAAATTGTTCGCTTACACTTTCTGGCCTAACCGGTTCATTTGTTTCATTGTTATATCGATGCACACATGTCGCACCGTAACCAAGCATCAATCGTGTTTTGTCCCCTATCAACAATGTTCTATAATATTTATTTGCTTCATTTAAAAAAAAATGCTTAAATTTCCTAAAATTTCTCCAATAATCCAATTAACATTTAGATTTGACACCTCATACTCTCAATGTCTCATTTTCATTTACGTCATTGCGCAATTCCTTTTATTTCACAAGCTTTGACATTAACATTTTGTTTAAAAATGCCAAAATTCCCTCTTTTCTTTCGTATTTTGCCTTGCTTCAATATCACAGACTGACCCTGGGGAAGGGACAAAATTGACCTACTTAGTGTTGAATGCGCGACAATCACTAATTTACAATTTCGTCTACATTATTGCTGGCGGCTATTGTTTGGATGAACGCGCCACATGTTGAACCATTTACGTGCGTAATTGTTCGGCAATGAGAGTTTAATATGTTGAGGTAGAAAACACATTCTTTTGTAATGCAGTGTTTCTTTTGCCATCCAGTCTTCGCATTGTCAGTTTAATCTCTTTGACAATTTAGAAACGACGACGATTGACCAATTTCGCCCACTTCGCGGGTTGAAGACAATTTTGAATTACTCTCAATGATAACGAGATGATAAATGAGTTAATTCCAGAAGTGTTGTTATAGAGTTCTAATGTTCTCTGTATAAATCCATTGGTGCTGATACGCGATGGCGTCTGTGCGCAGTGATTGTGCTGATGACGCTGTCGGTGTTCTGGCTGCCGCCCACGGCCGGCGAGAAGCTGCTGCTTAGCTGCACCACGGCGCTTATCATCTGCCTCTTCCTGCTCTACTTCTCGCAGCAGCTGCCCGCCATGGCCGGTCACACCCCGCTCATAGGTAAGCCCCTCGTATGCCACCTCACGCTCGCCTCCACCTCTTCGCCTTTACTCGATGGATCATGCAATCTATTAGGATCGTTCGCAATTAAGCTTGAAAGTGGACGTAAACGTAAACGTAACGTAAGCGTAACGTAAACATAACGTGTGTAAAATGGTGGTATACAAGAAAGTGGAACATATGAAAAATTTTACATTTTATTATTGATGTATATTCTTGCAGCATGATTTTACCTGTGTAATATAAAATTATTCGTTCTGAATCTTCATGGATTCTACAACATAAGGTCAGCATATGTCTTTTCAGAATCTCACATGCCAGTGTGTGCAGATCACATATGGCTCTTTATTTTGACACACGTGAAATTGTTAGATTCTACCCGCCACAATCCGCACCGATCGTTTCCGTACTGCTTGTGGAGGACGGTACCAACTCAAAAATACAATATTCACTTCCATGCGTTATAAATAAATGTAAATTATTAAATAAAAATACTTTACGTTTGATTTATTCAATCCAATAAATGGAATACACTATAAATAAAAATAAGCATATAGAAGAGAAACGGTATTTACATTTGTTTAGTACAATATTGGTCAAAATATTTATGGGATCAGAGGGAAGAAAATGTCGCAATTTCACGGTAATACCAAAAACGGAAGTATACGATTCCAGGTATTTAGAATAATGTCATGTGAAACAAACAGGAGCGGGGCTAACGATATATGGAGCAGCAGGTGCGAGGACCAAAAGCTGGCCATGTTGTGGTGTCAAAATTGCTGCACCCCTGTGTTGCAAAAACGTAGTGGTATTCTGGTTGTCGAGACATATTGAGCCAGTCGTCAGGTTAGCAACAATCTGAAACGGAGGTCTCGGAATAACGGTACAATTTCGTCTCCAATTCCTTTTTTTCTGATTCCCAATTATTTTGACCAAGACATTACGGAGCGCAGGCCAATACGATTCCCGGTCGTAAGATTCAAGGTTAAACGTCCATTGAAAAATGCCGTAAAATAATAACCAATATTGACAAATGTTTTAGTCAAAAGAATGTCCAGAACAAACATAGTAATTCAAAACATAACTCCACAATGTTTATCACCAAGTTAAAAAATCTCGTAATGTCCAGAATTTAAAAACGCGAACTATAATTTTCATAAAAGTAATCTATTTAGCATAAATACCATTATCTGATTCATTTACCTTCTTTTGTAGACTAGATCGCATAACTCAAACCAGAAGATACAAATATTGTAAGAACAGAATACCACACACGACTTAGTATTGTCACACCAGACTCTCAGAGATCCGAAGTCAAATGTAAATCACCCTGCATAGACGTTTTCGTTCTGGACAATTTTTTCAAACGAAACTTTTTTATTTCGTATCTGCACAATTTACAATATGTTCTTGAAGAACATTTAGTAAATTGTTTGAATTTACACAAATAACATTATTACAAAATCTTACTGGTTACATTTAGAGTGGTTTTATTTAACTAGTGATTAAAGTAGAGGTTTTGCAGTTCTAATATGTGTTGACGTTTCAGTGTCAGTGCCAGTTTTCATATATGCTCACTATTGTCCAGTAGATCAATTAATAGATGGTTTGTAAGTCCACTTAATTTCTTCGAATTCTCTTGGATTCTTTTCGTAATGACGTCCGCAATAGACCAAATCTTTGGGTCCCTTGTAAAGTGTTTTGTTGCCGACAAACCACAGTGCTCGGAATAACTATCTTATTGTCTTGGTTTCGAATTTTTTGAGAATCTCAATGTTCGATTCACTGGCATAAGCCCATAATTCTATACCGTACGTCCATGTAGGTTTTATATACCTGCACATTTTGAACAGAGACAGGTGCGATCATCTGTTGACGAGCAATGACAATTTTCGCCCTTTTCATTGCGCTACTTTTCGTTTTGTAATGTTGCGAGTTTTCCGTGTCAAGTGGTTGTCCAAACTGATGGCCGGCGGGGCGGGGCGGGGCGGGGCAGTGCTGTTTTACAGCTCCAGCCTGTACCTGGTGTGCGTGTCGATGATGGTGTCGGTGGTGGTGCTGAACCTGGCGCGGCCGCCCGGCGTGTCGCCGCCGCCCTGGGCGCTGCGGGCGCTGCTGCACGGCTGGCCCGGCTGCCTGCTGGGGCTGAGGGGCCTCGCGCCCCCGCGCACGCAGGTACACGCCCACGCCCCCTTCCCCTCCCCAACCCCCGGCGCACGCTCGCGATGACTGGAAGGAGCTAGGGATTGTTGATCCTTGGCACGCCAACTATGGCCATCATTTGTCCCGACAGTGTAGTTAATGTTTTTTTTTTCTTTTTCGCTACTGCTTACGAACAAGAGAGAAAGTTGTATAATGCTGCGCGAAAAAAAATCGATAGTAAAACACTTATTGTAGGGCCCTAGTAAGGAAAAAGTGGATAAATCCAGTTGCTAAATTTAGAAAAAAAACTAAACTTAGTTTAGCCAGAATCCATGTTTTGTGGGTCATTGATACTGAAAAATCGATTGACGGCAAAACGTTCCGTCTGTTCGTCAACAACACTAGTGGCTAAACCGTTCAGCCGATTTTCTCCAAAACTGACATTCATCAATCAATCAATCTGGCAGATGTCGCGACCCCTTGAATTTAAAACCGATTCTTTAATTTTAGAGCGTACTTAACATGAAGCCCTGGGACATTTTCCAAATTTTCAAAAAAATGGTTCCGTTTTTGATTAAATTTTGTTGTTGGATAATGTTACGGACGATTAAGAGAACGGTGTAGGTATCATTTTCGTTAAAAACCTTAGTTTTTCGAAAATTGCAAAAATTCAATATGTTTTCGGCGTTTTCCTATAACTAGAATTATGAAGAACGATTTTTACCCTGAATGAAATTTATTCGTTGAAGATAGATTTTGAAATAAGGTCATGTACAACTTTTCGAACATTTGAGTATTTTCGCGTAATATTGCGTGAAAGTACGCGCAATCAAGTACGTCCTGTTTCAGCACCAGTAGTTTAAGCCTGGAGGTGGTGTATTTTCCCTGCTGGATGGTGAGATTCGACGCCAACCTACATGGCTTGTGGGAGATTTTCCTTGTCAGCTGTATGTCCCCCAGAGGGGCACCGCCCCAGACGAACAAGCTCTAAGCACACGACTGATCTCTTGGCAGGTGCGATAGTGTAGTCCATGTGTATGTGTGTGTGAGAGAGGATATGGCAAGGAAGAGGAAGAAGAGATCGCACATGGTAGTGGCCCGTTTGTTAGAGAACTGCTCCGGCATTCGCCTGGTGTTGATTGGAGAAACCGTGGGAAACTACAAATCGGAGCAGCCGTCCGCTAGAATTCTCCTCCAGATAACGGCCGAGTTCAATACTATCTAGCTATTGTCCGAATATTTCTGTCGACTTGACAGTTAGTGGCTGAGAGGGGAAAGGAGGTTCCGTTATCAAATCAGATGCTTCAAATTCTGATGACAACAAATCACTGCAGGGTTGCCGATACCTATTAAGAAAGAAATGAAATGTAACAGCCCGAAGCAACTGAACATTGAAGAGCACCATTCCTTATTTGGTTAGGCATCGTGGCTGCTTTTTGTGATTGGTTTCTTTCTACTGCTGGTGTTGTTAGATACAATAACAAGCACGTGTCTACCGCCCGAGTATGGGGCAATATTGCTCTACCCCACCCACAGCTGTCAAGTAGACAAATATTATTCGGACAATACTGTGGAAAATCCGCTACTGCCAGTTCTCGAATCCTGGGGTTTCACCTCCCTGATATTGATCCTGCCGAGATAACCATAATGTCGCTGAGTTACAATGACTACACATAGGATTTTTAGATTCTAAAGTTCCGTTGTTTGATAACGTAAAGCCAACTCTGTAATGACGAAAATAGAGAGCATGATTTCTCAGGCAGCAAAAACTGGGCTGAAAAAAATCACATACATTTCATTTTATTTAAAAATGTGTTATTAAAAACATGGAACATGAATTTTTTTAAAAACACATATTATTTCAACACATTTTATTTAAAAATGTGTTATTAAAAACATGGAATATGAATTGTTAAAAGAAACCATATAGAAATTTAAAAGCTACAAAACAAATGAGGTTGCTTACTCAACTTTTATAAGCAGCAAATTATCTAAGTATTTCAGCCCTTGTGACTAGTCCATTTCAATGTTTCAAGAACATATTACATTAACTGTCGTGCCCTCCTTTTATGGAAAACCCAGTCAAAGCGTTCCTAGTTTTAATTTTAAATAGATTTCAACTTCAGTTTAAATTTCTGTTCTGAAACACTTTATTACATTACGCCAATCAAGAATATTTAAGCTTTTACAAGGCGAAAAGGCATTTTAGACACTAATGATGAAATACACATGATCGGCAGTTTAAATGTTGTTCTTTGACCTTGTAAAGTCATGAAATCTGATCGTGTTTTAGCTGTTCAAATAATGGACTGCCTCGGCCGGATTTCGAACCCGGATCTCCTGGTGTACACCCAGTAGCTCCACCAACTCTTCGAACAGCATTTCGCAACATATATATATATATATATATATATATATATATATATATATATATATATATATATATTGGAGTAATTTTGGTCTGGTCGTAACAGTGGCTAGCAATTCTGATGCAGGGAACTTATTCCTACGTAATAATTCCAAGTAATCATGGCCACAAGATGAAATATGTGCAATTAATTTCGAGTATGCCTTTATTTAAACATCCGTAGTAAATCACTTGAGCTATACACAAAATACGACATATCCTAACTCATTTTTAGGATTCTGCAATTGGCCAAATCAACAAATACGTAAATCACCAAACCATCCTTGGACTATACCTCATTTCCACGTACTGATAAATCAGACCAAAGATACCCGAAACTGCAGATTTCCGAAAGAAACGCACTCCAAAGTCCTGAAATTTCCTTCTCCCGTTATCCAAGCCAGGACGAGACTAGACAAGATCCTAATCCGCGCGCCATCTGAAAAAATTACCAACGAAAAAAACAGCAAAGCAGTCTAATACAACTTCCTTATCCGTACTCCTAACCCAATACTGTCCTTTCACCATATCCGTTGAGTAACCCTATCAAAATAACCAATATGTACTAAGAAAATAACCCATCTTACGATTCATCTACACTTGTGATTTCCGTCCCTGTTCGGGGGAGAGAAGCACCTAGTGACGTAACACACGAGCTAAAAGATTCCATGGAATGCAGAGTCCACGGAGTAAGCATTTCAAAAACCACCACTACCAGCTTGTGCCTCGGCTCTACAACCGGGCGCTCCGGTGATGAGCGGGACCGCCAGTCCATCGCAGGGGGAATTAGAGAGTGCGTTTGCGAGCGGATGAGTGTAATGAGACTGAGTGAAAGTGAATGCGTCCGAGTGGAAACGAGCGTGAAATCAAGGCAACAGCGAGGATGAGAGTGAAAATGGAATATTTAAGAGAATGTAAGAGGGTGAGAGAGAGAGAGAGAAAGAAAGAATGTGTGTGAGAGAGAGAGAGAGAGAAAGAACGTGTGTGTGTGTGTGTGTGTGTGTGAGAGAGAGAGAGAGAGAGAGAGAGAGAGAGAGAGAGAGAGAGAATGTGAGAGAAAAACTAAGAGCAACTGAGGGCGTGACGATTAAGGGTAGTGATCCTGAGAGAGTGAAAACGTGGTAATAGATTGCTGGAGAAAGTGAAAGGGCGAATAAAAAATAATATGAATATAAGTAGAAAGAAGACGAAAGTGAAAGAAAATGCGACAATGTGGATCAGATCTAACATTTTTTAATTGTCACACTTTGACTTAAAACTACGCGAAAAAAATCATGATTTCAAAATATTGTACATGACATTAGCGTACTTTACAAAAATTCGTAATCTGAGACACCCAAGACATGTATTTTCGACAAAGTTTCGATATCAATTATTTGCAGAATATGTGTACGTTCTCTACACGAAAAATAAGAGAAAGTAAAAATAAGCCATTAAGTAAGCAGCAGACTGTAGTTTCAATACTTGAAAATTGAAAATATAGTCTGACGGAGGTCTGACACCGAAGTCTCCAGATTTAAAATCTAATTCAACCACTTTAATGGCTATAGGGAGAAATAATTGTAATACTACCCTTATCTTAGAATAATTTTTATTGAATTCCTGTTAATTAATACCGATTATTTTCTTCGATGTATTTGCAATATTACATCCATACAAATTTTCAAAATCAATTTGCCGACAGGTATATTAAAAATACCGGTATTTCCGAATAACCGTTCTCATTCACCGCATTTCATTCATCAGTATTCCGTCTGTGTGTTGCTCCTTTGAAGCGTGAATTTCGCGAAACTTCTTCGCTTCCTTGAAATGGGGCGCGGAGGACACCACACGTCGCATCCCGGGCTGATGCTGGGACAGCGAAGCCGAGGGTAATATCAGGGCGAGCGGAAGACAGCGTTTCCTTTGATAATGCTATAATAATAGGTCGCGAGAGAGGGTAGATTAGCACCATCATCTGCCGTCACTAATCAACAATATCCCAGACCATATCTCCTAGGAAGTTACACGTAATTGTTAATGATTTTAGCAGAGATTAATTCTGGAAACCTTTTAGGGGGATGTTTGATGAGATACTAGTTTATTGACAGCAAAATAGTCATTTCAATAAAAACTTCAGAAAATTATTGTACTCGGAAGTTACATAAATTGAATTTTTATGAATGTTTACAACCACCTCTTTAACTGAATGTATATTATCAGTAAGATACAATTAGAATGTTACGCTTAAAACAAGTTCATGATTTTCTGCCAATGAAAGCAGCATGCAGGATTTGAAGGATTTCCACTTCATATCTCAAGATTAGCATGGAAGCATTCATTGTTTATTTATGTAGTTTTGGAAATCTACCTCACTCTCTGCACGTGATCCAAATTTTAGTCCATCCGAGAGTATCCATAATATGAAAGTAGTGTGCTAAAATGGCACAGACTTTCTCTCATAAGTTATTTTCGGCAGCATTATATAATTTTCCGTCTGTTTTACGTACGTATACGAAAAAGTAAAATTCTATTTATTTATTTATTGTGTGTGATTTGCTATGGGAAGAAGTTAATATGAAGTTACATTTATGTCCAGAAGCAAAACAAGGGGCCATCTCAGCATTTCCTCAAGGATCAGGGAAACTGGACGAAAACCTGATCGAGAGGGGGGTCATTGACCCATAAGCTGAAGTACAATACTTGTTACAGGTTCTTTAGAATTATACCATCCACATGTTAAATAATACACTAAATGTCGTTAAAATTAATATTACTTTCCTTTTGGATGCTCGGTATAGTATCTAATTGTATAAAACGAGAGAGCACGGGATAAAATAACACTCATTTTAGAAGAATTCTCATCCTAAAGCATATTTTTGAACTCCATCCCAGAGGTTTTTAGACTATCTGCCTCTCACCTATGTTAATTTTTCTACTAACCTCTCTCACAGAACTCGGGAAAAAGATTAGACATACGAGGGAAATAGAGAGAAAATGGAAAAAGGGAACAAAGGGTACATCAGAGTGTGAGGACTTTGGAAAGACACTATGTGACAGAAAAGAAAAGGAGAAAAAAGAAATGGCAGAAGCAAATGGAAATAAAGTAAAAGATAATCAAAGATACAATACAAAAGAATACAGATCAAACGAATGAACAAAAAGAAATGTGGGAGAGAAAGAATGAGAATGAAAGGGAAAGAGCAAAGGGAATATATATATTTACTGAAGAGACGATAAACTAGTGCAGCCATGCGTATTGAAATACAGTGATCTGGATCCAATTAGAATACGGCGCTCCGGTCGGCAACAACTCTATGAGACAACCAGAGTCTGGCACAATTGTTAGATCGGTTACTGCTGTTACAATGGCAGGTTATCACGATTTAAGTGAGTTTGAACGTGGTGTTTGAACGCACAAGAAAGATGGGGCAAAGTATCTCCGTGGCCGCGATGAAATTTGGATAATCTCCTACGACCATTTCATGAGTGAATATCGGGAATCCGGTATAACATCAAACCTCCGGCATCGCTGGGACCGAAAAAAAAAATCGTGCAAGAACAGGACCGACGACGACTGAGGAGAATCAACACACGAGACCGAAGTGAACCCATTCCGCAACTTGCAGCAGATTTCAATGCTGGGCCATCAACAAGTGTCGCCGAGCGAACCATTCAATGAGACATTGATATGAGGTTTCGGAGCCGCAGGTCCACTAGTCTACCCTTGATGACTGCACGACACGACGACTATGGTGACAACCTTATGAATCCATGGACCCTGCATAGCAACAGGGGGCTGTTGAAGCTGTTAGAGGCTCTGATGGTATGGGTCGTGTGCAGTTGGAGTTATATGGGACCCCTGATACGTCTACATACGACTCTGACAGGTGACACGTGCGTAAACATTCCCTCTGATCACCTGCACCAATTGTGCATCCCAACGTACTAAGGCAATTCCAGCAGGACAATGCGACACCCACACTCCCAGAATTGCTACAGACTGGCTCCTGGAACACTTCCACTGGCCACCAAAATCCCTAGACATGAACATTATTGAACATAGCTGGGATGCCTTGCAACGTGCTGTTCAGAAGAGATCTTACTCTTACGAATTTACAGACAGTTCTACAGGATTCATGGTGTCAATTACCTCCAGCACTTCTTCAGACATTAGTCGAGTCCATACCAAATATATATATGGAGAGAGAGAGAGAGAAACATAGTGCATATTTAAAGAAGTTAAATGAGTTTCTTCAATACAGAACTGTATGAAAGAGGAGAAAGGAAAATAAAATGAAGAACAGAGCAAGAAGAAATATAATGAAAGAGCGAAGTGAAAACAATAGATGTATGTGGAGAGTAGAAGGAGAGGTGTACGAGACCAAAAGGGGAGGGAGAAAGGTGTATATGAGGGAGAAAAAAGAATGAATGAAAGAGAGAAGAAAGATAAAGAAGACGGAATGAGATATACAGAGAGGAGAATGAAGGCGATAGCATTAGATCGTGACATAATATCAGAACTTTGCGTGAGTGAGAGTGAGTGAGTGAGTGAGAGAGAGAGAGAGAGTGTGTGAGAGAGAGAGAGGGAGGGAGGGAGGGAGGGAGGGAGGGAGAACGAGGGGTGTGTGTGAGAGAAAGCAGAGAGAGAGAGTGAGGTGGAAGGATCAAATAAATAAATGCGAGTCCCCTGAAGGCCATGCGGTGTGTTGCAGGGCGGGCTGCTGGGCGCGGCGGCGGAGGAGCTGCGCGAGCACGCGTCCGGGGGCGGGGCGGGCGTGGGCGGGGCGGGCGCGTTCGAGGACGAGGCGCCGCCCGCAGGCCCCAGCCGCGCCGCCGCCGCCGCGCGCGACTGGCTGCTGCTGGCCACGGCCGTGGACCGCGTCGCCTTCCTCGCCTACTGCCTGCTCTTCGGCGTGCTCGCCGCCGTCTACGCCGTCTGACGATGGCAACGCCACGCCCACCCGGCCGCGTGGCGCGGCCCGTTCACGCCAAAGCCGGGCTTGACGAGCCTGGCTGCACGCGAACAATAAAGACGGTAGCAGCGGCCACAGTTTTACAATTGGCGCCTCGCAATCCGGTCATGCCTGGCTTGCCAGTGAATGGACTTTAAGATGACCATACACAAGCGAGCGCGGCTCGTAAACCTGACTCGCCCCCGCTCAATAGCGTACTGTAAATCTGTCGCTATAGCTATTCGCTCCAATATTTCCACAACTGAGCAAGAAATGGCGGCTATATTTTTCCAACCGGTGCGTCACATGTTCGTCAAGTCTGGCTTACCGCGGAATGGGCCGCCGTAAGGCCACCATACACCAAGAAGCGTCACTCGCGCCTATCATAAGCATTTTGTCAATCTGTCGGCATCGCCACCTCTTCTATTCTTCCTACAACTGAACAGGTTTCGGCGGTGGATAAACTTACCACGAGCGCCAGTCATACGAACTGCTCTCGTTAGGTGAATGGGCCGCTTTAGGACATTATAATGAGCCGTCACGGAGAACTGCCCTCACGCTAAGCGAACCAAGGTGAAAGTGTTCAACGAAATTTTTCGATGGATTTTTTGTCGTTCGGTAAAATATTGGTTGCAGTCCACATAAGCGAATGCGTAGTATGCTCGCAGATAGGCGGTATACTCGTACAATCACACTAACACGCGAACGTTTGTTCCTAATATTGCTTTATGTACCGCCTCCTGAGCGAAAACTAGCCAAGACGAATGATCTCGAGGAAACGCACTAGTTTGTACGTCTACAAGCTGGTGCCTTCCCTCGTAAGTTAACTCGGACTCGTTTGTGCATTAACCAATCGAATTCGTTCGGAACCGTTCTTTTGTCTTCGTTTGCTTAGTGTGCACGCAATGTAAAGGGAAGTGACGCTCAATTGGATACCAAGATTGCTAGGCACTGACGTCGAAACGCAAACAAATATGGTAAAAATATTAAGTTATCAGGTATGATTTTCATAAGTCATGAGTATTTAATTAACTTAATGCGTTTGACATATGTCGACATTAAAATTAATTTGAATTGGTTTAGATATAGAACTCAGCGTTATGTCGGCCTCGGTATCCAATTAAATTTAACTTCATCGCACATAAAGACCAATTCATATTCTGAAACAGATTAGTGCTTGCGACACACTGCGACATGAAGAACAGTGACGCGAGTACTCTCCTATTGACTATATTGTCATATATATATATATATATATATATATATATATATATATATATATATACATATATGTATATACACACTATATTGACATATGAGCGCAATAATCAATCACATCTATCACAGCTTCACTCCTACTGCAATTCTTGAGATGATGAATTTCTGATTGAGGTCGAAAAGATCGCGTAGCTCTTGCGGGAGTCTTAAGACCGGTACCATGAAAAGTGATACATCGTCAAAATTATCATTCTTCGCCTAAATTTATGGTTGTAGTTACAGCAATTGTTATTCCTCCCCATCGCTATTATTCAGGAGGGTGAGACGTACGATATAGTGCTTACTAATGACAGTTATTTTCACTTTAACTATCACAAAACGAGGTTGCATATCTGAGCAATGCTGCTGGTTTGCAAGTGTCAATTCCACTGACGCGGAGGGCCCACGGGGTTCAGTCCCGCACAGAACACAAATTCATTTGCTTTTACTATATTTCTCCAGGAGCGAAAGCTATTCAATTTCCCAATTGAATACGTTGTATATAATTTATAAATCAACAAATAAAAATACATTTTTAATTTAGCATAAATAAAAAAGTGTAAGAAAATATTAAGTTGGCTGAATACTACAGTTAGAAGTTTTCCTTAGACGAAATCCTAATTGCATATGCAATTTCATACCTACTTTAATCAGAACAAGATAATAATTCTATGTAAAGATACATCGTCTTCAAAAATAGAAGAATAATAAGGCTGGGATAATCTGAAAAGTCGAGGTTGTGAGCCTCTTCTCTTTTATTTGTCTGAGAGAATTGTTTAAAATAAGGTGCTTTAATAAAAGTCTTCTCTTAGATCAGTTGCTTTCATTCAAGATTGCCTTGTATATAAATGCACCACTTTTGAAATTTATTTGACTCGGGTACGAATTGTTCAATTGAGAATATTGTAACGACTTCATTATTCAGGTGACTTTTACAATAATTTATATAAATGCCACTCGGAAAACAAATCTGAACAGTTTAAGTAAGTTCCGTATGCGTAAGTGACGCATTGAAAAATTACTAACATAATTACGGAAATGATTCCATTAGTTTATTAAAATTAATTTAACTACTATTTCTCAGAGCTTAAATACACAAACAAATGGAGAAATAATAAATTTTGCCTTCTTTAAACATCCAGTAACGATGTTCGCGCGACGCATTCAGTCCAATTACGACCCAATCATTTCTCCATTATCCAATTGGCCTACATGTAGATGTTCCCACTGTTTCAGGCGAGCGCTTGTCTGGCATTTCTTCGACATGCAGAAGGTTTGCCAGAGGAGCACTCAACGTTCTTAGAGCTTTAAAGTAATAGTAGAATAGGTACTAATAATTAGTCTTTTTCGATTCCATTTGTTCTGCACTGATAGGAAGACGTCAAAACGTTTATTTTTTTAAGTCAACAACCGAATCAAAATGGAAGAAAATTAACAAAAATACTTTAAAAGCAAATTTTATTAATTTTTTTTGTCACAAATCGTTTCAGGAATTGATATTTTTGGAAAGAGCACATATAGATTATTGGAGTAAATAATAACTAATTGGAGTTTTTTTGGAAGTTTTACGACATTGCTCGAAGCAACTTAAGAGGATCCTTTATTTCTAAACCAACGAGCCTTGGATAAGACGGAAGCTTAATGTTAATTTTTTAAAGTAATTTTATCTCTACTCAAGATCACACTGTGAGTCCTCTTGTTGGAATAGATATGTCATATGCGAACAAAAGTATCAATAGAGATGAATGTACACATACATACACGTAAACAAATGTTTTTGTTGGTTGTATTATGTTAAAAAGTTAATTACATTGAGTCAGAGAAGTAAACAGTAAGATAATTATTAACAATTTTAAAAGTATTATGTTAAGTTTACTGAGTACTTCATTGTCAATAGTGAGAATTTGTAATAAATCATTCAGAAAGAGAAATGTGGGGATACTTATTTTTTCACATTGTATTACTTTAACAAACTCACAGTTTATAATCAAAGTTATAAATAAAATACAAATACTTTCACTGTGGAGTTATTGGACAATGTTTTTTGTATTTTTCTTTCAGGTATGTGTCTCAATCTTATTTACGGCTATTTTTCACGTGGCTTAGGATGGATATTGAACTACAGTTTGCCGTAATGGATTGAATATGATATCCTAATAATGCAAACCGCTAGTTTATTCCAGTGATGTCAAAGGATGTCTACTGAGGGCCGCCGGGGCATACCATGGGACAATCAGCGCGACGTCTCGTGAAAGGAAACCACCTCCGATTTTCTATAAAATTTTAGGCTGACGAAACCCACACTAACAACTTCATCAAAGGATATTAAATATTTTAACTCTGCAAAAAGATGAAAGTGTACAAAATATAAAAGTAAAAATGTTAATTAAAACAACAAACGTACTTTAACTGATTTTTCTAACCCTCGCCTAATCGTCCCACATGTAAGTTCCCAAAGCCACTTCACTATTGCTTCCTTAGACAAGGCAATGATTTCATGGGGGCGCCCGTGCCATCAAGCAGCAGTCGTTCGACTAGCTTGACATTATTGATTTATACAATACTAGCAACACTCCCACCGTCTAAGGGATTGCGAATTGAATAAAATGTAGCTAAGCGTTCAAAATCGGTAGATGTAGAATACAGAGTATAACTCCCGAGTAAAATGTTCGAATCGATTTCGTTTCTTGAGGTCACTGTTTCAATAAGACTTAATTCAACCTTTATATTGTCATTATCATGTTGTTAGCAGGAGTGCTGGATCAGAGTATCAATTGGTCACTGCAGTGCCTCTGACAGGGAGGTCCTAGGTTCGAGTCCCGACGGTGGCAGGATTGTCGTCACTAGCTAGGTCGATTCAGTGGCTGTCTAGAGGAGTATTCTAGCTGACGGCTGCTCTGATCGGTAGTTTTCCGTGGTTCTTTCGATCAATACGAGGCGAATGCCAGAGCAGTACCCTACCAAACGGGCCTTGTCCTAAGACACACACACACCACCACACATGCCGGGAGACCGATCGGGAACTTAAGAACTTGTCCCGGCTGAGGGTGCTCCGCTGGTGGGAGATACCTTGTTGAGGAAATCCCGTAATCCGACGATAGGTCTCAACATTCACCAGAGAAGGATCACTGCCATCTCCCAAGATAAAACCACGTATTACACGTACGGGACTAATGACAGCAATTGACGCGCTCGGATTCATAAATCAGTCAATCAAGTGTCACGTTAATTGTATTTACATGTAATTTGGAACATTTGTCCCGGAGACACACGAGTCTTGTGAATACTCTTCTAAGTAAACCATTCGTATAAATTCCATTTTCAATTATTCCAAACTCAAAGGAATGAGACATAACTCAGAGAAGAGTCTTGTACCTAAAATGTCATTAAAATCGGTGGAGCCATCAAATAGGAGTTAGCTGTCAAACATGTTTTCTTTCATTTCACTTTCCTCCATAGTGCTTTGCAGTACAGAAAAAGAATAGTAATGTTGCGGGGGAAAACCTGCAATTTTCTGACAGAAAAACTTATTGCCAGATCTGGTAACGAATAAGTGGGCAAATTTGGTTCACGTACGTAGTAAACTACTTCCTCTAATACGTTGTGTAGCCAGAATCCACGTTTGGTGAGACTTTGATACCGATAAATAGATTGTCGTCTGTCTGTGGTCAATGATAGAGCCGTTCAGACAATTTTCTCCAAAATTGATATTCCTGGATCGATCTGGATGAACTCAAGACCTTGCGTGTTTCAAAAGGATATTTTGATTTCTTGGAGGTACTTTACATGAAGCCTTCACAACGTTTTCATTTTTTTCCGAATAATGGCTCCAAACGTTTTATTAAACTTTGTCATCTGATGGTTTAAAGAACTCTTAAAAATACGGTGCGGATCTCATTTTCTTTAGAATCCCTGATATTTAAAAAATTGCAAAAGTTCAACATTTTTTCTGTCTCTTCCTACAACTACAAATTAACATTGAAGAATTAGATATTTTTTCTTAATAAAATGTGTTACTCTAGAATAGATTTTGAAACAAGGTTAGGTACAATTTTTCGAAAATAAGATTTTCCGCGAAATTTCAGATGAAACAAAGCCAACTATTTCCTCAAAAAATACTTCTTTTATTCAATTTTTTTTCAAAAATTTGCTCCAACTTTTTCTTTAAATTTTCTTCTTCTATGCATCAAAGGACGGTATAAAAAGTGGTGCTGACCCCATTTTCGGCGAAATTGCAAAAAATAACATTGGGAATGTACAATATTGATAGAGTTTTTTGTTACATCATATCTGTTTCAAAAAATCAGATCTTTCGAACAATTTGCATTTTTAGGTGGTTGTAGAAGGAATTGTCTCTGACTTGGGCGGATTTTGCAAGGTAATTTCACATGCTTTTCAGCACTTTTGGTCTTTTCGACCAATTTTTTGCGAATGTTTAAGCTTCTATTTATGGGGAAGGGGTTGAGACCAAATTGGTCATCTTTAAAACGTAGATTCAAAAGTTTCTTCAAGTTTCTTTGCTTTCAAAATATTCGATTTTTTTGCAATTTTGAGCGTTTTTTATTTTTTTTGTGCAAAAATTACAAATTAATAAATAAACTTAAATTAATTTTAATTCTTGAAACATGGAGAGTCGATGAGTTAATACTTTCATCACAATAAGTGTTGGCTTTTACAAATAAAACGCAGAAAGATTTATTCAAATATTGTATTCCCATGATATAATACTTTACTCAAACGTTGATATGGTACATAATGACATATCGGTAGATTAATGTTCCATACGTTAGTTTTCACTATAAAATTTAAAATGTATCTACACTTACTATTTGACATTATTTCAAGGAATTAACATATTTATCGAAATAATGTTTTTTTACGTAAGGCTATGAGTCTCCTTTCAAAATTTTCAGAGGGATGGCACGGCCCCCCTACATCCTCCCTTATACCCACGCCTATGATCAGTTATATTGCCCGGCTGTGGGAAATGTCAAAAGATTTGGTAAGTCTTACGCCAATTACTGGTTCGACAAAAATATGTTCCAGATTAGATCAAGTTTTATTACCAGCGAGAACATTAATCAGTGCCCAATACTTGCTTTGAACATTCTTTTCTAATTTAAATAATCTCCATAAAAACCTATTTACTAATTCAATTAATATATTTTTAAAGTTAAAGATGTAATATTTCATTAGGTTATAAAACATTCCATTAATTCACAGTTCTCAGTGTTTACATGTTTCGCTTAACATTAATGTTCGGCAAGGTACACGTTTCCAGTGCTCTGTCTCAGTGACCTTGATGACATTGAAATTCTCTTAGAATTAGAACATTCAAGTTGCAAAATATTTATGAAAAAAACAAAATATATTTGTGAAACAATAATCTTATGCTTCAACTAATACAAACTCTAAAAAAATTAAATGTGGTATTCACGTGAAGATACAATTGACACCCCTTACTGCGAATTTAAAGAAAATAATAACTATTCAGTTTCATTCATACATTTGATACATACATTCATGAACATAATTCATTCTGTCATTCATCTCAACACAACAGTCACACTGAAGTTTCACTTCAAACCATTCGCCACCCCAGCCGAGGACAAAACTGAGACACACGTGAGTATTTTGATTGTTGTTTCTCTGACAACGGTGAAATGTGTCAGTAAATGATTTATCAAAAACGAAATTGCGTTACTTGTTTTAAAAAGCAACACTATTAAAGGTCATCATTACCTATTTTATAAAGAAAATAACTTAAAATGCGAAAAAATATTTGAAGCTTTATTTTCACGTTCTCAAAAAAATATAACGATTTTTATTGTGACGACGAGAAATCCGTACCTATTCCCTAAAACCAAACAATGTTCCCTCATCAATAATTTGGGGACATAGCGGTGCCCTTGTTTGTGTTTGATACGTTTATAGCAAAGGGTATTCTTTGATTGAAAAGTCCTATTACTCTAATACGTTTGAACAAGCCTCAATTATCGCTCCTCTCAATCAAACGATATAATGACATCTTTCAGCACGAGTCAAGTACCATGACGCAGATCCTGATAAGTGAAACAGAGCACTGTATCGTATCAAATGTGGGTGACTGAGGATATACATCTCGATCTTCAGTGCATCTTATAAAATCTCAATCTGAAGTAGTGGTATTCACCCGGTCCTTAACCACTTATATCCAAAACGAAATAAAACGAACTTAATGAGATGACTCTAAAAGACATCTCCGAATTCGGAAAGCGTTGTTTGATGTCTAGATAGAAGAACATATTCGTAGAAGCAAGATCGCTGCTAGTCCGGTTTCGTCTTTTCATAATGAGTAGATTAATATACCAAGCATTCGGACGACCAAGTTTGCGTGTAGCACAATGCTATGCTTTCCAGAATCGAATCTTATTAAGAATTCTTCAACGAGGGTGAAGTTCTGTTCTTTCCAATTATCACGAAAGCGAGATGCCATCGATCCCACCACAACTTCATTATCATACTCTTTCCACAATGAAAACCGAAACTCTTGGGGACATTACACTTACGTCAGTGCAGTGCGCGTTAATGGGTGATCTTAGAATCTGTAGAATTATATACTTTTTAAGTAGTATTAATAAAATTCAACATTCCGGATAAAAAAGGGAACGTAGTGAAAATCCATTCATGGGAGGAGTAGTGTGAAATATCAGTTCGACAAGAACACAGCAACGCAGACTCAAAAAACTACTAACATATGCAGATACTAGCACATGCCGCCACCACCTCCCTTCCAAGGAAGGTTTAGAGACTTTGAATAAGAAATAATCCGAATGAAATAAACATAAATTATTATTGAAAAATAAAAAAAAATATTTCTTTAGGCAGCCACTAGTAAAAGCGGATATGTTTAGGCCATGCAGGGCGTGGTAAACGTTCAGTTTTTAGCACTACTGCTAAACGATGCTCAAATGCTCAGATAAAACTGTGATTGCAATAAAGAAAACAATACTTGCGCCTGATCAGCTACTACAACTGATCTTCATGTAATTCGGTTATTTGAATCGTGGACTTGAATTAAAACAAAAGAAACGTCAGTAAGGCTGTCTAAAAATAGTGTAAGGCCCACGTGTTAAAAGTGATTTTATGTTGCTTGTTCAATCGGCCTCGTGTAGCAAGCAACCTTTCCTACTAGAAAAATGATATATCACTTTTACCACTCGGATAACTACTGAATAACTTTACTGAATATTTAAATAACTCTCTCTCTCTCTCTCTCTCTCTCTCTCTCTCTCTCTATATATATATATATATATATATATATATATATATATATATATATATATATATAGCGTTAAACTTCAAAGCATTTGTTGAAAAATGTAAATCATGTAAATCACAAAATATTATCTACTTTCTTCTTTAAAGTAGTTTTAAATTGTCTTGAATATGTATCTCTGCAATTGCTACAAATTTACTAAAGCCCCCAAAAAGCCCTTTCTAGCTCATCCTTTTATTAATAAACATATGAACATTTTATTTAACTAAAATCTGCTTCCCATTCCTTGCATAAATATTGGCCCTGTCCATGCGTCCAATTCATATCCTTTCGCAACTCCTGTAAATTTGTTCTCATATTACATTACGTAATCCAAGATTAAGTGACTGATTGGTGTTTCTAGGCGCGTCAACTACTGTTATCAGTCCCGTAAGTGTAATGCATGTTTATCCCTGAAAGAGGTGGACTCCTTTCCCTGCCGAAACCTTAGAAACGGGCGTCAAAATCATCGGCTTGCGACGTTGCCTCTAAGCAGGCATTTTCCCCCCAGCTCGTCCGCAACTGCGAAGATTCCTTTTTTTCGTAGTCTGTGAATGTTTAAAAGTACTGAAGTAAAGATTAGGAAAGCTTTTGCACGGGTGAGTCACTAAAACTTCAATTTGATTGATTTTTTTTTCGGGGAACGTCGTCTGTTATGGTCTTTAATCCCGCACGTTTGTGCATTATATACCCCGAAAGGTCGCGGTGTTCCTACCCAACGGGAACGAGATACAAGGCGTCGACCCACACAAGTCGGCTTGTGAAATTCTCTACCCCGACGGGACAAATTCTTGACGAGTCTCCCATCACGTGTATGTATGGGGCAATGTAAGTGTAAGTGTGTGTGAAACGGGGGATCGACCGTGTTGCGTTGCCCATTTGTTAGGATATTGCTCTGGCATTCTTCAAGAACTGATCCGAGAAATCAATGAAAACTACCGATCGGAGTAGCCGGCCGATAAAATTCTCATACAGGTATTGGTTGAATTCGCCCCAACTCTTTAGGCTGTGTCGAAAATCCACCACCGTCGGGTCTCAAACACTAGGACCTCCCGGGCAGAGACCAGGCCCTTTCATCTGTTTTAAGAATGGTATCTCGTTTTCATAAGGTTTCAAGATTTTTTACTCTCGCTTCTTAATTAGCTACACCACCAGGTTAAACATAAATAGACACTCTGGCGGTCACAAATAAGACACTATCTCATCACTCAATGTTTCGAAAGAGATCTCTTCATAATTTTTATATTTGCATTAATTTAGTATCATCGCTTAGCAATGGTTTTGAAATGGGTATTTAAATTTTTCGATAATCAATCTCTATTTTCTTATCTCTCAAATGAAATAGAAACATTCCAGACTTGGATATACCTTACACCCCTCAAATCTGAGTAACAATGACACTACTTGGGTCCATCGTTTAATCCCAGGCGGAATGTCCAGGAATAGTACTTCACGTTGTTGCACGGATAATATTGAAATGTATGAACGTTATACGGACGGAAATTCTTCTTTTATTTTAGCCACACGTTTAACGTATTCAGTGATTTATTTCGAATGCATATTAGAATGTGAAAAAAACAACAACTCACTATACATGCAATAATCTCACTATACATGCAATCTAAACGTTCAATACTCAGAATTTGTGTGTTCAATAACATAATTATCCATCATTGCAAATACAGAACCAAACCTAGCTAATTTTTCCTAAATATTACTTATATTAAAAAAAGAAACGCTATTTTCTCTGTGATTTATTCACAATGAATTAGGCAAAAGTCTCTCGAAAACAAATACAAATTACCCATACACGTTTAAGCTTTACAATAAGAATATGCTTAATTCAAAGTTAATGTCCATTAAAAACTGTACAAAAATAATACGTCATTCAAATTAAAAATATTGGAAATGGAGTGGATGCAATGATGAAACTTTCCATAAATAAAATAATTCTTTGCAAATACACAAAACTCCTTTTTCATATCTGATATCTAAGAAAACACTCTACCCCTTGCTACATCTTGAGAGATATTATAATAACCAAATCCTAGAAATCGTAAAATTGCTCTGTTTACGAGATGCTTCCTTTCTCTTTATTTCTCTAACTGGCATAGTTTATGAATAAAATAACACAATACTCTAAGCAAAATATTGCTGAAAGAACTGCTAGGCTAATACTTCCACGGTATTTGACGCAATGGAATCACAGTGTAGATGCAAAGGCAGGCCTCACCCTGAGTCACGACGAATGACTGCGTTTCGAAGTGTGTTGGTGTTGCGTGCAGTGCAGAGTAGCAGAAAAAAGAGAAAAACGGTCGACGCCGTGGGTAATAATTGTCTCCCGGTCGTAAATTACCACACAGTTTCAACCGCAAGTAAATTATTTCCCATCGTTCGAACATGCGAATTTTCGCTTTCTAGTATTTGTTTAGTCAAGACAGTTACGCTGTTGGACATGCCGCATTCCTGGATCAGTACATGATAATAACTGGAGTATGGCAGTGTGCATATGAAATTATTTTGTTTCAATGATGATTTACAAAGAAATCATCATTGTCATCAAAGTCATCAAGTCATCAAGTACTATATGGTCAGTTTATTCCTATGCAAATGCCAACTTTTCAGATAATGAAGGAAACGATACATTCGAAAATTATATTGCTTCTGCAGAAATGCCGTAGAAGCCGGTATTTCCTGCCGTTCCCGAGGGAAGATTCATCTGTGTCGCCATTAAGGAACAAGAAAACATTCACAGAACAACCCAAAACGATTATATTGAAAAGTCTACGACTCAGTTTTGCAATGCGAAATCTACGCACGTCCTCCAGAACTATAGACAATGTGGCATGGCGAGGCCGCACGTGCGATTCGGGGTACGCGTGACCAGTTATCGGTTATCCGTCGATATGACGACGAGTGGAAAGGTATAAAGCCACGCCACGCCAAGAGGAACTACCTTCACCATGCGTGTCATCGTTGCGGTGCTCTTGGCTTCCCTGTGTGCCAGCGTCGCCCTCGGTAAGTTACTTCTTTTCTCTCGGGTCTATGAGAGCGTCGATTGATTGATTTAATTAGTACTGATTCCGGGCGCATCAACTGCTAAGATCATTTGTTCCATAAGGGTAGTGCATGTTTTTGCTCGGGAGGTGACGGTGTGATGTTGCTCAGGAGGTGGCCTTTAAGTCAAACGAGGTGAGGATACGACAAGGAAAGATCGTATGCAGTGGGTGGCCAGTTTGGTTTGGTACTGTTCAGGCATTCGCCTGGTATTAATAGGAGAAACCACGAAAACTACCGATCAGACCCTACACACCGTTGGGACTCAAACCCCAGGACCTCCCGCTCAGAGGCACTGCAGTGACATCACACTGAGCCACCTCTCCCGGTGTGTGTGTGTGTGTGATAGAGAGAGGCAGAGACAGTCGAGATATTTGTATAAACTCATCTATTAATAGAAGCTTTCGAGCGTAAAATAACGGTATCTGACATTCTGGACGAAATCACGAATATTAGCTTTTATGACGGAGAGGGAGTGGCTTTCTCTACATCCCAAGTGGCTTTCAGAACAGACAAAAACAGTAATCATTTACTCTGTACGTTATGATTAGGGCACTTGTACCATAGAAACTGTGAAATCAGATGACATTTTCCTACGAAACGTGAAATGTAAGGTATCGTTATATGCACCCGATTTATTCAATTCAGTAATTGCCAAACGATTCGTAAAGTGTGCCATTTTAGTCCAACATATTCATGTACAGCAGTGTGTTCCCATGCCTTAACGTTTTATCATAAATATTGCATAATAAATAATTGTTATTGTAGCGCAAACTATACAACTCGTAACACGATATTATACACGAGAAAATAGTTTTGGGATTGGAATACCTGTTGGTGATCCTGTGAAAATATAACAACCCTTTTGTGCAAAACATGAGGTAGGCAAATGTGAAAAACAAGGTGCCTTGATTTTATTTCTGTGCTGAAAAGCGTATAACAAAAATATCTAAATTTTCATTTCAGGAAGTTCCAAAACAACTGCACTCGCCCGTTTTTATAATAATATCGACACTATCCAAGAGAATAAATTTGAAGCCATTTTTTGAGAAAATTGTGTTTTTAAAGTATCTTTTATTTCGGCCGAAATTCTACGAAACATTATTTTCGGAACATTACACGAGCCTTATTTAAAGATCAAATTTTGAAGAACACAATTTGTTAAGAAAAAAATCTCAATCTTCAATATTGTAATTAGATTTATTAATAATTCTGCAATTAAGTGTGAGAACTTGGTGGCAGAAATTGTAGGAAGGTTTAAAAAAATTAAACATATGCAATTTTCCAAAAGATAATTCAACGGAATTCGGCTTTAGATGAACATTCTGTGTATGGTTTAGCCGCTAGCGTTGTTCACAGACACGCGGACGAGCGAAACAATTGATTTTGCTGTAAATCAATTTTTCGGAATCAATGGCCTACTAAACGGGGATTTTGACTACACAGCGTATTAGGAAGTTATTTATTCAGAAAGGAGGAAGAGTTATTCTCTTTCCCGGAATCAGAAACTGACAATACGAGTTTTTCTGTCGAAAATTTACAGTTTTTCGTTTCAGCATTACAATACTTTCTCTTTACGACGTAAATACAAAGCGAGGAAGTGATAATTAGGACTCGGATTTTAGAACAAATGCCTATTTAGTTTCTTTAGGAGATTGTGAAAAATATTTGCAAATGTTCAAGAATCATGAAAAAAATAGATCTTTTGAAATCATATATAATCTAAAAAATCTCAAAAGGGTAGTTGATGCCTGTTTTACATTACTTTTTTTTATTATTTTGCCTAAAACAAGTAATTTTGAAGGATTATCATATTTAAATTACACATTAAAAAAATTGTTATGCGCAAATACTTTTCCGACATTCCCGAAACGCGAGTATTCCCTGATCGAATACGCAACCGACTCGCACAGAAATTTCTCGCCCAACACACCGAACATAGGGAGCTCTGCAAGTGAACATAAAGAGGATGTTTCACGCTGCCTCCGTTCAGCACGCACTTCATAGGCAATTGCACTCATTCCCGGTGCAGCTACGCTGCTAACCGGTTGAGAATGAAAGAAATGGAATAGAATAATATAAACTTCACTTTCCTGCATGATAAAAATTGCCTAATTTAATGCTTTTCTGATACGTTTTAGATGCCAGAAATACAACTTTTCACGTCAAATATTTTTATATGTCTGGTTTAATACTTTTGTTACATATTTTAGGGTGCATAAATCATCACTGTTTGGTGCCCAAAATTCCGAGGTCTAGTGGTAATACAAAAAAATAGCCTGAAACACTTATATAGATCATTATACTCGTAAGTGGTTTTTAGCGACGATATTCGAATTGTATTAACCTTTGCATAAAATTTAAACCAAATATCTAAAATGTATCACGGGCTAAAAGTATATTCCAGTAAAATATCTTGGAGTTCTGTTGGATCAAAAACTAACGTGATCATCCTATATTCAAGCAACAGCTAATAAAACACAAAAACCTCACAATTACAGCTACTAATGATTTAAAATTAATGAAGCTATTGTATTTGACACCAAAAAGAATCGACCGTGTATGTTCATGTGGATTCAATTTCGCAAATATAGATTTAACAATGCCCGAACGACATATCGGTCATCTTTGGGTGTCATATCTACCCTTCATCACACACTTCCATGACTCTGCAATGTTTAACGATCAGAGATAAAATAAATGAGAGCACCTCTCATTGTCAGTATTTTTTTAAAGATCAACAATCTACTACGTCGAGTACCTATAGAAATGATTTATCAATATCAGCTGGAGCTACTTGACATGACACAGTATTCGATGACACAGTGATCATAAGACAGCAGTAAATACACAATTTTTCGCATCTCCCTCGCTCCATTAATCTCAAAAATCAAACTTACTTATCAACACAGGGCATTGCATTATGAATATAAAACGTATTTCCTCCAGAGACCGTTCTACTAGTTCGACAAATAAGGCCCACAATGTTTTTTTCAAATATTTAGAAATATACTCGAATTATATCTGGCACTTCCAGGAATAATAATAAAAATAATAATAATTCTCAACTTCGAGCTCTCTTAACCTATTTAATTTAAATTTACTTGTATTTCAATAAAGCAATAACAATTATAAAGGTTTGTTCAAATCTCTAATTCCTCATCCAATCTGTTCGAAATGCACTAGCGACAAAATTTTGAAACAAGATCATCATAAAGCAAACAAACACGTACTGCTGTAACGATATTTCTATACATCGAACTTAGTTATCTCAGATAGTTAGTCTACTTAACTGTATCCACTACAGCGACTCTGACCGGGAGGTTCTAGGGTTCGAGTCCCGAGAGTGGTAGGATTTCGACACTGGCTAGGTCGAAGACAATAGCTGTCTGGGGGAGGCTTCGGCCGGCTGCTCTGATCGATAGTTCTCCATCGTTTCTGCGACCAACATCGAGCGAATGTTGTTGCAGTGCCCTAAAAGGGTCAGGGACCTCGCGCGAAATTTCTTTCCTTTTCCTTGTCATTTTGTCGCCCCTTATTTACACACACTCACTCACACACACACACACACACACACACACACACACACACACACACTACTATTTATGTCGGGAGCTTAGAGCTTGACCCGGCTGAGGCGATGACCCGCTGATGGTAGATATCTGGTTGAGAAAAAATACCCGGCAAGCCGATGTGTTGGTCGGCGCCGGATCTCGCCATCTAGCGAGGGAAAGATATCCGCCACCTCCCGCGATAAAACATGCAGTATACTTACGGGACTAAAGACCATAGCAGTGGACGCGTCCGGAAACACAAAAGAACAAGTGGCGGGGACGCGGTGGGGCAACTGAACGGTCTGTCCACAGCGGGCGAGGGCGTGGGGCTGGGCCCCGGCCTGCAACAGTGGGACTTCCTCGAGCTGCGGCCCGGCGCGCACATGTTCTACTGGCTGTACAACACGCTGGCCAACGTGGCGGCGCCCGAGGACCGGCCCGTGGTGGTGTGGCTGCAGGGCGGCCCCGGTGCCTCCTCCACAGGCTACGGCAACTTCGAGGAGCTGGGCGTGCTCGACCTCAACCTCAACTACCGCAACAGCACTTGGGTGAGCTTACGCACGCTTTGTTCTTTTTTTTTTTATTGGTACGTTATTGCTGGTTCTTGGCTTGACACGGAGCTCAATATAGGCTGCATGCTGCCTAATTAAATTATGGGAGAGAAATATAAAAAGACAAACTGAGTCAAGGTAACATCTAGTTAGTTAGTAAGAAAGTACATATTAATCATTAAAACTGGGTAAAAAATAAAATCATGCATGTGCCACTGGTGTTAACTGGTTCTAATGATGACAAAAAGCCCTCATGCTAAAGTCCTTCTGACTTTATGTCGCCGCTCGATCATTAGAACCTCATCTCGATCAGGTTTTTGTCCAGTTTTCCTGATCCATTGAGCAAATGCTGAGATGGCCCCTTATTTTGCTTCTGGGCGTAAATGTAGCTTCACTATGCGCACGTTTTGTTGAACTCTCCTTTTGCTTGTAGTGGTAAGAGTAGAGGTAAAGCGAGTTACTATTTTGTTAGCAATGCAGAAAATAAAATTTGCAGTTCGTTTACCGTTGCAAATACGTTTTCTATAACTCGGGAACAAAAATGTCAATTTTGTTCAAATATTGCTAAAATACATTTCTATTTATTTATTTTAAACTTTTACTCATCTTTCAACTATTTATAGTTAAAATGTCGAAGATATTCTGGAACTCACGAAAACGAGCGCAGATAATCTTCTCCCCCATACGAAACATACAGTTTTTACTGTTTTTTGACTATATAACTCTAAATCTAAACCCGTGGTGAGTAAATAACTATTTCTAAACTAGGGACATTGCGAATACTTCGAACAGGTGACATAAAACGATATGATGAAGGCAATCACCTGAACTGGAGCGATTAAAAAGTTAAAAGCGTTTTGCAAGTTTTTGTTCTAAGACTACCAATGCATGGAGTTCTGAGAAGGCAGTGTGTGCTTCTAACGTTAAATTTCCATGATGCCAATCTTCTGGATTCCCAACATGATGTAGCATCATGAGAATGTAGAGATAGCAAGGCACTGCTACAACAGTTGCGAACGAGTACCAATCGTTATCACGTGATTGGTACAGGAGCAGATCCAGCCGATGATTTGCGGGGTGGGTGGGTAGTAGGTTTTTGTTAATAATAAACATTTATTAAATTGTATATTATTTACGTACTATATATGTGTTACTATGCAATATTATTGTTTAAATAATTACATAATTCGAATATAAATAGATATTTTAATCAATTTTGCCAAATAGGAAGGTAAACAAAAGCTCTAGGCATTTTCTGGGGGGGGGGGGCATGGCCCAATTCTGGATCCGCCAGTGGATTGGTAAGTAACACAATAAATGTCCTTTCGGTGGATTATTGTTTTCCGATATAACTCTACCGTAACAGGGTTGACGCTTGCACAAAGGCACTGAAGTGGCTCCGTATCGAATACGAGCTTCACGCTGTGCACAACCGAACAAACGCGGCTCAACGACATTTTTAAGTCTCACCACTACTCGCTTTCGCGTTGGCCGAGTTCTACCATTTCTGTACACATATAGCTATCGTCTAACTTTTGTACGCAATCGTTGCAATGGAGTAGCAGTAGAGACAGTAGAGAAGGGAAGGTACTAGCATAAATAAATTGTGTCCATTTATAGCTGATTACCCGGGCACGAATTTATCATAACCATCTATAAATGGCTTTATTGGCAGAAGTCATAGTCACTCAAAGTCACGCAGTCAGGTATAAAATCCCGACATTCGACGACGAGTTTTCTATTAGTACCCTCTTCATCACTGGAGATCAACGTGATTGGAATGTCTTCACGACATCGCGCTTCAGCGATCGTTAGATCAGTTTTTTCATACAATTAAACTTTTTGGTCTTTGGTAATAAAATCATTTTTATTGGTCTTTGCTTACATTAAGCTCCGTCGGTGATTGCAAAAAATTACCGGTCATATATTTGCGGTTAATTCGATTTTTGTTTTGAAGCCGTTATTGGAGTTCCAATAAATACCCCTCAAATAATAAATAACGGCGCTTCGTCAAATGTTTTTTACCAAACAATATAGTTCCTGCATTCAATTTCATCACAAAACAATTTGGCCCTTCACTGCTTTTTATTAAATTCTATGCTCTCAAGCTGTTGTTCGTTAGAAAATTTGTAATTCCGATATCTGCAGAATGACCTGAAATACTGAGGAGGATAGATCTTGCTCGGATTCGAAAACAACATAATATCGCTATGAACTCCGACATCGTGTACTGCAGTTAAGCTGCTAGAAGAAATATAATTAGAAATTCAATTCTTTATTGTGAATATTTAATTTTATGAAACCAAAATTTTTTTAAATTGAGTGTACACTGTTACGTGTTTCTTTTTCTTCTTCAATCTTCGTCGTAACTTCGAATTACTTGTACGTGCAAAAAGCTCATGCTGAACGTTTTAACAGCTCGTTACACGAGAATAACCTCAAGAGTTAACTCTAGAAAATCAATAACTTCAAGGATACTCGAACGTGGATGGATTTTGATAGATATTGTGAAAGAGAGAGGAACAAGGGGTGACATTATTTTCCCCAATAATCTCTCTAAGATGAATGAGATGGTAACTACTCAACAGTTAACCACCCGGCTTCATCCAAATTCAGTTTGTGCAATAAATTCCTTCTTTACAAAATACTCCTATTTTCACTTCACAACTTGCCTTACAAAGTATATATGTTACCTGTAATGTTCGATTTTGGTTAATTCTCGAATTTGCCGGTTATGTTCATATTATCCAAAATGTGGGGATAATATTCGAAGTAGGAACAGCTTCGAAGCATGCTTCGGACTTCAGCCGGATCAAGTTGACAGCCAATACAAGGTGGTTGCGGTAGATGAAGCACATAACGGTGGCGACGAATTGGAGACAATATGCGATTAAGTGGGGCTAGACTAACCGCTGGTGAAACATTTCTAAAGATAATGAGAGACAAAGTGCGTAGTAGTGAATTTCACTGTCATACATTTGTATTTACGCGGTACAACATAACCTAACCATATATCTCAATTCACGCTTCACTATTAATTGCGCAACTTTTCTTGAACGATGACCTTGCTTCCCCCTCTCTGGCTCAACAAACAGTTGAAGGCAAAAGCTCGCAGCGAGCACTGATGACAACCTTCTAAACACATCTTCACTGGCCCGCAATAGAAAATATTTCGTGTTGAAGACTAAAAATTCTGGGCGTGATTTTCTCAAAAAATAATAAAGAATTGACCAAAGCAGGTGAAGATCCATCACAGAACATAACTCGAACTCCTGAAAAAGTTGGAACGCAAATTATTGAGAACGTTGCCAGGGCCGGATTTAACTTGGTGGGTGCCCATGTGCTGATTTTTGGTGGAGCCCCCCCCCCATATATATTATATGCAGTTGGCGGCTGACAAAATAAAATCTATGTGTCAAATATGTTTAATTAAAAAAAAAATTTTTGCAAATAATTTTTGCGTACAATATTTTATTTATAAACCGAATATTTACAACACATTACAACTTAATTATAATAACTAAACTACAGGAACTTTTCTTGCTTTTCTGTAAGCAAACTCTTCAATTACATCGTCGAAAGATAATTCTTTTAGAATATCAAAATTGATGTTCAAAATAGAAAGATAATTAAGTCGTTCTTCTGTCATACTACTTCTCAATCTATTTTTTAGAAGTTTTTTTTTTGAAAATGTTTGAAAATGAATTAAAGTGTTAATTGAAAGTGAATTAATGTTTGTTAATGAATTTTGAAAATGAAGTAAAGTTTCAATAAATTTATTGCATTTATAAACTTTCAAATTCAAATATATCTAATCAAAATAAAAGTTACGTTATTCATAGTATAAAATCAGATCGGCTTAGCCAAAAGAGCAAGTCGAAACCGGTGATCATGTTTGAAACACGATTTTCGGTTAGATTATGTGCGTTTAATACTGAATAAATCATAAATAACTTTGAATACATACTAAATAAGTAGATATTCTTGAGACTAAAAATGCATCATGAAATCTAAATTTAAAAAAATACAAATTACTGCATAACAATGAAATTAAAAAGTTTTTGCAGAAAAACAGACCAAAATAAAAAAAATTTAATTTTTTATTTGGTGGAGGCCCCTTTTTGGTGGAGTGCCCTGTGCTGCAGCACTGTCTGCACATGCATAAATCCGGCCCTGAACGTTGCTAAAGCATGACTGTAGTGGTCGATTTCGTAACTAATAACCCCATTCTTCCAACTATCGTTCAAAAAAGTTGCGCTAATAATACACATTTTCGAGTCGACGAGGTTCTGGTCTTCAGAATTCAAGACCTTGTGTCAGTGCTGCGCATAATTTACAACGAATATTTATGTCCAAATAATTTTTGCGATTATTTATGTCCACACAAGACACTTTACACTCCGACAATCGCCTAATTTTAGCTAGTACCGTGAGGCTATTGCCAGCACTATCCGGATGAAGTCCAACATTAATCGTTCATCTTTCTTACAGCTTTATTCACACCAAGGTGCAAATTAACTGGTTACTCCTAACATTAGCCCTAAAACATTTTTACAACAGTTCGGTCTTTAGCCCTGAAACCCTTTTACAACAGTTCCAAAGTTTTCAACGTCTTTCGCCTGAGATCGTTATCAACACTATTCATTTACAAGAGTGTGGATCACTTTCTATGACTATCTAGCACCTTGTCTGACGGTTTCATCGAATGGCGACCGGTAGCAGTTTTCATGCTCTCGGCGAACTGCGCCACCATTTTAATTTTCTTTTATTCAACGAATATTGACAATCTATTTTACATGAGAAACAATCAGAAAATAATATAAAGAAATATTTGCAATATAAAATGAAATGCAAGTGAAAGCCTTGATATTGGTACTTTCCTTAGAATTCTTCACAAATCTATAACAAATATAACAATAGAATATTGTTGTTGAGACTTACGAGGACACAAAATTGAAAATATATGAATAATATTAGAAGAAAATAGAGAAATGTTTGGATGAACGTTTCTTAACAGAACGGTGAGGGAGATGAAGAGAGGAAATTCTGAAGCGAGAAATTTCTTGGCTTTTATCAAGTTTTAGAGCTAGATGATTGGAATGCATTTCCAGCCCTCAGTGATATTTTGAACTTATTTTTCGCATCTTTTCTTGAACAGTTGGTATATTGAGGCCTTTTTGTAGGGCAGCATTTGATAAGAACCAGGGTGTAGATGAAGTGATTCTTAAAAGTTTTGATAAATCTTTGTAAGACTGACTTCGGTTTGCTAACAGTGCCCCAGATCAGGATTTTGAACGTCCTTACAGGTGTGGCGTCTTTGCCGGGGCAAATAAATACAGACGTG
The DNA here is from genome assembly GCA_038098605.1 of Gryllus longicercus. Lineage (NCBI taxonomy): Eukaryota > Metazoa > Arthropoda > Insecta > Orthoptera > Gryllidae > Gryllus > Gryllus longicercus. The sequence continues at coordinate 6,439,259 of JAZDUA010000003.1, read as the reverse complement.
AACGGCTTGTAAATATTTAGCATTTAATAGAAGAAAGATACTCCAACACCAAAACACTATATACAATATTTACAATTGAAGTTAACCGTTACAAGAAGGAACTTTCCCTGGTTACCACCACCGCTGGCCCGATAATTAATTACCATCCCCGGTGTGATGCACCAGTACCTTACGCGAACATACATGCGAGTATGCCGCACCTGCTGTCACGACGTAGCACGCCGGCTTCGATTCCCCGCCTCGGTAGCCTATGCATTACCATGCAACGCCGCGCACAACCCTCACGACGCCCTACCGACGCGCTCACCTCTGAAGACTCAAGAATAGAAGGCTGCTTTCAACTCGGATTCTGCTTATATAGCCTGTGGCAGGTTGACGGAAGCGCGTCACCCGCAGTGACCGCCGGGGTTTCCAAACCTGCACCCACAACCCGCATTCCTATGTGCAGCCCCGCGTCACTTCCGCCAGGGCTGTCCAAATGGCTACTATAGTACGTTTGTACTGGCGACAGATATGACGCCACAAACTCCTCTATACCCCCCCGGGAATTTTCGTCGCAGTTGCAATCAACACAGAAGGAAAATTCCACAAGTGTGAAAGTCCTAGGCCGATCGGCTCACATTATATACAACTGCGCCTGACCTGGCTAATTACACAGATAAAGAACAAACAGAGAATGCCCTACTAGCCTACCCCATTGACATATTTTTACTCTACATTGTACATTGTACTTGAAATATTAAAAATCTTGCCGTACGGTCGGTCCCTCTTATGCATTGTTACGAATTTTCAGCCTGGTGTGGTAACCTCAAATAACCATAGTATGTTCCTTTTCCTTTTACAACCAAATTCTTGAATTAAATTAATTTTGTACAATACACTCACTACAAAATGACACATACAATATCACCAATATAGCCACAAACATTACATCAAAACATTTAAAATCATATACAGTTCTATACACACAAACTGACACACTGAATTACAGAACCCTATACAGTGATAAATGCACAAAAACAAACAAACAATACTAGTACGAGTACAATACCAACATTTACCGTTTTACATTTAAAACCACATACAGTGATACACTTAAAATGAAACAAATAAACAATTTTTACATTTCTCTCTTGAAGGATTGTACAAAGTTTTTCTTCTTGCCAGAATGAATATAAATGAATACAAAAGTTCATGATATTTGCTGGAAACTATTCTTTCGAAGGCTTCTTGGGAAAGTTTACTCAATCTTGACACAACACAACAAACATCACATTCACCTATACATCATTCTTCTTGCACTATTTGTTTTGCACTGTGTTCCAGTGTTTTCGGCGCACACGTATCGGCATTGCCGGGTGCAGTGTGCCCCTCTGCAACTTCGGACACTGTCTGGCGCTCATTTTCAAACACCCTACTGAGAATGTCCGCATTTACATTTAATATCCCTTTCCTATGGCTTATGATAATGTTGTAATGCTGAATCGCCAAAGACCACCTAAGCAATCTAGGATTATTCCCAGCATTCTGTTGTAACCAGACTAACGGGTTATGATCCGTTTCTATCTTTAGCAAAACATTACCGTCTAAGTAGTAACGCAACTTCCCTAAACCCCAAATTAAAGCAGCACACTCTTTCTCCGTGGTGCTCCATTTTAATTCCCCGTCTGAGAATTTTTTACTGAGAAAAAGAATCGGATTTTCATTCCCTTCCTGATCTAACTGTGATAACACAATGGCTGCTCCCCTAAGTGCCGCATCACATTGCAGTAAAAATGGCTTACTAAAATCAGGTGCATGAGTGACTGCCCCCTGACACAGTGCGTCGCGAAGCTGTACAAACGAGTTTTCGCACTCTTCCGACCACCGGATTTTGCCTTGCCTATGTGTTCCCCTCAATAGATCAGTGAGCGCCGCTGATTTCTCCGAGAAATTTCTGATGAACCGTTTATAATATGATATCAGACCTATAAATTTACGGATTTCCTTTTTTGTCGTAGGCCGTGGATATTCCTTTATTACTTGCACTTTGGCTTCATTTGGTCTCATCAGACCACTACCAATCTCGTATCCTAAGAACGTAACCGATTTCCTAGCGAACTTACATTTCGCCGGTTGCACGCGTAAATTGGCCTCACGTAACTTTTGGAATACGATTCTGAGATGTTTGCAGTGATCATCCCAGTTGTCGCTAAAGATTGCAATGTCATCCATATATGGGACGGCGAACTCCGCGCAATCTTTCAGTAATGCCTCCATAAGCTTACTGCAAACATATGGTGCATTTTTGATGCCGAAAGGCATCCTGAGGGGTTTATAAGACCCGAATTTCGTCGTAAAGGTGGCATACCGTTGTGCGCGCTCGCTCATTTGGATCTGCCAAAATCCTTTACATAAGTCAGTTGTGGTTATGATTTTGGCCCTCGCAACTGTTTCAATTCGCTCGGCTAAACTTGGAAGCGGAAAATATTCAGTACGAATAACCTGATTTAACTTGCGGTAGTCAATACATGGCCTGGGTTTTTTTCCAGGTGCTTCCACCAAAATCATAGGGGATGTGAAATCCGAATCTGAAGGCTCGATGATACCATCCCTTAGCATTTTCGCGATTTCTTCCTGGAGGATTTTAGTTTGGCGATGAGACGTGCGATACGGAGCGCTCCTCACCCTTGCATTTTCGTCCAGCAACTCGATGTCCATCTGAACATTCTTTGTGAGCCCGGGCCTATCAGAAAAGATGTCCCTAAACTCAATTACGAGTTCTCTCAGCCTTTCACTTCCTTCCGGCTCCATTTCTGTGCCTGCGAGCATTGCCTCTACATCGAATTCCTCCGGTTCTAATTTTAAGGCGTATTTCTCTATTCCGTCCTCCATAAATTCACCTATTCCTTGATCGACAATAAAATTGACATACTCTGTCCTTTGTACGTATGCTTTGATCATATTGACATGATATACCTTGCCTGTACTTTTGTTCGGCATTTGAATGACGTAATTCGTGTCAGACACCTTCTCTACTATCTCTCCCGGTCCTATCCATTGCACAGATAATTTACGTACCTTGTTCGGAGCAAACACTAATACTTTGTCTCCTACATTAAATGTGCGTATCACTGCTTTCTTATCATACCAGGTTTTCCTTTTCACCTGAAGTGCCGATAGTTTTTCATGAGCGGCGTCTCTAATTACCTTCAATCTATTCGCCAGACGAAATATATATTCCGTTACCTCGCTACTTTCCGGCTCTATTCCAGAGAGATTCTCGTAGAGCAACGTAATAGGGGTCCTTAAATTCCTACCAAATACCAATTCTGCGGGCGAGAATCCAAAACTTTCGTGAAAACTTGTTCTTAAAGCGAACAATATGGCCGGGATCTGTTGTTCCCAGTCAGTTCCAGCTTCCAGACACAGAACTTTGAACAGCCTATTTATTGTACTGTGTACACGCTCAACCGGATTGGTCTGCGGATGATAAACCGAACTATGGATCAATTTAATCCCAAATTTATTTGCAAATTCTGCCATCAGCGTGCTTCTGAAGCACGGGCCCTGATCTGTTTGAATTTCCCGTGGGAAACCGGTTCTGCTGAACAACTGCAAAAGCGCATCAATTACAGTAGGCGTTTGAAGATCTGGAATCGGTATTGCTTCGGGGTACCTCGATGCAACACAAATAGCAGTAAGTACATGGACATTTCCGGTACTGCTTCTCTGAAACGGGCCTATCGTATCTAAATTTAATCGCGAAAAGACCTCTCTTATAGTGGGGACCAATACTAAAGGTGCCTTCTTCCGATCACCACTATGACCTACGCGCTGGCAGCTGTCGCATGAACGCACAAATTGCTCCATCTCTTTAAAACAATTTGGCCAGAAGAAGTGCTTAGACAAATTGTTCTTCGATTTAGCTATTCCTAGGTGAGCACTGACAACTTCATGACAAATCCTTAATATAGGCCCACGAAATTTACCGGGCACAACTAACATTTCGTAAATGTCGCCTTTTTTGCTCTTCCGCTTCTTATATAATAATGAATTCCTAACAAAATAGGTATCTCTTTCCGATTCTGCTTTTACATCCTTATACTTTTCAAACAAAGTATTTACACTCTCATCTTCCTTCTGCGCCGCGCTGAATTCTTCCGTATTTACCTTCAACATTTCCGCGATCGGCACTGCCAATTCTAATTCTTCCCCGTCTGCTAATGGACAGAATTCCGGGAATTCCTCCGACGGCTCATGCTCGTCTTCGCCCGGCTTTCCCGTCAGGTCGCCCTCCGCCTCCGGCAATTTTACCTGCGAGTTCCCCGAATCATCTGCTTTTGTTCTGCCTTCTGCCGCAGCCTTACTGCGCGTCATAACCATGTTCACAGTTTGTTCTTCTACAAGGCCCTGTTTAATATCCTGCAGAAGTTGATACGTTCTGTTACTTAATAGATAATAACTAAGTTGATTCTCCTTCGGCACTATAGCGGCCCTAGTGATTACATTACCTAATTCCGAATTTAGGCGAATTTCCGCCACCGGCAAATTAATGGCAGTTGAATGAAGTGGCTGTTTGATCCAGACCGATTCGCCCGTATAATCACGATCTGTGACAAAATTTGCGGATACAAGATCAAATGACGCGCCCGTGTCTCTTAAGATCTCAGTCGGCTGCTCATTCACGGTCCCTGTCACAATGTGCTGCCTCAGGAATTCCTTTGCCTCGGGTTCACACACGTGATTTACTTGATTGCCCTGTTTCCGCGGACAGTTCTTAATCAAGTGCGTTGTTGACTGACATTCGTAACACTTGCGGACATAAGGTGTCTCGAATTCCTTCTTCGCGCTATGTTTCTCTAATCCATTAGTACTTCCTGCCGACTTGGGGGCCACGTGAGGAGCAACAGGTGCCCTGTTGTTTCCTTGTTCTTTCCGGAATGTTCTTTCCGGCCGGAAAGATGGTAACTGTGGCTTCTTCCACCCTTGCCGCGCATTCTCGTACGCATCTAATCTTTTCGCGAACTCAAGCGGATTCGCAAATTCGGCCCATTTATCCACGAAATGTTCCCGCATATCCCCTGGAACCTTATGCTTCATTTGATCGGCTACGATCAAATTCAATAAACCCTCGAATGTGTTTATTTTAAGTCCCGCTACCCACTCTCTGGCATAGTTTAACAATTCCCTCGCGAATATGCTCCAAGTCGCTCCGTTTTTGCTATGTTTCCTAAATAACTGCCGGAATTTCTCGGCATCAAACCGGTACAGTTCTAATTATTTCAATTTCAGCTCCGCATAATCTAACGCTTCTTCCTGTTCGTCTAAAGTAAGCCATGTGTTAACATTATGCGGGAGTAATCCGATTAAATTAACAACCCAATCTTCTTCGCAGATTTTCAATTGCCTGCACTGGCTTTCAAACGCGCTCAGATAAGACGTGATATCGTCCTGCTCTCCTTTAAACCTACCAATTATTTGGCCTATTCTAATATATTCTCTCGCGTGTTCCGAGCGCGCTTCCGAACGAATCTCCGAATTTGTTTCGCCCATCTGGGCATTCTGCACTCTCGCAAGTTCTAACTGATATTGCCTTTCTTCTAATATTCTCCTATCCTCCCTATCTCTTTCTTGTAATATTCTCCTATCCTCCTCTTCTACTTTCTTATCTCTTTCGTACTGTTGCCCCAATTCCTCCGTTAATTCAACGGAATAATCCTCATGCTCTACTATTAGTTTCTTTAAAATCGGATTCGTTTCCGATCCATCTAATTCTATTCCTAAATCCCTGGCGATTCGGATCATTCCCTCCTTTCGAAATCTCAGTAAATGCGCCATTGCTTTAAAACAGTGCCCTACGCGTTGCAAAAGAACACACTTACCCTCAGCTTCCACTGCTTGCACGTGGCTGCTTCCTGCTGCTTATGCGTGCACGTTCGGCGCTGACGGATGTCGTGATGCGATGGATGGATTGGCTGCAACTCGTCCTTCCTTCCCGTCCTTCCTTCCTTCCCGTCCTTCTGCTTGAGGTTTCGCCCCGCCGATGTACTCGCACGTTTTCGTTCGCGTTTTACTTGTTTCGCGCACTAAGAATATATTTACGTCGAAACTGTTCCCTGGCTGAGCTTTGCTCGCTCGCCCACTATTTAAACTTTCTCCGGCGGATACCTGCGGCCAAATATACTTTCACTTCCGCGTACACGATCCGCTGTTCTGGCTGACTGTCCCGCTGGTACTAAGCGCCCTACCTGCAGGGTATTTTGTTCGTTTCTATAGCTGTTGCTACACTACCGACCGAACCTTGAACGTGAACCGCAGAATTCTATTCCTCCTACGCTCACTAATTACCCATGGACGGATGAAGCCCCTTACTGGCGTAATTATTCTACCTGCCGTTCCTGGCGTGCTTCCGTGTGATGCTGCCTACCACAGACAAACACCGCACATACACAACTGCGTGGTCGTTTACTAACCATAAACTGCGTACTTGAACCGCTACCTACGCTGTACTACGTGGTAGTTCTTAAACTGCTGCCACCATTTTACACCACGTGGTAGTTCGTGATCCGCTGCATACACTACACGTGCGTGGTAGTTCCTAAACCGCTGCTTACACTACACGTGCGTGGTAATTCGATAACCGTTGGCACCATTCTACGTGCGTGGTAGTTCGTTAACCGCTGCTTACCCTACACGTGCGTGGTAGTTCGTTAACCGCTGGCACTATTCTACGTGCGTGGTAGTTCTTTAACCGCTGCTTACACTACACGTGCGTGGTAGTTCGATAACCGCTGGCACTATTCTACGTGCGTGGTAGTTCTTTAACCGCTGCTTACCCTACACGTGCGTGGTAGTTCGATAACCGCTGCCACCATTCTATTCCTCCTACGTCTGTGGCGTCTTTGCCGGGGCAAATAAATACAGACGTGAACGGCTTGTAAATATTTAGCATTTAATAGAAGAAAGATACTCCAACACCAAAACACTATATACAATATTTACAATTGAAGTTAACCGTTACAAGAAGGAACTTTCCCTGGTTACCACCACCGCTGGCCCGATAATTAATTACCATCCCCGGTGTGATGCACCAGTACCTTACGCGAACATACATGCGAGTATGCCGCACCTGCTGTCACGACGTAGCACGCCGGCTTCGATTCCCCGCCTCGGTAGCCTATGCATTACCATGCAACGCCGCGCACAACCCTCACGACGCCCTACCGACGCGCTCACCTCTGAAGACTCAAGAATAGAAGGCTGCTTTCAACTCGGATTCTGCTTATATAGCCTGTGGCAGGTTGACGGAAGCGCGTCACCCGCAGTGACCGCCGGGGTTTCCAAACCTGCACCCACAACCCGCATTCCTATGTGCAGCCCCGCGTCACTTCCGCCAGGGCTGTCCAAATGGCTACTATAGTACGTTTGTACTGGCGACAGATATGACGCCACACAGGAAATAGAATGGCTTTAATAATTTAGGAGTATTAATATTATTAATACATGAATAATTTACAAGTAATTTCAAGTGATAATTTAGCTGACGATCAATTAATTTTCAGACTTATAATAATTATTTTCTGAACAGGTGAACGAAGTGAACGTGGTTTTCGTGGACAACCCGGTGGGCACTGGCTACAGCTACGTGGAGAAGACCAGCCTGATCCCGCGCAGCAACGCCGAGGTCGCCGCGGACCTCGTCACCTTCACCAAACTCTTCCTCGAGAGAAACCCGCATTTCGTCAAGACCCCGTTCTTTATCTTCTCCGAGTCGTACGGAGGCAAGATGGCGGCCGAGTACGCGCTGGAGCTGCAGAAGGCTGTGGAAAGGGGAGACTTCGAGGTGAACTTCCAAGGAGTGGCGCTGGGAGATGGATGGGTGTCCCCGATCGACTCCGTGCTGACTTGGGCACCGTTCCTCCTGCAGACTGTAAGTAGCCGCGTTGGCCAACTAGAGTGGATTTAAATTAAGCCTACACCCGCCCAGCTAACGTTCTGTGACATACCCAGTTTAGTGATATTTACTTATGCGTAATTAAAAATAAAATAAGTTCAAGACAAATTGCATTTCCTCCCAGAGTTCATAATCATATCAAAATAATTATTTTCTTTCTGAATAATCTTTTAAATGACATTTCCTTCATGACGATAAGTAGTAAATAGTACTTTGCGCGTTTTCCGTATCGACAGTATTGATTAGGGTGATATCAACTGTCATTCTACAAGTGCATTACCAAAGGTAAAAAAAAAAGGTCTTCTAAGGAGTCTCTTAAAAAGTTCTTCTTAGTCACAATCAATTTTTTTGTCATATGTTTACGAATTAGGGTACTGAAGTAATTTAAAACCTATTTGATTATCCATATTTGTCTATATTTCCAGGGATAGAATATATTTTCCCATATTTAAGAAAAACTCGTTTCTTTACATGTAAATTTTTCTTGAAATATATTCCGTCTTTGTACACTCAAAATAAAGCAAATTTAAAAATGTTTGGAATTTTCGTGATTCGGCAAAAAATTAGTAAAAACGTTTTGGCTGTGCCAAGTGTTACATGATGTTCCCCCCTCGGGCGAATTCGAACCCCACGGACCATAGGCCCTCGGAACAACATCTACATACCGCACTAGATACCTAAATAACTATTTCATAGTCATTTGCAGCGAAAAAGCTAATAATAACGAGATAACAATTACTAATTTCTTTCCTATCACGCATTTTGCACTGAGATTTCTCATAATTTAAATTCGATATTTCTGTACATTCAAAAAAGTTGTACTTTAATTAGCAAATACATTTGAAAAAATAATTAAATGAACAAATAAATCTTCGATATGTATTCTGTTAGTAGGAATCTCGGTGTACATGAATGGTGTAAGAAAAGAGCTAGAGGGGCGCGTGAATAGTGTAAGAAGAGAGATAGAGGTGGAGTGAGGGATAGCTGAACGGAAAAAAGGAGAGCAACAGGAGAGGAGGGGGGAGAGAAGAAAAGAGGAAGCGAGGGAGGAATAGGGGAGAGAAAAAGAAGAGAAGAGAAAGACCTATGTGTGATTTTGACTTAAAGGTTTTAGTATGGATTAATTATGCGCAACCCCTTTGAAGATATTGCCAGGTGGGCGTTCGCATGCCGAAGTGTTAATCCCTCTGTGAACGAACCTTCGACGCGATTGCGTGCGCAGGGCGTGGTGGACTATGAGGGCTACGAGAGCATCCGCGTGTCGGCCGAGGCGACGCGCAAGGCCGTGGAGCTGGGCCAGTGGTCGCTGGCCACGTCCCTGTGGGGCGCCACCGAGGGCGTCATCATGCGCGTCACCGACGGCGTCGACTTCTACAACATCCTCTACAGGGTGCCCGCCTCCAACACTCGCACCCAGCGCTCCAGCAACCTGGGACGTAAGTCACCACCAATCGTCAATTCAAACCAATTCAATGTCATATTTTAGGTGACGAGTCTCAGGCCATTAGGCGACCAACTGATCAAGCGAAATTCGCTAAGCCATTGGAGCCACGCGCTATACTACTACGCCTATATACTATTACGCTCAATTCTGCGAAGGGTAGGTTCGAAGAAGGGGTGCGGCGGGACCGCCCGCCCGCAGAGGCCACAGAGCAGAGGGAAAGAAGTATTTTTGGAGATGCCAAATGAGGTTTCCGGGCACTATATACGTAATATAGCTCTTTGGGTAGGCCTGCTCCATGGAGTACGTCTTTCACGGCTTGTTAAAAACACATTTGTGCGTCTTTCAGTTGTCATGTTCGCTTTGCAGTGGAGATGTACCGGCGCCACCTCGCCCGCGACGACGCGTCTCTCTACGCGCTGATGAACGGCCGCGTTAAGGAGGCGCTGGGCCTGCCCAAGGAGCGCGTGTGGGATCAGCAGAGCAGCTACGTGTGGAGCGCGCTCACCGGCGACTTCATGAAGCCGGCCACCGACGTGGTGGAACGTCTGCTCAACGAGACGGCCATCGACGTGGTGGTGTTCACGGGCCAGCTCGACCTCATCGTGGACACGCCCGGCACCTTGGACTGGGTGCAGCGCTTGCAGTGGCCTGGCGCCGCGCAGTGGCGCTCGGCCAAGCGACGCTCCCTGGCTGTCGACGGATACGTCGAAGGCTACACCAAGAACTACGGAAAGCTCACCTTCTACTGGATCACCCGCGCGGGACACATGGTGAGTGTGTTTTAATTTGTGTGTCCCAGCCCTTAGAAGAGAATTGAGCGCATTTTGGAGTAATCCTCCATTAACATTCATATCAGTGAAGTCGGCGGTAGCGCCTCCGTGTACGCGCCTCTTACATCAAGCGCTCCTGCGTCACTATACAGCGGCAACAACTGGGAGGTAGGATAGGGGTAGGGTTTAGGACGTTTCACAGGAGTTGGACTAGCCCCTTTGAAGCATGCAAACTCGTTTTGTTGAAAAAAGAAATTCACATGAGATTGTGCGTTCGCGTCTTGAAGTAAGCATTTTTACTTGCGTGTACACTTCTACTTAGTATGCGAAAGGAATGCTAGTAATGTACCAAGTAAAAGAAGTAATGGTGGCTCTTTTTTTTAAAGAAAAAATGCGTATCGTGGTTCCTTGATAACGAAAAGGAGGACTTTTCTTGCTACTAAGCGTAGCGAATTACTTTGTCATATATGTAGTGCTTTCAGAATTTACGTTTCGCGGGTCGTTGATGTATAACTAATGGTGGTACATAATGGCAAAGACTTTCTCGCTTTAGTTAGTTTCGTATTCTCTTGAGCCCACCTTCTACTCAGTTGTTATCGGTGCCTTAACACGTACCATAGTCTCAAGCGGGACCGACAGCTCCTGTGGGAACATTACCAGCACCCCCAGGACACCGAACACATAGCCCTATGAAGTATATCACGCCTGCCCCTTGAAATCCTTTGTCCATTACTAGCAACTTCGCGGTCACCTAACGTAGCATAGCAATATGTATATCGCTCCTGTACCCAGAAATCCTTTGTCCGTGGCATCTTTGGCACCATCTTTCACCAATTGTAAACGTGTTAAGGCCTGTGTAATATAATAATTTGACAAAACCAATGTAATGTATATAATTAATACATACGTGTGCAAAAATACTCATATTTACAAAAAATTGAACATGACCTACTTGGAACGCGTTTCTGATGAACGTATCCCATTAAGGAAAATATTTTATCTTCGTAATTGTAGTGGTAGGAAGACGCCGAAACAAAGTACACTTTTGCAATTTTCGAAAAATATGGGATTTTAACGAAAGTAAGAGCCGAAGGATTTTAACAAAAATCAAGGGGCCGCGATATCGGCCAGACCGATTGAGGAATATCAATTTTGGTGAAAATCCTATATATGGTTTAGCCACAAACATTGTTCACAGACGTTTTGTCGTCAGTCAATTTTTCGATACCCACAAAACATTGATTTTGAATACACATTATGTTAGAGGAAGTAATTTCCTATAAACCCTTTGGAAAGAAAAACTATTCATTGTTGCATTACCAAGCCTGGCAGTTTAACTGTCGACAATTCACTGTTTCTTCTGCATTACAATACTTTCTCTATACTTACTGTGTAAACAGTAGTGTGAAAGTAAAAATCAATGAAACTAAATTCTCATGTAAGGCCATTTTTCATAGTCACAAGTAGATAAAGTGAAAATTATCTGTAGTATTAACAATTTACGTTTACATTACTATTGTTACTACTAGTACGAACATTATGTTTCAGGTACCAACTGACAATCCTGAGGCTGGTCTAACTATGCTGCGCAGAGTTACAAAGCTGGAATAATTGAATTACTAATTATGCAAATAAATATACAAAAGTAAAATGTACTGATATTTTTCTATTTAGTTTAACCCTATCTCCATTTTCCTCTTGTCATTTTTTTATAACATTATGAGGATTTTTCTTGCAATATTATTGAACACAAAGTCAATATTATTGAACATTTCAAAAACACATTTGTCAGACCATTACTAAAATTATTGCAGACTTCCTGGTTATGACAACCTTAGAAATGCAAGGCCCTAAGTAATCAACACACAGGAAACAAAAATAAGGGGCAAACTTCCATGCATCTTGGTGGAAATACTACAAAGATCGTTTGCACCGGAGTTCCAACATTATACATGATGCCTGCAAGTCACCTGAATCTGCTTTCCCTGTATTTTGCCTACAGTATTTTGATTTCTCTGACATAAAGCATCTACATATCCGAGTAAGATATAAAAAGTGTATGATTACGTCACTTGAATGGAATAAGCATTTTTCAGATAGGCTGACAGGATGGAACATCTCATGTCAAGGAATGGGTGTTTTGGTAAAAGGACAAGCAATACATTCGCTACTATTTTCAGATTATCAAGTAACAGTGGCTCAAGATAGGAATGACACGGAATATATGACCTGAAAAATAGTAGAGGACTCTACAGGGTGGATTTAAATTAAAATTGAAGAAAACAGAGTATCTGATGGTAGGAGGAGAAGATATGGACTTGGATGTTCAAGGAGAAGGAAGGGTTTAGTTAGTTGAACAGTTCAAGTACTTGGGTTCAATCGTGCATAAGTCTGAAATAGTGAAAAGGATATTGATGGTGCATTAAACAGGCAAGAGGAGCCATAAGAAAGTTCAATTATGGAGGCAGGAAATTCACATAGCTACAAAAAAGATTATTGTAAGAACTATTATTGAAAGTATTCTAACCTATGGTGGAGAGAGTTGGACCCTGAAGGAACATCAGAAGCAGAAATTATGAGCAGAAAAAATGGGGAAAAGGAGCTGCTGAATTTCTAGAATGCAGAAAAGTAGAGATATAGGGATCAGGGTATGGATGCAGCAAATGGAATATGTTGGTAACCAATTAGGAAGTAAAACACTACAATGATATGGTTTCTGAGAAGAATATCAGATTGAGATACCCTAAGAATGTCCTTCATTGGTCTCCTAGAGGAAGAATGAAAAGAGGAAGTCGTCCTCAAACATGGAATTCAAAAATAATTGAAACCATGTGTGAAAGAAGAATGAACAACGATCATTGGGCTGATAGAGAAGGCTGGAACACCAAAATAAAGAGGCAACTGCAGACAAGTGGAAATGCTGATAAAAGTAATAGTCGTAAGTTTCATATTGAAATATTTAATATGTTTTGACAATGATTATGGCATACAATTTTTAAAAAATCAAATCTTTTCCCACTTAAAATCCTAGCTAGCTCTTCTAGAAAAACTATTAACTTCTTTTTCTATTTAAATATGCTTAGACATTTTTTAAATAAAAATTAACCCTTATTTAAAAATATATTTTCTTCACTTTTCTTCATAAAAAAAATTGTAATTCTACATTTTTAGAAGACCATCTTCAGAAAAAATGTTTTTAAAAAAATGTAATAGTAATTTCTAGGACCATTGGATGTATGAAAAATAATTCATAGGTAGAAACTTTATCTTAAAAGTCAAAAATTAACAATTAAAAAATTTTTAGTTTGGTTGTGGCTTAAATCAAAATGATGACCGATTATGACCAAATCATTTTAATGATTAAGGAGTGGAGAAAATATAAATTTTTTGGTTTCGAGTCCAATCTTGAACAAAAAATGTAAAAATTGAATGAAAAAGTTAGATCCAGGCTAGACAGAAAGGATAAAACCAAGTCCTTAAGCACCCAGAGAAACCAAAAATTTCTCCTATTACTTTTTAAACTTTAAAAGATATTTTAAATGTATTCCTTTTAAAGTTGTAGTACTTATCAAGGAATGCTAACCACACACTGTGTTTACTATGAATATGGCAACCACGTTCCAAGTTGTTTTTTATTTTGATCTCTTTCATTGGATGTACTAAGATTTCAGTGTGTCAAAGCTCAAAAAGTTTTTGAACATTTCATTCCAGTAACTAAAAAGAACACAACATTGAGCAAATTAGAATCACATCTCTAACAGTAATTAATTAAATAAAAATACTAAATGATCTCATGTATGACATATGAATGACAAATTTTCTAAATAGTACATAAATAAGGTGCAACATCTGCTTCTTAACATAAAATTCATTCACTAATGAATTCAAAACTGCAACATTATACTAATGATGATAACAAATCTCAATTGAAATTTTTTTTTTAAATCTAAAAAAGAAAAATTTCTTAAATCGTTAGTTGGTAGTCTTTCTTGGAATTTTGAAAAATACTGCAGTTTCTATCTATGTCTCAAAAGTTTCCATACACACTACAATATAAAGATGGATTCAAAGCACAGGAGAAAAGTAAGTAAAATGAAACCATCTCCACTGCTTTCTTCAATAATTTTTTTCACAACTTTAGAAAAGAAATATCTTATGTTGCCAAATGATATCCCAAAAGCAAACAATACAACTGTTCACAGAATCTTGACCTGACAAAAATATTATGGAATGAATGGGATATCCTCCAAATTAAGTGAAAACCTAGTCTAGTTGATTAAAGAGAGTAAAATCATTGTTACATTACAAATTTAAATAGCACTATCTTTTAGCACCAAACTCTATAAAGTAACTCATATGTTAAGCATTTGCACTTGTGAATTGCCAGGCATCAGTTGAAAATATATTGCAGCAGTGCTGTACACTCGTGAGTCATGACATAATAATTATTCAAAGTACAAGTAGCCAGTACGGTTTGATTACAAATTAGATCAAGTCTCACCAAAATAAAAACCAAACCACATCAATTATCAATACAGATAAGACCTTTTCATCGTTTATAATTTCGATAACTTTCATCCAATCTCAAACAAGAAACAACTTGCTTAAACCCAGGAAACAAGATCCAATGAAGAAGCATCTAAACCCAAAAGATACACCTAAGAATACTTTCTTTCAAATTAAGTAAAAAGAACAATGCTTAGCAATTTTAATGAATCAATTCAACAATGAAGTTCATTAAATCATGCAATTCTAATCAACCTACATTTCACTGAACTTAAATGAACTTCCTTAACTAGTCTCCTGTCATATTTTAAGCAGTTTGCAACAGAATTGGACAATCAAAGAAGTTAATTGTAATAAAAGTGTAATTTAAATGTTTTGTAGCGTTTCCTAAATGCATTGGCAAGTTCTTCAGTATGCATATAAATAGAATTTTAACAATTCAGCATTTTGCCTTTTATAAATATAAAATAAAATAAGGTTTCAATTTTGAACTTGTGATGCAACAGAAGCACATTCTCTCTCAATTTTTGAAAATTCAGAAAAGTAGAAATTAGCTCCATTTTTGCCATTTTTAAAGTATCCCTTGTTCTATACAAAATAGGAGCTTTTGTTATGTAGGAAATTTGTAGCTATTTTTAAAGAAAGTTTTGTTTTTTTTAAATTGATTGATGATTCAACCAATGCCTCAACTGCTAAGGCCAGTAGTTCCCTAAGTGTAGTGCATGTGTTTTCCTCGAGAGGTGGTAGTAATCTTCCCCCTCTGGATGGTGATATCTGGTGCTGACCTACCATTGGCTAATAGGGTTTCCCCCAACAAGGTATGTCACACCAGTTAAGTCTGCCCCAACTGGAACAAGCTCTAAGCTAACCATTGCTCTCTCGGCATGTGTGGTACTGTAGTGCATGCGAGTGTAAGTGTGTGTAAATAAGGAGTGAGGATAGGACAAGGGAGAGAAAGGAAAGATCACGCACTGTCCATGGCAAGTTTGTTCCGGCATTTGCCTGGTAATGATCGGAGAAATCAAGGAAAACTACTGATTAATGCAGCTGGATGCAATAATTCTCCTCCAGAGGCAACTGAATTCGACCTAGCTATCTAGCAAGTGACAAAAAGTTTCAAGTCAGAGGGTCTCAAGTTTCTTTAAATTGATCAAGGAACATCAATTTTGGAGAAACACAGCTGAATGGATTTGGTGCTAGCTTTGATTACAGACTGAAAGACGGACAGACAGATGTTTTGTCATCAATCGATTTTGTAGCAACAAGGACCAGCAAATCATGGATTCTGACTTCTCAATGTGATAAGTTATTTACTGTTTGTAGGAATAAAATTTATCTCCATTTTTGTTACTAGGGCCTAGCAATGATGTTTTCCGTTAAAAAATTCGCCATTTCCAGTGCACAATTATGTTTTCTCTTCTTATGAAGTTTGGGCAAGTAAAAACAAGTTCTGCTGTTTCCAAAATTTTCTCAAGATCATGATTCCAACATTTGGGTAACTGACTAACCCATAAATTACTGGAAATTCTTTGTAATTAGTAAATGCAATTTGTACCTATATAACAAACCATGAACAATCGACACAAGTCATAATTATTTACTTGAAATTTTAATCTGCATTATTATTCTATCATGAAGTAAGTTCAGAGATATAGGGTGATGAAAATGAATCTCATGCTCTGAATAAAGCAAAAAATAGCAATACTAGTAAAAGATTATTACAATTTATTGATTATCTGTTTTATACACACTGTACTGCAATATAAACTCAGGTTTAAGGTCAGTTTCATAATTTATTTTGCACATGAAACATAGGTACCATTTTGCAAGACCTTAACTAAATTTCTGTGAAATGGTCAACAAACATTGAAGATCAATTCACCTAAGAAATCAAGGCATACTTATTCCCAAACTTGTCTAGCATGTTATTATCAGATATGGAAGGATTCAAATATTCAATAATGTTTTGTCTTTTTCATTTGCAACATTTTGTATTTTATGGATTATTCACAGCTTAGCAAGTATGAAAATAATTTCTTGGAGGATCAAAATTCTGAAAATAATTAAACTGCAAATTCATTAATAATTATGAAATAAAAAAGGACCCCTCTGATATTCAATTCAATAATACTGTAATATATTCAAAACCAGCTAAAAACCACCTCAACTTATCAGTTTTTCTTCTGAAAATATACAGTAATTTACTGAACATTTTAGCTAAGAAATTTTAATTTAATAATAAGAAAAAATAAATGTAATGTTCACTTGAGTTTTGTTTCATTATCTCACACAAAATTGACAAAATCACACTTTTTTAGAAACAATTACCCAATTTAAATTGCAAAATATTCCCTTTAATGAATTCATTTCTCCTTCATGGCAAGTGATCATCAAGTCCTATTAAGATACATTGACAAAATATAGAAACAGTTCTATTTCATTGCTGTAGGTCAGTTTCATTTCTCAAATACTTCAATTCTATTCCTCTACAACTGTTATCAGGCTGAGAAACGATAACAATGAAAACAAGTAATGCTCCCACACAAAGTTCAACTCCAAAATGAACAAACTCAAGCCACAAAGTCCAATGGTCTGTTGAAACCACCTTTCCGATTCATGTACTGACGATATTTACGTTTTAATATTACATGAACTGTGCCTACATCATTTCCATCCACCTTCTTACCCTTTGTTGTATCAAAAGTACAAAAACCCATCATTTTCATCATTTCTTGTTCATCTGGGGTCTTTCCTTCCAAATCAGCCTCTGAAAATAGAATAAAATATTTTTTTCTTACAATCCATATCACTCTTGAAAGAAAAGAACAGAAACAGCAATAAATAATAATAATAATAATAATAATAATAACCACAGAACAATTTTTGATTAACTGATGACTTTATTAGCTACCATCTAATTGAAGTTAGCATTCTAAACATGCACATGATACTACAGCCATCAATGGCCTCCCAAAGTACATTTTTTCCTCCCTTAATTTTTCTGTTTCTTAATAGTAGAATGGAAATATTATTTTACGAATATTAAAGAACAGTAAAACCTTGCCCTAAATGGCAATTCCCTTTGAAAAATTTGGAGACATTTAAAAAAATGGTGTTTAAGCGCTACTGTAAATTCAAAATTTAAAGCTCGTTTTTAGGAAATTTTTGAGTTTTTGAAAAACTGATTAAAAATCACTTGAAGCATATTTACACACAAACACAAAAGTGTTTGGAGTTTGATTTGGATTTTGAAGTCAAGAGGGTTGTGAATTCGGTTTGGGGAGAATGGAATGAGAGTTTTACAAGAGTGACAAGTCAAGGGTGTTTGTCTCTAGCTATGGGAAGACAAATTATTAAATAAAATGAAATCAGGATTTCAGATAGAAAACTTGCTGACATGGAAGGACTCCAAGACAAAGTTATAAAAACACTAAGGGAACACTTTTAGGAAGTTATAAAACCTGTGCAAGAAAAAAAGGTGAACTTGGAAAACAAATAACTCTTCAAGACTTTTTTGGGAAAATGTAGTGCTGCCTGAATGTTCAGAAGTGTTAAAGTTGTATTTTGTGATTTAAAAATATGTGGCTCATTAAAATGGTAAGAAAATGAATTTACAGAAACATTTTATTTAGAGCAATTAATACACACGCAATAACACATGCACCCACTCAAACATGCATGCACAAAAAAGAGCCTGATACTAATTTTTCAACTTACATTTCATCGTGGAAAAAGAAAATTGTCTTTAAAATCTCAACAAATAAAAGCTGAGACACTAGTTTTTGCTGGATTACCTTTTTTGAGGAATATCTAATAACCATCTAAAAATTTTTCCTATAAGAGGCCACCTCCATCACTCTATCAACAGACCATTTTTGACTATTAGTGATAACTATGGCCCAGACTTTTAGGTGCTTGACAATCGGAAAATATTTATTTTGATGAGCATAAGAAGTGAAAAATACTAGTTTAAAAACAATGAAAATAATTATTTAACACCCATATAAAAAACAGGAATAAAAATCGTCAATCATCCTGTTTATCACTGTGCACCTTTTGTCTGTGCAATCTAAAGGAAGTCTGGGAGCTGCTTGTGCTGCTAGTATGTTATTGCTTGGTGGGTCAGTCTGAATCAATAATAGTGTTAGAAATGGCCCTTTTGACGTTTTCACAGCTCATGAAACAGACTCACTTAACTCAATTGGGGAAGTCACGCTGTAACATATGATGTGTGAAAAACCAGTGCATTCTAAACTGACACGTCTCTCACAATATGTCCCAAACACACGAGAATTAAACTAGAAGATACTGAAAATATACATTTATTGATACAAAATTTAGTGAATTATGTAATAATATTTGTTTTGAATTAGTGAATTGTGTAATACTTGTCTCTCACAATATGTCCTAAACACACAAGTATTAAACTAGAAAATACTGAAAATATTCATTTATTGATACAAAATTTAGTGAATTATGTAATATTTGTTTTAACAAAAATATTTTTTTTAATGATTTAAACAAACTATATAACAATTGTTAGAATTAAGTATTTAAATATATTTAATTGACATTAACACTACATATTTTGTAATATATTGTATCTAGGGCAATTGCCTGTTTAATGAATAAAATAAAATAAAAAAAATTATTAATCACAACAATTATGTTTAGGCAACATGCAATTTGGCGTAAGGAAACTATGGGGCACTTCTTAAATTTTCACTATACTTTAATAGCTCAAGATTAAAGGGGAAAAAATATGTTTTTACCTAAAAGTCTGAGTTGTTGTGAGCCTCCTAAGCCACATTCCAATGAAATAATAGTACACTGCAATATTATTGTCAAATTAGCAAAAGCCTTCTCTAGGTCTATGAATTGTGTGTTGAATCTATTTTGTAGTAAAACTCCCTTCTTTCTTCAATTAATCTTTTTATTGCAAATCAAGCATCTGTATTATATCGAATTTTTCTAAAATCAACTTGCTCTTATATAAGTAAGACTGATATGGCTTTCAAATGGTTGTTTAACATTGTGGCATACAATTTATATGTTTATGAGGCTTATTCCTCTGTATTTATTAGTTGGTAGAGCTATTAGTCAATTGACAATTTTTTACTATTAAATCTGCTTCACTCTCCTTCAGCCCTTCTGCAACAACCTGTATCCAGTTGGATTGGTGAAACTGAAAAAGACAACCTTAGATAATTGTATTGTGGAATGTTGATTGAGGCACATTTATAGTAGCTAATTTGAAATATGCAAGGGAAATCTCTAGGGCAAAATTAAAGTTTAAAGCCCGGTAAAGGTTTTTAATCTGCAACAATATATGGACACAAAAACAATACACAAGAGGGTAGACTTGATCCATCACGATTCCATGGAATAAATACATTTGAAAAAACAGACTTGGAACAGTTTGAAATGTTCCATTTCGTAATATCAATCTACTAAGGGACAAAAGACAGACTTTCATCTGGAGCGAATATTAATGTATGATCAGGATCTTGACTTCCTGAGTTGTAGCTTAGATACTGGCCTCCAGTCAGTTACATGTACGGATGAATGATATCCAAGCCTTTAAACATCTCGGGAGTGGCGGTCTTGCTACATTGTGGTGGCGATTTACAGCTCTTAAAAATGCTTGCCTTTCTGGCATCAAAACCAAAGCCTCTTAATTATTCACTGCATTCGTTTCAAGTTGAACTATTGCAGCAGCATGTATGGATTGTTCTTTTATACTCGTACAAGTTTGTTGTGTGATAATATCAGATCATCATCTCTCATGAGTGTGTATGCCTACTTGGTATACTTCAATATCTTCCAGATTGTCGTTTGTAATGCTTGTTGCATTACAAACTTCTCTATTCAATTATTAGCACTGTCTTCTTTTCGAAAATGGTGGGAGTAGTAAACTAAATTCTTTTACTTTTACACAATGCAAGGTGTAGGCAGTCATCTTCAATGAAATTTAATATTAAATACAATGTATTGAAAACAGTTCTTTTGTTGAAAATTTTATTGACATTGTTAAAACATAGGCTTTTGGCTTTCAGGTGTTTAAAAACTAAGAAATAGAAACTTTGTTATTACACCTTTGTATATCTATTAGAAATCCAGTGTTTATTCCCATTAGACCTTATTAATTGTACCTTCTAATTGTAGACCACTTTTGGTATTAGACCCTCTGTCATGTAGACTGTTTCATTAGACATGGTTTGCAATAGATGTCCTGTTCATTACATCTAACTATATGACCTTTTGTCAGTAGACCTAACGATCTGAAACCATAATGTAATCATTAAAAATAACACAAGAAAATCTGTGTTATGTTGTAGAACCACAAGTTTTAAAAGTAATATATGTGTACCAAAAGATAATGCCGTATGCATGAAACAAATTGTCTGATTTCAGCTTAATGCATGAAAAAAACTGGCCGATTTCTACAGAATGTAATCCATGCCAAAGAAAGAAAATCGATAAACAAATTAGAAGGGACATGGCTGAATCGTCAGGTCAAAAGAAAACTAAGGCAGAACTTTGAGCAAATTTCACATTAAAAATGAAATTTTATTACACCTGAGCAGCACAGTAGAAATCACTAGTTAGAAGACATGTATTTTAAACACTAAACTATAAATGGCTACAAGGCATCTACAATATCTACCTAACAGAAGGAAGATATAGCTACATTGTTATAGAATTTTGTTTTAATAGGTATTTCAAACAAATTCTTTATCAAGGATAAAAAGCAGGATCAAAAAATCATACCTAACACAACTGTTCTACAGAAACTATACTCCTTATGACTGTGTTAGTAAAATATTTCAAAATAACCAATGATGGATAATATATGATGGACTGAGTTATCAATGAAATGTGCTGACTACATGAAATAACATCCAGAAAACAACAATAAAAGATGATACTTTATTTACATTTTATATGACATAATTTGTGCAGAAATAAGATGGAATTAAATCCGGAAAAGAGTAAATTCATTTGCTTTACCAAGTCTCGCTCGAATGTACGCTCCAGTTATGAATTAGGAACTAACGTTATACCACGTGTAAAAAACTAAGTATTTGGGTTTGGTCCTGCGAAGCGACTTAGGTTGGTCGGATCATATTAACAATATGGTTAAAAAATCCTGGAGAGCGCTGCACTTTGTAATGCGTATTCTAAAAAATAGTAGTCCAAATGCCCGATCCCTAGCATATACTACACTTGTTCGTCCAATTTTAGAATACGGAGCGGCATGCTGAGACCCGTACAGAAAAGGGCAAATCGAAGCGTTAGATAAAATTCAAAAACGGGCCTCAAAGTTTGTAAATCAGGGGTGCGTTGGTGACGAACGTGAAGAATGGGAGTCCTTATCAAAGAGAAGGGAACGGGCGCGTTTATGCATAATGTATAAGACATACAGAGGGGACACAGCATGGGCAGATATCGGTAAAAGATTACAGAAATCAGATTATAAAAGCAGAGGAGACCATCCTTGGAAAATATGATGTAGAAAGCAAAGAACTGATGTAGGCAAGTTCTCCTTTGTGAATCGCACTATAGTAAAATGGAATAAACTACCTGCAGAAGCACTAGAGGCTCTTCCTTCTAATGTAGCCAAATTTAAAAATATGCTTCATTCCATCTAGATCATCTCGAATAATACTGACTGAGACATTTATCTTTATTATTATTACTTTTATTATTATTAATATTACTATTACTATTATTATATTATTTCTGACAAATTTATCATCATTGTTAATGTCATTAGCTTTTGGGAAATTTTCAAGTTATTATTTATAGTTATTATTTTCAAGTTTTTCTTATATTGTTATTGTTGTAATTATTATCGTCATGTCCCTTATACAGTGAAGTGAAGTGATGTGTAGTGTAGTGGAGGGGAAGGGAGTGTAGTGTAGTGAAAGGGAGTGCAGTGTAGTGGTGTGTAGTGAAGTGTTATGTAAACTAGAAGTGAATTTACAGTTAGCTAGAAATAAATTGGAACTATGATATCGACCCCTAATTCTAATAGTAAACCTAATTGTAAATGTTGAAAATGTTTAGTAATTCTAATTGTAATTGTTATCATGTTTGCCACCGAGCATTAGCTCAAAGCGAACTTTAATAAATCTATCTATCTATCTATCTAATACAGACAATGCTGAACATTTTTTACATCAACAGAAAAGTGAAAAACTAAGCCATTAAGGAACCAACTCTTGTTTGTATTTTCGAAAGCTAATGGAAAATCAATATAAGAATACTAATTTTATTTGAAAGAAAAACCTGTTAAATTTCTTGACATGTATATGTCATGTTATATGACTCAGCGTGTCCCACCTCTTTAGTGACGGTAACATCAACAATGACAGTCTGCTAACATGCAATCTCTAATTTCTATTTTTATTCAGAGAATAGATGAATTCTTGAAAATCTTCAAGACTTCAGAATATAGTTTCTTTCACTTCAAAGTTAGAATTTCCTCAAAGAAATAAATATAAAAGAAGGAGATCTAAAGATAGAGTTGCGTCATAATTGAATTCAGTGGCTGGGGAAAATTTTGACAGGGTTTTCAAGAATTTGGTTATTTACATTTTTCAGGTTCTTATTATTTTGACAATTACCTCCAAGGGAAATGATCTCGTTAATAAAACAGGAAACTCACATACATTTTTTTTAATTCATTTTTTTGAAAACACAACATTTTGGAGTTATGTTTGGTTCCCTTTTCACAACAAAATACACAAATATTTACTGTATTAATACACAATAGTCAATTTTATATTCACAAACATCATTGAAGAATACTTAAAATATTCAATAAAAGTTGCATAAAAGTTAAATTTGTATGTGATGTACATTTGAACATAGCACCAATATAAAACAACCTGATTACAAACATAATTTGATTACAAAACACAGTAAAATAATAGGTCACTGTTTTGAGTTTGACAATATAAGCATATTGCATCAGGATATGAAATACTATTCTGGCATATGTTTGAAAATATTGAACATTAAAAACAAAGCCACACTCAACACTATGGTGGAAAAATTGTCTTTTACAAGAGAGTATGACAATGTGCTAGTGCATTTCAAAACACATTGTAAATGGTGTTTACACCTAAAAGATAAGAAGCTACTGTTTAAACTCAACAGACTTGTCCTACAGACACAATTGTCCTACCCCTACCTTCAACTCCCTTCCCCTCACGCTATATTCTCAGTCATATCTTTTCTAACAGTCTTTACACTGCAGCCAATGTGAAACCTCAAGTCACACAGACATGATATGCCCATGATCCAAAAGGTATGTGAGCTTTGAGTCCATTTTGTTGATCTGACACTTAAATAATTTGAAACTTGTTTTGTTCAAGTATTATATGATTTGTCTAAAAACTAAAGCAAGTAGCAGGATAAACTTGAATAATATGCAATTTAGGTAAGATGATATTCAATGATATGATTTGGAATGAAAATGTTCAACTACGCAAGTTTTGTTCTATGTTAATTAGACACAATAAGAATATACCCAAAACCTGCTCAAAGGCTTATTCCCGATTATCGTAATATGCATGATTTCTGGTAAGGCTATCAGATAAGCAAAAGAAACAACAATCTAACGATCCATTAGCCAAACATGCTAAGTTATTAACAGTGGTACGTATTATATACCGTATTTTTAGTAATACGCATTAACAAATGTATATAGTATACAAATTGAACTTTTATTGAATATTTTAAGTATTCTTCAATGTTTATGAATGTAAAATTGACTATTGTGCATTGATAAAGTATAATTTTTTGTATTTCTAGTGCCAGAATAGGGAGCCACACATAGCTTCAAACATCCTGAATGTTGTTTCAATCAATCAATCAATCAATCAATCAATCAAAAAAAAAAAAAAAAAAAAAAAAAAAAAAAAAATTAAAAAATTATATTGATTTCTTGTTTTATTAATGGGATAATTTCCTTTGAAGGTGACTGTGAAAATAACAAGGACCTGAAGACGTAAATAACCAAATAGAGAACAATCTAAACCTCAATTCAACACAGGTTTCAAGAATGTTTCTGTAACAAAGCAGAACATCATCATCTCATTGAAAATAAACGCTTAAATGGTGATAATAAATTTGGGAGGAAATTAGATCTAATGTCACATGCAAACTGCTAGTAGTGCTAGTAGTTATCTTAGAGTGAGGTCTTAGTGACTTGAGTTTGAGAGAAGAGCATTTATTTGAGGATTATCCCAAATGTGATTTAAACACTTTTGATACACAATACGTTTTGCCACTTTGATACACAATAAGTTTTGTTACTCAAATAAGCAGATTTGAAAAAAACTTGTGGGCCAAAAAGGGGGAAAGGAAAGGAAGATAACAAATTCAACTACAAGAAATACTTCTCCTGAAAGTAATGAAATGTTATCACTCTGTTTATACATTCATATAACAAAAATCTTTACACATTATTCTATTAACAAGTGAGCAAACAATATTCCTGAAAACTAAGAAAAACAAAAAACATCAACAGCATTAAACTACCTGTGATTGGAGGTCGTTCAGCCAAAAGATGTCTTGGCCTGGTCTTTTCTTTGCTGCGAGATCTTGACCTTGACCGAGATCGAGACCAGGATCGAGAGCGTCTGTGCCTGTGGTCGCGTTCTACAGATCTACAAACAGATAAACAAAAGGTATGTAGCATGTAATGTTTTACACCAAAATTACACATAATGACACACACACAACATTCAACAAAACATTTCACTTGCATATTTTTCAATATAATACTTTTGGTAATGTATGTAGCTACACTTTGATTATCACAAGTCATACCAGAGGTCTAAATGTGATAAGTGGCTGAAGTAACTCTATGAAATTAGTGAAATTATACATAATACATCTGTTGAGCCAGGGAGAAAGAAAACATAGCAAAAATACGTACTTTTAAGGAGAAATGATTGAAGGTTCGAATTTAGGATTCATTCTTGTTTTTTCTCATACCATTTGATTCAAAACTGATGTGGCAAATACCTGAATCACATTAATACTTTTAAATAAAAATATGATTTTTCTCTAGCAAAACAGTCTCAAAAACCTAGGCAGTTTTTCCGACATATCTGCTTTATTTAATGCAAAGTTTTCCCAATTTTGCTATAACCAATTACCTATCTAGGCCCCAAAATTGTTTGCATTTTAGGTAAAAAAATATTTGCAATGCAATTTCAAGAGACATTTTAGAAAAAAACTCAAAAGTACTATAGGTCCTGATTGATTCAGTTTATCATTTTATTTATATACTTTTTGGCAATTGCCTAAATTGCATTAATAAAGAGTTAATTTAATTTTGCTTCTCAAAGTCCCTAAAAAGATCCAGAATGTTTTGTTCAAAGTCTCGTATGTTCAGCGTTTAAAAGGACAAGAAAAAAAATTATAGAAGACATTCAGAGATCTTATATGTGTAAATCACAGATATAAAAAGTGAAGTTAAGAAACAAATGACCTGAAAATGGTGATGAGGCAACAGCTTTAGACTTGTCGCTCATGATACCATATTTATTTAACATTCATATGCTATGGTATTAATGAAAGGTAAGCCCCTCCCAAATATATTTTTCTTTTCATCATCACAATTTTTAAAAAAATCATCTCCATTTCAATTTGGCGTGGATATGACTCAAAATTACATACCTACGTCGTCTTTCCCTAGACCTGCGTCGCCTACGATCCCTATCTCGATCCCTGTCTCTGTCACGTTCTCTAGATTTGCTTCGGCGTCGGCGTGAGGGTGAGGGGGATCTGCTGTGGGCCATAGCTGCAACTATCAAACGGCAACAAGATAATGAAAAAAATAGACAGTGAGGGAATACAAATAGGCAAAATAATGTAAAACTAGCTGAGTTTCAATAAGGAAAAAAATTGTAACGCTAATTTCAATTTATCGTATATCTATCAAATTACATAAAAACATAACTATATAATTACACAAAACATTCCAGATATTGAACAATAATAATGTGTGCACATTATTTAACTTACTACTCTGACAAAATTACAAGTACTTCGTTAGCAGAAATGTTTGTAAGGTTAAGAAGAAAATAATTTAAATTGTTAAGAAAGTAATAGAGCGGCACAGAAAACATCATTAATGAAAATTAATATACATCTTCAAATAAAAGGATATAACTTTTCATTAGATATCTTACCTAACCTAAAATACGAAACCCTGACGTTAGAATTGCTGGTTACTCAATGGCTGCTCCAGAGAGTACTGCTCACTGCCACCATAGAGAAATGATATACAGAAGAGTTGCATCGCAAAACAATTGCAAGTGCCGAATCAATTTCCATGGCCACCAACCAACTTCAAGTGTCAAACTAGCTCAGGGTAACCAACGTTTCCCCACTTTTGAAATAACGCCAGCTGCGCCAACCGGACATAAGCAGTAACCTGATAGCATAACATAACCTCTGCTTCTAGAAAGGAATTACAGGAACGAAACTGTAAGTTTATTGGTTTTGCTTCTACTAAAATTTAATGTAAAGAACGAGATCATAATTACTCAAATTGTTATCGTGGGTTATTCCACTTTGTCTATATTGAATTTTAATTTTTTAACACAGATGAAACCTACGGTAGTAGCCGATGAAATGTTCCCTGAGGGTGCTGGAACATACATGGATTTGGAGGAGGTAAGTTCGATGTCAACATTTATTCAGATATCGGGATGTAATCTGTTTTTTGTGAGATAATTTTTTTTTTCCCAGGCTGGAGGATCAAGTGGCCTTCTAATGGACTTAGCAGCAAATGAAAAAGCTGTACATGCTGACTTTTTCAATGGTGTGTAAATAAGTGTCTTCCAGTTAGATCATTGAATTATTTTATACATTGCCCTGCAAGAGGTATTTATCTTACAGATAATGCAATGCAATATTTTTCTTGAGCTGTGATATTTTTTTCTTCTACAACATGTAGATGAATTATAAATAAGTTACTAAACGGTGTTGACAATACTTATAGCTAACAAATTAACTTTTAGCATGAGATATAAATACATATATAAAATGCCTGCAATGGGTTGAAATTGTGCAAGCCTTAGAACCTTTAAGGTTTCAAAGATCTCATTTGGTATGTTTACTTAGACCTGGGTGTTGGGATATAAGAAATATTATGTAAGTTTTACTTTTTGGGAGAAAAATTTAATATACTTCAGCCAGTTTCCTCTACTTCTTACAACTGGTTCTTGTTTGTTCCTTTAGTCAATGGCTAAATAGCCAGTTGTTGAAACATTGTTACACATTGTGATCATGCAATCATTACAATAAACTATTTAAATTTATGATTTTTCTTGCATGTAGCGTAAACAAAGAAAATAGTGTAATATAGGTGTTGTGGTGCGTTATCGTTGGCATTTTTCATGAAATAATTGTAAACGTTGTCATTGCCAACAACAAACTTTTGTTGGCAATGACTTTTACAATTATTTCAAATAGTGTAATACTGGATTGTGTAATTTAAACTTACTATGATATAACAATTTGAACACAAATGTGTGGCCTTGTTACCAAATGCACTAAGTAATTCAATGCTATGTCTCTGTCTTGTGCAATTTTTGCATGATAGAACTGTAATGCAAAAGACATTTTTTTAAAAAATTTGTCTCAATTGACGCAACTCATCTCTGGGGGGTGTTGAGGGCCTTGGAGTAATCCTCCATTAATACTTATAGGAGTAATCCATTAACATTATCTGTTATTTACTGTCACATCTCGTCGCAGTCAGTTGTTGAGAGGACCGTCAGGTAGCATTTCCGTGTACGTTCCTCCTGCGTCACTATCTAGCGGCCAGAATTGAGAAGGAATTAGGATAGAGGTAGGGTTTAAGAATACTTCACAGGGGTTGGAGTAGCCCCCCTGTGAAGCATGCAAACTAGTTTTGTCGCAACAAATTTCACATGACATTCTACAGGAATCGAACCCGGAACCTCAGTAGTGAAAGGTGACTTCGCCACCGAGCCACAAGAGCACTAGCATTTAGTAGCTGAGCAGAGGAAAGAATTAAATATTTGTGGTAATAGATGAATTGTTTTTGCTGCTACAGTCTACTGGAAGGAACTTGGGTTAATGAGGCACAAAATTGAATTTGTACTCCTAGGAAATACTCCCACTTTCTCATACTCTTGCATGTAACAAAAAGAGCTTAAGATGTGTGAAAGTATTAGTTGAAATTCAGGGCGATATTTAACTTGTCTCATAATGCATAGTGACTAATTAGTACAATGTTATGCTTCTTTTTCAGACTTCGATGACCTGTATGATGATGACGATTTACAGTAACAAATCATAAAAATTATTTAAACATGTTAAAGTTATTTATAATATTCATCGCACCAAACAAAACCATATGTATAATTTAATCCCAATGCGAGAACAAGGTTAAGAAAAGGAATGTAATAAATGTGAAAAATTTGCAATATTGTCAGAAATCCAGGTGTTTTATTTATTGTGAAATTTCACAAAAATCTAATTGCCTATATTCTCAACTAAAACTAAGTCTGGAACACAGGCACCATTTTACAAAAACAAAAAACAATACAAATTGCACAGCTCCCTTTCTCACAGCCACCATGCTCGACATGTGGGAAAGACAGCCATATTTAAAACATTCTTACACGCTTTCGCACACTGAAATAAACGTTACTCAAAGCATAAAGATTGCAGTAGATGGATTCTAGAAATAAGGTATTCTACAAACTTACACATACCAAAACAAATCTGCTTCAAACAGAGTCCCCAGTCACACACGTGTGCATCCTTATATAATCCACACCATGGGCACATGATATCCTGAGTTACGTATCTACCTCTTCTGGAATGAAAACTAACTGAGGCAGATCAACTTTGTATGGCAAAATATTCACAAGAATTCCACCCTATAACAAGCACTACAGTAACACTGGCACAAGGTGACATGCACTGTAATGTGTACACTGTTAAGATGTTATATTTTGTATAATTCTGTTGATAGATATGGTGGCTGTATTCTTGCTTCTTAAATTTATTCTAATCCCAATTTGTACAGTGGCATGTGCCAAGCACAAATGCCATTATCAGCCTCAAGGCCAAAAACATCTCTCCTATGAAAAACATTTGAGAAAGCAGTGAAATCTTGCTGTAAATCACTGTTTGTGCAGTGAAGTTTGCTTCCTTGAAACTTTAAGAACTTGAATTTTTTTATTCACAACATAAGCAATTCCACCTCTTATGATTAGTCTTCTCAAGCGTTGTACTCTATGTACTCGTCTTACATCAAGCTTCTAGAAGTAAAATCAACAAGATTTCACTGTTCTCACATGTTCTGGTGCTGGGCGCCTCTTCAACCAAAATTGCACTGGTGAGCAGTGCTTGCAGAAATAAATCCAACAAGGAAAATAAGGTACAACTTTCAAAACTAAAGTGCCAAGCACAACTTCAACAAGAGAAACATGACTCTCAAGTCAATACTCGAGTTCTCAATAAATCTGCAATTTCAAGGCCATGTAACTCCTACTTCCAAGGCAATATAGCTACCTCAATTCCCCCATATTGCACAGTAAGCACACAAAAGGAGACCGTTCCATAAGTGCATTTCATTGAAAGAACAGTGGGAACTGAGACTTTCAAAAATCACTAAAAAAAAACAGAATGTGTTCAAATTTTCCAGACGTGTATTCAAATCAAATAGCACTCTGGAAAACACAGCCCTACCTCATGGCATTCATTGACACATACACACCTATTTCCTCTCTCGCGCTCTCTCTCTCTTGCTCTACTTCCCTCTCACATTCCATCTTCATGAAGTAGTAACTTCAGAAAAGTTAATTAATCAATTCAGAGGGATTCTTTTATTCTGGGGCTGGACGGTGGATTTCAACTTCAGAACTTTGGAAACAAACATCAATGGATGACATGGTTATCCTATAAAGTGTACTCACACGAAGGGTCAGGGAGCAGGTGCCAAAGGGAATGAGATGAGGAACAACTTCCTCTCTGTTTAATAACCCCAAGCACAGTCATGAGGCTACAGTTTATTTTGTTTTTCTTTTTGAGCTACGCGGGCAAAATTGGCAATGCCTAACTTGCAGCCTAAGGCAGCTAGTTCACTTCAAGGTCAGAAGAAATATCTGACTCTTCGTCAGAGAAGTCGTGCAGAGATGGTGACAATGGATCAGATAAAGAAGTGTGGGATGACTGGCGTGACAATTCACTGGTCCCAAGATTTCCTTCCAGTTCATCAACGGTGAGAACAGACGAGGAGCTGGGGCCAGCCCCAAGCTCTGGCAGAGGGTCCACCTGGCCTGTAGCCAACTCTGCAACATAATATACATCTTTGATCAGCTCTGCATACACAATTCATTATGACAATTAAACTCAATTAGAATATTCAAGCTTTTTTACACAATAGGAAAGTGAAGGAATGGGATGTGGGACGCCCATGCACCCCCAAATTAGTTTCGCTTTCTTACCATTTTTCAGACCAATCTATCATCAATCAATTCATCATCCAAATCTATCTACTTTTCAATCCTTAATACCTCTAACCCCACTCAAATTGCCACTCTCCATTCGTATCTTGTACTGTCCCATCAAACGTAACAAATTGCTATTATTCTTAAGATATTGTAATTGTTTTGTTTTGTTTTACAATATTACATTAATTCTTACATTTAAACGATTTAAATGCAGGCGTGCAATGTTTCTCCTTTTTAAACGCAATGCAGGGCTATGTTTCTCCTTTAAATGCATAACAAAAAATTAAAATTATTTCCGAAAGAAAAATCTAAATTCTGTAACAATACTTCTGCAATCTCTGAATAATGTTTCATGCTCAACCTGAATCTTGCCACTTTTAATCAAAAATAAAGTAGAAAATTGTGTATTAATAACTTTGTATTCACAAAGATAGTTTATCTTTTTGAACCTCCAATTTTTGGAAACAGATGTATCTATTTGAATTATTGCACCAACTACAACTAAAATACCACTGATGTTGATAAAATCATATTTTTCTGTAGCAGGTATTGTAGAATTTGTAGTGTAGAACTTCTTAAAAAAAAGTTGAACTTTGCATTAAATTTCAATGAAAACTATGTGGACCTATAACATTTATTTATAAAAGCATATGTTGCCCTCATTGAGCAAAAAATATAATTCTTTAATGTGGAACTATTTTTGAGAATATTGTGAAAATGTCATTGTAAATGTAAAATACTCTCCAAAATTCAATGTTTTCAAATTTGAGGGGATGTAACATCATCTCAGGGAATACGTTTTGATGAAAATCCTATGTACAGCTTAGGTGCTAGTGTTGTTCACAGACAGTTGGACAGAATGCCAAAATTTCTTCGGTATGAAATATTTAAACAACCCTATTCTCTAATTTAAAAAAAAGTAAAACTGATTATTTTTTCAGCTGGGACATGTTATCCTACTAGGAACTTGCTGGTAACTAAATGTTTGAAATTGAAGCTCCTGCTTTGATAACCGCTCACCACCTGATCAAATGTCAATTCCATTAATTTTTAACCGAGCAATTCAAGAAAGTAGGATCACAAAAAAAAACTTTTTTGGAATCAGGAACCGATGAAATAAGTTTTCCTGTCAAAACAATTGTGCTTTTCACCGCAGCATTACAAAAGAAAAATAGAATTTGATACTTTTACATAACCATGAGTGAAATATGAAAAATATCCAAATAAATATAATCTTGGCAAAGGCCCCACAGCAACAAAGTTTAAAAAGAATATCACCTGAAATTTTTGTTGTAATATATCATCTCACATTATATTCATTAGTTTAGAACAGAGCAACCAGTAGAACTATCTTGAGAAACAAAGAATTTACCTTATCTTTTAGAACCTATTTTTAGACACCAAAACAGATTTTCGAAGTAAATGAAGTATGTATAGGAATAAAACTGAATAATTCTGTAGTTTGTAATCAAAGGTTATAGCTAGAGAAAACTGAAAAAACTCTCAAGGTGATTTTGAATCTTTTTCCTCAAGATTATACAAAAAAATCACTCCCTCCAAATTACAATTGCACTCAAACTTTTATTCTCGGGTAACCTAAATAGGATATTCAAGATATTCCAAAAAAGCATTTAGTTTCCATTGGTAATGTATTTGAGCGTTAGCTAGACCATGGCATAGAACTGGAATTTGTGCTTTCAGCCATCAAATTTTAAACATTTCTAGTGGATTTTTTCCCTTTCCAAATGCATTGCAATTATTTTTCTGATGAAGTGAAAACTATCACAAGCTTCACTATTGAACAGAATCTAAAGAAAATAAATGGAAGCAGGAAGCATACTAAAACTATGAAAATATGCCATCATTATCCCAGAATTTAAGAAAGAAGACTTACTCTTGCTAAGAAATTGTAAGTCTATCAGCCTGGCAAGTAAAGCGGAGGTGATAGAGAGTATTATAGCAATGAAGATTCAAAAATATACCTACACAACTACCTGGCTTTGAACTAGATCAATCCACCACACGAAACCTGATAGCCTTGACACATAATGAGACTAAAATTCCATACTCAAGTAACCAAAAGATACATCATACCTTTATTACACCAAGTCTTTAGCAGAGTATCTCATGAAAGACTTCACTTTAAACCCACTGTAACAGAAATAGAGGAAAGTTGCACTCATGGATAACAACTGTCCAGCAATAAAGCTTTGTTTTTATGACTTGGTAAAAGTCTTTCAACCCCTCATTCAGTTATAAGTGGTGTTCCACAGTTCTTAAACCAACCCCATTTATCATATGTAGGTTGGTATGGAAGCTACACTGACAATCTTACCAATCTAACTGAAGGCTGTGACATGATCTACTACAGATAAATGAAGGGTCAAACCTGGAGCAATTACCTTTTCACCATGATAATGCTCTGTCCTTACCTCGGTCCCCAAAATTCCAAATTCCAGCAAACCAGAAGTACTGTTGCAAATGTTATTAAAGGCAGATTACTACACAATAAATTACAGATTACAAGTGACCTGGCTGCTTTGTGAAATCAAACAATATTTTAAATAGGAAGGACACTACTACCATGACCAGGAGAGAGAACCTCTGTTACCTCACAAAAATTCTTTCTGAAGGGGAGACAGGAGTCAAAGCAAGTCTGAATTTGACATTTTTGGCCTTTTAATATTTTTGAAATAGTTATTTTTTTAATGAAATGATATTACAACATTGGGAAATTCACACTTAACATACTTTTTATTTTCTCTAGTCATCTGCACATGTCAAAATGGCAGTAATATGGATGTCAAGTTTCTCATTTACATTATATCTTTTGAACGTTTATTTATTCATCTTATGGTAAGCGCAAATGGCCCACAATACAACAAATGCAGTCCAAAAACTATATATAACAATTATTTTTTTGAACAAATTTATCTAGAAGGCTGTTGTTTACACTAAATGCTAGAGAAAAGATCATTCTTTACTGTTGCTTGAACTACAAGGCTTATCATCTATGACTATTTGTGGAAAACATGTTTTGTTTACTTGTTACCATGACTGGTTTCATAGGAATAACTCTTAATGCTGATTTTCTGAAAATTACATTATTAAAACCACATTTGTTCCATTATTTCTGAAAGTACTCTAGTGATGATTTTCAAATTTTTGGATGTCAATTAAGTGGTGATAAATAGATGGTAGCAAAATGACAGTAAATTCTATACTTCAGGATTTCTGCATTAAAGCACAGAAAAAAATAATGGTACACAAGTTTTACTTTTAATTGAAACATGCTGTAAATTACAAGTAGTATTCTAAAGATATTTATCTGCTTGTAATTACTTAAACCATATCCACCCAGCTGCTCCCAAAATTTTACAAACAAGATTGAATAGTTTCTGATGTAATGTATCAATGCTCAAATGTACAGTTAAATTAACTTGAAAGAATTGTGTCTCCAAGTTCAGTGTCCCCACTAACAAAAAAACTTTCATTGTTTATATTAGAACCATTCTTGAATATGGCTTTATATATGGGGACCTCTATTTAACTCTCTAATACGCACGAAAAGTTTGTGTACATAGCACTCGCCCTTTGTTGTGTTCATGCGTGCACAGGAACCGTTAGAGCCCTCTGACAGCATGTTTTTGTCACATTTAGTGCTAACCAATTGTTGTGTTGCTAAATAATTACTAACAGAGCTCACCAAAGCGCAAGCTATTGGTTATATGAGCATTTTTTTCCTATAAGGAGAAACAAAACTTGGCTGGATATGCCCTGCCAACTTCAGTGTAGACCAAACACCCTTTGCCCTTTATATTGGTCTCTCCCTCCGACAATCACAGGCATATAGCAGCTAAGCGCAGTTTTCAATGATGATTCGAACCAATCTAAGTCCTGTGTTCACCCTGGCCAGGAATGTACAATGCCCTAACAATCTCGGCTAAATTGACATCTGGCTTCAAGAACGAAAAAACTTACTTATACGTTTCATTTAGAAGGTTTCCATCTATTGAAGAAATAAAATTTGCAAATTAGTGCTAAATACTGCAAATATGAGTTCATGAGAAATGTAGTTACATTCATGCAATAAGGGCTACTAGAGGGTTAAATAAGTGTATGAAGCATTTTGAAAACCATAAAAAAAAGACCACATGGAAACCCAATAAATTTTGCTACCTCACACATCCGAGAAATGTGAGAACTAGTGGAGCTAAACCAACACATCCTTTCATTATGTCATTAATAATGGTTATGTAATACTATTTATATCACAATAACTCTCCGAATTAACAGATATCAGTTATCATTTTTAGTAAAACTCATTTGAAATCTTAGAATGTTTGGTGCAAAAATTAAATAGTTTCAAGCAATAGATTTTTTATTCAAAACTTTAAATGAAAATGTATTTCTGGAATTGATATCATTGTTTAAGGAATGCAGTGTATTTACGAACACACTGCATGAGTGCCTTACAATATTCTTCATGAGCAGAACACGAGATAGCAAAATAATTAAAAGTTAATCTATAACACGATACTGATAGCATTGGCAAACAAAACCAAATTGATCGAAAAATATATAGTAGTAATTATTAAACCCTATGATATTGTAATATTCTACAAATATATAAAGGTATTGGTTTATATTATTGCAAACAAAAGGCAGACGTAATTATCGCCTTCTGCTATCTGTGCGGCGTTACGACAATGGGTTACAATAACCAACAATATTCGCCCCATCTATTCGTTTTCACATTCAACACAATTAAAGGACACAATTTAAAATGAAATAACATAAATATAATAAATAATAATAATAAAATGAAATAATAAACAAATTCTAGCTTACATAGCATCCAAGTGTGTAAATTGGGAGTGGGCGACTAAAGGCAAGCAATCTTTATTTCAAATAGGTTTTGAATAATTTCTTAAAGATTACTTTGTAAACGTATCACAAATGCTCCAATGTAAGAAACAAACAAAGAAAAATGAAATAATATACCCATTTTAACTTGCATAGCATCCAACTGCCTCAAAATACCTCTAAAATTACAATCACAAAGTGTAGGATTTTTGGAGAGTGTGACTCAGTTTGACACCCAAATACTCAAAAAATACTCTTTATTTTCAAAAAAATTTAGCATGACCTTATCTGAAGATTTTTTTTGATGAACACATTTCATTAGGAAACAAAGATTGTACTTTAATAATTGTAGTTGTAGGAAGACGCCGAAAAAATTTTGAATTTTTTCAATTTTCGAAAAAAATTAGGGTTTTCCAATGAACATGAGACCTGCACCATTCTCTTAAACTTCTTTCAGACAACAAAATTTCATGAAAATGGTTTGTGCCATTTTTTTGAACATTTTGAAAATGTCCCAGGGCTTTATGTTAAGAACCCCCCAAAATTAAAATATGGGTTCCCAATTCAAGGGGCTGCGATACCAGCCAGATCGATTGGGGAATATAAATTTTGGAGAAAATTGGCTAATGGTTTAGCCGCTACCTGTTAGACTGTCTAAATTTAGCAATTAGATATATCCACTTTTTGTTACCAGAGCCCTGTACTAAAGAGTTTTTCTGTCAAAAATTCATGTGTTTTTTGCTCAGCATTACAGAACTTTTTCTTCTTAAGAAGTACTTTCTTAAGCACGAGAAAGTAACACTACAAGATAGAAGAGACCTTACTGAAAAATTGCAAATCCTGAGTAGTAAATACAACATCCAAAACTTGAATGAGATCTTTAAGATGTCACTGCACCAAAATTCAAGGACATCATTGAAACTTGAAAGGGGAGAACGAAGGACAGAGCTTAGAGGCACTTCTTTGCCACAGCTGGCAACAATTGGAATTTTCTCCCTGCGATTGTGATTCAGACAAGACAGTTTGAAAAGAAGCTGGTCCATATTAACTTCTGATGAAGAAATCAATGTGCGAG
Source organism: Gryllus longicercus (assembly GCA_038098605.1). Taxonomy (NCBI): domain Eukaryota; kingdom Metazoa; phylum Arthropoda; class Insecta; order Orthoptera; family Gryllidae; genus Gryllus; species Gryllus longicercus. Next base: position 6,402,145 of record JAZDUA010000003.1, on the reverse strand, counting down.
AAATGAAAATGAACATCAACACAGTATTACAGATGAACCACATATAAATACACTTACACTAGGAATGCACTAAAATTTTGATTGACTGCTGTGCCCCCCTTTATAATCTTCACCCAAGCCAGCTTGCTTCTCCTTCTCCTTACCCCATTTCTGAATGTTGTGTCACCATATGCCTATTGCATTGCTCCGGTTACCACCTACACCAGAGGGAACGTTCCTCTATTCGCAGAGAGCTCTACCCTCTTGTTTTCTACGCAGTAGATCTTTAGTAGAATCTCTGGCTTAACTCTTGCCATCAGTTTTTAAACAGGCAGAAATTTAAGCATCTAAGTGATAATCAATTTATGAGAATGCACCACGAAAGATGGGCAAAACTCATCTGGAAGTACAAACCAAGAGGAAACCGATGTAAGAATACCACAAACGAGATGGCAACATCAGAACACTTTGGAAGACTATTGGCTAACACGAACACTGTGGTAAACCAATAGAAATGGGTTTGAAATCTAATTTCTGGTTGGTTCATGATGATGATAAATTACAAAATCATGCATACCAGATATGTCAAGGTTGTGGGCAAGGTGACAAGCGAAGTTTCATGAGGATCTGGCACGAGATTTCAATGGAAGGATTATAGAAAGTGCTATGGGGTCACCTGACACACGAGTCTTTTTGAAGAAGCCAGTCAAAAGTGATTGCCCCGAATTTACAGAGGTAGATTGTGAAGGCCGTAACTTTGACAATAATTCATGTCCACTTAGCAGGTTCTTTGTTGGAACTGAAGTACTACATCCATTATAGGAAACCTTACATAATATTGTTGTAATCTGCTCATTAGTTCAGAGTCGGACAGCAGGTGTGAGTTGCTTTGTGAAAATGGAGAAAAGTGAATTTCAAGTGTTGATTAAGCACTACTTTTTGCATGAGAAAACTTTAAAGGAAACGGAAAAGAAATTAAGAAAGTATTATGGGGACACCGCTCCATCACATGGTATGGTCCACAAGGTATAGTCATGGTATGGTCGTTTGAGCAGAAGTGCTGCAGAGCGTCTAGGACGGCTGGTTGAGGTCAGAAATGGTGAACAGAATTCACGATATTGTGATGGAAGACCGCTGAATTAAAGTAAGAGAGATAGTTGAGATTGTAATCATTCCGTATGAACGAGTAAGCAACATTCTACATGAGCATTTGGATATGAGAAAGCTGTCGGCAAGATGGATGCCACGACTGCTCATGATTGACAAGCGAAATCGTGTGACCATTTCACAGAACACATTCAAGCGTAATCCAAATGAGTTTTTGATGTGTTATGTAACAGTTGATGAAATGTGGATCCATTATTTTCAACCAGAGACCAAACAACAACCCAAGCAGTGAATTTGTTCCCACAAACATGCTCCAAAGAAGGCGAAAACAGTTTCGTCGGCAGGAAAAGTCATGTAGACTTTGCTGGGATTTGCAAGGTGTAATATTAATTGACTACCTAGAAAAGAACAAAACAATAACAGGTATACATTATGCCGCATTACTGGATTGTTTTCACAAGGAATTGTTGAAGAAACAACCACATCTGGTGAAGAAAAAGATTCTCTTTCACCAAGACAATGCACCTGCACACAAGTCTGCTGTTACCATGGCAACCCCCCCCCCCCATTCCCCAGATTTGGCTCCAAGTGACTTTTTTCTTTCCAGATACCTGAAGAAATGGCTTCGTGGAAAAAATTCAGGTCCAATGAGGACATTATGGAAGCAACAAACCAATATTTTGTAGACTTTGAAAAGTCATATTATTTTGGAAGGCTTAAAAAAATTAGAAAAACTTTGGGGAAGGTATATTGAGTTAAAAGTAGACTATGTTGAGAAATGAAGTTGAATTTTGTAAAAAATTTATTTTCTTTTTTAAAAAGTCATGGACTTTTCAATCCACCATCGTATTATTTATTAACACATTTTTATGGGAATTAATATTACTAAATTATATATTATAATTAATTATTAATATTAATTCCCAATTCCTCTTCTAAAGCATAGAAATTATCCACTAAAATGAAATACAAAATTCATATCTGAACTTGTCAAATGAGAATAAAAATAAAACATTTTGAATTGAAAGATCCTTGATTTCGTATTATTGTTTACTTAAGGGTGCAATAATTGCATTGACTTTCTACATTCGAGTTAGACTGGTTTTCCAGTCTTTTAAAGAGTTGTTTGCCCATTAGAGAGGTTTGTTAATTTATTTCATATTGCTACTGAACAAAACAAACAACTGAATGATCTAATAAAAAATAAAGAATCAAAAAAGAGCTAAGAATTCGCTATTCAAACATATTTCTGCAACCTGCCTTTTTTTTTAATAAAGAAAACCTGATGGATTTGGGTCAAGTGCACTTGCATGAGTTGACCTTTAACATTCGTGGGGATGTGTGAATTTTTTCCTGCCTGTCGACTGCATCTGTTTCTGGCAAGCAGCAGTTGAACGATATAATGTATAAAGCTCTCGTCAGTTTTTCATTGCATGGCAGAACAAAAGTGACTTCTTGTTGAAGTTGCTCCGCTGTGCAATGAAAAACCTACAAGAGCGTTACACACATCACTCTAATTCTGTTTGCCAGCAACAGATTTAAATGACAGGAGGAAAAAAATTTACACACACTCACGAAGGTTCAAGCCCGGCTCATGCAAGCGCACCTGACCCAGATGCATTAGGTTTTTCCAAAAAGAAAACTGTCACTTTTTTTAACAGACCTTGTGCAAGGCATTCGTTGTAATATTCCGAGTGTGCTTTGTACTTATACACTGATTTATGCAATTCTGCCCCTGGCAGGTATCAGCTGTTGATCCATCGGGATGTCACAATAGTGACGTTCAAGCTTGCGATTGGATGAAACTTAATAGCTGATACCTGCCAGGGACAGAGTTGTAAAATTTGCAGTTTGGCTTCCTTGCTACTGCTTGCATGTGTACATTTCTGTGTTTGGAGGAGAAATGAGAGGAGTCAGGGGAGTGCCAGGCTTCCCAAGCGGGCAAGTAGCAAGTGCTAGTGCGGTTGGACATGCCTCATGTATAAAGTAAAGTTAACTTGCTCTTGAATTTTTGGTCTTTTGTCCAGTGTCAAAATATCTCTTCCAAATTACTTGAATTAATGCTTAACTAGTTTACCAATAATGACAAGCATACACTCAAACACTAGACATATAATACAAATATAATATTTGGAGAAGAGTTGAATAGTGCTACAAGTGAAATTACATAATAATCTAAAGAAATGTGCGTTTAACAGGAATCAACACTGAAAAACATGAAATAATTAAAGACCACAAGAAGTATTAATGATTGCCAATGGGTTTTTTTTACCTCTAACAAATAGCATAATACAAATGTAGAACTTAAAACATTTTCCTAAGAAATTCTTGTCAAGTTGTTTTGATGAAGTTCTCATCAATGTACCTTGTAAGATTGATTTGTCCCCCCAAACCCATTGTTTGAAGAAAAATTAGAATGAAAACAGAAAAATTACATTTTTTAAAACTAAAATTATGGAAAGAAAGAGGTTAGGAGTTCGAGAACACAGAGGAACAAAGTTTAATCAAAATTGAGGAACCATGTGGGCCAGTTTCATGATCCATCAAGTAATAGCCTTTCCTTACTTTCCAATTTTGATTGTTCTGTAAATAGTGCTTTGCAATGTAAATTAAGATTGCCACGTTGAGTCACATGTGACCCCATGTACTGTACTGTTGAGAAAATCGTCAATCATTGTAATTTCAATTATTTAATTATGTTTTATTCAAATAATTTTAAAAGATTCTGGACTATGCTACTAAAGAAATATTATTTTACATTTAATATGAATTATTTTTGTAATCCTGTGATTTCACTTCAAGGTTTAGTTCACTAATAAAACAAAAAGAAAAGGCAAACCAATGTAAACAAAATATATTTATAATTATACTTACGAATAACATAATTTTCCAAAGATTTTGGCACCATTGATTTGGCCCGCTGGAGGTCATTTTCAGAACATGTTCCATTGTCGAGACCTACACAAAACAATTTGGTAAAACAACATTAAAATAAATTTTAAAAAATGCTAACCACAATCTGCAAAATTCTTACCTAGCACCATCCCCATTCGTTTCAGAACTTCAATATCATCATGAATCTCAAACTTATCATCAAAATTAAACAGGTACTCCATTCTGCAAATAATATACAAAAACACATTAGAAACCATTTTAATACAATTTATATTAATATCCATAACTCTGTGGGAGAAAATTACTTGTCATGAGAAATACTGCAGTCAATAACAGTCTTCTTGCTGGTATTCACAATAATGAATGGCAGTTGTATTGCAGAATTTGGTGGAGGCACCCCTGAAACTTTCTCTTGTTGCCGATTTCGTTCAACAAGATTCTTAAATGAAATTTGCTGCAATACCAAAAATTTCATTATTATAATTTCAGTAAGAAAAATCACTATTTTATGACATTTTTTTTTCTTTTTTCAAAACCACACCTGCAAGATGAGATCATGCAACTGTTGTGTTTTCAGTTTAATGCGCTCTACTCTCCTTTGCTTGTCTTTCTCCAAATTAACACATTCTTGTAGAGAATTTGTTGGTAGTCCAAGCCATCTTATTTCCTTCTTCTCTTTTGATATAATGTTCATTGCCATAAGAACATTCAAGGCATCATAGACACGTCTTCGAATATTCTTCTGATCATACTGTTGCTGCACACCAATGTGTTATATAGTGCACAATTAAAATAGTAAACAAAAAATCAAACAACAGGTTGTGCAAATACTCTAACAATTTATATTGTGTATATGTCTGTATAATTATAATAAAGAACTATTGGAGAAGTTTCGTAAGAGGATTTTTATCTTACAATGGAGCATTGAACAATGTGATACCCAAAGAGTATAATCTCATATAATAGGTTCCATCACAATGTTTAGGGTAATTTGTTATAAAATTTCCATACTATTCTGCAAGTTCCTTAAAAACATGGACTGATAAGGGAAATGAAATACACCTAGAATGATGCCAAAATCCTTTTCTTTTTTTTAATACAAACAATAACAATATTAATAACTTTTCCATTAACATCATAACATTCTGAAAGATCCAATTTTGATGTTCAAAAAATTAACTTTAATTATTGTTTCTCAAGGAGTCCACTGTTCAACAATTTAACACAGTTAATACTAGTATTTTATAAAGAAATTTATATTTATTTTTGGAGCCTCTAATGCAATGACTCACTACATTTTTGTATCAGTGCAAGAACATTGGTAGAAATACAACAATAACATGAAGGTTAACTCAACCTTTCAGTTGATATATAAAAGTTAACGTACACAAGTTGAGAATGAAAAGGTAAGCATTTTCTAATCATTTTTGAGGTTTTAAAAAGTATAAAGTTCTAAAGAAAAAAAACCTTTAAAAAAAAAAAATCTTTTGTTAATGTATATTTTCTGAAGAGGTGTTTTTTAATTAAAAAAAAATTATTTATTTAACTGTGCCATTATAACATAACAAGTACTTTAAGTGTAGTTTTATGATAAAATGTGTACCTGGTCCATTGGTGAAGTCATCACACTAGGATTGGTAAACTCTGCAACAAGTTCATCTGCCACTTCATTGTATGACGTAGTACCTTTCTTACATACTTTTTCACAAACTTTCATGGAAAAATGTCTTAAACCTTTGCCAACTTTTTCAGATTTCCTACGTTTGCTGAAATGCGATAATTCACATTATTATTATTATTATTATTATTATTATTATTATTATTATTATTATTATTATTATTATTTAAATATTGAAGACATTAAAAATAATAATAGTCAAGATCAGTACCAAAATTGCATGGCATATTAAAACAAAAAATGAGTTCTTTTGGAAGTACTTGACCATTAATTAGCATGCACACAAACACATGCCCCACATACACAAACCTGCAAATATGCTTGAAACAAACTCTCAACAGCAATATTCTTCCCCTACATGCTAATTCAATTTAAAAACACTTGTTTGGCTAGCATTCCCTTCTAATGATGTAACTTTCAAATCCAATTCTTATTTAACTTAAACTTCCTAACTTTTTTAGTACATTTGACTTCTGCCTATTCACAGGTGCAAAATGTGACAAGAAGCTGTTAGAAAGAATACACAAGAGAAACAAAACTCAAAATATTTTGTTTTAAAATAGCAACTAATTAAATCAAACTGTATATCTTACTTGTTAATTTAAAATTAACTAACAGTTTAGCTCTGGTGAAGCCTTCCTCTCTCATAGTTTCCCTACTAACTACCAAAAGCAAGCTAAAATTCTATGGGCTGAAATATAATTTCAGAGTTCTTTCCTCCATTTCATTCTGTTTCCTCCATTTTTACTTGACATGAAATGTCATGCAGATATCACTATCCTTATATCCCAATGGGAAAGAAAAAAAAAAAAGAAAGAAAAAAAAAAAAAAAAAAAAAAACACAGACAACTGTCAGTAGGTTTGGATAACAGTAAGAAGTTAAAACTATGTTAATATTTTTTATTAAACCCACTTAATTAGAACATAAACGGTTCTCAACTAAACAACAACAACACCTTGAAAGAAGAATTATAATGGGCATGTAATTAGATTGCATATTGACAACAAATGACAGTTCATGTAAGTAAGGAACTAAATTCAAACAAATTATTCTTTATGCAAAATACTTTCAAACCCTTGAGATTGACCAAACAAATAATTATTAGCATACAAGTAATTTAACACTGAAATGACAATAAATTTACTTCTAAATTTTGCATTCAAAGTGCTGCATTTTCAATAAGATACAATTTATTTTTAAGAAGATAATGTTATGAATCAGCCTCAAAGTTTTTATATTTGGATTGAAATTACTACAGAGTCAACTTGAAAAGTAAATTTCAGCCCATAATGCAAATGCTTTGTGAACAGTTTAGTTTACAAAAGCAACAAAGCAGAAACAAATTGCATAAAAGCACCTGGATGCAGTTCTGGCAGGTGGGTAGAGGATTCACTGGATTAACAAAAGGAGAGTTGAGGTACAATTCAGGACATCGTCAAGTTGTGATTCTTTCGGGCGGATGATGGTCTCCACGGTAGAACACAATGGGATTCAGAGTGGATCATGCAGGTTCAAGAGTAGTCCACCACCATCATTTGAACTTAAAACAGTGAAAAATTTTAAACACCATGGTGTTGTATTGCCTAGACAGCATTTTCCAAAGTCTAAAAGGCCACACTAACAATTTCAAACGTACTAATGGGTTTTACAGAACTAATGTACAGGAAAATATAAAATAATTTCCATAAAAACATTTTAATTAGTAATTTAAATTACGAATAGAAAATATTCATTCCCCATCCAGTATCTAAATATCTCTCCTTGCAATGACTGCAATTAAAATCTCTCATTGCAAAAAATTGTGTTTTATTTATTTATTTAGAACTTGAAAATATTGTTCCTATTCCAGTTGTTTTAAAAGATTTTTTTTCCATCTTAGCTTGAAACAGATTTTTCAATAAAACCGCTTATCTAAGATGCCAATGAATACTTACTACTCAGGCATGAAGTCGTTCTCCACTTCCTGCCTTTTGCGGGAACCACTATGATCCAGAATGGGAGAAATGTAATTTTTAGGTGGGTTGTTTTGAATAACTTGGTTTTGTTGAGGTGGTGTCAAGCGTTGTGAAGAATTTAGAACCTGAAAATTTGATTGCATCTTAATAACTCGTGCTTTAGCACAAAGATGCTACAAGTAAAAAGAAAATTATACTCAAAGTTTGGCAATAATAAAATCAAATATCGATAACTTATTTCTGTATCCCTGCATCCCTTCTCCTTTACATTTGGCTAATTTGAAATCTTGTAATGAAATCTCAAAAATTGGACACCATCCCTTTGCCCTTCACGTTTTTGGTATTGAACTCCCTATGAATAATGAAAGACAGAATTTTTCTTCTAAAGAAACAGGAATTGATTGATAATAATTCAAAAGTATTAGTTCTAATATTTTATTTGAACGTTGGTTAACCTATAAGAAATATACTCTTTTCTTAGATTTATTCCTAAATTACAAAGCCTTCTTCCTTTGCACTAATGCTCACGGCATTGTACAATACTCACTACAGAATCTGAAGTCATGTGACGGATTTTTGGCAGGAGAGTTGGTTCTGCAGTCTTTAAAGTTGATACTTTCATAGTACCAGGAGCTGACTGAATTGGAATAGTGACCACTTGAGCAGTCCCTGTTAAAACAAATGTAATCCATATTACATATCCATTTAAAAAAAATGTGTGCTTTATTTAATATACAAGAAGTTTCATTATAATCTCAGTAAAAAAAAACAAAAAAACAACAGCAACAAAAAAAAACACACAAACTAGAATATTTATGAAACATAAAATTGTACAATTAATTTCATTCACCTCAGAATATCTTGAATCAAAGCCCAAGATAAGTTACAAAATAGCATTTAAATTTTGAACAATTTTTCTTTTCTAATCAATGGAGCAAGTACAGTGCTCCTATCATAACAAAAGTTTCCCCACACTTCAGTAATGTTTACAGCACTAACTCCATACATCACAGACCCTATTTGCTGAACTCATGAATATATATAATGCATTGTACAATTTTTTCTATTAAATCTCAATTAATGCCATTAGCTACCTTGACACTCAAATAATCTGACTAGAAAAAACTTAAGTTTTTTTTGTTATCTTACTAAGACATAATAATCAGATCCTAGTTATTTTACAAAAGAAATTGGTTTCAATTCAACAAATTAATTGTGGTCACACAAGCAAAAGTTTAAGCACTAATTTTCATTGCAATTCTTACGCCCCATGCATTGTATATAATTCAATTACTCAATTATGCTCCAGAAGTATTTCTGATTCTAATAATATCTGCAGTTAGATTTCATAGTTCAGCATCAGAAAAGTGTTGAAGTGAAATGCACTTTATTATGATAATATTAGTAACAAATATTGCCCCCCCCCTAATTATTTTCAGTTAAGTATGAATTCACCAACTCAAACAACTCTACAATTTTTGAGTAGAATAATGTATTTTTGGATAAATAATACTTGAGTAGAAATAGAAAAATCAGCATTTCATAATCAATTTGCTAACCCCTGAATATTAATACAATTAGTAAATTATCTTCACAGAACTAATCCCTAAATATTTTCAAGAAATTATTGTACCCTTAATAATATAAAATCAATCTTGTTTTAGAGTGTCTTATTTGAAGATAAAAATATCTGTAACTCAAGGTTTGGCATAGTTAAGTACTATCTACTACAGTTTTGGTGAACCTCTATAAAATAATAAACAAATCTTGATTGCTAGATTCATTGTATCTGATGTCTCTAAAATGATCTCAACTATGATTGGTTTTATTATTTCTCAGGCACAGTACATTGCCGCAAATTTAAAAATCTTCTGGCCTTCTTCACTCTATTTTACATTGTTCAGTCTGGACGTCCAAGGGCAGCCTTGGCAGTCCCTTGCTGCAGTGTTGGAGAACTTTCTTCATTTCTGTATTTTCTTTGCCATGTCACTTGTTTTCTTCTGATCTTCCCCCAGACTTACAATGTCATAGCTAGACAAGTTCTCACTGATTTTTAACTTATAGTCTGTGTTCAGGAAATCTTCAGCCTCATTTGAACTATCATTGATGAGCTTAAATAATTTAGGCAAGGCTCCCTCAAACTCTTTCACTCATTATAAATGTAACAAAAATATCTCACAAGATCCTCTACTTGCAAACCAGAAGTGTTATGTAAATGCCTGGTGCCAAGGCAAAAAATGTTTTTCCAGGAAGTTGTGATTACTATACTCACTCTTAACTAGCCTTCTAGTGCTTATTTGTGATGTACATGGATAGAGACCAATGACCAACTTCACTACAACAGCACGTTTACTACATCCAGTCAGCTGAACGAGGGTTCAAACAAAGTATATGACAAATACTAAAATTAACCTTCATATGGTACTTGTGAGATGAAAATCCAGTATTAAATTTTAGGGTAAATGTAGGAGAAAAGTTAAAATTACCGTGCAAACAAACTTTTCCTACAATTTGTTTAAGAACCTCTCCAAAAGACACTAAAAACTTTTCCCTATTCTTTCCCTTTTTTCTTTCACAATCTCATTTTGTATTATGATAACACTGTAATAGTAATAATAATAATAGTTTCCAATAATATATTTTCATCTGCTCGCCATCACTACTCACTAATTACTTTTTTATGAATGGTCAGCAATCCATTATTACCTGACCGTTCTCTTGATTTCAAAGAACATTTCATCCCACATATTAAACCAATGTGATTATCATTTCACATAATGAAAACAATCAAGAAATTATTATAACACCACAATTTTTGTTAGCCACAAATTTAAAACGAAAGGTCTTTTCGTTAGCAAAGATGAAATGTTTATAAAATTAATAATGTGTGACAATTTTATAGCCTTAAGGTATATTACAATAAAAACACTAGTCCATAAAAATTATGAATTATAAATGCTTCCTTTATTTTTAATTTTATGCAAAGGAAACTTTAGTCCTGCAGCATCAAATATTGGTAACAATTTAGTTTAGTTACCTTAACAAATGTAATATTCAGACCTGGTCTGTACTTGCTGCTCACAGGAAAGCACATATGCCCAGTGGTAGCAACCCAAAAGAGGGAAGGAGTAGAGGAAGAGGGGGGTGTCTCAGAGCTTCAGCCTCTCCTCTTCTGAAGCTGATTAAAGATTCCAACGTAGTTTAATTATTTTCTATAGTCTGACATTTTAACAACAGTATAACAGTATAAATGACAATAAAGAAAATAAATTTTAAATTCAGCATAATCATCAAGTAAGCTAGACATAAATACCTACAGTCATTCCCTGAAAAATCCAGGGTGTGCCACTGAACACTCACATCAATTTTATCAACATATCTGCATTAATGTGTTGCTGTACTGAATCGTGATGATAATGTGTTTGTTCACATAGGCATAGCACAACAATATCACAAGACATATTACAACACTTAATAAACAATATCATTGATCTTCAGCTTCCTAAAAAAAATTGAAACCTACTAAAAACAAACAAACAATCCTCACAGCTCTGAGCTTCCCCCTCCCACAGTAACCATTTACCACAGACAATTGATTGATTTATTTTGATAAATTACCTCTAAACCTACACAATATTGAGAATATTGCTATCTTCAAATTGATAAAAATTTAATCAAAACTTATTTTTCTGCAGCTGAATTTCAACTTCAAATTACATTATGCCTTATTGCATTGTTAAAGACCATTTTCACCCTTCATTGAATGTAAATAAACAATGAAAGTACATTCATACTTTTTGTCACATTGTGTTATACCAACATAATTTTTCATTCATCATACTCAATTCATTCCACTTCTTCATACTTAGAAGATATATTCAAAATTTGAGTGGGTGAGAAATAATTGTTGATTACAGCCTGAAAGGGAGAGGTGGCACCCACACCCACATTTGGGAATATCTTCTAACAGCCTGTGATTACTCACTCTGACCAGTTCCTTTGGAGCCCTGAAAGCTGAGTGTTCGCAGCACCTGGGGTCCTGAAGCAAGAACAGCAGTTCCCTGAAAGAAAATAAAATAAGAATTTTAGTAACATTCCTTTAAACATTTATTTTAGATTTTTTCAAACCATACAATGTTTGTAAGAATAATTTTGTACATATTTTTAATTTGAATTTCTGAAAGTATTCAGTTTAAAGGTCTCCCAATTGTTTTTTACAGTATACATATTAACATTACTAGCAAATTTATACGTGCTTTTAGCATTGAATTGCTTTATTCCAAAAATTCTATTTTCTCAATTGAAAGCAAAATCTTTCATGAAACAGAGGTTTGTTCAGTTGAATGTTCACAAACCAACTCCATAACCATACATCCACTTCGAAGTTCAGTTCATACAATCATAATTTAATCCAAAACTTTTCCCACTTCTTTCTCAAAAATAACAACTAGTGGCCACACTTTAGGAGTTTGTGCTTCTTTTTAAGGTGAAGTAACATCTCTATGTAGACATTAAAACAAGACCAGCAGTTACTGTTAATGAATTTAAAAGGTGGGCACTAATTCAAAGAATCACTTCTTTGATGTTCACAGCAATTATTATTTGCTCTGGAATATGCACTTTTGTTTACAATACAGCAGGAGTGCTGCATTCTGGTCAATTGGCATCACCCAAAGCCACGAGAAACTCTTTCATTTTCAGGTTCACAAATTTCTTTCTTAAGAAATGGCCAGAAATAGAATCTGTGTAGCTGTAATAAATATATGAAGTTATAGCCCATCCTCAAATCAAATTTTCCCGAATCCTGATGATTTTCAACACACGATTTATACATCCGCAAATTTGTGAGGTATAAAACATGTTGAACTTCAGTTTTCACTGTTTTTATTGTGTGAGAGAAGTGGTATTCATTTTTACTACACCCCCACACATATTTATAATATAAAAAGTACTTTAATTTTATTGAGAAGCAAAATATAAAAATTATTTTGGCTTCAATCCTTCTCTTTTTGTTTTCAAACTTCATTTTCTAACTCTCTACATTGATAGAAAAATGTCACACACACACACACATGAAAAAAGAAGAGTTGATATGACAAAAGATACTGATTCGAGTTAGATATTCTCAGTTTTTAATTTTTTTTATTATTGTAAAATATTTCTTAAAGACTACCTAGTATTGAAAAGAAAGGAAAGAAAGAAAGAAAGGAAAGGAAAGAGAATGGAAAGAAAGTTGAAGTCGCTTAGGACTGGAAGGTTATTCTAATTAGAAACTTAATCACATTTCCATTTCAATATGCCTACAAACTTTTTCAGCTACAGAACTTGTGAGAATTACAAAAACATTTTAATTGATATCAACAAATTTTATTACCTACAATTTTTCATACTACAACATTAACAAAGTACAAAAAAGGTAGGGTCTATTAGGATCTATGCAGTATTAATTATATTTCATAATATTTTGTATCATAATTATCGCAAGTAATTAAAGTAATTGTGAAAGGGAAAAAAAAACCACAAACAAACAAAAAAACAAACTATATTTAAACTGAAATTGACTAAGTAAAAAACAAAACCAAAGAAATGACATGGTGTGCACATGTGCAAAAGGAAATTCCAAGGCAGAATTTTATTCAACTGATACATGGATTCCCGAGATATATTTCGTGGTGACAAAGCACACAGCGATAAGGATCCAAAAGACGACAATGCTAAGTGCAGCGGAGAATCCACGCTGAGAGAATGGGCCTTCAAAAATAAACAGCTAAATTTACTCTCCTCCGACCAAAACATCGCTCCATAACTTTCATTTCACGTTCCGGGGAGCGGCGGCTGTTGAAAGGAACACCCAGGCCGCACTTAAAGCCGATATAGCCTTGCGCAGACCGCGCGCGGTAATCGAATACCAGGCGGCGGCGCCGCTGCCAATGCCGCCTCTTTGCCCACGCAATGATAACGATCGTGCTAAAACGTTTCATTCCAGAGGCAGCACTCCCTCCCCACGCCCTCAATCCCAACGTGCACTCTCGAGCACGCACGCATGCACACACACACACACACACACACACACACACACACACACACACACACACACACACGCCCGCCCGCGTGGGGACGGCACTGACCCGAGGCGCGCGCCTCCTCCGGCCGGCCACGCGTGCGCGGGGGGCGTGGCGCTGCCAAACGGGTCTCGCTTTGGCCCGCGCGTGTGGACACGGGAGGCAAGAGGGGGGCGGGGCGGGGACGCAGCAACTTGGGCCGTGGGCAACGCGCCCCCGCCTTCGCGTCTCCGGCAAGCGCGACGCAACGCGACCTGCGGCGCGGCGAACGCAGAGCGGCGTCGCGACGTTCCTGCCGGCGCGGCGCTCGCCGGCCCACTGCAGAGCGGCCGCGTGGCGCCTGCGCCGCCGCCTCTGACGACGCGCCGGCGCCGGGGCTGCCCGACGCGGCGGGAGGGAGGGCGGCGGGGACGCCACGCCGCGGCGCGCGGTGCTTGCCGAGCCCCCCCGGGCGCTGCGCTGCGCCGCGCCGCGGAGGAAGAGGCGGCGTTATGGCCCGGAAAGGTGCTCGCGCACGCTCGAGATGCGTGGCAGTTTCACCCGCTCGGACAGACTATCGCCTGTATTCTCCGATTAAAACAGAGAGCGAATTGACTTTTAATCAGCTGGCATGAGGTTACCCGATTGAACGCTTCAATTTCAAAAATTGAGGCGTAACGTTGCTCCCGATTGGATAACCGCGTTTTAGCTCATCAAAAGTCAATTCCTCCTCCGTTTTACGTGGAATAAAATCACAATCGGGGGGGGGGGGGGGGGGGTTAAAACTGTCAGGAACGAAATCCATCGGCTCCCGTTTTTTCCGTTCCTTTAATTTGGAACCTTGGGCACCTTAAATAGTATTTTTGTGTTGTGGTAAAACTCGTTTTACTCTTCCTACCTGGTAAAACACTAGTGGCTCTGACCAAACCCAGCAGGTGAAATAGCCATGAACTAAACCCACCTGCTCGCAATATTATTTATAATATACGTTCGGGGTTGCGTGCTTATGGTTTGTGAGCAACATCCGAGCACGATTTTGTACGGATCTGGTAACGACATCCAGGCAAAAGAGTAGTCAGGCGGCCTCGGAGCTGAGGACAGCGCAATTAACCCAGACGGGCAAAACTGGGCACCTGCAGGGGCCTTCGGGACGCGGTGAAATATGAAACTCACGAACCTAGATTAACAATCTCGCTAATCTCGAGGGTGAATGCACTACCTTGCCTCTCTCGTCCCCAGGAAAGTATGTCCGTCTGTGAGCTGCCGAACGTCTTTTGCAAGTCTTTTGTAGGGTCAAAGGTGAACTTTTCAATAATTTCGTGGGGTTGCATCACTTTTGGCAACGAAAATACTTACAATTCTTTAGCAAGGAATGCAAATAAAATGAAACCACAATTTTACGTTTTACGATTATTACTACGATACTTACAAATCGCTTTCAAATGATGAACCAGTAACATGACTGATTTAGCCGAACAGCAAATTATTTCCAAGGCGCGCCGTAAGTTATCTCAAAATAAAAAATAAAAAAATTCGTGAATTCTGACGAAAAACGTTGACACAAAATTGTATAGTTAACAAACTGTTACATCACACTCACAACAAAAGGTTCAATTCCCATCATTACCCGTGGCACCGAAGTAATGTAATACTGCAATTTCTACCCATATTAACAAATCTCAGCCACTACTTTTAAAACACATTACCACTCGAAGTGCGTGTGATGCAATAACTAATTCTTTTAAAACTAATACAATACAAATTCAACAACTCAAAACATTCCCATAAAAGAGAAACATTGTCACTTTCACCAATAAGTCAAAATTCAAACGGCCGTGTCGCGGCGATGCCAGTCTTGTATCGCGAGCGCGTCACAGTTCCAAAGAAAACTACTAATAGACCTATTTTCAAAAAGGCTACATCTCTTACTATCTCGTTTTTCTGTGACGGATATGGAATCTTTCTTATATAATACAGCAAATTATATCCAACTAACTCTTCGGCCATCTCGTTAAAGACTCAAAATACTTTTAAAAGGGCGAAGAAAATTCGAATTTGCAATTTTCGAAAGATCACCGGTTGAGATCAATGGCGGATATTTGAAAGCGCGCTTTGCTCAACTTGACGCACTCTAAAAAACATTTCCTTGTATTGTCGACAATCTAACTGCTTTTTCACACAATTTTAAGAAAATTTCGCCAGAAATTATGAAAACAACCCATACATAGAAAAATCTCTATATGAAACCATTACGGTAAAATCTGTATGAGAAAGAAATTTGATTAGAAACAAAATAAACAGGATACTAGAGTCAATTTCACATCACTCTTCATCAATAAGAAAAGCAGGAAGTATTCGTGTTCCTTTGTCAGCAAAAGCAGAATTTAGACGCCCGCGCACTCTCACCGACTTAGATGTTACCGAAGACGCCGTCTTATTGAAGTCGTTCTCACTAGGTTGCTACACACGAAGTTAGAGCTCTCTGCCGCTCACATGCAATTTTATATTCAGCTGTGCTCGCACAACTTTCTGACAAGTACTATGAAATACATGAAGAGGCAATGCGGATGTGAGGCGGAGAAGGCTGAAGTACCTCAGAACGCGGTCCCACGCAATTGTTTCTATGAATTTCCAACATCAACCCCTAAATTATTTAGCCACTTATTTACGGAATACAATTCATTTATGTAAAGACGACAAACATACCAAAGGACTTGTCTTCGGCCAAACACGTTAGTTTTGATCCTACAGATAGATGACATAGTTTAAGAAGTTACAGGCAACCTTACCATGATGTTTTAAATAGAAAATTACGACAAGTACGTCTCCCCCCTCCCCCAGAGACGTGTGTTTCAAAGTCTCATCTACAGAAAATCCATAATTTAGAGTGGGAGTTGAATTGGCTCCGATCTTCGGGTTCTACAAAACGGTTTTGTCTGTTATGGCTATGAACAGCATGCAATCAACTATGCATCACTTTACCGATCCACAAGTGGAGGGATGCCATAAGACTCAACAATATAAATTCGTACGTTATTGTACAAAAAATTTTAGTTTAAACTAGTCTGGTACTAAAATCCAATCGGGGCAAAACAAGTTTAAGTACTTCCAATTTGTCAAAACAGTGGAATGTTAATTAGCATTAATGAACCAAAAAACCTCTTACTTTCAATACGTCACACTTATCTACTGTTCTATGGTCAATGGCTGCCAAAAAGATAAATTGGTATTCCATGAGCTAAAAAGTATTCTAAAAAGGGGCGGGTCTGTGGGAAGCAACGAGCTCTGCACGTTCGTATTGTAATTTTATTTTAAATCTTTCAAATGGAATAAATTAATAACTCAATCAAATGAAGATCAGTTGATGCTTGGAGGCAGCATCGCAGTTTCCTGTGTAGCGTCGCTGAACGTAAAGTCTTCGGGTTTGAGCCCCAGCGGATTTGCGCACAATTTTCACAGCTACGTGCAATTCAGCCCCTCGAGGAAGAGAAGGTAGTTGCCGGCAGCACTGATCGCTGATTTTCCGTGGTTTCTCCGATCAATACCACGTGAATGCCAGAGCAGGACCTTAAACCGGCCTGAGACCGCGCGCCATCTTTCCTTACACTACCACGTCTGGAGATCAGACGGGAGCTGAAAGCTTGTTCCGACAGTGATGGTATTCCATTATGGGAGATAACTGGAGGGGGAAACCCCCCGCAAATCGATCCGTAGGTCCCCGCTGGATATCATGTTTTAGCGGGGAAGGATTACAGCCACCTTCAGGTATGTAACATGCATTTCACTCGAGGAACTAATGATAATAGTGGTTGACGAACCCGGAAGCACAATTGATTAAAGGAGTACAATTATGTCTAGATGAATAACATGAGAGTACATCGTACTTGATTTTCTAGTATTATTGAAGAGCTGAATTCTAATTCTGTAGTGTTAAATCTGAAACGTAAGGAATGGTGTAGCGACATCAGACGAATGTAACGAGGAAGTCTGTAGAAGACACCTGGAAGTTGATGAATTAAGACTGTCATCATGCTGAGACAGGTTTGTCGATCCCAAAGGTAAAAGGGCATTCGTGGATAAAATAAATGATTTTGCTTATATGTAGCATACAATCAGTTCATTCAAAAATACTGCGTTGTATTTGCAAGTTGCGTCGACACCGATAACTACAATGTTTAAATAGGTTTTGTGTTCAGAAATATGAATGTTAAGTGACTGAATAATGATTTAATCAACATTCTAAACTTTCGATTTTACGTTCTTGAATTTGCACGCATGCATTGATGAAGAGCGGCAATGCTTGAGAAGCGTTCCCTGAAGTCTTGTGTGGCTGTTTCGAGTGTCTTCCGAAGCAAAATCGGGCCTCGTGATAACGCTCGCTTCTTGCACAAATTATTCCTACGCTTTGCGTTTTAGTGCATCCGGCAGAAAGGATAGTCCTATCGCTTGCAAGGCCTTCTTGTCTGATGATAACGCAGTCTTTAATGTTTCGAGGCACAAATGCCATTTTCAACCACGAAGAGTTTCTCCAGCAAAATACACGATTTTCAGTATATGAACTTGTTACTAAAATTTGAATGACAGTAATCAGCAATTTAATAAGTAAATTCACGAAAATTAGCACTGATATTCACGATTCTAAGTAATAATGGTTGACTTTCTCCATTACTACTTTCTCGCTACGAGTAGAGAATTCCAGATAATAAATCCAGAACCCCCCCCCCGTCTCACGTGGTGTAGCCAGAATCAATGTTTTGTAGGTTCTTGATATCGAAAAATCGAATGACGGCAAACGTCTGTCTATCTGTGAACAACACTAGAACTAAACCTTTCAGCACATTTTCCCCAAAATTGATATTCCTCAATCGATCTGGCTGATGTCGCTGTCGTCAAAATCCTGATTTTTCGAAAACTGCAAAAGTTCAAAGATTTTTTCGGAGTCTTCATACAACTAAAATTCTAAAGACAGAGATTTTTCCCTTAATGAAATCTGGTCCTTAAAGATATATTTTGAAGGAAGGTCGTGTAGAATGTTTCGAAAATTTGAGTACTTTTCGCGTAATTTTGCGTGAAAATACGAGCGAGAAAGTACGTGCTGTTTTAGCACTAGTTGAGCCCAAGCGAGGGACGAGACACTGTTTATTTCCAGTGTAGATTGTCTAAGAAGTTGACGATGGTTCAGGTGGATAAGCAGTAATATTACGAGTATTCAACAAACATGAGACAACTCCATGCCTTGGCGACACTATTTCTTGGAATCTGTCTTTGATGGTGCTTCACAAGCCCACGCGTCAACGTGACTAATATTATTTATTTTACATGTACGAACGTGCACATAACGGGTTTTGGCTACACGTAAAATAAGTTTCTTATTGGATCACCTTTTTCGCTTTTTACTCTGGCAGTACCCATCATTAAGACAAAAAAAGTAATTTAATCTACTACACACATGCAAACAAATAGAACATTATAGTGCTCGAATAATTTGCTTTTTCTTCTGCATGAAGCAAAACTATTAATTCTCTCTACTCAAATTTCCAGCGTTTTAGGTCAACGTACTAGAATTTGAATTGACTTTCATACCAAGGAAAGGTTCGCCATATCTTCTATTTTCAAAGTAGTGTCCAATCTCCAGAACAATTGATCTTCCCCACTCTCATATACAGTGGTGAGCCTTATTTGTATCTGGTCACAAAGTCACTTTTCTCACTTCGTTTTGCCGTTTAAAACGTTTAGTGCAGCGTTTCCAAAGCAACTGAAATCTCTTCCATGTAAATAAACATTCATTAAAAAAATCTGTTTAACATAGTATTAAGAAAAATGGAACACAAAATTTTGTTCAGAGTTATCGGTATTTCGTTACTTCTCAATGTTCTAATATATAAGGAGGGGTCAAAACATTACTACACATAGTAAACGTTTAAAACTTTTGTATTAGGGGTTGTCCATAAATTATAAAACACCGAAGAGGGGAGAGGGTTGCGTAATGCCGATCTATTTTGAAATCTTTCAACATTTCCTGAAATACTCCCTTTTATTGACTCACACTAAAACATAACCATATTAACAAATTAAATCAAAAATATAAATAAAGAAGTTTAAATGGTTACAACAAATTAAAATATTTTTCGTCACTGATGTATTGATTGAATCTATTAGACTACGAAGAAAATATTCAAAACTAATCTATATTATTTTCTAGAATCCAATTAAGTTGGCGCAGTTGACTCAGCCTGTGCATTGTCCACGACGGCGTGTGCACGCCTTGTCAACATTCTTCTCGCATTCAAAAATTGTCGCCAATCTTGCGTGCAGTGGGCACCACCAAGTAATTCTCACGTTAATTACCTTAAATTTTAGTATACAACACAAATACAATTAAAACAACCTGTTTCTGCATTATAATTGATTTTTAATTGACTTGTGTTGTATTAGTATACAACACAAATACAATTAAAACAATCGGTTTCTGCATTATAATTGATTTTTACTTATTATAATGAGGGGGTATTGTCGCAAGCAAGGAGGTTCAAATGCGCATTACAGGGGGGAGAGGGGGGTATTGAAAACGCTCCGAATTTGCGTTACTTAATTATAAATAGCCCCTTACTTTTTATTATTCTTTCTCACCAATTTTAACAATTAATACAACTTGTTGCTGCTTTATAATTGATTTTTACTTATTATAATGAAGGAGCGTGTACGAAAAAAGTACAGCAAGAAACCATTTCGCACTTCGAGATAACAGTGCAACAAACAGGAAAAATTTACACCCGCAGCGTGGTTTCCACGAAAAACTCCCTCCCCACCACAGATACACATTCATACATACACAGGCATGCACGCACGCACGACCCGCATGGCCCCGTCCTCCCTCCTCCCTCACCAAGTCCCCCGTCTCGCGTTAAAGGGCAACAGGGAAATTTAAAACCGCGGCGGCGGCGGCGGCGGCGGCTCGGGAGCACACAAACCGCCCGCTGGCCCCGCCCCCCGCCGCCGCCACCTGCCGTGCGTCGCTGCGCCTCGCCTTGCTTCGCGCCGAGCACGGCCGAGGCGGCCACCGCGCCGCGTCGACCCGACACGCATGCAGGCATGGCGCACGTCCATGCGGTGAAGGGGGGGGGGAGACGTCGACTACTAAGCTGCGACCGGTGACCAAACAAACGGCTCCAAGTACTTTGCGGAATATTATCTCCATGGCACGAGCCAACTTTTCATGCCGAGGGTGCTTTTTTACCGAGTTATGAAGCAGGAGATGAAAATTCTGTACTTCCGGTTACCTTATGAAAAATTATGACTTTTTCTATTTTTTACTCGCTTCCTCACGGGAAACGTGGTGATAAGAGATAATTGGAAAAGAGTTTTGGGTTTAGCTTTGCACATGATATACCGAAATAGTTGTAAATTAAGGGGATTTCTGGAGAGGCGTGATTTCGCAACTTTCCCCAATCGACCATCTCTAAGTCAAAAACTACCATACCTAGGACCCAAATGAGGATCCAGTAACTCGTCTTGTATTATGGACAACTTCGGATATTCGAAACAATGTTTCAAATAGGATTAAATGACACTCCTGCCTTAAAAAAGTACACGCTACTTGCTGTTTTGAAAAATAGCAAATGGCATCAACGGAAAATACAGAACATATTTGTTCCAACATTCAGTAAAAATCTACCTCACATCTTTAAGAAGCCAAATCTTGAATAAAATGAGTCGATAACAATTGTTATGAATTTGCAAAAATATCCATTTACATTTTAGAAAACAGCAACCGGTAATCGACCTACTTTTTCCTACAAATCAACTCTAGTTCAGAGAAATTATGAAAAACTAGAATGAATCAAGATTCGCGAACTCAAAAATGAATTTAAACAACACAAAGAAAGGAATGTCAGACCACCCCATATGCCAGAAACTGCCATTTTCTCTATGTAGAACAACAGGGTGCCTTCCGGATCAACTCAGCCACTTTTCGGTCCCCGCCAACACCCCGACGCGACAGCTCGCGCGTCCCCGCAGTCCGGCAAGCGACGCGAGGCCGAAATAGGCGCGGCTAATGGACTGGGGCGGGCAATGCTCGCCCCGCCCCGCCCCGGCCTCAGCGTGGCCCGGAGCGGTGCGGTGCGGCCACTGATCTCTACTATAACTAGATGGGGCATGTTGATGTTTATGTTGCAGTTCCGCGGTGCTTTTAGAGACGTATCTCGCGAAATGATTAGATCATTTCAGCTGTGTATTTAGTTACGCTCCTTCATAAGTACCTCATCACTATGTTTTATTTTATTTATTTATTTATTTTTCTTCATTTAAGTTTAGGGGCCCTTTAGCTACTACGGTGATTTTGAAACCCACGAGTGACCAAATGACATGATCGCGATAATGACCATGAGGTAAATGGAGAAATATGAGGCATGGGAAACAAGAGGATCTCGAAAAAACGATTGAGAAGTCGCTTTGTCCACCACATTCTTCACGGATTCGCCGAGAATAGAAACCCAGCCCCATCGGAGGAAGGTGTGCGCAAGCACAATCAGCAGGTGATGAGACACCTCAATGTATATATTAGTTATTTAAGGTCACATCAACATCTAGGTCATTAGCGACCACTATTGCATTAAACGGTATGGTAACTGTGATATGACATGATATGGTCGAGGACGAAAAGACGAACACACACAACCACGCTCAAGGCGGGACTCGAATCCCCGATCTTTCGGTCCGAGATCGCCACGGCACTATTGTCTTAACACTCTCGGCCACCCGGACCGGCGATTATATTTTTGTTTTCCTTCTTTCAGACTTCTGTAAAACTAACGAACAAATTCTTTTGCCCATTGTTTTGCGTTCAAAGGAAGTTACCCCTCATGGACAGGGCGCGGAACGGGGCGGGGTGTGACGGGACGCGGCGGGGAGTGACGGGACGCGGCGGGGAGTGACGGGACGCGGCGGGGAGTGACGGGACGCGGCGGGGAGTGACGGGACGCGGCGGGGAGTGACGGGACGCGGCGGGGTGTGACGGGACGCGGCGGGGTGTGACGGGACGCGGCGGGGTGTGACGGGACGCGGCGGGGTGTGACGGGACGCAGCGGGGTGTGACGGGACGCGGCGGGGTGTGACGGGACGCGGCGGGGTGTGACGGGACGCGGCGGGGTGTGACGGGACGCGGCGGGGTGTGACGGGACGCGGCGGGGTGTGACGGGACGCGGCGGGGTGTGACGGGACGCGGCGGGGTGTGACGGGACGCGGCGGGGTGTGACGGGACGCGGCGGGGTGTGACGGGACGCGGCGGGGCTGATGCTGCAGCTGCAGAGACGGGTCGTGTTTGTGTTCGTAGAGCGTCGCGGCGTTTCGAGTTTGGGCGTCCCCCCGCCCCGGCCGCCGCCGTGCTTGTGGCGCGAGGTCACGCTGAGGACATCTGCACCCGGGCCGGGCGGCGAGGAAACCCCGTGTGCGGGTGCAGTGCGCCCGATCACGGCTTTTAGCGACCGATATCGCTCGCAACGCAGAACCCACGCTGCGCCGTATTATTGGAACAGCCGTGAACTTATTGATCAACGTGCATTAACACGACTCGCTAACCGCATTCTCGGAAAGGAACGCGATAGAGTCAATGAGTTGGTGTAACGGAAATGATACATTTTCCATTTTATTCTAGGGAAAAAACAAAATCAATTGAGTGGTAACGGAAGCGCAACTCTAAAAACGAGGCAGTCAAAACATGGGTCAACTTTTTTTCGCTCTGGATGTCACTGCGGGAGAAGGGTTTAAATATGGTTACAAAAAGTTACTAATCTCAAAATAAACTAAACTATTTCAGTTAGGGCACGACACAATTATGCTTATCAGAGATACACTAGTATTAGCCATGCTAAAAGAGACTCCCTATTCTTCACTCAAATCAGTACACAATATTGTAGTACCCTTAGGCGTTTGTGTCATTGCTCACTAAATTCGATTGTCATAGTTCAAACTGAACCTAAAATTTATACACTTATGTTCATATTAGAGTTTCTCAAACGCGAAGTCCATTGGAAACAACGGGAATGAATACAGGATACGAAAATTGTCATTTTTTCATGCGAACCCAAACTTACACCAATACACAGGTTGAGGAAACCATTTCGATACTCATGGTCAGACAGTTTTTAGAAGGAGTGATGAAGTGTGTAGAATGTGTGCGATTTGTGGGATTTTTACTTAGATCAAATGAGGGCACATTTTCGATGTCATTAATACTGCAGAAAAAATTATGAGAGAGCGTGTAATATGTTGAACGATAGGTTTGAAATTTTGTTTGGTCGAGGATGAATATTCATGCAAAATATTTAGCACACTTGCCATGTATCAAAAAGCTCAGTGAAATTTTATAGTTTCTCAGGTGACAAAAAATAGAATAGCCTAACACGACTCGTTCGATTCCATGCACATCTGAAAAATTAACTACAAATAGGTCATTTCCATATTTTGTACCCTTAAAGCATTGGAAGATGTAGAACCCACATTCACCAACAATTGAAAACATTGGAAGACATGTTAACGTATACAAATATTTTTCCCCTTTTATTCTCCATATATTGTTTTTCAGCAATGTCAATATCAATGTAATTTCGTTCGTATGTACGACGTTTTCTCTTGAAGCAAAGATTCTTACATTCCTCTCATCTTCGCCCAGTTCATGAAATTCATGTACTTGACAAGAAACATCACATATGGATGCGTTTGATCACGATAATCAGCACGGGGCAACAACAATGAATTATGGATGAACGAATAGCTTTTGTTACGAAATCGTAACCAATGGGCAGTGCTTCCTGTGGAGATAGGGCACATGTACCGTTCAGTCTTATCGCTAAACTGCTAGGCAATTTGCAAATGTCCGTAGGGAGCTAAAGATAGTAACCTTAGTTAACTTGCCACCGCATGTATCACTATCTCCATATGTTGCATGGTACCGAACTTCCTCCTGGTTAGACTAGGAGGAGGTAGGACATATATATTTGCGTAAAATATAGCTACTTGAGTTAGGGCTAGTTGCACCGCCCCGTGCGCGTCGTAGAATAATTTCAGCCTAAAGCTTTGAAGAAAGAAGGCGCGTTTCGGCGGACGCGTTCTCAACGTGCACAGTAAAGATTTTCGCGAGACCAAAAACGCCCAAGATTCATCGATTGGCATGAAAATAAAATATAACATTAATATCAGCCCGCATATTACATATGTTTTCAATTTTAGGCAGAGGCTGTATAACGTCGTTATTATAGCACGTCTTGGCCTGTGCAAGTGACGCAGGAGCCCAAGGCAGGGGCTTGGTGTCGCATGTACGGTATGGGCCCATCGCGTCATTGGATTCTCCAACCAACAGGATGTATCCCGTCTGAACCATTTTCACTTCCGTTATCAGTCACCCCTATGAGTGGGAAATACATTTTGCGATTTTTAATCACATGCCCAGTTAAGGGAATGACACTACCGCAAAGTGAAATGTTAGGATATGACTAGGACTGTGCGTGCCTGAGCTCTTACGGGCGAGTGGCAAGAGAAGCGAATTTACAGATGCAATCTTTGTTTCAAACTATGCTGCAAAAAGCAATGTCAACAAATGTGTTGTGTGTTTTAAGAATATGCAAACTTCTATTTATTCTCACTACTCCAACATTGTCTTCAGAAGCCAAACGCTCATTTGCAACAATGACGTGGATAAACATTAGTCTCGGGAA
This sequence comes from Gryllus longicercus, assembly GCA_038098605.1. Lineage (NCBI taxonomy): Eukaryota > Metazoa > Arthropoda > Insecta > Orthoptera > Gryllidae > Gryllus > Gryllus longicercus. The sequence continues at coordinate 6,376,775 of JAZDUA010000003.1, read as the reverse complement.
TACACTGACATCTCAGCGATTGTGCGCCTACGTAATGCTGTCAATAAATAAGCGATGAAATCACTTTCATGCGTTAGTGGAGAAATTTGCGCTCTCTAAAATCCTGGATTTTCAATTCCAGTAAACAATTAAATTTTAATTTTTGTAGGGAGATTGCTGGAGACGGTAATAAATATATTAAGAATTTTGTGGATGTTTTAACTATTATAACTTCGAGGTCGTCATCTTTGCAGGCTTCAATATAAAAATCCATTCAACGCAATAAACAAGTATTTAAAGCATTATATGAAGTTCATATTATTAATATTATAACACTATAAATTTTCCCCACGTCGGACATCGTGTCGCTTTTCTAACATGGCGCATCTATATTTTGTGCTCAGTGTTTTTATATTTTTGATATTTTGTTCGTAGATGAAAATTCGCACAATCATTTTTTTAAAGTTAAAATATGAAATAACTCTTGTACCACTGCCATTTTATGTTCGAAACAAACGAACGCGGTTTGTACTACTGTACTTTTTTCGAGAAGACTTCCTCTCGCTCGAGATGATCCCGACGCCCTATTATTTCCTTCGAGATCTTCATTTCAAAACATCCATGTGTTCTTTGGTCGATGTTGGTATGTGATTAACATAGATGTTTTAGTTTTGAACATCAGATATTTTGTGATCGGCGTGGCATCACTACTGCCACCTGGGCAACGCCGCGATGCAACCGCGCCGCATGGACCGCCAAGACCAGCCGTTCCCCGGGACGGCAAGAGATGTTGACCGAAGCAACACGGCACAGAGCGCCCTTTTCACAGGCTGGCGGCGGAGGCGGAGGCGGCGCTCCGCGGACGCCGCACCGCACTTCGCGCTCACCTTCGCCTCTCCTCCAATGACGAGGCGACATCGGAAGACTGGCAGGTGTAAAATTTGGGCGATTTACAATCCCGCTCTCGGTCTCTTCCAGTTGCGGAGAAGAAAATCATTCAGTGTGCTCGTTCAACAAAGGTAGGCACGCTGCAGAAGTTCAGAATAGGTTTCCTTGCGTATGAAGTGAAAGGTGGAAAAAGCTCACTTGTCATTGAGAATCGTTCTACAACGAAAAGTACTTGAGAGACAAATAAAATGATACATATTTATCCCTCCTTTTTTTCAGGCGAAAAAAGTACGGTTTAAACTATACGACGATGCTTAACGACTAAATTTGTGTTACGTGTGCATTGAACAAGTTTAATACAAACCTACTTTCGTTTGCTAGACTTGTAAACCCTAATAACTTGAGAAATTCTATGTAATTACAAAATCAAATCTTTCAACAGAACAACCATCCGTTCTTAATTCTATACCCTTCCAGTATAGATATTTACGAAGGGACGTTCTGGAGTAATTCCCCTCCCATTTCACGGACATGTCAACATGAGACTGGAGAACGTTCCAATTACAATCAAAAGTATTCTATAAAATATGCTAATGGTCTGAAACTTTTAATTCTAACGAATTCAAAGTCTCCGTTCGAACAATATAACACAATCTATTAGCGTAACTTTTTGCGCAATATTCGTGCTATTACATTCGAGATGACATGACTACGTAGTATATTTTCACCTCAAGAATCCGAAAGAGAATCTAGCCTGGAAGTTCAGAAGTCAAAATAATTGACACGAGCTGAAACTTGCTACCATCAATAGAATTATTTAGAAACTAATGAATCTTTTGCAGTGGTAACTCATAGCTATGTGTTCCAAGAAAATATTTTAAATAATTTACGCAGGGCACTCATTACAAATTCGCAAAACTTATTAGGAATTGCCAGTACCAATTAGTGGAATGTCAGATCCAACATGAACAGACTCTTCTTGATTCTGAAAGTATTGTGATAATATCTTGCATCGCATAAAAAACAGATTTAAATCTTAATACAAATCTTCGTCCTACTATGAAACCAACAACCACTTCCTCCTCACACAAATGCACATGCTAGCACGGTCATCATATTTGCATACCAATCCGCGATACGGTGGAAGGGAACGTGCCGCTTTTACATAATTTAAAATTAGTCATAACACTAATTTCATTTACTTCACACACTCTTCGAAACGATAAAGAAAGGATTAATGATTTATAGTAGAATCAACTAATACTCATTAACTATACATATCACTTGTAATAACGTTCCTTGAATAAAATGAAATTACGCCGTCAAAAGGCTCTCTCTTAGTTTATGGACAACCTAGACTGTCGTGTAACATGGAAACAAGAGACGGCCCTTGTACCCAAATAGTGCGCTTCAGGCGATCCTCACGACCCAGGCCGGTCTTCACAAAAAATAAATACCTCCAGGGAAGGAATTCCACTTCACGAGACCCGCGGCAGCTCTTCGCATAAGCCCTTCGGAAGTCTCCCACATGGTGCATACAAGTGACGAACGAAGTATAATGATTTTCCCACGTGATACTGTATAGATATAATACTGTATCTTTCTAGTACCAATTTCGTTTTTCTCTGTGATAGTGGGCCGCTAATCATATTACTGACGCGCGAGGTTATCAACAGTATTCAACGCAACAAAATCCAACGATCCACGTCGGAAGATTTTGTGCAATGGCGCCAAACTGATAGAAAGTTGAATTTACGAACATGCATTTTAGCATGCATTTTCTTGTATAAAAACCCTTCTTTATAGTTCTGGCCACCTCTAGGTTTAACCCGAGACTCTAGATTCAGTCATTCTTTTGCGCCGCCGATTTCGCCATTTATGCACAGAGGGGAAATGAGCATTGTGTTGGGAATCGTCCAAATATTAATCCACTCGAAATTCTCTATAACCTCTACAACTGGAATCATTTCTTAACTCGTGAACGCTACTTGGCAGGGCTATAGAGAGAGGTACCTATTAAATGGCGGTGACCGTTCAGGTTTTGCTATTCTCTCTATCTAGGGACTAGTTCGTCTCCCTCCCGGATGAATAGGGCATCATATGCAGGCGCCTCAAGGACATACCGAAGCTCCCTTGGTATCCATTTCTTGGGTCGCTCTACAGTGGAGGGCCCACCTTTATCTCACGCTCAGGTAGCTCATGGTTTCTTCTTTGTACTTCTATCTATATAGGGATTACTAAGCCAAGTCCATAGAGCGTTCAAGATCTTACAATAGCACACTACCGGTAGGCAAGGGACTTCGGAAAGACTCAGTTTTACAGGGACTGAGAATGCTTCAAGTTTCAAGTAACTGAAGACAGCCATGCCTTTCGCGGGCTTCGATGCAGCGGCCCTCGTGCTCGCACCTGCTTCAACCCCTGCGTCACCGGGTGAATCAAAATTTAAGTATTCCCATACTATATTAGGACTGAAATTACGTACGAATGTAATCACAGTCTCACATTCTCATTAATGAAGTTAACACTTTGGAACTTTTATTTGAGATATTACAAGTTCAAGATCATAACTAACCTAATTTCTCAGTTTTCGTAATATCAAATATTGATGTTAATGTGAACTAGTATAAAGCCACTATATCCCCTCCTCTTGGATTGTAAACTTTTACTTTGAAGAGCAATAGCATGCGTATTTTAAAAACCATTTTACCACGACTACTTACCGATATTCAGAAGAAAATTCTGTTGTCCCACATACAGAGGGTCTAATGGAATTTATTTCCAACGCGTTTTACTTTTTTTCCTCCAACTTTCTTTGAATCTTCAAGAAACGTAGCAACAACAGTATCAAAACAATCATAAAGATGGGTAAGTAAAATGCATTTCTCGCAAGAGTAAAGCTACTTTATTCGGTTCAGTTTCCACGAGAGAATACAGAGCACTCATAACTATTGAGATTAATGAATTATGATCTGAGAAAATTATATTGATCACCGCAATGAGAGTTAAATGAAGTTTACTTCTGCTGAAACATTTTTTTCTTCGATTTCTTCACTATTTCACGTACTGTTGCAGAAACAGTACTTCAACAATATAATATTAAAGATGACAAGTAAAATATCTTTCCCGCAAGCATAAATCTTATCTTACTAAATTCTGTTTCCTCAAAAACATGAATAGAACGCCAATATTACACGAAATAATAAATGTTTATAGCCTTTAATACCTGTAATAATAAATATGTTCAATGACAGACTTTCTCTTCAAACGTGCTCATTTAAATTCATAGCTGCTTGATGAGGGATGCCCTCCCGTAGCATCCTGTTTCCTGTGAGGCCTCTACGACCAGAGCACTCGCATTCCAACGCCACTCCACGTCTACGTGCCCAAACTCACAATCGCAATCACACTTTCCAATTATGAAACAGAACTAGACAGGTTCTAATCTCAATCACCCTAATTTACAACTCATCCCTCTTCCTCTCAGTTGTCGTCGTCCTCAAAGATACGAGGGATGATTCAAACGTTTCAAGCCTAATCTACGTTCTTCACATAAGCACCATATAAATAAAAACTATTATTATTATTATTATTATTATTATTATTATTATTATTATTATTATTATTATTATTATTGATAGCCGGCCACCTGGCGCAGACTTGCGATACAGGTCTGCGCCGAGGAGGTTGCAGGTTCGAGTCCTCCGTAAGCATGATCGTATTTTGACCCTTCATCCCTCAACATCATCCAATTACCTCATATTTCATTATTGAAGGCGTAATAACGTTGTCTTATCAAGGGAAACAGCCGAAAAGAAGCGAATCCCCATAAGTCTCACCGGGGCGGACTGGGCTTCAGAAGATAACTTGTAATCGTCATAAATGGCCGACACGATATGGCCGATGATGACGATGATAATAATAATAATAATAATAATAATAATAATAATAATAATCGGTGGCTCTTTGAAGATTAAAAGACATCAGCATTCTTCGTTGCTTATTTTCACTCGCGTTCCTGGGCACCACACAACGCTCGCACGCACCATGTCAAATGTCAAGTTTCGGGGGCTGAAAAAAATGTTTAACAAAATGATCGCACGCCGCTTGCAAATTACGATCACATTCGAAAGATTTTGTGATGATTACCCTTCACATTCTAATACTAAAATTTCAATAGGCATTGAATTTGAAATTGTCCATATCATTATACAGTATTTCAGTAAGCTCTTGAGTGTGCGGATGTGTGAGATTCCGTCACTGGCGTCTAGATCACTTCCCGTGCACCAATCGAGACCCACGAAGTGTCATTCGACGCGTCTCGGTTTCCTGATGGGAAATATTTTGTTTTAGACCCCGCTAGAAGATTTAAAGAAATTTCAAAAAATGTAGCTGTAATAAAATTTAACTATTAGCATCAAAACCTGTAAGTATATGGAACAACGATTATAATTTCGAAATTGCAATAAAAACAGTTCACATACCGTATGGAGGTAATACACAAGGCCATTGGCTGTTGGGAACTTTTGAACGGGAGTATAGCACTCATTATCAGCTACTACGATTCGTTGGGAAGTCCAATGCCAGATACTGAAAGAACATATTTAAACAAAGCTGGGCATAAAAGATATGTTCACCACATGGAACTATTTTTAAAACAGTTTACAGCGTCAGCGACGCCACATTTTGCTAGTGGGTAATATTTGTCCCAGGATATGACGCACAGGAAGGTGCGAACAAGTACGCAACTAAGAGTGCTAGTTCTTTATATAGCAAGTTTCAAAAATCCACCAATTAAATATTTATGAGCATGTGGCAAAATACCAGGTTGGGAAGTTTTCGACATATCTCGGTACGTTCCAAACCCATATGAGCATTACACTATGGAAACTCAGGATCCCGGAGATTCTCTCGCTGTACACTATGGAATCTCCATGGATAGAACAAACGAAAGTGTTATTAAGCAAGACGTCTAACTGTGCATTCAGTGCGACCACTAACAGCATTATTACCTCATTTTATTCATTTTGATTGCCGCCTTGCGTAGCTTCACAAAGAGTCAAGACCGCTCTAATCTGAAAACTGTATAAAGAGATCATCTCTGCATTTCTCACAGTCACGTCCTTATATCTTGAAAAAATCCACATCTGCACATAGTGAGGAACAAAATATGTAATTGGCAAACAATATTTTGAGTTTAGAAAAATTTCAGAAAAAATAAGATTGTGGTAGATTATTAAATTGTATACTTTTAATCTTCTTGACAAATTCGCATGATTGGAGTTTGAATATAGAAAGTTCGTATGTGTGTTAGAATTTAACTTCTCGCTTTTACTAAAGCTTGAGACATCAATAATAATAATAATAATAATAATAATAATAATAATAATAATAATAATAATGTGTGAACTTCAGAATAATCAACTTCAAATGTTTTCGTTAAGTTCTCCAGCCAACAAAATTTCTATTTATCGGTGTGAAGAAGATAAATTAAATGGCCAAACACATTCTAGGGGTATTGGAGATACTTTATCCTACGTTATCAGTCCATTACTTTGGTGTCAGCAAAACAAGTGAACGATCAAATCCATTTCAAACAATTTTACATTTACGCATCAGCTGGCACGTCCGCCCGATCCAAAACTACATTTTTTCAAGCATACAAATCATTTAACAACAGTTGCAATACAGCAACTCAAATGTATACGCACATTATCGCTTCGCTTCCGCCAAAACAACGGCCGAGGGCGGGCGTACCCGGGGGTAACGACCTCAAGAGTCGCGGAGCCAGGGCCGGCGTCATTGGCCTCTTGGTCATAGCGCACGTAGGCGCGGGCCACCCCCGCCCCCGCCCTGCGCGACCAGCTTCAGCTTCCTCTGCAGGCGCCAGCCGGCCGGCCCTCGGGACGCGGGGAGACGGTGGGGAACGCGGAAGAGGAAAAGAGACCTCAGGCCAGAGACGGGTGAAACACCGCGTTCCGAAGACACCTGAAACGGGGGAACGACGCTTTGGGGATAGACGTCTAATGAACGCGCCTATTACATTCCATCAACTACTCATGAACGGATACCTTTTCTTATGTAGTTTCGGAAAAGCAAGTGAAGTTTCGTAAAACCGCAAGGTACTAGGTTCATCTCCCAACGATGACAATCTTCATCTTCAGCTACAGGGCGCGAATTAGCAATTTTCTCCCAGGAGGGAAGGCATGTTCAAACGGTTAACTAGACGTGCTACAACAGCACATACTTTCTCGCATGATTGAAAATAGTACCGTAATATTAAAATATTGTAATTTCTGCCATACTAAACAGTCTGTTATAACTTTAAAAAGTATAACTACAATGTCGCGCCTCCCGTTTTTTTCTGCATTCATTTCGATTGTCAGAAGAGTAGTCATTCCTTATTTTTGGAAACGAAATGAGCATGAACAAATTTAAATGTTACAGTTTTTACAGAACATAATACACAAAAGCACGAATAATTTCACACAAGTCTACCTTAACATTTGAAGTGAGCTTTCAATTTTTTTTAATACCATGATCGGCGATTAAAACTTCTTAAAGTATAAATATGCGTTTGTTAGTTCTAAGTTGAAAATTATCTGCCTTCAATCCATTTCATTTCATAAGAAAATTATTTACACCACACAGTCATGACATATTCTGAGAATCTTGATGTTGCTATTACAAACTGGCAACGCCTGAAACGAAGCACGCGAAATTGGAATTTACAATTTTGAACTTGCAATTTTCGAAAATAAAGAGTGCGCCGAAAAAAGGACCATTACCGCTATCTTTACAGTTCTTGGCTACATATGAGAATAAAAATAAAAGACAAAATTTGAAGCAGCTTCTAAAAAAAATTGTTTATTTTTTTTTAATAGAACCCGTTTCATCTAAAATTACGCAAATAATTTTTGAAATTTTGAACTTGATCACTCTTGAAGACAAATGTTTTGCAAAAATACAATATTCGTTTCAAATTCAAGAGGCCGCAACATCATCCAGATCAATTGGGAAATATCAATTTTGGAGAAAATCGGTTGAACGGTTAAACCGCTAGCGTTGTTCACAGGACGGTCGGGCAGACGTTTTGCCGTCATTCAATTTTTCGGTATCAAGGTCGCACAAAACAATGGATTCTGGCTACACCAAGTACCATCTTAAAGGAGAGAAAGTAAAAACAGATGGGAGATTCGTCAATGTCGCAACGAAAGATTCTGCAATAGGGAGAAACAAAGAACATCATCGTTTACGCTGCAGAGTTTGAATGAATTTTAAAATTGATGCTTGGAAATTCCCCAATTTTTTCATTTGAACATTTTAAAGAGTGGAAATTAGAAATGGCATACCTAGAAACTGTTTAATTTTATCACGAACAGGGACAAATTAATACAATTCTGCCAAAAGACATTTCTAAGGGTGGAGGAGGAAGGGTGGGCGATCCTTCTCCCTCACACCCTGATATGTACGCAGCGAAAACCTAATTGAAAATTCAAAAAGGCGGCCGCTTTTAACGTTTGTAACCATAGTTTCCTTAGACATATTCCAAGATGCTGTAGCAATACCCTAACAAAAGACCACACACCACAAGTACAATCTCCACATTCTATGAAGAAGTCATTGCGTTGAATGAGTTCTTCCGCTTTTAGAGAGTAAAGGCGCGATATCCAAACTATGATAACGGCACGTCCAAAATATTTGATGATTGTCACTGCATACAATGTACAATTTTGTTATCTCCGCTAAACTGTACACGTGTTTAATGACTATCGTACTAACACATTCTATTTTCACAATAAAGTTTTCAATACATTTTCATACTACATAAATAAGCAGTAGTTTGAAGCAAGTCAGACTAGCAATTATCCACGAAGGGAATTTTATTTTATTCATTATTTTATTATTATTTATTTATTTATTTTACAATATTTGATCTGGGATCTAAACTTTCAACAGGCTGAATCCAGCGTTAGCCATACCGGAACTGCATACAAGAGGTTTTATCAATTCCATTACACATTGGATTCACTGCTTTTATGTAAGAGCGCATCATTTTAATCTAATCGATGATGCAACTGGCCAGCCAGACACTTACGCCGGAGGCGTTTTTCTTTTGCTGGCCATATGCAGTCAGCACACTGGATTCTATCAGCGGTTCACGATCGTGTTACGCCCGTACGGCCACCCGCTCTACTCGGCTTCCTCATTGTACAGAACTGTATACAATAAGTGCATCCCGCCGATGGAAACATTATTGTAATAATTTTCTTAAATGTAAAGACAATACAAAAGCCTTACCGTTCTCTTGAAAAAGTTACAAAAACAATGAACACGGAAGTTCATAAAAAGTTTTCTATACACAACGGAAATCGTAACAAAATGGAATTCAGACTAAAGATACTTTTTAAAACGGAGAGAAGGTTTTTTCATCGTGTCGTATGTTTCTTCCCGCTCAGATAACCTTAGAACAAAACAATGAATTATGACTTATGGTGTACGTGCGTACGTATCTGTCGATTAATGAACTTAAAAATTGGACTAGTATCAATTTAAGTACACACACACCTCAGGGTCTAGCACCCTCAGAATACCCATTGCCGCCATCCACCAAAGTAGCCTGATCCGACAAAGAAAGCGTGCCTCTGCTGCAGGGAGCGGCCCCACTGTGGCACACGCGTTCAATGGCGAGCGTCCACTGCACGCGCGCGCGGCATCCCGGTTCCGCACGTCGCGTCGACCCGGCCGCACGTATGCAGTGGCGGGACCTCGTTCCCCTCCCCGACCCCCCCCCCCCCCCCACACACACACACACACGAGACACAGGCCTACTCTCGCTCTCTCTTGCACGCGGCAGTCTGCGGGCGCGCCTGGGCAGCACGGCCTGGGGCGTGGCGTGGCGTGGCGTGGCGGGGCGCCTGGCTGGGCAGAGCACGCGGAAACGGAGGCGACGACCGCCACGCGACGCCAGACGCTGCGTCGCGACGGCAAGCAGCCACGAGGCCGGGCACCGCGGCGATAAGGCGCTCCACTCGCTACGCCTCACAACACATTACGCTTATGGCACCATACCTCCGGCAACGGCGACTCAGTGCAGGGGTCACGCCACTCGCCTCCACTGGGAAACGGAGTTCAAATCCCCGACGATTCACGTGGAATCTGAGATGGGCAAAGCGGGTTCGAGCATCGTTTCTCGTAGTTCTCCGCGCCGCTTTTTCCAACATTCCTTCATTATCACTCCAATATCATATCACCACATGTTCATGAAAATCCATCTCAGGTATGATGGAATAGAGTCTCAACTGAGGATCATGATAAAATCATCCCTGCGGCTGCTCGTTATGGAAAAGCTACCACACTAACTTGCAAAGTGCAGGTGTGATGTTGCCATACTAATTTCAGAGCATGGTCGTGAGAAGAGAGACACACCTTACCTCGGAAAGTTCTGTCCTGGGCAAATGACAATCCAGTTTCGGCCTCGATAACGCAGTGGAGAGCATGTCCACTTCATGAGCTCCGATGCACGGTATAAAACCCGCCCCACAATTAGCAGTTTTGAAGCGCGTAAATTCATACCATTCCTTGACGTGGTCACATCAAGAATTCTACTGGTACCGCGAACTAGGAATGGAGCACATATCTGAGACAATCATACCAAACGTCATTAGGGATACGAAATCAGTCTTCCTGCCCCTCGGGCCATTGTCATAGACCAGTCAGTGATCCCACCACCGAATTTCCGAATGGGATTCGAGACGAGCACAGTGATGCCAACGCTTCCATCGAATGAATGTGAGGGCTGTAAGATAGTCGAAAGTGACAAACGATTATGGATATGATGCAGCGATACGAGAAATCGCATCCAACCACTATTGCATCGTGTAAAGGACCATGGAGTGTGAACCGGTAGCCTCCGGCACCGCGCTCTTCGACGCTACTTTACCTCCTCGGCCGCGAGGGCCGGCTCATCCCTGCCTACCAGGATTCCGATCCTGGTCCTGAAGTTGACGAAACTGATTCGTTGCTAGTTACATTATTAACCTCCCATTTTCTTTGCTTCTTATTCTGCCATTCATATCTTATCATCCCCACTTTCTGGTATTGATCATCCCAGGTAGAGCCACTCAGCCGTGAGGTCTAGAATAACAAGAGTCCCCTCACTCTCTCCTGATGCGCTGGTCACCATTGGAGTCTAGCAATTTAGTTTGTTTCTGAAATCTCAATTCTGTGTAACTTTCTGTTTGCAAAGAAATCTCTGGCGGCAGCAAACTGGCGGAACTTGGATCACCTTTCGTTTTGCAAATACGTTTAAACTAATTTTACGGGTTCTATGGGTAGCATTTAGACATATTAAATTTATCTTACATTTAGTCCCAACGTGTATGCCACTTTGCGTGTTTCAAGCATTTAATACGAGTAGCAACACTTCTTCCATGACACAACGAAGACATTTTTAATTACAGAAAATGTGCGCGCGATTATTTAATCAAAGGCATTCGGCATAAAAGTGCACAGGCTTTACATTTTGTGCCTTTCAGAGTAATCAGTTAATATTCCCAACAACGCGTGCCACCAACACAAGTCAAAACATTGAAACAATTTTTCCGAGCTAGACATCTATTCACAAATGAGGAAAATATCTGTATATACCCATTGTTTCTTCAAAAACGCGCGAGACACCAATTAGAAATTCTACGTATAACCAATGAATCCGCCGAAACATGGTCGCCTCCACATGCCTAGAATAAAACATGGAAAAAAATCCAAAATACATTTTCATGTGTGCAAAAACAAGATTAATATGAAAGCACATTGAAGCTTAATGAATCCGAAGGCACAGTCAGAGTTCGTTAGTATTGCAATTTCATATTAAAATGAAAATTGTTTTGAACGTTTATATTTAACACGCAGTTGGGAAAAAAATAGGGATCTTAAGCCGTTGAAGCCCAGATGCTCTTAACCTGTTTCAGCACAATACATACTTTCTCGCATTTCTTATGGTTACGTAAAACAGCATTGCAACATAATGTTCTAACATTGAAGTTATCTTATGCAAAACTACTCAACAAACTGATTGAAACAAGCACTCTATGTCTATTTCGTTTAACATTAGGAACGTCAGTCAATTCGGATTGATTTGGATTGGACCCCATCCGGAATATCAGATCTTTCGAATTTTTGTACTGCACCAATAAATTAGCCGGTAGATTTAAACTAATCACAAATTGAACATTTTCTAAAAACAAGAGTGAAGATTGTCATTTACAGGTATTCGCTATAAAGCAACCACTAAAAAGCGAAAATAAAAGATACGCACGCAGCCAAAACCCATAAAACAAGTTTATTATTTATGTCTCCATTAAAGTATATCGCGCTCCTAGACCAAGATTTGATATTTTCTCTTCACGTTCACAGTACTCCACGCAGTAGAAGAATTAAAGAAATCTCTTTAGTACAAGCGAAACAAAACTTGCTCACCCTTTGTTTCAGAGCGTGAGCCTCTCTTACAACATTTTCGCATGATATGGCATTCGAAACTATCAATATGATGTAATCTGCGCGCCCCAAAAACTGATAAGCTCCTCAGAGGGATCCCGATTATCTTTATAGCGAATTTTTGCACGTCGGCAAATATCTGACGTAACGATCGCTATTACACAGTTCCTCTTTTCATTTCCCAAACTCATATAGGCGGCACTGGTCGCCTCCAGACATATTTGACTGCCCCATATTTTTTTGTTACTCAATATGGAGAGCTTTCCTTCTTACGAAGCGATATCATAACGCCACGCAGCGCAATATTATTCTTGCAATCGAGACATCTTAGAACAAAGAACTACAACTACAACTACAAAGGGCTACAACGGTATGTACTTTCTCGCGTTATTAACAAGATCATAGACCTACAATAAGCAAAAATACATATCCTCAAAAAACTGCTCAAATTTTTTTCTGTGATTTATTTCTCGAGAAAAAGTGTTTTAATAAAAATATGACTTGCTTAAGTTACTTCAAATAGTAAGTGCAAGTAAAAGTTGACCTGTTTGAAGTATGCATTTATTATATTGAATATTGAGATTTTTTTCCTTAATAAAATCTGTTCGAAGAGCTCTTGAAGTAAGGGTGTGCACATATTTTGAAAATGTGAGTTGTTTCACGTAATTATTGCAAATCATTGAACTTTCAAAATTGAACTTTCGACGCTTGTTTTGTTATAGGGCTTCTTTGACAAAATATAACAGATTTAGATTTTTAGATTTGTTCAGTAATAAAGTATGCGACGTAGGGGGAAAAGATTAACTGCGCTTATCTGCGCACATTTTCTTGAGTTCCAGAATACAATAGGAACGCCGCAACATGACATTTGAAATTCAGAGAATTACTACTGGTGGGCGATACTATTTCTCTCCACAAGAAATGCAGTTTTTAGTAGTCGAATTTGTAATGATATACTATTAGCTTTAAAGGAATTACGTTTTCGCATCTTACGCGCTACGGTTGGTAATAAGTTTTACAAGTGAAGATTGAGATAATGTGGGCAGAAATTGCAGTATTATAATTACGTAACCGTTCCTAATGCGAGAAAGTTAAAGCACCACTAGTTAAAATAATAAAGAAATACAACTCAAATACAAAAATTTCTCTATACAAAAATACAACAAAATAGGATACTTTACCTATGTTGAACCTACACACGCGGCAGAATTTAAAGTTTCGTGGTACGCAATTCTCAAGCATACAAATGGCACATCTCATATTTCAAATTTCACTCGCCATTATTAAGCACCGAGTTCAATCAAATACTTAACTGAATACGATGCCGTATGTAAATTTGTGCTAAATATTGGCGATCAATTAGAAAACATCGAAAAATGCCCGTTTTCGAATCAAATTCTGAGATTCTTCCAGTTTTTTTCCATCAAATTGTCGGCTTTCCCTTTCGATTACACGTTTTCCCCACAGAGCAAGTCATGTACCTTTATGTAGTAAAAAATATTTTTCCTCATGTGATTTTTCACACCGGTCGAAGCTAAACAGGAAGTTCTACGCATTTGAGTTTCCACATAAACGGATCGCAGGACGACGTGACGTCACACAAGACACTGTCCCATTGACGACGCTAATTCGATATGGCTGTGGCATACGTCACAGTTGCCAGGTGCCTGGGCATTATGTTCCATATGTCGCGCCACTGTCTAAGGACATTGCAGTTCGTGATGACAGCATGTGAAACGTTATTAACAACATACAAGAGCATCATACGGATTGATTTACGTCTGCAGCTCCCTTAATTTATACCGACACACAAAACATTTAGAGAAGACATAGTTTAGTAGAATATAGTTCCCAGGGAAAATTTCAGTATTCAAGAAAACTTGGCATCCCTAATGCTTCTGGACGCGTAATTTAAATTTTACATGCACCGCACCAATTCACACACTACAGTTCGAAGCAGTGGCCACGACCCCAGCAGGAAGAGGGAGAACCTACGCGACCCCAAGCAGGAAAATCGTGCCACCGCGCCGGACAAGTCACTCCACAGCTGTAGCGCGTGTCCCAATGCGCACAATATTTGAATTGAAAGCCCGGAAACAGCGAAAATATAAAGTACTGTGAAAAACGAAAATTTACCTCAGGCAAAATATTGCATTAAACTTCTTCAAATAACTACACGAGCATTTATTTTTCGTTCCTATGGTATAGAACGGAGAAGAACAGTTTTCAAAATCACCTCAATAATACAATCCCTAAATTGTGGTCGTAACATCAGTGTGAGTTTTTTTTTCTGCTGTAAATTCACACACATACACGTCAAGGTTAGTGCTGCTGCAAAGACTTAATATTGGTGCAGGCGGAGGGGAGATACAAGCAAATCGTGATGCCTGTATGTATGTATGTATGTATGTGTCACGCATAACTGTTCGATAAGAAGCTTTTGAGCTCTTACTTGGAAAATGCAGGAGAAGTAAGATCTTATTTTTTGCCGGTTTACTTAAAGATACTCGTTTGTGGAACTTCGAAGTCTTATTCAATGTGCAATTGACGGTGGGATGACGGGCATCTTCTCCCTTACGAGTTGGATGGCTCCAGGTGGAAAACTATTCTCCTCTCGTTAGGGATACAATCACCGTAATCAATGTATAGGTGCCACATTTAAGACTACCGTAATATTTCAAAATTGTCAAATCAATGAAATTCGAAAACAAAGCGTGGATCGGCAAATATAGGAACACTTATTGGCCCAGTTGCCTCAGGTATCGGGCCTACTCTCAAAGTAATAGAGACGATGAATAAATATTATTCATATATCTAGTTAGTAAAAAAACGCTGGTTGCATGTCATCTGTTCACTTTCTCTTATCTTTGAACGTCTCCCCTAATAAATAAATTCGCGCCCTGGCAGACCTGACCAGCACCGCTTGGAAGCCAAGTAGCGCCAGGGCCGCAACGGGCGCTCGCCCACCCCACGGCGGACGCGCCCGCGGGAAGGCAACGCTGAAATGCGGAATTTGCGGCGCGCGTCACGGGCCTTGCCTTTCGGGCCAGAGCGGGCCGGCATGCTGCATCGTGCCGAGTCACATCCCCCCCCCCCAAGCAGACACCCCGGCTGCAGCGCTCGTGACGCGTCGATCACCCTAAACGGACGCCGCCAACTCGCGCCGCGCCGCGCCGCGCCGCGCCAGCCACACACCGGTGACGCTCATCAGCTGTGAAGTTTGGGTCACGCCTTTGCGCGGGGACGTCGGATTTTTTCATCGAAGATTCTAGGTCGTTACCGATTGGCGACAATGCGACAGTATGGAATACAAGTTTCTTGCCATAATAAATACGAGAACTGAAAATTTTATAACTGAATTTCCTTTA
The DNA here is from genome assembly GCA_038098605.1 of Gryllus longicercus. NCBI lineage: Eukaryota > Metazoa > Arthropoda > Insecta > Orthoptera > Gryllidae > Gryllus > Gryllus longicercus. Next base: position 6,361,047 of record JAZDUA010000003.1, on the reverse strand, counting down.
AAGCACAAATAAAATAAATAAATAAAAAATGATAAAACGATGTCGTGATACCAGTTTTTATTTATTATTTTATAAATATGTCGGTCCTGGAATCCAAAATGCGACACCTTCTGCTCTTCAGCAATTTTTCGTTTTAAAAGAGCTGAATGATGTGAAATGCTAATGTTCGATAGTGTAGGGGAAGACGAGGCTTCCTTCTTCATACACAACTTATCGTTTTGAGCCCTCAGAGCGCAGTGGTGCAGCGAAATTCTCATATCCAGGCATTATAAGTAAGTTTAATAAGTTTTAATAAGTTTTATTAAACAATTTTTTTACACAACAGATCAACGCTTTACAATAGTGTTTTCATATTAATAATACATTGCTAAATACTACTTAATAAGACCGAGGCCACTCCCTATGGAGCTATCAATTTTAATTTAGTACGTATTCTGTGGTTGGGGGTTATTTGGAGGAATAGTAAGAGCGTTAGATGCAGTTAAGAATGCTTTACTGTTTAGTTTCATTACAAGATAACCGCAATTTCATACAACGAATTTCACCTTGCCTGGTTTCCCCTCTAAAGATTTGAAAGAAAAAGAAAACACCTTAACCTGTGTTTACACTTCTCAGTTGTACCAAGAAGAACGGAAGTGTCAAATTCAAGAGAACTGTCCTAATTTAAATAAAAATAAAAAATAAAAAATGCCCACGGAGTTGATGATGGGATTAATATTTTAGCCCACAGGGGAGAATTATTACCTCTGAACGCCCAACTGTTACACGTCAACTTCCAGAGCTTTTTAATGAGCACACAATTCGGATACGTCTAACAATGATCGACCAAGTACGGCTGCAGGACAATCCGGCTCGCCGCTTTCTTTTGTACAGCGACCGAGAGTAAAGAATGGACTTTTTAAAATTTAAAGTATGCGCTTTAACAGGTGGCAGCTAAATTGCGCAGTTAGTATTGACCACGATCGCATTTGGCGCGCATGTTAATATCTCATTGCCGTGTCCTTCGAAACCTTCGCGCTGGGGACAACGCTGTGGCAGTAGCAATGCGGCAGCCTTTATAACACACGTGCATAGGTATTCTCCTGATGCTATTCGAGTGAAAATAATTGTATTCTGCTATATAATTTTTCTTGCAAGACGAGTGCTCATCCCTATCCAACAAGTCACAGCAAAAGAGAGACGAACTACTGCCCATTCAATCTGTTATATTGCAAATTACTTTAGTATAATTTCTATCAATACTTTTAATTGACTTATCGTATCATGGTTTTAAAACAAAATATAGAAACAGATTATTATTATTATTATTATTTGCGTATCGGCTATTTCTGATCAGTTACATGCAATCTTCAGAGGCCTAATCATATTCTATCCCAGTGAAAGATTAACGTGTGTCATTATGGGGATCAGCATTCCGGCTCTATCCGTTGGTACGATAAGGTTGTAAAGCCTTGAATTATGAGGTGATAGGACGATGATGATGGTGATGATGATGATTATGATGGGTGAAGGGACAAACCAACGACCTACAACTATGCCTACGCAGGACTCGAACTTACTGTCTCCTCTGCGCACACGACGGCTGCCGCAACCATCTGCGTCACAGAGCGGCGTTGATTATTATTATTATTATTATTATTATTATTATTATTATTATTATTATTATTATTATTATTATTATATTATAATATTATTATTATATTATTATTTTACGTAGATCAATCTTCAATAATATCAGTTTGCCTATTCCCACAAAAAACAAAATGTTTTCATTTTCCCATTTACTACAAACTTTCTTTACCACAAAATTTCATTGGATACATTAGCCCCTCACGCCCAGACCTGACAAATAACGGACCTACACGAGCAAGCCCGGTCAGCGGGCGCAAGTTAATCCCTCACCGCCGCCACAGGCTTCATCGTGGAAACTACGCCGCGGCAACATTAGCTACGCCTGCTCAGCTTGTCCACGCACAGGAGCACTTTGTAATTTCGCGAGTGCCCGGTGCGGAGTTCAGTCCGACCGCGAACCGCGAACCCCGAGCTTGCGCGCGTTCCGTTCCAACGTGTCGTACGCAAAGTAAGGTTTCACTTGGTCGCCCCCCTGAAAGGAAGCTGAAGAGAGGCGGCGGCGCGATCTTTTGACCCAACGGAGCATGAGAGTGGACCTCCCGAGCGAGCAGGAACCCCCGGGGTGGCGACCCGAGGCGCGCAGCTCCCCAGCGCCCCGTAGCGGTACGTACACCTTTTGTTTCGGCAGTCGCCTCCGAGGTGCATTCGATCGGAAGGAAAGCCTCCCCCCTCGCCACGTTGTCTCACGCTTCGCTCTCCACAAGTGAACAGCGCACATGGTTGGTTGATTGGTTGGTTGGTTGGTTGCTAGTGATTCCGGGCGCATTAACTACAGGTCATTGGTCCCGTAAGCGTAGTACATATTTTTTATTCGCTAGGTGGCTGTGACCTTCCCCCGCTGGATGGTGAGATGTGGCGCTGTCCTGCCGTCGGCTCGTGGCGTTTTTCCAAATCTCCCACTAGTGGGGCACCGCCCCAGCCGGGACAAGCTCTGAGCTCCCGACCGGTCACCCGGCATGTCTGGTTGTGTAGTACATGTAAGTGCTAATGTGTGTAAGTAAGGGGGGAGGGGTGAGTAGGGCAAGGAAGAAGGAAATATCGCGCGCGGTCCGTTGCCCGTAGGGTATTGCTTCGGAATTAGCCTGGTGTTGATCGGAGAAACGGTATCTCCTCCGGAGAGCGACTGAATTAGACATAGTTGACTAGTGTCCGTCACACAAACTAGTGTCGAAAATTTTACCAGAATCGGGACTCAAACCTAGGACCTCCCGGTCAGAGGCACTGCAATGACTTAAGCTGAGCCACCTCTCCCGGTAATAGCCTTCCAGCCAAACACGCAGTACTCAAAAGTGTACAGGCCAATGGGGGATGGCATACAATCAAAAATTTATTAATTTTTTTGGTATAAATATTCCCCGAAATTGTACATCTCTCTTAAATTCATTACACAATTTTACCAGCAACAAATTAAATACTTGTAAAATGTAATTGCTATAAAATCATGATCTACCACAATCATTACATCATAAAGCAATATAAACAGTAAGCTTTTGAATACATAAACGTGGCAGAATTGTCGGATTTCCTACATGTTGATATTAACAATTTATTATCAGTTATTCCCTTCTCGTATTGCTTAAAATATCATTTATTGTTTAGCATTTTTAATTGTTAGAATCACTAAGGTAATAACCTACGGCCACTCTTCCCCCACCCAGCATATTTTTAACAACACCAATAGGTATTCCAATAATGTTGCTGCTCGAAAATAATTTCAACCCAAACCACGGACTACATAATCTAGGCCAGATGGTCCGCACTCACTTCTAAAACTATGTTACCTCGGTGATGGCGCGTCATCTCTCACAGGGTCCAGACTCCTGTCCATTAACTTTCTGCCAGCTGGGCAAGGGATTGGGAACCACGCAACCTGCCTGCCTTTACCACTCCACTTATCCAGAGCGTTATTTAGTGTATTACTGCTACCCGATTACCCGACGTTGACCGAGTAATTATTACTCACCATCTTACATTAATAGAGCCCGTCCGCAGGGAAAATTGCAATAGTATTCCATGCCCAACGAGCATTCAAAATATTCAACAATATTTTTTCGAGAAAAGATTCGTGGGAAAATTGAACCAATGAAGCACAATAGTGCTACAATACTAAGACTTTGAAACTGCTCAAAAGGGGGACTACTTCCATGTAGTTATTTCCCGTTCCCATTCTAGTTTCTTGCATGTGTTTTAGAATACAAAGTTACAAGGTGCAATAAAGCCATAAAACTGTTAAACACTACTTCTTTAGGAGGGCTTACCTCTTTTGAAAAAGAACACCGATTGTTTTAGGTTGAGACCTCTTTTTGATGTTAATGAAGGACTTCAGGCCACAGTGGCAACGAGGCCAAGGTCCGTTAGCGATTGTTTAACCACGTGACCGGTGCATCAGATTCCCCCAGAATGGTTGACCATACTACAATCCGGAATGACTCTTTGCCAAATGCTGATTCATCACAAAAAATTCGGCATGTCAGACCCCAATTTCAGGATCCCCAGAAGTGAGAGTACTGGCCAATGTGCAACCGGCCGCAGCGCAGCGTCTACCCCGCACGCGATGTGTCAATAGTGAAAGGGAGAATGGTCGTAACCTTCAAGCCCAAGGAACCAAAATGCTTCTATACTACTAAATCAGACCAGAAGACTCCCCCTGCATATCGATTTGTAACATCGTTTAACCCTTGAATGAGATGTACGACTTTGTTAAGAAACAGATCCTTGTGAATTCATATAATAGAAATAAAAAAAATCTAAAGAGTTTAATTCATGGAAACAAAGTAATTTACTGTAATAGCTACTTTCTTCTAACATTTTAAATTCACTTCATTATAAGAACTGAATTATCGAATTTTCATGCATTTCATGATTTTTATTGGTAAAGTGATGGAATTAGAATTAGTCTTCCTCACAACGGAATAGAAAAATTATAAAAATTATTACAGGAAATTTGGGCACGTTGCACAAACATCCAAAGAAATGAAAGAACTATTATCCACATGATATGATGAATGGCAATAGGGAGAGATGATAGGATGAATGGCAATCGAAAACTGTTCACGTCGCCGTGAAATGTGTCACTAATCCAGAATATGCTGCAAATTCCGAAGACATTAGATCGGCGAGTTGTGAATGGGAAACTTTCTTTATCATCTTTCAAACTGAACAAAATGCAGATCTGCTGTATCAGCAGCAGCAGCAGCAGCAGAAAAAAATTAAAATACCGTACCCTATTCGCAAGTATCCTCGAAATCCCCTAATATATTTTTTTAGTACGACTAAATTTGGTCTTCTCAGAACAGTAGGAAGGGATTATTTTAAGCGAAATCGAATTAACCAATTACGCAGTATCCACACCTTTGGACTGAAGATAAAATATGCTTTGGAACTTTTTGAGGTTTAAGATACGCAACCCCATATATACTGAGGAGGGGGGGGGGGGGCAGGTACGTGCAATACGCGACAGCAAGGCCAGACCTTTATTGAATTTCTATTACTGAACTCGGTAGGCACACTCCACACGAAACAACGTTATTGTTCATTTTTCAACAAAATAACTGCATCGGAGGAAGGTTTTATTTTTTCATTTCTACTAAAAAGCAGATTTAATCACGTGCGCACCTCCATCAGGCAATTCACATTTTCCACGAATCGCCCCGGGCTCCGCCTAACCGCTCCCGGGGGCCAAAGCGCCGCGACACGAGGCGACGCGACCTGTCGCATCGCGCGTAGACGAACGGCGTGGGGAAAGAGAGAGAGCGGGCGGGCGAGCCGGGTCATGATCGAACCGGCGGGCGGGCGCGGGTTTAAAAACGGCCCGCCCGTCCCGCGCGCGGCGCCCGGCGGCGTCGGCGTGGGCGCTAGGGGTGGGGAGGGAAGCAGCAGCAGCGGCGGCGGCGGCTCGCCCGGGCCAAGGCTGGCGCACGCGGGCCGGCCGAGCACCGCCACGCCCACCCGCGCGGCACCGGCGGCCAAGCACTCTGGGTCGAAGCCCGGGGTCTAGGCGGGCAAAATCGCATTCCCTTCGAGATACATGGCTTTTATCTACAGAGCGGCCTCATAGCCGTTCCTCTTTGCGCTCTCGGTTTAGCTGTTGACGGAGTTAGAACATCTGTTTCCTTATGGGTACTCAAAGTGATATGCACAAGATTAATGTCCTCTGCGTATATTCCTTGACATATAAAGAATTACGAGGTTGAGAGTTCATACAAAAGCTTGAAGGTGCGGTCCGATCTGTAAATTCCGTTCACACAACTCCACGACCTGACGGGGGACCGAGTGGGCAAAACCCAGTATTTGTTACATTTTCTATGTAAATGTAAACTGTATGCGAACTTTTTTACCTCATTTCATTGAAATGGTCTCAAAATATCGTTTCTCAGCTGCTGGCCAAGTTTTGCAACATTTCGTCACGGAAAGTACGGCTTGTGCTTTTTTTTATCTAGTTAACTGCAAAATATCTTCGGTCCTCCCGATGAAATTGAGATTGGGAGCAGTCTGGGATGGACAAAGAAAAATCTTGGTTCAAAACATAATGATAGGGTACTTCTTGGAAGTTCTTCTTCAACATAACAGTGCAACTGACACGGCTAGGCTACCCACCGAGTACTAAAAACTGCTTAGGTCGAGGTTGCCAATGTAAATGAATCCTCTCTTCGGCGACGCCCGTTTCCTTTTCTCAGCGCTTGTTATTGTTAAAAGGACAGCCAAAATATCATCAACGTGGAGTTCACTTATGTCTCTGTATGACAAAAATCAAATCAACCTGTACCCCGACGATAGATATCTGCAAAAGTCTAGGAAAAATCACATTAATGTCGGGCGTAATATCAATGTCTGCTCGTAGGGTAAAGCCAGCACCGAAGCTGATTCATAAATTTAATTAACTCATTCTTATTGTCCTGCAATATCGTGCTTTGAAATCAGAATTTTCTGAAATTCAGGAAAATGTAATTGGAGAAAGAACGATTGGCCGTCTATAAAGAATCTGTGAGATTAAACAGTGAATTTAAAGTTAATAATAAAATACCAATTCCCAAACCCACCACGACGCACTGCTCATCTATCCCATCTTAGTGACATACGAGTAAGGGGTGGCTAGGGATCAATCGTAGAGTTCCATTCCGTCAATCGCCAACATTTATTTACACAACACCTCTTGACCTAACCTCACTGTATATCGAAAGTGACGCTTTGCTGCGAATTTCAGAATTGAGGGCGAAGAGGTTCGGGTCTAATAAACGCGACAATAGTTAGATAATTCAACACGATTTGTTTTTATCAGCTTCTTGTACCTTTCCGAAGTTGTCCGCCGTATGCGTGAAAAGGGTAGAGATCGGGACAAACCGGTGTGTGGGCGCGGCCAGGGCGAGGGCAGCGGCCCCACGCGGGACCAGGCGCGCCGAGCCGCCGCCACGTGCGCTCGCGGCGCGGCGCGTCGGCCGTAGCAGACGCCGATCGATGGCGCCGGGTCCGCGTCGCCGCCGCCGGGGTTCGAACCCGGGGACGAGGCGAGGCGAGCCGCCCGGCCATGCGGCGTGGCGCGGGCAGAGGCAGGCAGGAAGAGCGGGAGGGGCGCGACGCCCCCGCTGGCCGGGCGGGTTGAGGCAGGGCGTGGCGATCTCGCTGGCCGGGCTCGCAGGCCGGTCGGCGAGCCGGGGGCGTAGCCGGAACGGTGTTGCTTCGAACCCCGTCGGGATTCATCGCTCCATTTTTATACGGCTCCCTGGTTCGGAATGAACGTGACGTCGCACAATGGCGGCTCTGAGGGGAGCAATCCGCACTGCGACAACTAATGACTGTCCCCGGGCACGAGTGTTTTTGCTTGCGGCAGAGTGAGAGGTAAAATGCATGAGCAACATGTGGGACTCCCATCACTGGTTACTTGCTATACCGAAAAATGTAAGGAGCATAACAGAAAAATAATATAGTAGCGATGAGTAATAAAATTTACTCATTTGAATACTTTCTTAACAGAGCACCCTTACCACAATGTGCCATCCCTGGCAATATAATATTTACTTTTGTGACCTTCTGTAGTTACAGCAAGGGTTCTCAAACTGTTTTCGTTCACGGCTCCCTTGACCTAAACGAAAGCTTCCCGCGACTCCCCTGGTAACAAGTTTCAAATATAAGGGTTAATATAGGCATACTAAAGATACAACAACAATTAGTAAGTGATATAATAGGCAATTTTATTTATCGATAATTAGGTATTAAAGTAACATAACACATTTTATTCAACTTAATTTTATGATGACATTCTACTAAAAATAATCTCATAAAAAGCTTATAAGCATATCTCATTAAGATATCTAATATAATCTCATATTAAGCAATAAATAAGCTTCTCATCTACTATTGTTCAAATATGGGTTCAATATTTGAAACTGCGGCTCGCAATTCATTTTCGACGTTCAATTTCGATCTCACCCAAAGACAGGTTGGACACAGCTCGCGAGAGCACGGGTCTGATCTGTGTGGGTAGAAATATTAAATATCCCCGTCGCGCGTTAGGGATGTACGTCGATGCTCAAGGAACCACAGAAGCTTATTGGTAAAGGACTCGCCAGGTTTACTTAATCCGTAATTAATTAGTAAAATAAATCATACATTACATATAACATACTATGATAATAAAAATTATTTTGTAGATATAGAAGACAAAATGATTAAAGTAAATCAAATCGAAAGGTCATTTTCAATAAATAACCGAGCCGCCCCTACCATATGGCTGCGACGCACAGTTTGAAAACCCCTGGTATACAGTAATCATATGTTTTCTTGCAGCTAAGCGAATGTCTTGAAAAGAACGAGCAAAAATTACTCGGATAACATTAAAAGGCTCCGGAACGGCGGGGCTCCGTCGAAGGAGAATTCTGTCTGGAGGAGAATTCTAGCTGCTTTAATTCGAAGCGACGGAGCTAGTCTCTTCGTGTGGCTGTTAAGCGATTCTGTAAAAGTTACTTCAATTTCATTGCAAATGGTTTTTATTGTACGAAAGCGGGTGATTTCATGTCGAGATTGCAATACTCCCCTATAGTACGACACATAGTTTTTTATGTTATAACGTGACAAGTTAAATATAAAATAAATATTTAACCAATATTTCAAGAGTCTTAACAAATCTGCTTAGTGATATCGTAATTACTACTTGCCTAATTTACAAAATTATACAGTACATTTTACTTATCACTAGTAACAAGCAATTATTTTCAACACTAGCATTTTAGGGTTAAACGTATATTACGAAATATGACACTTAAGTCGTACTGCTTTGTTACTATGTTCACAATGATAACAATGTTCGATTTTGAATGGAAAGTTTCTGAATTTGGATGGTTAAAGTCACAATGTCAAGGGAATTCTTCTTGCAGCGCCATATTCGTTTGATTATCGATTCATTACTACTAATGTCATTAGTCCAGAAATGTAGGGCGTGTTTTTCCTCAGGTTAAGGCAGGTATCTTCCCGTACTAGATTAGATATGGCGCGGAGCTACCTATCAGCTAGCGGGGTTTTCCCCAACCAGGTATTTCCCACCAGTGGGGCACCGCCCCACCCGGGACAAGCTCAAAGCTCCCAACCTGTCTCCCGGTATGTGTGGTAATGTACTGCGTGTAAGTGTAAGTAACGGTGACGATAGTGCAAGAAAAGGAAGGAAAGATAGCGCGCGGCCCGTGGCCAGTTTGTTAAAGTACTGCTCCAGCATTCGTCAAGTACTGATCGGAGAAATCACGGAAAACTACCAATTAAAGCGCTAGAATTCTCCTCCAGTGACAGAATTCGACCATATAGCTAACGTCGAAAATCCTGCCACCGTCGGGACTCGAACCTAGGACATCATCCCGGTAGGAGGTACTGTGTGACATTAGTTGATGCCCTGAGTCACGTATCCCGGTACATTCGTACTCGCTCGTCCCTCAGTTTCCTAGATATTTTCAGAACAGACGAACCCCAGCGTTGTTTCTTTCTACAATATTTAGCCGGGGGAGTGCTCTTGTGAACCGACAGTTCGTCTTCCCGATTATTTTGGTCGCGACACGAAAGGAGTAGCAGCAGCTCTGCTATTAGTGTCACTGCTCGGTGGCCTCACAACAGCAATCTCTAAAGCGGGCCGGAAAGACTTTTCTGTTTTCTTCGAACACTCACAGATTCTGTGAGCCTAACTAGTTGGAGGTATTCATCCCACAAGAGATTGCTCAACATTTGGGCAAAACATAATAGTCATTTCTACAATTCTTACCGGTTTTTGTTAGGCGTTTGTTAACAAAAAGATCTACCTTTATGACGACTTAATTGGCGTGTTATTGATCTGTCTCATATTTAATTATAAGTCTTCAATAACAGGGGAGGTTCTCCTTGTATTCTAATGGCCGGTGCAATTATAGACTGGCAGATAATGTTATCGCAGGGGTAGAGTTCGTAGAAGATAATTTCCTTTACACCAAGCGAAGTGCCTCAGTGCGTAGTGCGCTGACTTCGCAGTCGGGAGGTCCGGAATCGATCTCCGGGCCGGACATGTGGACCGGGGTTTTCGTGGTTTCCCTTGGTCCTAAGGCGAATGCTGGTATGATTAAAAAATGCCACGACCACCTCCCACCATCATCCTAGTCCTTTAACCCCTCAATCACCTTATAACTTCATTCAGCATTCCTCTACAAAAGGCCAAGAGGTCCTTGCCCTAAAGTGCCCAGTACTATAGAAGGCGAGACACCAAGAAATGTCAAAGCAAAACAATTCATGCCACTATTCCCAAAATTAAAGTAAGGAATATTCAAACACTACATTAAAGCTGTATGTGAGGCCAGTCGCAACGAAATCATAGCGCGAGCAGAATGGAGATCTAACGTATGCAACTTCTCGAGATAACATCCGCCGTCGCAATGCAAGATATCGACGGCCATAATAATCTTACGAGCAATATAGGTTTGGAAATTGCTATGTTCGGGTTGTTTCCCCATACTATCACCAGCATACGATATATTAATTACGCATAAACGTCTTGTACGGAATAGAGCAAACGCCCAAGGCTGCTTCACGATTCCCTCACCCTTGGCAATTGAGAGGAAAGTTTGCTTATAAGCAGGGTGCGAATTCTGATAACCTAAAAATTCTTTAAAACCTATAAAAAGTCTTAAAAATTGGAGGAATTTTACCTAAAAAAATTTAAAATGGGAAAATAACCTCATTTTCTAAAATAAAACATTTGTATGAAAATATTTAGTTATTTAATGAATTTTACAATTTTCAATAACATTTATTTATATAAAATTATATTTAACATTAAGTCTTTACTTTAGGAGGAAATGTAATCCTCAGCTTCGATCTTCCAACAGTCTGTTTTGAAAGGTCAAGGAATTTACCGAAGATCCGTGTAATTTTCAGAGTTAGGAAAACAGAGTCCATTGCAGAAGTGAGTTTAATCATGAACTAACGATACAATAAAAACTTCGTTTTTGTGAGTCCTTGTAAATTCATAAAACGCACACTAACAAAAAAAATACGGAGCGGGAAAAAAGGCGTAAAAATGACGCAAAGGTTCAAAACAAAATAACCTAAAAATTAAAAAATGGGAAAAAGATAACAAAAATGACCCAACTATATATATCACCCATATGTCATGACAAATATTGATTTTCAAGTTAGCTATGTCTACAATACACCAATGAAAAGATGACATATCACAATGCGAGCCCTGTTCATAAGCTATATGTTTACAAATATGCAACCACAAGCTTATCTTTCAAAAATTCATTCTCAATGTTTTGATTTTTTTTGAACACGTGTGATTGTCCATCAATTACCGTGGCCACAAGACAGAGACCAAATGTGTACGGTGTTTTATTCGCTGTTTGTGTGGTGTGTTAAGTACACAGCATCGACAAACGAAAAGAAAATCTGCGGGACACGAAATACTAAAACATGTTCAAACGAATGAAAATGTTACATAGTATTTATATGTATTAACATCACCATGAAGAGTAATCATTGTACCTGATTGCGCCTGGACTATTCCAATAGCACGAATCACCACCAATTACGTTTTGGGTTGTCTCATTCGCTCAACGTGGCCAAAAAGCACAAAACATTTCCATATACTGCGAAGAATATTTGAGCTCGACTGGGCAGTCGCGTAGGGCGCCAGTCACGGGGCATCGGTTGGCCGTCGGATAGCCCCAAACGCTCTCGCAACTGCCCGCCAACTACACAACCGGCGAAAAATTGAGCAAACTGCTTCTGTTGACTAAGCACTACAGGATACAATAGAAATGTGTTTGTCGTAACAGGATTGCCACTATTTTCCCAGGTAAACTTTCCCGGTTTTTTATTTAATTTTCCTCAACATTTTTTAGACTATCATCCAATATTTATAGATTGTTTTTAATAAAAGCAAAACTTAGGTCGATGTTACAACCATTCAAAACGCTTATCTTGTTAATAATTGCCAGCTTCCGTATTGCCATGAAAATGGCCAAATTAACGAGATTTCCTTTGCAAATTAAAATGAGCAAAAATAACCTACTTTTAATTACACAATAAGATCACGTTTTATAATTTTCTAAAAATAAAATGTTCCAATATCAAGTAATTGTCTGCTTTCATTCAGTTTTCCAGCAAGTGGTCATTACGTATAACGCTAGCGCCGATAACGCTACTGGCGGCCTCTTCTAGTTCACTCGGTCTGTTTATCACTTATACTGATACTAGTGTATGATGTTAAGGGTATGTGGACGAAATCGCCTAAGAATGATCCGTATTAATTTTACCAACGTTGGCACACTTGTGCTGGGAACTGGCACTTTCAATTATGTTTTGTCATTCCAACAGGAAAATTTGTTGCATGAAACGAATTATTTTTACGCTGCCAGAATTCAGGAAAAGTGCACTCAAAACTTCTAAAAGAAATATTAACAAGGATTATTCTTTGATCAAAAGATGGTCGATTGCGAATTTTAATTGAAAGCGTCAAAAAAGTGAAATGGGTCTTCGATACTCGTTACTTGCGGACTGGCTGGTTACCTTCAATGTGCATGGCCTCACTTTTTACCAATGAAAGATTTCATTTTAAAAACATCTGCTTTTCGACACGTTGTGTACCAATTCATACAATATTCTTTTGAGAGACATCGTAACAACTACTCGTATGTCGTTCGTGAAATCTATTCATCTCTTCCACCTGCACCCACTGAATGGACGCTTTCATTGTCAGATGGTGCTCCACCCGTCAGTGTTCCGCCCCTGGAGGAAGGATACAACTCGCGGAGAGATGCGGCCATTAGCGATGCTCTTCTGTACTTTTAGAATCGGGAAAAACCCGTCGCTGGGCAGGACAGATTCGTGAGACTAGCGGCCGGAGTGAACGGATAGTTGAAACACGAGCGGAATCCTCTTTATAATGGGTAATGATTTGAACATTTGAACGTGCTCAGGTGGCCGGATTGTTTGATGCATGATTCCGGGCGCGTCCACTGCCACGGTCAGTAGTCATATGTTTTAGTGCACGTTGAATGGTGGGAGGTGGCGGTGAACTTCCCCCACTGGATGGTGAGAGCCGGCGCCGACTTACGTCGACTTGCGGATATGTTCCCGAACCGGGTATTACCCACTAGTGTCGCACCGCCCACTCCCGCCGTGTGTGGTAGTATAGTGAGTGTGTGTGTGTGTAAGAACGGGGTGAGGAAAAGACAAGGAAGAGGAAGGAAAAACTGCGCGTACTTCATGGTCCGTTTGTTAGTGTACTGCTCCGGTATTCTCCTAGTGTTGATAGGAGACATCACGGAAAACTACTAATCAGAGCAACCGGGCGGTAGAAGTCTCCTCCAGACAGCATCTGAATTCGACCTAGCTGACAAACTAGTGTCGAAAATCCCCCTACCGACGGAATTTGAACCCTAAGTCAGCGGCACTGCAGTGACACCATTCGAGAGGCTGGATCGATTTATCTTAGAAATGCAGCCATGAAGATGATACGGTCAACTGAAATCGCATCGCTTTCCATTTCAAAGCCGACGCCGAGGATCTAGTCTTCTGCCATCGTAAATCACAAAAACATTTTGGGGTCCAGGCAACCCAAAACTTCCAACGCATTTTACTCCAAAATACGAACACCGAGTTATCTTCATTTCCCCAGAGTGACCACTACTAAAATATTTCTACTCCCCTAAATTCATTCCACAAATGCTTTGGGCGTTTGTCAAAAGAACTGGCCGGCGCCCCCTCCCCATGGCTAGGCCTACGCGCGTCGCGTCTATCGAGCGCCAGCCGAGGCTCCCCCTGGGTGACGGCGGCGGTGGCGAGCGCTTGGAACGTGGGGTCGATTACGTCACCCCGTGTGCTACGAGACCACCTCGGCCCGTGCGTAGCAGCAAGTCTAGATCCGGGTATTCGCGATTCACCCATTGTGTTGCGTATATGGTGCGCCGCGGCACGCGCCTAAGCGTGTGCGTGCGCGCGAATCGATTTGAGCGGGGGCGGCGGTTTTTAGCCGAGGAGGGAGGGTTGCGCTCCCCCCCTCCTCCTCCTTTTCCTTCCTTCACGGTGGACGTCGCGAGATTGTTTGTTTGCGCCGTTAATACGCGTAAACCCATTCAATGGATTTTGCTGACCGAAGAAAATTATTCAGCACGAGAATATCGAAGGTGGCATACAGTTACTTGAGAATTACTCATCCAAGGTTGCTCTAATTTTCTAGAAGACGTGGTTGCCATCGAAGGCGCAATGGCAGTACGAGTCCGTTTGAAGTGTTTGCAAATACAAAATATGTACCTAAAGATTTCAACGAAAACCTATCAATGGAATCTATGAAACTTCGGCACTGAGCTTAATGGAGGTTCTCACTAAGCGATATTTACGAACTCTTGAAATTACCTCAGAATTTAGGATTCATTTCGGCATGAAATCCTATGCAGTACGTAACGCATTGCTGCTGTGTTTGATTATCAGTTTTAAAAGTCGCTATGAATAAATTCCCGATGTATGCCGTCTTTGTGAATAGACTATTTTGACTTCAAATATGGCTCACTCAATCTGCTGAAAAATTCGTTTTGAAGCATGGCAGAGACCAATAATTGTATTCCATACATGTTAAAGATTCAACCAGGTTAGTTGGGCTATATTACATCTCACTTATGTATAAATATTAAATTTGTTAGAATTATGGGCGAAAGTTCTGAGTACCTCAAATCGGTAACTAAAATATTAGTAACAACAAATTTTATTCATTCTTCGCTGCATTAATTTGCCTTCAGAGGAAGGAAAATTCGGAAAGCAGTGATGTATCCAGCATTCCACAGCAACTGAGGCAGGAGGGTCGTCAGAGAGTTTCGATGATTTTTTGACGGCTACTTGCCCTCTCTTAATATTTAAGACGGCAAACCTTTCTTGGGGTAGACTCTACCAAAGGAAGGGCGGTGTCTCTCTCTGGAAGATGAGCCACTCCTAGGTCCCAACTACACATCTGGCACAAGGAAGAAAGTTCATCCCACCCAGAAACAGTTTCTAAATTCTTTAATACTCTAGTTCTTTTTTACTTCCTCGTTCACTACTGCATTCAATCGCATATAAAACTAGTACTTCCGCTACATCACATTCTTCATTCTGCAGAACAAAAAAGATCTTGTAACACGACAAAATTCATCGTGATCGCAGCCGCAATGCCCCCTCTCTATTTTGAACTACAACCAGCGCCAAAGCAAATTTAGTTTCGCTGTGTATTAACGTAACAACCTTAGCTTCGTTATCGCAAATGGCTCTCTGGGGAACGACGCGGAACGAGACAGAATACGACCAGCGACACAGTATCTCCCCTTCTACCCCCGACTGCTTACGCCCATTCCAGGGCGACCTCGCTTACATGAGCAGGACGGCGGCGGCGAGTCTCCCGCAAAGCAACAGTGCGGGTGGCGGCGGAGAGCCATTTGGCAGGGCACGCGACCGGCTAAAATATTACGACTTTAAAAAATTCAAATTCTATAATATAGACTACTCTGCATCAAATTCTCAACATACAATGTGATATTTTAATTTTCCCTAACTCCATGTAATACAACTATAACGAAAACGCAGAGCATACAGAGAACAACAGTTTGAATTACACTTCAGATGTAACATTTAGTCTCTTCACGAACAGAGAATATAGTGAATGGACAATCCAACTAGTACCTCAATCGCAGAAATAAAAGTTTGAAACGGTAACGTGTTCATCTAACTCCTCTTTGTCAATAGATGGCGTATGTTTGTCCATTAAATATACTTCATATCTTTGACAAGGAGAACGTCGCTCAGTTATTAACTGAATCTCCCGACGTAGCTCCATGAAGCATATTAAGACAGTGTAATGATTTCTGTTGCGAACATCCCTTTCCTCAAATAATACAAGTCTAGAGAGATGAACAAGGTATCAGTGGAGAAGATGGTTTTACCGATTTCGACTTCAAGACATGATCTTAATGCTAACACCTTGTTTGGTTGAAGAAATAAAGAGAAAATTACGCAAATTTAACAGGTTTAGTTCCGATTTCTCCCACGGGCGCTTCGAAAGCACCAGCTTCATGAGAATGGCAAAGCTGAAGTTCCGAAGAATGAGAAACTTGTAACCCAGCACAGGTTTATCACGACGACTGTCAGTGCGCTCTCCGAATACACTTGCGAGTGCCCGCTCGCACGTACGAATGTATTGTACGGTTTGTTGGCATGCATATTTTTAGAATCAACGAATAATAGAACACCAAAGCCACAAGTGCCTACAGAGACGGTCCGACAGGCTAAGAATGAGCTCACCAACTACCCACAGTATAATTTAATCGCCATGAATGGTACCGTTTAAAAAAAACTTCGAATTACGGTATAAAATATAGTAGTAAACGAGACAGAGAATAGTTGCTTAAGGAAGGTAACATTTTTACCCCAATACTCTGTGGATTAACCAACAAAACGTTTTCTCAACAACCATTGCAATTAGGTCTTCGCTACTTTACAATTAAGTATTCAGTAAGAGAGAGTTACAAGTTTATAGCGATTGAAACTGAAGCTTTCATAAAGCGCATATGGTTCTACAAATACCCGCCCCTTGTCGATCGTGAATCGCGGAGTGAATCCTACGGTCACCTACCACGCAAGATCCCATCTCTCTGCAGAAGATACACACACTGCGCCAATGCAACAACGTACCATCGGCCAGCCCAAGTGTCCCGAGTGAATGGAGGAGGTCGACAACTCTCTCGGGGATCTCGAGTCCCACTTCGTCACGCACGCGGCGGCGGCGGCACCCCCGCGCGTCACACTCCCAAACAAAAAGAGACACGGCCGCGAGGAGGCGGCCGGGGCACCCTCTGCGGCGCGGCGCGGCGCGGCGCGCCTGCCTGCCTAGTTGCCCGCCTGCGCAGGAAGTTCCTCGTAAAACGGAGACCGAGGCGAGGCGCGGCGCGGCGAGAGAGCCTGCTACGCCGGCGATGCAAAACAATGTCGCGCTCCCGCCGTGTCTCTCGCGCCCTTCCACGAAGCGGCCAAGAGCGGCCGGTGCAGCCGCGCACGGCCCGCGTGGGAGCGTCCGCGCAGGAACCGAACGCGCCTGGGACCCGTCGCTTCGGAATTCGACGATGTGGGGGTAAAGGAGGTCAAATCATAAATTTGGATCTTATAGAAGAATGGAAATAAAATTTCGGGTCATTGTAAAGTAGAAAATATTTCAAAAATATTAAATTTGTTACGTTGTATATGTTGTGCACATAGTGCCGTGTACATAACATAAACCTTAACATATACTCCCTAACCAACATTAACATTTACATTTCCACAGAAAATGGCTTAACTCAATTTCCTCGAACATCATCGAATTGTTTCCGCGGCTTCGTGACCTAGGAGTGGTAAGCGTGTGGAACCGTCTTATTAATGTTAGCATGGGAAAACTCGTTATAATTGTACGATTTTTACAAGCAGAAACACTGCTCTTCATTCACACGGTTTCCTTCGAAAGAAGTAAAGACTGTCGAATGACATTTACGTCATGTAAAACAACCGTAAAAATAAAAGACGCCCCACATTTTGTGCAACACTTTCCCACTCCATGTAATGTCTTATTTGTAGCGACAGGTCTACCCTGACCACAATACCTACCACTTCCAAATACACATATCCAAATTAACTCATGGCTGATGATACTAAGATTTTCTTGTAACATTCGTTGAGCCTAGAAGTGGATGTCTGAAACTATTATATTCTGCGATGGTTTTACAGCCTAAATCGTTCTCAGCTGAAGATCGATCTCGATTCTACACATCGATTTGGTTATTTTTGCAAGACTAGTTGACTTTGGTTAACGACACAAGAGAAAAAAGGCAAATATACTAACAAACACACACACACGGAAGACGGAGTCGAACCCGCGATCGTTCAGAGTGTGGGGTTCTAATCACCTTGATTTGTGACGCAATTGTAAACACTAGCTGATTACGTGCGTTGTTTGAGTTATCTATCCACGCCTTCCTGTCCGCTTCGCCTACTCCACCCACTCTTGTCCCCTCCCGTGCTGTACACAATAGAATCATTGCAAGTTCAATACATGCGCAGAATATTTGACTTCACACACTCACTTTGGTGGAATTTAGTATGATCTAACATCCACGTTATACATGCTCGAACAATTTTGAACTCTATACCAAGACGATATCAAGATTCACGAGTTAAGTCATTCAAAAAAACGTCGAATACTCCTTGTCACGTAAAGACGTCTATTAGAATAGCCAAGATAGGGAAAACAGCAGCTGCGATGTTCTGCCTAATCTCAGATAAAGCCGCCACGCCTCTTCATTCTTTGGGGCCTTGGTCGCCCGCCTACGACACAAGACACGCGTCTCAGCACAGCTTCCATCCAAGCAGCAGTCTTTCATCCGAGCGCGAAGGATACGAATTCTCACGTTAAAGGTACGGGATGAAACAAACCCTTTTACTGCATTCACATTCTTAAAATGTGTCAAATTTACACTAAATAAACAAATACAGAAAAGTAATCAAATACAAAGAGTTAAAACAAAAGTTCAATTCTGTTCGTACACGTAATGAAATAAAATGAAATATTGAAATATACATTTACAAATTCTTAAATTCAGCAACGTATGCTATATTACTGCAATCATGATTTTAGGTATACACACGTACATTTACTACAGAAATGATACCGATTACAAAACAAATACGAATGTTATTAAATGAATAACACAAAATCTTAGCCAACAATGTTACCCGAAAAAGACAACAAAAGACATTTTGTAAAACAAAATCCGTCGACTTCGATTCGACAACAACCACCGGTAACATGCTTCTCCAGCACCTTTGCGCAATGCAAGAGATGCCAGATATACTATGAACACATAAAACACCACAAAAAAGTTTAGCTTTTATGCAACATTGAACTTCCTACGGCCATAATTCAACTTTCAGAAATAAACCCGAGCCGAGAGCAAGTTCCCGCCTCGCACACAGTCTGCACGCGACAGAAGTAGCAGAGCGCGGGCAAATGTACATGAGATCAAAGGACGTAGGACACATCCACAGCTCATACGACAGAGACTTATAACTTATGGATCGGCCCTCGCTGCACGTCGCCCGCCGGAGGAACGCATATAAATCCGGCGGAAATTGCTTCCGCTCGTGATCGATGCCGATGGGAAATGGGCGGGGCGGGAGGGGCCAGCGCGGGACCCGTTCGCATTACACAGTCAATCGGACGAGAGGCCGGCTGACGCCAGGTACTACGCCGCGTCGTCGCGCCCACATGTGTGGCTAGGTAGCCCGCGCCCGTGGGCTCTTACGGACCTAATGGCCTCGGTCTGCATACGAAGTCAGGATACCCGATCGACGAGAAATTACATTTCAAATTTGCGCCAATTCCTTAATTACGAGCTTAGTCTGGGGAAAAGAACATTTTTGGAAACAAAATCCATCTGCAAGCATCCAGAGTAAACACGCGGACACTATGATACTGTCATCACAATTAAGACATTGGCTCTTCAAGACGAAACGCTTGTATGTAAGGAACTTAGGAGGGGGGGGGGGGGGGTCAACTTGCCCTCACCCTCTCAATATTTCTAGATTCACTCAATTCTGACAATGTAAAATTTATTAATAATATTCAACACGTCTCAAACACATTTAAATTACTATCGAATATTTATAAATAAACAGAAATGAGTGGAATATGAATGCGTTTTCAGTTTTTCTCCCCACACTCTTTCCCGCTGCTTCCTATCAGAGCCTAAAATATATCCCCCCCCCCATCTCACGCATTCCCCCCCCCCCATTTTTCCATTCACCTAATAGTTAAATTGAAAGAGGACTTAAAAATATCATATAAAAGTAAAACGTTTTATACGCAAATTGTCATTGAAAAATTTGGAGATTTCATTGACGAAAAATATTATTTAAGGGTTTTTAAAACGGCGCAATCTTGAGTTTATTTTCATGAAAAAAGTTTTGAGTTTTCGAGCAACTTCACTTGAAATAATTTGAGCACTGTTACTCACATATGCAATAACGCATTAAACACGTTCATAATGAAAATATTAACATAAAAGATTTAAAAAACACATTTTTGAAAAATCAAAATAATACAATATGGCGTTTATGTAATTTTTATCAGCGTGTTTTGCATTATCCATGCCAAAAATTTAACAAAAAGAATTGGAGTCATGAGATAATCTTTTAATATTTTTTAAAAAAAGTATTGCTCACATGTCAACTAAAATTGAGCGAAAACTAATAATTTGAAGGAAAAAAATGTTAAAGGTCGTATTTAATAACCGACTGAAGAACAAAGTGTAAATACTTTAAATAAAAAAATATCAATTTTCTTCATGTATTCCACAATACTTTATAGTAAGAAAACTTCTAGAAAAAAATCACAGTAGACATCTAGTAACACGCTGCGACATGCAGCGCTTATGGGCCTTGTTTGTGAACGCATCTGATTACTCAATGAGCGCCGTTCCAAAGGCGGCGCTTATTGCATTTAGCCTGCGTGTTGCATTTAGCCCATAGTTTCTCATAGAGCCTACGTGCCGGCTGGCCAATACTTCAAGATGCGACACAGCTGCAAGGTCAGTATAGGCCTGGGGGCGGCGCTTCCCAGCCTCCTCTTCCGGCAGCCTACTGCCCGTCAGCTTTATCGTTCTATCCTCAACGCAGAGCCTTGCACCATCGCATGTAACGGATCTTGACAGAATTATCGCATTGCATTCTACTTCGATTATTATAGTGGCGCTTGACGTACATCAGCTTACGGTGTCATCCAATGGGGAGCATAACGTAATCACGGTGACTTACGCCAAGCGCCACGTTTAAAAAATCGAAGTACAGAGGAGCTTCACCAGTGGTAGACGCGATATCTTTATATAGTTAAAGCAATGCAATTAAAAAAATGCCTTCGGACACAAAAAAAAACTATGTTACCAAACAACGTTCTTTCAATATTTTCTAGGACTACTTTTTGCACGGACTAGAGCACGTAGCCTGTCTGGCACGGATTTCACAAATTTGTTGCATTACAAAGCGGGTTAATTTTTTCTTCTATTGCTTTATTGACATGTCTGTTATCAATTTTCTTTTTTGAAATGTTTGTTTCCTGAATGCTCCATACATGTTTAATAAGATTTAGAACTGGCGAAGGAAACTGCCCAGTTAATTTGGTTCACTGTTCAGAATCCAAAGTAGTTCGTGTAGAGTCGGTAGCTCGTGGGTAATTATTATGCTGAAAAATGGAGTCGTTTCTCAAATTAACTTAACAGCACTAGCTTTCAACTTTGGCTTTAAAATGGCAAGTTACTTGCATTAATTCATTACTCTGTCTGTAAATTGTAATAGGCTCATGTACCTGGCACTCATACGTTCCCACATGGGCACCGAATGACCTTCGTGTTTGACACTGGGAATAAAGTTTCGGGACTCTAGCTCTGTATTTTCCTCCATGTTAAACCAGAAATTTACATGATTTGTAGCAAATGATAGATATTTATCTCTTTCACGGCTCACTTGGGGAACGGGGGTCGGATGGGCGGCATTAAGCCCAGCGAAACTCTTCCCGCTATCCAGTAGGTCTACCACAAAAGCCGAGGCACTTGATGGAATATCGTCTCAGCACGAGCAATAATCCGCTCATCGAGCAAAGACTAGAGGGTGACCTCGGATTTTTAAATGTTTTTTTTTTTTTTCCTCTCACCAACTCGGTATATACTGACATGTACCTTTGATTTCGGGATTCCCGTCCATGAGATATCTCCCCGCATCGACGCGCATGCATTACATCAACGGATTACCCCTTTGCATTCTTCAACAGTAAATTCCCTCTTCAGAATCATTACCCCTCCGTTATTCTATCTTTGCAAAGCTCGCACAGCAATTGACGGACGACGAGGGTTCGGGACGACGATGGAAAAAGTGCAAAATGGACACACGCCTCTTTAAGTTTCCCCATTAAGAAAAGGCATGTTAATAAACATTTAGTTCCTGGTGTCCAAATAGTTTTGCGTACCATTTCGATACATTGTTTCTTGATTTCATTAGTATCGACCTATTAGTTTAGTTTGTTGAAAATGAAGAAAGAACTTTGTCAAATACAACTTTTCATGTTGAAGCATTTACAGAGTTGCCAGATGGCTTCGAGGATTTTAGAATTTACAGGGTTGAGAGTTGCAAGATGGATTTCCCAAATTGTCAAGTCAAAAACGGGGGAAATCAAGGATTAGTTACGGAAATAAAATGATATATTCTGTAATGCTAAGAGGTCCCTTTCAAAATTTTTAGGGGACTACCGCCCTCGTGCCTTCCGTCCTGTGAGCACGCCTGCCTACTTCCAACCTGACGTAAGAAAGCGGGTTTTCAGAAAAAATTCAGGGGTTGAAATTAAATATTTTCAACGATAGTTTGCACTAATTAGTTGATACCGATAAACGACTCACAACTATAAAATTCGAACTATGACTCATATTTCCAAAACTCTCAGTTAAGCGACGTCTCGCTGATAGAAAGCAATGGAATTACAAGAATACAATCAACATAATATTTCAATTGATATTGTCATCCCCAACCCAGTTAGCAATGTGGACTCAGAATTGTAGCCTGAACTACGTGTTCTCTTTCGAAATTCGTGACGTGTAGTTGTCATCACACGTTGTAATTCCATGCTAATACGATAATCATTGGCGATTCAAAATACATTCATTTCAGGAGGGTTTACCTCCAAGGAAAGTACTATTACAGTATTATACTCCCTCATATATCCGTCTTAATCTGGCTCTGACACATTTCTGCAGCTCGGGAACCTGACGGATGATTTTTAAGAAAAAGTTGGGAACATAACCTTCGCATTAAATCGAAATCCGCTGACGACAGTTCAACTCTATAACCCTAGGGGCTTATCTCAGGATTCGGCAATGTTAATAGACGAAAACCCTGAACTGAAATTTCATTATGCTTCATTTACGTGCTCTTATGCCGCGCCGTTGGCGTTTAAGCTGCCACAGGTAGAAAAGCACACCAAGCCACTCTTGCTAATGAGCAACAGATCAAAATGTATAATCTCGAAGCCTTAGTATAATGCGTTTTGAAGAGGTCCTTTAACAAGGTTTAACCTTTTTTTGTTAGGTTAATTACATTTTCTCCGTTATTAAAAATTAAATTACCTTAATATTCTTCGAAACGTTTAATTTTCGATTTAAACTACAGTGAAATGAAATTTGTAGTGCGTGCATTATGATGTGATGCCGAACATAGGGATGTGACATCGACGCAGATGTTTTCAAAACATCAAATATTTTAAACATTGATTCCATCAGATGTGATTCGAACACCGATATTTAATGTTCGATGTTTTTACTTTTTGTTTGTGAATGAAAAATGTCCCGTAAATATAAAATTGTAAAAATTAAATATGAAATAACTGATACCACTCATTTCATGCGACACGCACACTCATGACCTCCCTTCTTCCCGTACAAATCTACGGTGAATTGAGGAATCTCTGACTCCGTTGAGATGACTTTGAGCGCTCAGGCTTTCAAGCCGTTTTTTAAAAATTATTCTTCGTATTTTAAAACCTTGTTTAATTTAAATCTTAATTATCAATTAATAAAACAGACCACCCACCCGCGGTCAAATTAAATTCTTGTCCGTGCTTCGAAATATCGATATTATGTTGTTGTCGCATACCCAGCTCCACACATCCAAGTAATGTAGCAGTTCCGGCGCCCACGGATGGGCGGCAGCATGTTCAGCAAGTCCACTCAAGGCGAGCGCGTCGATCCGATCTCAGGGGCGCAAGGGGATCAGGAGCAGTGGCCAACCGGATAGGGATTATTGGATGAGCTCTCGAGGCAGGGCCTCTCGCCCGAACACCGACCTCACTCGCAGGGCAACCAGCAGGCCTCCCTTTTAAACCCGCGCCCTTTCGTTCCACCCCCACATCCGCGCGCATTCACCAAACGCACGCGAGGACATCGCCCGCGAAACCGTGAGAACGACCTTTACACATACACAAAAAAACAACTGCGTACACACACGAACTTCGCAAATAAAGGTCCCTCGTACCGCACGGCAGCGGGGGGCGTGGGCGGGCGACAGGAGAGAGGGAAAGGGGAGCGTTACTTCCGCCCCATCTCCCCCGGCTGTGACCTCTTCGGGGGAAGGGGGAGGGCGAGCCCATCGAGCTATTACGCTGCGAGAGGGCGAGGCGGCGGGCGGCGGGAAGCCCTTGAACGCTCGCTGCCCGCCGCGCCGCGCGTCCCTCTGCCCTCCCTGCCCCGCTGCGTTCATACCGCGCCATGCTGCCACCGGAAGGGCCAATGGCGCGCACCCCTCACGGAAAGGATGGAGCAATACTTGATCCCAAAACATGTTCCGCTATCGGGGAAAAAATAATATATTTTTAATTGATATATTAATTGAAGCACACGAAACGATTCTCCGAAAATTGCAATAGAGAGGTAGAAGCATTAAAGGCATGTGAAAAAAAAGGTTATATCACGAATGTATTGGGAAATGATAACTAGGTTACGATAAAGAACCTCCTGAGTGAGCGTTTTCCCACCACATACGGAGGGTTTCCGCTCAATAACATGCTTCCAAAACTGGCAGGACGTATGCCATGGAGTACTCAGGCACAGAGACCGACGGGAATGCCGACCAGCTAGACAAAATAGAAAAAACAAAACCCTGTTAATAAATAAAATAAAAAAAGGGAAACTTTTCAATTGCAATTAGGCAATCCATATTATTATGTGACCATCGGTGGCTCGTTCGTTAGCGTGCTCGCTTTCCACGGCGCAATCCCGGATTCGATTCGCGATCGGGGCAAACATTAAATTGTGCGCTTTTCTTACAATGTTCCAGTATATGTTGCTGTATGACCATGCCAAACATCGCTTCTCAGGTTGAGAATGCCAGAACACGACGTAGGGATGGCATTGTGCTAACCAGACGTACTCCTTATAACCCAAGGCCGCAAGGCCGGGACGCTGCTGATAGGCCTTAGCTCGTAAGGGAGCTGTTGGGCCAAAATACATCTAATTATTAATGTGTGTTATTACTTTATTGTATTTTATCATTGTATTATAATTAACACTCAATACTTTTATTGTGGTTATTCTCATTCTGTGCGCCGTTCGGGCCCACTGTGCGCGGTGGCGCGCCGCCGCCTGGGCCACGCACGCGCACTGCGGCTCTGGCCGGAGCGCGCGCCGCCGCCGTCGCCGCCGCCGGCCGCCCCACGTGGCACACGAGAGCTGTGGGCGGGCGCGCGACCCCGCCGCGCCGCTCCGCGCCGCGGTGGTGGTGGTCGACAAGCGAGCAACGCAGCGCGGTGCGGCACGGCGTGACGCGGCCAGGCGCCGCCGCCACCGCCTCCGCTACTTCAACCTGCTCCTCCCTGCGCGTGCGAAATCCTCGCCCGGCCTCGATGCCATCGATTTGTAGCCGCATCGACGGGCGTGCTATTACATCGATTTAAAACTTGCTGAGGAGGTCCTACTGCGGTCTAGCAAGCGCTAAAATCCTAGGAACCTGGTCAACGCCGGTCGCCGTTTGCACACATTTGGGCGAACTAAGTGCCTTGCTAGGTATCGTGCAACTAACGGCGACCCTAGTTACACGCAACATGTAAAATATCTTAAATTACGCCAGCGTATGCATTAGAGACTTCAGAGCACATCAATTTCGAATCTTCTTAAGTGGTTGGCGTAAGCACAATGACTAGTATATCCACGTACAATGAAAATAATTTGATCTTAGTCACGTGAGAACAATAAAATAACTGAGACAAGATCAGAGAGAAATAGTGAGAATCATTACTAGTATAACTAATGGATGGTCGTACCCGGTGTATGCTTTCATTCTTACAATTAAACACGGATCGCCTTGTAGGCTGTTTCATTGATTGAATAATTGAATCAATTTTTCGGTATTTGTAAAAAACTATCTAAATTTAACTCCTAACACTGACCCCCATTTCTACGTAAAAGCGCACGTAAGGTGATAACTCTGATTCCTCGTTTTCCGTTGCCGCAATTTCATTTCGACAGGTCTAAGTACGATGAGTACTAGTCATTTGATATATATTGACAGACGCATTGTTCATGGGTTTGGCCGACCGTCACATTCGAAGAAGAATGAATACGGTCGAATCCATAGTCTGTCCTCTAGAAATAGATGATTTTAAATAATTTTGAATAGCTTGAATAACATGACATCTATGTAAATCAGTTTTTCGTAGACGCCACTTTCAAAGGTACATTTAGTACTCCTCTGTGTGCGAAGAAGTAGCATCTGCATCAACTGATTCATGGTTTTCTGCCCTCGAAGGTAAGTTTTACACAAAATTACAAAAACTTCAACGGACACAAATTTTAATAAGCGATGGATCGAAATTGTAATATACATTATATTTAATCGATAAATCCTCAATTTTCACAATCCAATATCAGTTGTTCATCGGTGGGATTTTTGAGAGCAAATCTTCGCAAAAACGACGTTGCTATTATTTATTCCGAACCTAAACTGGTTAAAAGATTCAATGAACGCGAGGGACAATGCGGTCTCCCTAATAAAATCGTTATAGTCTCCTATTCGCCCGCTAATTACATAGCAATGATTGTGTATGAATTGGTCATTCATTTTCAGTATCGACTTAAAAGTTCGGTTCTAATGGACGTCACGTGAATAATAGACTCGAACGATATTTTATTCGACGCGTCCATGCACAGCCCAGCCTTCGGGGCCTCGAAAGCTTGTTGGCTCGAATTACAACCGCTGTGCAACAGAACACCCTTGTACGTTAATCACGACATGAAGCCCCAGCGATGCGGTACCGGTGCGCTGCAACCGCTCAATTGATTCACGCCCGCACGTCGTCGCTTTTAGGCAGGCATGTGCTATTATCGAACCGGCTAATTAAGCTGCCGGGCTGAGAACTGTGAATTCGAGAGGTGCATACATATCCATCGACACTAACAGTACATGAAGGTTTTTGATCTGATTTGCACGAGTCAATGAACATTTTCTTCGCTTCAAATGGACGGGGATTCCCTGTTTCTGGTAAAGGTAGGTATATGCAATAAACTACTCCAACTGCCTTGAATTTATTGGACGTATCCTCTTACTCTGCAAATCAAGTCAGCCCAGCCTCCAGAATTATCAATCAGGGAGTAGTCAGCCCCGAGGCAAGCACTTAGTTGGCTTCGAAAATCCGCCTCTACCGAAACTCGAACCGAGGACCTCCAAACTACGAAGCTCCAGTTGAAGACTCTCCACTGCATACCATACGCTAACGCACCCGCTATCATTTGCACATACGGTTTTTGGAAGGTAGGAATAAAAAATGCAATAATATTAACTACGGTTAGTATTTCACACATCAAATCTCTCTATCCATCGATTTTTTCTATCCCTTTAAAATTTAATTTAAGAATGTTTCTTCATACCCCAAATTATTTCCATTTATCTTGCTGATATTCTGAAAGTTCGCGGCAGAGTACAGCTGTTTGAAACCGTTTCAGTTTTGTGGAACCCACTTGTCAACATAGTGGAAGGTACTTATCCCTTAATGCGCACGAGTCCCTGCTGCCAAGAATGGACTCGGCCCCAAGAAAGCGGAAAACTAAAACACACTATATTTTATCTCAATACATCAAATGTAACGAGATGAAATATACTGTGTTTAAGTGGCAAAATCATTTGAATTGACATTTTCTGATATTTGTTTTCTCTAGGTTTTCGACCTAATATTCTTTGATGAGACATACCTTTGGTGTATGTTCCAAAAAGCATTAAGAATTCTTCAAATTAAATTTAGGTGAATTTTGTTACTGCAAATATATTTTGATCTGTTGCTAGGAACCGAAAACGTCTGTACAGGGAGGACCGACAGTACTTTCTGAACACTGCAAGACTATCGGCAGGCTGCATCCCGCGCTGTGGGTATTACCAAGTGAGACGTGTGTGTGAGTGTGTGTGTGTGAGTGAGTGTGTGTGTGTGCGAGTGTGTGTGTGCGAGTGTGTGTGTGCGAGTGTGTGTGTGCGAGTGTGTGTGTGCGAGTGTGTGTGTGCGAGTGTGTGTGTGCGAGTGTGTGTGTGAGAGTGTGTGTGTGAGAGTGTGTGTGAGAGTGTGTGAGAGAGTGTGTGAGAGTGTGTGTGAGAGTGTGTGTGAGAGTGTGTGAGAGTGTGTGTGAGAGAGTGTGTGAGAGAGTGTGTGAGAGAGTGTGTGAGAGTGTGTGAGAGAGTGTGTGAGAGAGTGTGTGAGAGAGTGTGTGAGAGAGTGTGTGAGAGAGTGTGTGTGAGTGTGTGAGAGTGTGTGTGTGAGTGTGTGTGTGTGAGAGAGTGTGTGAGAGAGTGTGTGAGAGAGTGTATGTGAGTGTGTGAGTGTGTGTGAGAGTGTGTGTGTGAGAGTGTGTGTGAGAGTGTGTGTGTGAGAGTGTGTGTGAGAGTGTGTGAGAGTGTGTGAGAGAGTGTGTGAGAGTGTGTGAGAGAGTGTGTGAGAGTGTGTGAGTGTGTGAGTGTGTGTGTGAGAGTGTGTGTGTGAGTGTGTGAGAGTGTGAGTGTGTGAGGGTGTGTGTGAGTGTGGGGGGTGATTCTGACGATAAAAATTGCCTATTGCATCAAACCTGTAGCCCTTTTCGATGCAAAATATTTTCTATTACCCGGGAGCGTGCATTTCTGGTCATTACACGTGCACAACGCTCGTGCTATCATTTACTTTCAAATCAACTAACGTCGGTAAAGGGCGGGGCAGGTATTCCGGGGCAGAAGAAACCGCGCCGGCCAGAACCCCGCGAGGGCGCCCGGGGAGCGGGCGGGGAAGCCGCGCCGTGCAATTGCGTTCGAGCAGATTGATTCGGGCGCCGCCGCCGCTCGCTCGCTCGCCTCGGTCGCGGCGACGAGCGGGCGCGCCGGCAGGCAGGCCGAGGGTGAGCGACTCGCTGCCGACGCGGCTGCGATGCTAAAATGAGAGGTGTTCGAGTAGCAGGTTGACGAACTCGAAATCGCTCGCGCGGGACCAGATACCCCGGCGGCACACGACAAGACTCGTTTCAATGTAACAGATGTGTACAACAACTAGATGTTAGAGATAAGACTCCGACGTGTAAGTTTTCAAAATTGTAAAGAGGAATTATACATTCATTATTCATGCGTTTAGAAGAAGAATTAAAACAAAAATGTATTAACCCTTAGACCTTTGTGTTGGCGATTTTTTGACCCCAGGGGCAAATAATGTTTTGCAACACTGAAAATTATTGATAAACATTCTCTTAGATATGTTACACATATCCAATTTGTTCACATGTAAACTTTTCATTTCTTAAGTTTTTTCTAATAATTTAATTTTTATGCGTCACAGAAATACCACATTTGACATTAAATTACAAAAAGGAAAAGTTCTTAAACGATGTCCATTTCCGTTTCATAGTATTATGTGACGGGTTCCGAGTGATAATTAGGGGTATTTGTCTATTACGATTTCGTAGCTGTTTCAAACATGCTCAAGCTGGTAATATAGACACCTATGTACAGTTTATGAGGATATGCTAATTGTTTTTCCGGAAACCTACGTTATTTAGTGCGATTTAGATTTATTTAGTCAAAAAATAGTTAAAACTACATGTGACGCAGGGGGGAGAAGATTATCTGCGCCCGTTTTCTTGAGTTCCAGAAACCCTTCCCGTCATTTTAACTATAAATAGTTGAAAGATGAGTAAAAGTTTAACATAAATAAAAATAAATTTTAAAAATAGCAAGACTAGCAATATTTGAAAAATAGTCATTTTCGTTTCTGAGTTATAGAAAACTTATTTGCATCGGTACACGAATTGCAAGTATGATTTTTCTGCATTGCTAAAAAGTATCAACTCGCCCTTACCTCTACTCATACCATTACAAGCAAAAGGAGAGTTCAACAAAACGTGCGCATAGTGAAGCTACATTTACGTCCAAAAGCAAACCAAGGGGCATCTCAGCATTTGCTCAATGGATCAGGGAAAACTGGACAAAAACCTGATCGAGATGGGGGTCATTGACCCGCAGGCTCAAGCTCATTTTTTGTTACAAACATATTAAGTCTTTTTAAAAAAAATATACAATACAAATGTAAACTAATTCATTATAAATCACTTTTGCTAAAATCATTATTTTTCTTTCTGATAATCAGTATACTCTCTAATTGTATAGAAACAGTTATGCACCAGAAAAATATTACTTTTAACTTAAATTTGTGAACAGACTTCAATTGTTTAATGTCATCTGGCAGTACGTTGTAAAGTAACGCACGTGTATTGTATGTGGATTTTTGATAGTAAGCTGTTGATACTGACACTTGATGAACGTGATTTTTAAGACGTGTGTTGTAATTATAAATATCAGTATTGCATGAAAATATGTTCCCACCGTTAAGTAAGTCACTTTTGACAAATATTACAGATTCGTAAATATACAGACAAGGCAGTGGTAAGATTCCAAACTCAATGAACAGAAGCTTGCAAGGGCAACGCGGATGGCATTTTTTCATTATTCGAATAATGTATTTTGCAATCTGAAGGTCTGAGTACTACACGAGTTTCCCCAAAATTGTATACCTTATCTCAGGAGGGAATGTACATTTGCAAAATACACGCAACGAGCTGCATGAAGGCTGACAGAATTTGATAGGATTCTGAATGCGTAACATAATGAACTTAATGTAGTGTTTAATTTTGTTATATGTTCATTCCATTTGAGGTTTGACTGACAAGATGTAGTAAAGAACGCAAATAAATATCGTCACTTTTTCACTTAATTCCAAATAATATCCGTGCATCAAATCCTGGTAAACGACTGAAAACCGTTTAGGGTCAAAAAAGACCCGAAACAGAATCCACGTAAGTATTGGAGAAAATGAGTCGAAGGATTTAAATAATATACCATTAAATATACGTGTATTTACTTTTACAATAACACAGTTCAACATATTCAGTGTTTTCTCCACAAAAATAGCACACAAACAATTTTTTGATAGGAAACAAAAATTTCTATAAAATTTAATGGTGCTCCGTGTAAATCGATCAGTCGAAATAACGGAAGTTACATATCTTAGTGGTTTCCCTCAACCGCACTACGAATAATAATGCTTGTTCAGGCCAAAATATCAACAGATGATATATCAAGGCATGATGGAAACGAAAGTGGCACATGAGAATCAGTACGAAAAGTTAAGGCCAAGTAGGATGTATCAGAACGGGCTGACTTCACCTTGCCCGTATTATTTCCCAATGGGAATGCAATAAAATTATGAATTACACAGGCAAAAAGCCAGTAGATCTTGCCTAGCAAGATCCCGAAATCAATTTTCACTTGCTACTTACATTACAAGCACGCGTGTGTTACAGCGAGTCTCAACCGCTTCTTCCCAAACTCTCTATGATTCACTAGCAACTGCGCAATGACTATTTCGGCAAACGTCAATACTGATATTGCCTTCCGGGCCAGCAGCCTGATGGCCCAGTCGAAATAATTACTCCGGCATTTTTGTCGTCACTTGGGGGGGGGGGGGGTCAGGCAACGGCATAGCACTCTTCTGGTCAGTTCCTGATTGATACGGAAGTGTGCTAAACCTATTGACTCGCCAGCACTGAGGTGTCTGTCGCAGGTGCAGACGAAAGTCTGAAACAATTACTGTGACACAATCACGACCTATTGGCCTGGACATCAAAGGTTTCGCAAAAATAATATTGTAATGGCGAAATTTTAAATTCCAAACGTAAATATAATTACGAACCAGTGGGAATTAAATAACCTATTGCCTTGTGGTTTTCAGCTTTCTAGGAAAAAAAATTAATAGTTTTCTGTCTTAATTTTAGTGAGTTTAGCTATAGTACGATTTATTTAGTGGTGCACTTGTCATGTCTCTTTAATGCATCACTATGGGAACGTTCAAGCTCCAGATTGAATGAAACCGAAAACAGCTGATTTACGTCAAGTGCACGGTTAAATAAATCTTAGAACACTATCATTTTATTTTGTTAATGTCTGAAAATGTTTTACGATTCTTTTCGTTTTTCTTTGTGAACTGTAGAATACACCTTCCAAATATTATTGTATTTTTATAGTTAGTAAGGAATTAATTACAGAGTTCACCAATTTATTTCGGTTTTCAGTAAAGGTTTCCGAGACTGAGCAGGTTGGGTTATCCTTCTGCTCTAGTTGAACGGCCAAATACAGCCAAATTATTCTTGTCGTGAACGCTATCCCCCAGGAATATCTAAAAAGCAGTAAATTTGAAATAATAATTACGGACGAGTATACGTGACAAACTCAATCGAAACTAACATGCTTGTTGTGCAAATACGAAGTGAGAATACTATCACAGCCATGCAAGTTCTGCCAATGCGGCGAGATAAGTCTTTCGACACAAAACTGAAATGCAAACAATCTACGAAAGCTTATCTATCTTCAAACAATATAACGGCCTGCAGTTGTGTAATATGACGAGCATGCATTAGATAGGAAGTGCATGGTAATCCCGAAGTTATCAGAATCGAACTCCCAATAGGGAAACTATAACTCCACTGACAAGTACGCTGCCAACACACACTGGCCCATTTCACAAAGCGATTTCAATCAATCCCATTTTCACAAACCACCAAAGTACCAGAGCATGCATTTAATCCTCATCGATAAGTGTCAGAGTGAGCGAGGGGAAAAGGGTTATGAGTCTCCTGAGTATCATAATAGTGGTTTTCTTTTGCCTTCCACACTATAAAAGTGATAGTGAATGATACAAATTAATGCTTACTGGTGGTTTGGTGTTCAGATGAGAAACCTGGTGGTATGAGAACAAAACACACCTCCAGCACGTGGTGAAAAACGCACACGCCTTACGCGGGCTCAAAGCCGCTGCCATCGGCTCCGCATACTCCGACAATTACACAATTGCGGGCCGTTCTTTTCTTGAAGGGACAGAGTGCTCTAAGGCCATTGCGTCATCGAGGCAAGAATCCTTTCACCTAAATACAAGGTGGTTCAAATATGACCGGGACTGATTTTTTTTCAAATACCCCGACATACGCATTAACTGCGCCGCCTGGAGAGAATCTAGCCACAACCCCCCACCTCCCTCCTTTGCAGGTTAGAACCTGTTCAGTCGCGTCTGGGTCTTGCTAGAACGATGAGTGAACAAAAGGTGCCGCGGTGCGTGGAACAACGCATTATCATCAAATTTCTCGTTGGAGAAAACGTTCAACCGTCGGAAATTTTGCATAGACTCAAAAAACAGTACAGGGAAGAGTGCCTCTCACGGACCCGTGTGTTTGAATGGTGTGTTTCAGAGAGGGACGAGAGCGCGTTGAGAATGAACCTCATAATCGTCGGCCGCGAACATCCATAACCCCAACAAACATTGATCGTGTTAATGCGGTTATTTGTGAGAACAGGCGCATCACTATCAAAGAAGTTGCATCAGTAATTGGCATCAGTGTGGGTAGTGTAGAAGACATGATAAAAAAACACCTAAAATATAGAAAAGTGAATGCTAGGTGGGTTCCACGCACTTTGACGGACGAGAACAAATTGATGCGCATGCAAGCTGCCAGTGTTCTTCTAATGCGGTTTGAAAATGAAGGAGATGCATTTTTGAAGTCCATTGTAACCACTGATGAAACGTGGGTTCACTATTTTATTCCTGAGTCCCAGCAGGCATCACGTGAATGGCGACACGCCTCTTCTCCAAAACCCAAGAGAGCGCGGAAGATCCGTTCGGCGGGAAAAGTGATGGCAACATTTTTTTGGGACTGGATGGGTGTTATCCATGTAGACTTTCTTACAGAAGCTAACACCATCAATGCAGCTTATTATTCAGCACTTTTGGAAACAGAAATCAAAGAAAAGATCCGATCCAAAAGGAAGAGAGGTGGGAAACGGGTAGCATTCCTTCAAGACAATGCACGGCCTCATACTGCTAAAACAACCATGGCAACCATCAGCAAATTGAAGTGGGACCTTCTACCACATCCGCCGTACAGTCCAGATTTGGCCCCAAGTGATTTTTACCTTTTTGGACAGCGTAAATCACATTTGCAAGGCATGCGATTTGCGGATAATGACGCAGTCATCCACATTGTTCGGGAGTGGATATGCCGACAACCAAAAGACTTTTATGAAAAGGGCATTAGGATGCTCCCAGGACGTTGGAAAAAATGTATAGAATCTGGAGGGGAGTACTTTGAAGAATGACATGTACAAATAAATTTTTGCTAATAAAGTATTTCGTAAAAAAAATCAGTCCCGGTCATATTTGAACCACCTTGTAATTATAACAATCCACTCTGCATTCCAGGAAAATAAAAAAAATCCAGTCGGGTTATGCCCTACGAATGACTACATCAGACCTGTCCAACGAGCATGTGCATCGTGGGCAAATGCCCTGAGCATCGCCGGGGCAAATTCTTCACATCCCGTTCCCCTCTGCGGATGGCCCGCCACACCATACTGAAATCGCCATTTATGTTGAGATTTGAGGGGTGTTTGCTACGTGTGCTAGCCGAAACTAAGAGAGAATGTACTGAAAAACCCACAAACCACGAGAGAGAGAGAGAGAGAGAGAGAGAGAGAGAGAGAGAGAGAGAGAGAGAGAGAGAGAGAGAGAGGGGGGAGAAATGGACATATTTGTTCACGAGAAACAATGCTTTCGCGAACATCTGGCAATCAGTAATACGAAAACATGACAAGTATCATTCACCAGTAAGACGGGGCAGTTGGTGACAAGCGCGTCACATTGAACGAATAGGGGGCCGCACCCACCTCTCCGAACCTAGTCTTCTTACCTCAGAAA
The DNA here is from genome assembly GCA_038098605.1 of Gryllus longicercus. Taxonomy (NCBI): domain Eukaryota; kingdom Metazoa; phylum Arthropoda; class Insecta; order Orthoptera; family Gryllidae; genus Gryllus; species Gryllus longicercus. Next base: position 6,326,084 of record JAZDUA010000003.1, on the reverse strand, counting down.
TGAGCTGGCAATCCGCGTGCTCGCGGCTGCCCTGGGCGATGTCCCTAGCGCCATTGATCTGGGCAGGCCTGGACTACGACATTCGATTTCAGGGATTTCATCCTCACTCTCTGCCCTACAACTTTCGCCCATCTCAATTCATGCCTTCCATTATGTAGAAGTGAATGAGAAATGAGTGGAAGAAAGAAATAACCTTGGTTTGAGTGAATTAAAAGCGGAAGTAAAATTGGTTTGAATATTAAAAAAAAGGAAAAAAAAGCAAGCAAGCCTGAATAAACAAATTACAAGCTGCTCTGGGGTAATATTTACGAGTCTGTGACACAATTCATTGATAGATACAAGTGGCAGATGGTGACACCGATAGGACGACTGCCTTTATGTGAATACGAGAGGTCAGCTACTCAGATCTCTCGTCCCTGCGGTTTCTCATCAGTTCTATGTGAATGCTGTAGTATCTTCAACAAAGGGCCACACATCACCGCGCGCAATTATTCATCATCTATGTTAGCCCCCTTAGAACAAGACAACTGACCCATTCCCTATTCATACGCGGCCCTACATCCCGAGATCTCGAAAGGCAGAGACAATTAAGAGACCGCGATTCTGACGCATGTTAAGTATGCAGCGTCACAGCAGGAAGAAGTATATACAAATTCCGCAAGTTTCCAGCCGCTCGATACGAAGACTTCTCGGGCTTTGGGGGAAGCCATTCATTGAGCTCCCATTCAAACGCCTCACGAGACCCACAAGGTCTATCGACAAACCTCATCGCCCTAAGAAGCAAAAGAAGAGGAAAAAAAATATTCGCCAGACCGGAAAGCAAGCCCGAAAAGCAGTAGGCGAACCGCCGACAGGTTCGCCCACCAAACGACCTACAACACGGCGGTAGTTGGCTGTTGGTACGAGCTAGTGAAACGAGCATTCCTGACTAAAAAAAATTCATGTATTTGAACATTGACGCTCATCCTAGTTCAATGAGAAAGCAGCACACCATAGCCTCAGTCCATCACTCTGCATCGGAAGAGGCTACAATAACGAATCCTCTTTCTGCCCTCGCAAACACATTTAGGCCATCTTCACTATTATTAATTAATATAGAATTATTAATATTAACTTAAAATCATTAAAAGATGCGTCTCGATTTTATCGAGATCATGCGAACAAACTATTTTTACATACGAGTTAAACCACGCTAATATTCTTGCAACTTAATTCTCATACAATTACTACTGGACAACGTATTAATATCGTGAAATTTGAACGTAAATCATTAACATTATTCATCGCTCATTTAAGAAAATGAATCTTTAAATATCCTCGTAGAGCTTAAAATGTGGCAAAATAACACGTCGATATTGCGCAGCACACGCCCACCCACATTCTCTTTCATTTTGGCAACGGGTCCAAGCACACTCGCCTTTCTCTCTTCGAAACATCTGAACGTGACCTTGCGAGAAGTCGGGAGCTAGGGATGAGAGTAGGGATGGCACCAAAATAAATTTTCGTTATTCCAGTACTTTTCCGTACATCAGTGCATTCATGCAGAAAAATCATTTCTTTAAACAGTAATACTCTGAAATATTTATAGACATTTTTATAAGTATACAATTAGTTCAAAAAATCGTTAAAACGAATATTCCCCAACAACAACAGGTTCTATAACTTCTAAATTAATCTAAGAACGCAGAGCCGCAAGTCGATCTCACTCCCTCGTAGGTGTGTAACTCATGTATTTCGTGTGTTGTATAACGAGCTTTGCGCTGATACCTGAAACGAGGAGCCGCAAATCTGCGAGAGTTTCGTGTACGGTAGCACAAACATGTCTTAACCATGACGTCTTTCATTAGGTCCAGAGTTGAACCACACTCGTGTGTAAAATCTACATCGGGAAATATTAGATCAACGGCTCAGCTTACGAGTATTTACCAAGATTATCCGCCATATCAAAATACCAGCAGATTTTATATCACATCTACCAGTTTCGACTTAGCAATAGATAGTACTATAGATTTATCATTTATCTGTCTAGACTTACATATCTCCTTTAAAGGAATTATTTGACTGGACAAAGAAACCGCAAATTACAGAATGATCAAATGATCAGAATTCTCAGAAAAGGTTCTCCATTCATTATTTTAGGTTTGTCAAGGAAAATAAACACACGAAAAACAATGAAAAACATGAACAACAATGAAATCACGAAGTTTTCATGGGATTAAAATCTAGAATGCCTTGTTAGAACACTCAGTTACTGTATTCATACCGACCGATTTTGTTCACCCTTAGTATGGTTCGCATAATATTCCTGTAGAAATAAAATCGAAATTCCAGATCATGAAGAAAGTGTAGAGCCCTAGTTTTAAAACTAGGTGAAAGTGAAAAACTAAAGCTTGAATTAGGTACCATGGAAACAGTACATACGTACATCTATGCTCTAATTTCATTTTCCGCTTTAATAGTGTACTTCCGCACTATGAAACCCGCTAATTGTTAATCTTCGTGTCGTATTCCAGAATGCTTGCAGAAGTGCATCTATAACAGAATAAACGTGACAATGATTCTGAAGCGACCCCACACAGCGCAAACAGTATGGAGGAAAGGGGGAGGCACTTCTCATTCAATCAGAAGAAGCGTATACTAGCACTCCTAACTGAAGCTATCTTCAAGAAAAACCATCCCCACCATAACTCGTTACAGGAGGGACTGTGCTTAAATACTTGACGCTCACTCCCCCACTGCAGTGATGGGGGTCCCAACTTCCAATCCACGTGCCCGGGGGCGAGGCGCGAAATCCACCTGACCCTGCGCCGCCCACTCGCTGTCACGGAAGGAGGGGGAGCCCGTGGGCCGACCCAGCTTCGTCCTCGACTGCGGCGGCGTTCGCGTGGTCCGTCCCGGGGGCGCGGGCCACCTCCACCGACGCGACTCCACGCCACCTCTCATCGACGCTCCGACCCGAGACACTGGGAGGGACCCGCCCACCAACCGACCGGGCAACCGGCCGGCCGCCGCTGCCGCCTCCTCCTCCTCCACCACCACCCCGACCGAACGGCGTCCGTCCGTTCGCTCGCGTTGTTTGAATCGCGGGCCAGGCAGCGCGGCCAGCCAGTCAGCCCGACGAACGCCAGCTCCCAAGGCCGGGAGGCGGTGGCGGCGCGGCAACGCCCCCCCGCACCGCGGCCCCCGCCGGCGTCGCGACGGCAGCGGAGGCGGCGGCAGTGCACGCGGCGGCCCTCACGCGACGCCGCGTGCGCGAGGCGTCCCCGGCTCCATACACGCTCGCGCACGCCCCACCGGCCGCCGGGTCGGCCGACCGACCGACCGCGCTGCGGCGCGACGGCTGGTGGGGGCGGTGGAAGCCGCTCCGCGCCACAAGCTGCTGTACCCGTTGCGGCGGCCACGCCAAGCGATTAGCGCACTTTGCAAAGCTATGAGCACAAGTACGAACTCCGTGCCCTAGTACTGATCGGGCGCCGACGTACGCGTGCGTCTTCGAGACCTCCGCGTTCGGGAGGCGCGGTGAATTTCTCTAGCGCAAACATTTAGGCCGTTATATCTCGCGCAGTACTACTGTACCTGCTGACGACGGACACCAGCGGTTAGTCCATTGCCCGCGAAATTCAAATTTGGGATGTGGCGCAGAGAGGCGGAGCAGGTCGTACGAATCTAGAAACTTGAAGAACGGATCCAATGGGAATCAGGAAAGCTCATTTCCATGAAACTCTTTCATTTCCTTAAGAATACCCTTTTTTCAACCAAAGAAAACACGGAGTGGATGAGGCGGAGGGGGTTGGAGGTGATCCCCAAATCGGTCAACTTATAATGGATCGAGCGTCTCTCGCCGCAACACAAGAATGACAATGACACCTCATGACCTCTAAGCGATTCCTGATCGCTTTCATTACGTAATGCAATTCTCAGTTCGTGTTCCACAATCGAACAGCAGAGGCAATGAGCGCCGTGGCCCACTACAAACCAATTATATATATATATATATATATATATATATATATATATATATATATATATATATATATATATATTAAACTACGCTCGCGGACTCGCCCACGCTTCCGTGACTGGCCGGATGCCGTGGCGAAACCCCGACGCCGCCAAGGCGCAGCGTCGTCACAACAGCCGGTGGCGATGGCAGCGTGAAACAATGCACGGCCAAGGCGACTTTTGAATAGGTGCTCGTCGCCCCATTCGAGGCAATGGAGAGAGGGATAGACCCGCCACCAGCCGCCCGCTGGGAGAAAAATGAGGGAAAAAAAAGAGTGCGAGCAAGATGAGGCAAGTGGGCAGCGGGGGTGGGGGCGCCCGTACAGCCTATGTTGCATGAAACACCCTCTCGGAGGGGGGGGGGGTCGTGCCCGACCCGGTCGCGACGGGTCAAGTCGGGTCGGAAGTACGTTGCGACGACCTGGTGCTGCGGTAATCGGAGGCTCGTCCCGATTCAAACATCCGCACGTCAAACCGAATTTCAAATTCAATTTCGACTTGCTGCAAAACCGTTAAAACGTTCCGTTTAGAATAGCCGGATCACACGATTATTTAAATCCATCGCCACGATCCAACAATGCAACCAGGTCGAAACTTTCATGAGTATTTTTTTCGTTCTTAACCCTAGAAGTTAAGCAAAGCAAGGCAGATGAGTAGCAAAAGCCTACGGCTTTTGCGTAACACGCCTAACCACAGCTGGTTGTTCCTCCCCTTCCCGGAACAGTTTTAGTGTCAACGAACACGCCCGTAATACTTGTAGCCGGCAGGCGTATTAAGACGTCTACACATCAGGTACATTGAAGCTGCACCTATTGCGGATAACATTCAAAATTACAGTAGCAATGGAGAGGGCCTGTAGCCAGCAACTACGAAACAATAGTTGAAATACATATTCCATCGTCTTTCGTTCTTTTGCATGCATGTTCGGTATCGCGTCACGTTTGATTGTTCTTTCATGGGAAAGACATCAACAATATAACAAATAAACCAGCATTAACAATGATATAACAAAAATCTATTGGCAGTCCGTAAACAATATGATTACATAAAATATTACAGCAACACCTAATATTGGATTTTTTATATCAAAGGCTTCCAACAAATATTCACTAGGCTTGTCTGAAACTGCTTTGCAGATCTGTATTTGCCTTTACTTCACTAATATAGATTCCACCCGATCAATTGCTGAGTGCTACACTAAAAAAAATTCTAACAACCTGACTACAACCTACGTATACAAAACACACAGATTATAAATGTAGGTAAAACACAAATTATAAAATACATGCATTTAAATTAAATTAGAGAGCAGGTAGTGAATTCAAAATTTCAATTTTGCTTACCTGCCCGCCATCCTGACTTGGTGCTTTGATAATGGTTTTCATTGCCTGGGAGTTAATAGCAGAAGCCACAAGATTGCTAATTGGCTTCGATGGCGTGGTCTGAACCACTTTAATGACTTGTGGGTGACCTGCAATTCAAACCCAGCCTAGTCAAATTTATGTGTATAATCTTCAAAGCTTTTGTATACAACAAATTAATAATTAAGACAGTAATAAACAATTCTCAAGAATCTAACAAAAAAATACAACTAATAATGCTAAGAAAATAAATAAAAAAATACTGTCACTTGGACAAAGATCTACATATATTTTATATCTATGTAATTTTTTTGATATGAGAAGGTTGTGTATCAACTACTGAAAATGTGCTGTAGAACATTTACCACTTGCTACACTGTCACTTCACAAACATTTTTTTCTGCCTTTCCACTCAGCAACAATATTTTTTAAAGACACCCAGCAATCTTTTCCACAATGCATTACAAGTAACACTACACAAAATGTTACTCTAACCTATGTCAGAATGCATGGCCTACATAAATCTATCTATTGAAGATAAAATGATAACACTGGGCACGACATAAACAATTTCCGAACTTATTTTACTAACAATATTGCTCTTCACCCTTTGATCACGCTTGTCACGAACATTTCATCAGTCAACATAACTACCCAAGCAACTTTCAAAGTCGGTCCAATGTTTTCACATGAAGCACACCAGTGTGTAAGTTAGGTTCAGGGTACTCACCGTTTGCATCGTGTATCAGAAAATTCAATGTATTACTTTGTTGTGTCATTCTCGATTTCTTCACTCTATGACCGAAGCAATATATCACTCACACCTTCACGAAAAATTACTTGAATTCAATTGATCATACGACCACCGAATTGGGAAGCCTTCGTCAATTGACCAAAATGGCGACTGCTATCGTACAGCATTTCTTGCACATAAATTCGCAAAAAATGCTATTATGGAGTTCGATTTAAACTCTCCGTACGACAAATGAATATATGTACTTTCCCATGGAAAGAGCAAGGACACGTTGAATAGAAAACGCCCCCGTAAACTTCAATACAAAATACAGCAGTTTCGAGCAAATACACCTGAGATGAGCTTGGCGGCAGGCACAAAGCTTGACAGCTGATTGGTCGGGGATTATCACGTGGGTACGTCGCGTTCCTTAGTTGTGGAACTGTATACCGGAACCGGATACGAGTCTAATTATGGGTCGATGATTGGTTGGTTCATTCCCTCGTTCCTTGATTCGTTCCTCGGTTCAATGGAAACCGGCAAAATGGTAGAAGAAATAGCGGCGACGCTACCTGATAATGTTTTAGAAGTTATTTTTTCGTATCTTGACCTTCATGATCTCAGGAACTGTTCTCTCGTGTGCAAAAACTGGTATAGGTTTTTAAATGATGAAAATAATGATGTGTGGAGGTTACACTGCATACGTAAACTCGCAGAGGAAGCTCTCAAGTCGGACTTGCTTTCATCTGTGCCAACGTACAAAGCGAAGTTACGAGCATTTTATCATGCATGGAATCCCAATGACTGTTCGAGAAATGTTTACATTAAGCCCAATGGATTTACGTTACATAGAAATCCTGTGGCGCAAAGTACAGACGCTGCGCGTGGAAAAATAGGGTTTAGGCATGGTAGACATGCTTGGGAAGTGATATGGGAAGGACCTCTTGGAACTGTTGCTGTTATAGGTATTGCCACGAAGGAAGCGCCACTTCAGTGTCATGGTTATGTTGCTCTGTTAGGTTCTGATGATCAGAGTTGGGGCTGGAATTTGGTTGATAACCATCTGCTACACAATGGTGATTCTCAAGGGAACTACCCTCTTCTGAATAATGCACCAAAATATCAGGTTTGTACAAAGCAGATTCATTTTTGTTGAGTTTTCTTCCTGAGGTATCAAAATAGAGTTGTGAATATATTAGGCAGCATCTTAAACTTATTGTATGGCGAAAAATATGGTTGCAAACTATTGGCACAAACTGTCAAACATACCATGTATAAATAGTTATTATAAGTCCATTACTTATTAAGTGTATTACAACAATAAAAAAATGAATTTGTTTAGTAGTGTAATTCATGTCAACCTTTTCTTTGTATGTAATAGTAAAGTGAAGTGTAACTGTTGATCAATTTTGTTAAGTGCATCATTTCAATTTAAATATATCTATTTATTACTAAATAACATTAGATTCATCCTTATTATAACTCATGTTAGGATGTAAATTACGGCATGTCTTCTAGATTATAAATGAATGTGCAAATGATATTTTTTTATATACTTGGTTTCGTGACAATATTAAAATTTTACATTATTTAGTTCTTATTTTGTTTACTTTTAACATCACAGTTGTAGCATTTTTTTTCTAGGTTGGTGAGAGAATAAGAGTTATTCTGGATTGTGATGATAATACCTTATCATTTGAAAAAAATTATGAGTTCCTTGGAGTGGCATTCAGAGGTGTGTAAAAGTGACATGTTTGTATTAATGGTGTTTTTTCCATCTTTGCTTAAAATTACCATGCTTATTCTTTGCAACAGGTCTGCCTGACAAAAGACTGTACCCTTCTGTTTCTGCTGTATACGGTAATACAGAAGTTTCTATGGTGTATCTCGGACCCCCACTTGATGGGTAACGTTTAGTTGTTTCTGTGAACATACTTTACACACGGAGTGCTGTTGATCTCCACTCACCAAAGTTCAGTTGCATACGGCAACTTGTTTTCTTGAGAAACTCATCAGTATGAGGACTCATTGTTAGTTCTGCAATCTACAGCCAAGTGACGGGTGTCATTTTTGCAACAGAGAATTTCTGCTTTTCTCTTCAGTACATGTTGATGCACTTTCATCAAATTATGGGCTGTGCTGTTGGAGATAGCTGTTGTCTTAATCGGAAGACAAAAATTGGCAGATTCTCTTCTCATTGAAGATGAGCAGGCATATTGATTGTACATACTTATCAATGAAGATAGAATGCCTGCAAGTTTTGTTAGGAAGTTTGCAAAGGATCAATCACAATGTGTTGTGTACTGGCAGGTACAGTGCATAGATATGCTCCTGAAACATTCAAACAATTCCATTTTTCTTGCTACTTATATTACTTTTTAATTTGACCCCAGTGTTATCTGGCTGTTATGTCCAGTCTTCCTATGTATGTTTTATATACATACCATGTTGTTCAGACTCGAGATAGGTTTATTTGAGATATTTTTGACACCAACATTGCCATCCATTGAAGGGAGTGTGATCTGTGTGTAACGAACGCAAAGTTTGGCTTTGCAGTGCTTGAAAATCCTATTATCATAAGCTCTGCTGAACATGTCCTGCCACAAACATACAAATGATCAAGAAAGAAAGAAAAACTCTCAAAACTGGTCAGAATACTCTCAAAGTGTTGTTTAAGCATTGCAATTTATAAACATTAGATACCTTGTTTTTATCAATGACAATTACTCTATTAATAAACATTGTGTTGCGATAAATTCACACACTAATATGCCCATTGACAAATCATTATTTCTTGGCAATGCTGCTAGATTTCTCAGCTAAGGATGCTTGCTTTGGTACAAATCTGTCAAAAAAATTTCTTTTGAGCCTGTCCCGAGTCTTTGTATGACTTTTCTACCAATGTTTTGTGGCTGTGCATCCTAGTCGTAGCTGCATTGTTTCAGTAGCTGTGGATTTATTTTACACAAATATCTTCCATTTTTTTAATTGTTTTGAAACATGCAGAAGATTTAAATTAGTGTTGTCAAGAGCTTGACGTGATGATACATATGAGTTATATTAAACATATTTTAAAACAATTTTGTAGGTACTTATACTATGTGTGATGGTGCAGTGTGAATGCTAGCAGCTCTGAAAATCACCAGAATAGGAAGAGTACAATTTTTTAATTTTTTTTTATTGTGCAAGAATCTCATATCTGTTTGCTTGGCTTGGCTTATCCATAAATGATATCATGCTCAATTTGGATTTTAGTTAGTATGGAAAGCTCATTAGAGATTGTGAAGATGTCAACAAAGTTGTCATTTCCATATCTACTACTCTATACTTTGCTTTGAGAAATTATAGAGAAATCAGAAGTGATACAATGTCAGTCTGTTATAATACTCTGCCCATATTCAGTTTGTGCTAAATCCAACACCCTGCCCCATAGCATGAAGTCATTTACGGACAGTGCCTTCAACTGAATCATCTTGTGAATGTTCAGTGTCCCATAATTTTCAGTTAGTGTTTTCTGTGGTATGAGCAGTAGCCCTGAAGAAGTAATACAAAGCATTCCGTTTCATGCATTCATCTAATCTCAAATAAACTGTTCAGAAAAATTCATTAGAGAAAAGCAGTTATTCTGTTATAGAATATGCATTTAACCTCTGTTGTATTGCATGCAATAACAGTTGCTATTCTATTGAATAGTCAGCTTCTTCCTGGACTGATGAAGAATCCAGCAACAGAGGAGTGTGAGTCCCATCATGACATTTCTTCCTTAAACATTAAAAGGCCTCCCTTTGTAGGCTACGGGTGCCCTCTCCTCCTTCCGTTTCCAGGGTTTACATGTCATCTCACTTGTTACTTCTTCCTGTCTTTGGCCTACATTGAATCTTTCCCTTTGTTCCTCACATTCCCATTCTCACTGCCTCCTTAGGGTGTGTGAGCGGGCGAAGTAGGACCTGGACAAAAGTCCTTGAATTTATAATCCCACCATTTTTACAAGGTCTAGAATAGGCAGGATCACTTGTTCATCACATCAGGTGCCAACACTGCATTTGTATCATTACATTATTACATACATAGGTGACCTCCCTGCTGAGGCTGAAGAAGGGAACACAGATGTATGCTGCTGAGAACGTCCACATCCGTGGACTGTCTGTCACATGCCACTAAATGCCTTGTGTCGTTGGCATAGGAGAAAAAAGATTTTGTAATATATAATTGTATATTTGTCGATGTATGCAGAATGACCAGTATGGTATTAGGGGTGATTAAGAGATTTTTGTGTTGATGTCTCCCCTGTCTTCATTAACTTCCTCCACACCACTCTTGCATATGGTACAAGAGCAAGGAATGCAGGACAGTCAAGTTTTGTTCTACTTATTTATTTTAAAGCTGCAACAGGGGAGGATAGTAGTATTTTATGTTAAACATGTGTGTGTACTGCTGTGCAGGACCTCCATGTTCTCCTGTAGCACCAACTTGTTTTGTTTTATGTACTGTGATAATTTTATTTTTTGTTATACTTTGTGTACAAATCTTATGTTCAATGAATGCAAAAGAGTAAAGTTACTGAATATGTGATTTTAATATAAATTGTTAATGGACAAAATATGGATGTCATAGACCATAGTGATTGTAATTATACTTTTTACAAAAGATCTTGACTTTTTTTACCACACTCCTGTTGGAATAACTTGGAGAACACTTGAATCATACCAGCTGGCACCGTTTTTACCAGCTTTCTGAGATACAGCTAAATATAACTTTCTTCACATCACTATTCTTATTGATTGCAAGATATTAGCATGTAGATTTCAATGAATAATCCTGGAATTGATCTGTCTTAATTCTGGAGAAATTTGACTGAATTAATTCAGTCACTTAAGCAAAAGTATGCCCAGGGCAATAATTTGCAAGATAACTATATATTCATATTTGATTTTTTTATTAACGCAAGCATCAGTGTTGTATTAGATAATCACCATACAGCTGGTGTGGTGCAAGAAACCTTTCTACTTCAAAGATTTCACTTTTGAGTCTTTACTTTCGTTGCTGTATGTTTGAAAATAGCAATATGTTATTATATTGTGAGCTGGAGTTGTCAGTATTGGATGGATTATGTACAAACATGTTGACAGTCAGTGTGGTGTAAATCCTAGTGAAAATTAAATATATTTCAGAGAATTTACTAAGCAGTTGTTTTAATTGATACTTCATGTCAGTGATCTTATTAAATAAATCTTGAATTTAATTTTTATAATGAGTAACCAAAGAAGTAACCCAAAAACAAATTTAAATTGTCCCTACCATTTATTGTTGAAAAGAAGCAACTGGCAATTTCTCTCAATGCATTTCAAAACATGACTTTTTCAGGATTTTATATTTGAAATAAAATATGCATAGTTATCAGAGTATCATACAGTATCAGTCATATGTTTCTTTTTAAACGTTTAAACACATTTTTAAAAAATGCTTCTTACACATTTCAATCTCTCATAAAATCTACTTCAAAAAGTTTATTTTGCTAATTTAATACATATTCTAAAGTTAACAAGTATTATGAGAGTTATGTTTGAAAATTTACTATTCAAGGATTCATGTTAAAAGCAAAACTTTTATAATTGTAATTTAATAACACAAAATCTAATTTAGTGTAATTAGTTGGGTAAGAAACTGTATATTATCTCTGTAATTTTGAAAAGTAATCTCGACTGAAAACAATGCTCAATGTTAAAAGTTCTGAAAAAAGTTCTATACCTACGACATGGAAACAAAGGGTTTTAAAATAGATAAAACCCCTTGAATGTTCCTGGATGAAACAAAATGTTTGTTAAAGTTGAGCTGGAAAAAGTGGCGTAATATAGAAAATTACTAACACATTTTAAGGAGAGTTATTTTTGAACAAAAGTATAATTTCAGGTTTTTCCATCCTGATTTCTGTCCCTCTCATTTATATTTCACAATTTTGGCATACCGAAATAATTACAGATGTTCGTTATTTCTAATATCAGTGGTGTAACTGGCCCTTCTAGGAACCCTGTTCAAAAACTAAAATGGGACTGCTTCAAAATATTTCCTCCAACTATAAAAAAAAGCATGCTGAAAACTAATTGAAAGAAACTTTTAATTGATCTTAATGAATCACAAAATTCAGAATTGGGCCCTGCAGACTTAAGCTTTGTTTCAACTCGTGTATATCAAAACTTGGAATATGCCCCCCAAAATCTTTAAATGAAGCAATAGTTAATTGGGGCCCAGAGTATTAAATTGCAAATTTGGAAAACATCTTTGCATCCTCATAATGAAATATGTAGTTTAAATTTTACAATAGGCCATTCATGGTAATAAATCACTTTCAGAAGGGAGTTTTGGAGGCCCCAGGTAATTGCACCTGTCGGGCCAGTGGTAGTTGTGCCACTGTCAAATATTAAGCAAGTAATGTATTTCATTTCATGGGCTTTCAGAATGATTACAAGAACTAGTTTTGTTGGCAAGGAATCACTCACTTTAAAAATCATGTTCCATTCAAAGTTTATTAAATCTTACATTTAAGTCTTACGCTAGACACGATTAAAACAAAATTATACAGATATTATTATGTTGTACAGAATATAACACCATCTTCCACCCAATGCAAGATCAAATTTTAGGGGGGTGGGGTGCATGACTCCCTGGCAAGCCAACATTTTTTTTGTTGTCTTATTCAATTTATTATAATTACCTTTTATTTTAAATTTCTTTGGGATCACCATTGAAACGAGTAGAATGATAGTTCAGTATAAAAAAGGTTTGGTTCTGAAATCAGTACTAGAAATAGTTTCATTGAAATATTTGCTTATTTCAGAAAACTTTCCAAATGATTCATTTTTGAATAAACATCTTCAAAATAATTTATTTGGGTTCTTTGATAGTACAAGGTACCATTTTAGAGCACATAATGATTTACAATGTTTAACAAACCACTGACTTATACAATTTTTTGGCTTTTAAACATATAAAAAGACATTTTTTGTATAATAGAATGACTATTACAAAATAACAAAGTAATACATTTAGGTTAGTTTCTTCCAATCATATAAAAATAATTACATTGTATATAAAAATACATTCATTGACTCTTACAATATAATAGAGTTAATATACAATGTAATACATACAACTATTTATACACAAGTTTGACTAAGCAAAAGCACTGTGTTCCCATTTAATTATTTCTCTTAATTCAATCGAATCTGCTATATTCGATGTCAGATAATGGTTTTTTATAACTCGCCCAATGAATATAATGCTTTGTTTATTAAGTATTTTTTTAGTTCACTTTAAGATTTGAAGATGTTTAGATCTATGATTTCATTTGGCAATTTGTTGAAAAATTGTATTATTGAAAAATAAGGATTTCTGTCAATTTTTTAATGTCTATTACTCGTGATGTGTTTATTGTTCTTATTTCTGGTATTATAGTTATGTATATCTTTATTTACTAGTGTTTCAATTGGACTTCCTTAAAAGAATGGTTTTATATATGTACAGATCATGTATAATTAGGAAATTCTCTTCTCAGATTATAGTGAAGAAAAATGGCTCGAATTCTTCAGGCACAAGTCAGCATACTTTGGTTAAAATATTAAATATAAAATAATCCTGATTAGGGTTGCTGTCACAAATTTTGAAGTATTCTTTGTAAATAATTTCCTGGGTTCCCAAATAAGAGAAAGAAATTTGCACTGCAAGAATTTACATAGAAAGCAAAACGGGTTTTTGTCTGAAATTATTTACAAAAACATATGAGAAATGTGTGGCTTTCCATTGATCTGATAAGTCAGATTCTTTAAGAAATAAGTAATGTAATTTTAAAATTTTGAATGCACTATTACAGAATTCTCATGCATTTCCCAACTTACTTTAAATTGGTTGAATTTGTTCCCAACATGGAGAAATCAAGTTTTCTGAGCAACAAATGCTTTAGATTATAACAGTTGGAACTGTTCGCCAAGTGTGACTAGTAATGCAAAAGAGAGACCTAAAATGGATATGCTCAGTTTTGAGACACAGTTAGTGGTTCTAATATTTGTTATATGATTGTGTGCATTAAAGTTCTTGCTTCTAAGTGCCCTACAGAAGAAAATAATTATTCATCATTACAATGAATATTATTTAATTAAACACAAAATAATTTATTTGTACATTTATTGGTACCTATTTCATCACAAAAGATCAACTCAATAATATTGCTGTAAAATATTTGTATGTTGCATATTTTAACTAAGAAATTAATTGATTTATTTAACATGAAATACTGTAGCATTTTTTAAAAAGGTAGTGCATTTTGTATATTATACAAATTTTTTCATAAAATTTGCTCTAAACCTCACTCAAAATAAAATATAAAAAACTTTTTGCTACTGGCTATAAATATTAGCAAGTTGAAGAAACCAACTATGGTCGTTTCATAAAGTGGTATAATAAATTATGTTCCCCTATGAATCTTGTGTCACCTTCCAAAAGAAAAATTGATGTTTATCATATATATAAATTATTGACCCCATTTTCTGTAATTTACATATTCAAAATTTAAATAATTTTTGGAGAAAAGAGGATTGTGTGGAAATAGGTATTCATAGCAATGCATTTTCAGTTTAAGTGTTAATTATTTCGTTTTATTTTTCAATGGACAAAGCCAACAGAATACACTCAATTATAAACTTTGAATTATTAAATTAATTAAGTTTAAGTAATAGTGATCTTATAAATACGAAATATATGGGATTCAAACTTTGTTTTCAGTAATAGTGGCTTTAAAATATTTCATTGTTGGGTTACAAAAAGTCATTATCGATCCAGCCAATTATATACAATGAACTCTATTGTTCTGAAGACTTTTGTTATTTTCTCAATATCTTTGACACACTTTTCTGTTCAAAACAAATTCAAAATTGTTCATCAGCATGCATCTAAATACTTCATATGGGTTTAAATTTTGTCTGTCTAATCTGACACACAAACAGCACATATTAGTCTTTTAGAATTTTTTTATTGAAATTCCAGAAAGAATGAACTTCTTTTTGATTATTTGTTTTTATCTCTCTGAATCTGACAGATTGTTCTGCAATAGGTTTTGTAAAATGACAATGTGATGAATGATCGTGAACTCGACAGTTTTTTCTTCTTCTATTAGTGCTATAGTTCCCAGGCTTCATTTTTTGATCATGTGACTGTTTCTTCTCTTTCATTCAATTGTAAGTAAACCCACAAACTGAAAAGATTGCTAAATCTGCAAAAGAACCCATTCTCATAACTAATTTTATATTGATGAAAGTTAGTTTATATTAATTATTGCAAAAGAAATGATATGGTGAATTAAATCAAGTTTTTTGATTGGAAAGTCATAAAATTATTGAAGTACACATTAATGATCATCACGCATTAAGATAGAGTGTGCAATTGCATCATTCTGTAATAGTTTTAATATTTCTGTATCTCACATATGCAAACATTTATTATGTAAATGTAAGGTTGAAAAATAAATTATGACTAAGAAAAAGATTATGAAAATACCATAACTAACCACTTTTTTTAAATAAACATAATTATATTGAAAACGCTCCAAACAAAAGAGGTCTTGTAAAATATTTCCTATTATCTGGGGGATGTGCAACCGTGCACCCTAAGCACAAGCTGTCACTGAGATCATCACCCAATTCCAGGAAGCGAAACTGGTAAATCATACATTAAGAATTGTACGACTGAGAAGGCTGTGAAAGCTTCTTGGGTCTGTGTTTTTGTACCCATTGACAATTCAAATATGGGGAGTAAGGCTTCCATCCTTCACAGGTCACCCATTTTTCACCCACTTCTCAGACCCCATTTCTCCTGATACACTGGCAGGTAAGTTGGAATTAAATGGAGAAGGTCAAGAAGTACATCAGTCAGGTGATCATACCATTTATCACTCATCGGAGCTATCGTCAACGGTACTCAGCAAGGTCACAACCCCATCCCTCCCCCAAGGAACGCGATTCTCCATATTGTGAAACTTCGGAGAATCGCGGAAAACATTATTCTGCATCAGACATTATGCCCATCCTAAAGGCAGGATTGATTAGAAAACGAACGTTGCGAGGAAAGAAGTCGACCGTACTGACATCGTCAAATCACAACGCAATTGGAATGAAAAAAATAGCAGTCCAGAAATGCCAATAAGAAATCGCTTTGTAGCTCCACAAATAAGTGAGGAAAGGGAATGAATAATAAACCAGTTGCCACTGAATTGTATATTCAGACTTTTGTATATTCGGACTTTTGCCCCTTTTGTTTGGGTGTTTTACCCTGCACCTTGGGCAAAAATTCGAACACTGCACTCGCTTCTTTAATGTTTTTTAGACATCAAATTTAAAGATACGCCATTCTTGTTTGGTTAGTATTCTTCATACATTAAGCATAGGTGAGTAAAAACCGATTCAATATACCAATTACACGAGTAAAAATTCACTTAAAAAAAATGCGGAATCTTGCCTCACGTTACCCTACATGTTTTGGACAAAACATTATTTCCTCAATATAAATATTACATGAAACTAAACCATTGTGTTAACTGATATTGTATTCATACTTCAATATTTTTAGTAGAGTTAGTTTATTTTGAGAAAAATGTTAGGGCAACCTGCCCTCTTCCGGCCGCTCGTAATTACTAAGCTCAGGAATAGTGTCAAAGTCATTCGGTTACGTAGATCACAAACACATTAAAGGCAGCATGTGCATAGAAAGAAACGTTTTAGTTATTTTACTAGTTTTATAAAATTATTATTTTGATGTTACACAACCGTAACCCTATATTTACGAACAAGTAATTCGGCCTCGCGAGACAGGGATTAGGGGAAGACACGCTCTAGTTCTAGCCTCGTACATGGGTATTAGTACTAAGACTGGGAAATCGAAACCTGCCGAAGGCAGGGATGTTTTAAGTTGAGTTCGTGGCGCGGGAGCATTCAAGACTCCCTTTTGTATTACAACTCTAATCCTTCCGCAATAGGTTTGGTAGGCAAAATAGTGAGATATGTACTTGTATGTAACCTGGATGTGTACTTGAGGAAATGAATTCCTACACTCAGAACAATAGTACAAGCAGCGAATTAGAGCCAAGGTATACCATCGGCAAATATTTATATGCAATGTTCAATAAGTGCGAAGGTTCTTCACTAGAAATGTCCCCTGAGGGGCGGTAGGTGCAAGAAGCACCGGTCACGACACTTTTACGCGTCGACAGCAGCTGGAAAGAGGGCGAGACAAATCTGAAGAGCTAGCTAAGACTCAAGAGAATACGGAATTAACGAGACACTCTTTGCCATTCTGTAGCACTCCTAGTGTCTACTGAAGCGGACCTTAGAACCTATTAGGAAATGAACATTGCGTGCGGTGCTTCGAACAAGTTCGATGTGTTTTGTAGTAGTTTGTTGAAACAATAGTTGCATGAATACTTTTATTTAACGTGAGAGTTACTAATTCTGCGAGAAATGATTTACAATAGGCGCTAGCCAGGCTTGCGTGTCGTAAAGATAGGCATACAGAGGTGAGCGAGGCTATCGAGCCTGGATTGCAACGGGTAGGAATTTGTAGTCACAGCTAGATTTGTCCAGTGTTCGGAGCTGTATTATCTGTAGCGACGGGGGGGGGGTCGTACTGTTAAATATATATATATATTAGTGTGTGTGTGTGTGGGTGTAGATATGTACGCACAATATCGTGCAGTGATGTATATTAAATTACCAAAACTACGCTCATTTTCATGTATTTCAATAAATCTCATCTCCTTTAAGTACTATTGATATTAAAATTGCTTTAGCAAGTTTTAATTTGGCGGCGAAACTAAAATTATTTCAATCTGATAAATGTGAAATAAAATAATCCTTTTAACATTCGTTTGGAATTCGGTTACTATTTATTATAATTATTACTTGTTCTTCTACAAAGCGTGCACATTCCAGGCAAACAATTCAAATGGGCCTACAGTCAATAGGGCAATCTCTGCCAGTATTTCCCGCATTGAAAGGATGTTATATCGCGGGACGTAACGAGCGCTGGATCTAAACATCCACGATCCGAACTGTCGGTCCGCACGAGTCGAGACGCTGGCCTATCACTGTGTAAAATACAGGTCGAGTGTCATATTATTGAAAGATGCTTACCCACGCCCACGTGCTGCAGCTGGGATTTCTCTCATCTCGCGGTAACTCAACTAATCAATGCTGGGAGCCCTCCCCGACGCTTTGGAGCCCTTTGCGACGGCACTGCCAGACAAATAAACTACACAGTGTGAAACTTTCAAATGCACCTGCTAAAGAATAAAAGAACGCATGAGAATGTTACCCAAACAATGTGCTTACCATGCACATAAATTGATTCTAAATTATTTAAATCCACAACAAGATAAAAGTTCTCTTCTAAAACAAAGCGCTACGTTTGGAAGCTGTCATGTTACCACGATCTAGGCTTTCATAAATTTATAAGATTAACAGGTCTACTTCTCCTAAACATCCTACCTTATTACGAGTAAATATATAATATAGAGACTGGAGCCATCCTATTGTATATTTCAATGACCCTTAGAATCCATTTTTTTGGTTGGTTGGTTGATTAGTGATTCCGGGTGCAACAACGGCTAAAATAGCTAGTCCCGTAAGTGTAGTGCATGTTTTATCGTTGGATGGGGTGATCTTCCCCCGCTGGATGGTGAGATTTGGCTCCGTCGGCTAGCGTTTTTTCTTCAACCAGGCATCTCCCATCAGTGGGGCACCGCACCAGCAAGGACAAACTCAACGCCCCCGACCGGTCTCCCGGTGTGTGTGGTAATGTAGTGCATGTAAGCGTGTGTGTAAGGGGAACGATAGGCCAAGCAATGGAAGAGGAAGATGGCGCAGGGTCCGTGGCCCGTTAGGGTACTGCTCCGGCATTCGCCTGGTATTGATCGGAGAAACCACGTAAAACTATCGATCAGAGTAGTCGGCCGATAGAATTCTCCTCCAGACAGCGGCTGATCTACACCCAGCGTGTAGTTAGTGTTGAAAATCCTGCTACCGTCGGGACTCGAAATATGCCAGAGGCACTGCAGTGGCAGCAGTTGGATGACCTGAGCCACCTCTCCCGGTTTCATCTTTCTCTCCAATGGATTTCAAGAGTTCTTTCTCGATAGATACGAGAGTACAAGAGTCGTATAAGAGTTGGACAAGATCGAGAATTTGCATGGTGAGAACTGTGTGGCTAACATACCGTTCTTCCGATTACAGTAGACGCCCACTAATCCGAACCCCGCAAACCCGAAATTTCGGATAATCCGAACAAAATTCTGGACTGAGGAGAAAATAAATAAAAAAACTCCTGACTTGTATTAACTTAGTTTATGAACGAAAAAGAATAAACACAGTAAGTCAATCTAATTGTGAACATTGTACGTAGAATATCCTTTAACATCAGCGATACAAACTGTGCTTTAACTCTTCTAAACAATGTAGCAACTACAAACGCATGCGATCGGTTATTACTTACTACTCCGTTGTTCGCAACATTGCCCCTTCATGTCGCTACGCTACTTTACAATTTTCCCACATCGCTCGCTACTTTGCATTGTGTCTGATAGTCCTACATACTACAATCAGAACACTTGGTCGGTGACGAAACACAGCGTTTTGAAACGCGGAGAAAGTCTACCCCAGCGGTTGCAATGATGTACTTTACGCTCATAAGGGAGACTTTTCGGGTTTCTGCTGCGAAGCGCACGGAGAATTTATTTTTGAAAAATGAAGCCTGAAAGACAGACGGGGAGGTGTGTATTGATGCCCTTCACTTGCCCTTCACAAATTTATTTAACTCCAAAAAAGTTAAAAACAGTGCGTGATGTCCGTGCTATGGGGAGATGTGTATTATGTGTAGGTTTTCTTAAATTCTCAGATCTCTACTCCAACCTACATACAAGTTGAATTATGAATACATGTGGAATTGCGAGTTTGGGGGAAAAATCGACAAAAATATTAGCTCCCGTGAAATAAAAACTATACGCAAAGGGGGAAAAGCTAGAGATTTTGGCTCTTATTCCTCGTGAGCCCTTCGTGAAGGAATCGACTCACTGACTTGAGAACATGGATAACGTTAATTTGAATAACTATCCCCACTGGACTTCAGTAGGCGTGCACAGATAATTAAGTTACATTTAAGACCAGAAGCAAAACGAGGGGCCACCTCAGCACTCTCTCAAAGGATCAGGGAAACGACGAAAAACCTGAGATCGGGAAAATATGAGACGGCTACTGCAGGCAACAAAACAAAAACTCTCCGTGAACTCGTCAATGATGACAATTAGTTCCTTCATTAGTTCGATTCTAATTGGTTTTCATGTAAATGACTTCGACACTTTCTCATGCGATTTCATCATGTAAAGAAACAATATGTGCTCCACGAGAAATAATGGGAATTAGGATGTGCCGTGCTATTTATGAATCTTCAAACCATCCTTATTTACTAACATTATACGTATTACACATTAATTTTGTGGTAATGTAATGTATGTACTAAAACCGAGTCTGTGAGGGGCGTACATTCATCACGTGATTCGTGTCCATAAATGACGTCTTTTCGGGAGCCCGGACAAAAACAACCAGGTAATTATCTTCAATATACCCAATAACTGTTTAGTTCAGGCGAGAAAATACTTTGTCAGAATGAAAAACTGTTGTACATTATCGAAAACCGCCTCGTTCTGCTTCGTGGATTCTCCCGCCAGACAGGAACCGACTGCCATTTATTTATTTACGTAAAAAACAATTAAAAACTGTGTGTGATGTGCTATGGGGAGAAGTTAATTTGAAGGTACATGTATGTCCAGAAGCAAAACCAAGGGCCATCTCAGCATTTGCTCAAAGATCAGGGAAACTGCACGAAAACCTGATCGAGTTGGGGGTCATTGACCCAGAAGCTGAAGTACAATATTTGTTACAGGTTCTTTAGAATTATACAATCCAAATGGTAAACAATACATTAAATATGACTATTAAAATTAATATTACTTCCCTTTTGAATGCTCGGTATATTTTATAATTGTATTGAAACAATTGTTAATGTTAATGCTCAAAATGTTAATGTTAATGCTCACCTGTTAATGTTCAAAACGTCAGTACAGTGAGTGGAGTTAGATATTAGGAATTGTTTTCACGAGGATGTACATTATTTCGATATTGTCGCTACAAAGAATATTGTGAGAATTGATACAAATTATGTCGAAAAGAATGCATGCGAATCAAGACATCAAACGGACATAAATGGACGTGTCATAAATAGCAAATATCAAAGAGCCCGCATTGTCTCCGTCATTACAGTTTTAATTAAACTCGCTTTAGACTACATTTAAATCAAAAAAATGCATGTAAATAAAATTTAAAATGGAAATTTTGAAGTGCAATTTTCTTGTATTCTAGTTACATACTTTGACACATTCATGATAAATACATGGATTTCACACAAACATTTTTCAGTTGGCGATATGACAAAAGTAATAGGCGGTACAACAGCTCCAAGCCAAGGTAGCAGTGGCAAACGCACTAGACGGGGAGGCAGAAACAGTTTAAAACAGGGCTCGTAGTGTTATGTAATAAACCATTTTATTTTCATAAATACATTCAATTCAGGATTTTTCTCTTTTCAACCTGACACTATGGAGAATTGTTCATATTTGGGGAAGAGGCTCAAGCTCTCAAAGACAAAGAATTTCTGTAATTGGTTCACTATAAAATGAATTGTATTTATTAATTTTGTCATGAATATTATCATTTTATTCTTCTTGTAGTATATTTAATTAATTTTTTGTAAAATTGGTCATATATAGTTCAACGGAAAAGGGAGAAATGGAGTTCGTCCCTCCCTCTTGTTTTAGTCTACGACGTTTCTGCGTCCTGCGAGTTCGACTTGCAAGTTATACGACGTTTCTGAAATGAATACGAATCATTCCTACGTGTCTTGACACCCCTCCCATTTAGTCTGGCATCAAGATTATAAAACAGGGGAATCCAACAATTACAATCTTTAATATGTCGGCCGGCCATATTTCCATCACTCGAGCGATCCACATCTGATTTGTGTGGATTGTTGACCTCGGTAGTTTGCCCGGTTGCTAAAACGGGGGGGGGGGGTAATGGAACCATGCGTGATATCAAGTCTTACCCTGCATAACGCAGTGAAGCATATTGGGATGATTGTGCATTTCTAAATTTACTAGAAAAAAATCCTTTAATCTAAACTTAACATGTTTTTTACATTAAGGGGTGTTAACCCCAGCAGGGCACCTGCGCTAGGCTTTCAATATTCTCGCCCGGCATGGATGCAAGAAACTAACTTTAGGACTAATAAGCTTTCACAATAAATGGCACCACAGACCGCCAGTTGGACAATCCTGTTGTAAAAAGAGCCCTCCCATGACTGAACATAACAAACATATTGGGGTATGCTTATGGCTGCCACCTCAGGCCAAGAAAAAGAGTTTCTGCTTGGCGGCGCCGCTGGGCCGCCTTCGGCGCGGGCGTTGGGCGCCTGCCTCCCGCGGCGGTGTCGGCGGCGGCCGCGGGCGGCCCGAAGGCGGCAGCTGCGGGACGACGGGTTCCACCGCCTCCACCGCCTCCACCGCCACCGCCGCCGCCCGCGCGGGCGCGTGGTGCACGTGCGAGCGACGTGTCGCCGCCACCGCCGGCTGCACTCGCCAGGTGCGCGGAGGGGCGCCGCCGGCCGCCGCACGCGGACGCGGCCCCCGCCGCCAAGGCGACCTGCAACGGTCCCCGCTGGTGCGACCCAGCGGCGCGAAGCGGTTAGAGATGGCGACGGTATTCAAAATACCCGAGTGTCGATAGTCAAGGGCGGATCCAGACACACATTTTGGGAGGGGACATTTTTTGATTCAAATGTGTTATCTTACAGATTATGTAGAATAACGTAGACTAAACTCAGCCTCATGTTCGATACGATTCGTTTCAATGTTTATACGAACATATTTTTGATTCAAAGTTTCGTCAAAGTTAAAATTAATAAATACTTGAAAATTTTGGGAGGGGAAATTTCCCTCATTTCCCTCATTTCCCTCATTTCCCTCATTTCCCTCATTTCCCTCATTTCCCTCATTTCCCTCATTTCTCTCATTTCCCTCATTTCTCTCATTTCCCTCATTTCTCTCATTTCCCTCATTTCTCTCATTTCCCTCATTTCTCTCATTTCCCTCATTTCTCTCATTTCCCTCCCCGTGGATACGCGCCTGCGATTGTGCTACATACAATACTAGTTAAGTTTCTTCAGTCCCGAAATCCCTAAGCTTAATCCTTTACCAAAATTAGTTGAATTAAGCGTAAAAGATATATCTTTATCTCTTTAAAAGATAGCAGCAAAATTGTTGACAAAATCAGATAACCAGAAATGCACACTTCTTAGTAATACAAATCACTTTGCATTGAAAAACGAGCTATAGATTTGATGTAATTGACTTACCGCCGAAATTTTGTGTCAAAATTTCATGTAATAGTCGTGCCACCGGCGTCTCTAGCATAATAACTTAGCAACGCTCCGTGAGGTCGCGGAGGTTATCTCAAGACATTGTGGGTTGCTGGATGAGTGACCATCTGGGACCCGCTGAGATGTAAGGGCGCCAAGCCGCTGACAGTTCCGATCGACGCCAGTAAAGGGCTAATAAAACGTTTTTCAAAAAACGCAGAGACTTAATTTTTTTTAAAAAAATACCAACCCTCCCACTTTTGCATCTTGGGAAAAGAGGTCATCGAAATCGTGCGCCGAAAGTGCAGGGCGCGTGGGTTTTGTTCAAAAGTATTTACGAACCCACGAGATAGAGGGTTCTAATTTACATTTCGGTGTCATTTCTGCGAAATGGTGTATGAAAATCGCCGCCATTTTAAAGTTATCATAGGTAACACCACGAGAGAAATTGTCGATAAATTCCAGACTCGCAAAGCAAGGAGGGGATTTATCTGAGAATTTCCAAAGCACGAGTGGTATTTAATAGGAGTATTCGTGGAGTGAAATGATGTCCAATAGTGTTCCAAAATGCGCCAAATATTGAAAAGAATTGAAAGCGTATATTAAAATAAGAGGTAATGTTGCAATACATACGCTATTTGTTGGACATCGACTTAGCGATCGAAGTATAACGACTCGTAAGATAGATGAGTCACAGTTTATGATTGGCTAGTAGGTAGAAGCGGTAAGAAAAATCGGATAGAAAAAGCTATACACTTTTTGAGATATACCGCCCTGATTGGGGCATTTTGTACGTATATTTACACCTAATGATTTTAATTTCACTAGTCGAATAGTCGTAGTTAATACCACGTGTTCATTGAAAATTTCCGAGTCGCAAAGCGGCCATTTTAACTTAACGCATAACTAAAAGTATTGCAATGCTTGGGTCGTATTTAATAATACTATTCCACGAGAGAAATTACCTTCAGGAAAGTTACAAAATCCGCTTTACATTAATTTATTAGTAATATAACTCGCGCATTTCCGTGCGCACAATAACTAATGAATCCGTGTTTTATGATCGGCCGATGGAGAGAAATAGTAATAAAATCGGATAGAAAAACTAATGGTTTTTGTATAGATCGCCCAGATTGTGTGTACCGTACGTATTAATAAACGCTATTGGTGTTAATTTAATTAGTGGAATAATCAAAGAAAGTTTATTCTGGCAATACGAAGTGTTCGAGGCGTATGAAACTGCCTAATATCAGAATTATTTCCTACTTATTATTCACCGAGCCCCAAAGTTGGTTGGGCATCTTTGAAATGCTGATACTGAAATTCTGTTGCTGCATGGTAATGTATGCATTAAGTTACAACGGTGATACTTAAGGTAACATTTCATTATTAATATGAAAAATAAAAACATTAAAATAAAAATATACTTATTTTGTAACTATCATCAGTATGAAGTATTCTCGTAGATTACAAGTCCCTAAAATTTTTATTGTGCAATTTTTTCTCCTATTCGCACTTGTATTATTAATTTGTACCGCCGTATGTTAACAAGCCCTCGTATGGAGACTACCGAGAACTATCGAGATGACGCAGAAAAGCTATGGCCATTTTCATTAGGTTTTCTGTTTCTTCAGATTCATGAAATTGTGCTTCCCGCTTGAACCTGGCTAACAATACAAGGTATAGCATAAAATTCATTCTTATTACCAAGCGAGTAAAGCCTACACACTTTGCGATAGATATCCTTAACTACATTGATAATTTAAAGAAGACACTTTTGAAACAAATTGTTTCAATCACAAAGTAAGCAAGGTCGTTTTCTTCACAAATATTCGGCTTTCACCAAAGAACATGTGAATGTGAATGATAACATATCGGAATCACTGGATAAATTGATTGCACTAGTAGGAATGAAGTGATAAGTTACGTAATAAATAGAAAGTAAAAAAATCTGCTATCAACTTTTACTTTTTCTGATAATAGTTTATTCGTAGCACAGAGAAAGATATAAAGCTGCAAAAAAATCGACGTCGATAGTTTGACAAACAGGTTTCGAGAAGTGTTTTTTTCTTCTTCCAATGTGGGTCTTCCATGTGTCTGTCTAAACAAGATGAGCGCCTAAATTATGCACGCGATTTTCCCAAATTTTGATATCCCAAAAACGATATAATGTAACAGCGAAATTCAAATGGTTCTTAATTTGTTAAGATATTTGTTATGGAGCTTATAGAACATTTCAAACTTTTCTCAAAAAATTGCTCCAATTTTTTTGCTTATTTTTTTCGACAAATAAGGCAAAGCGCGTTATTAAAAGTTAGGTTATTCAATTATAAGCGCGTTATTCAATTTTATTCAACACTTCTTCATCCTGCCAAGGTATAAAGATTAATTAATGTTATTACGATACAACTGATATCTACTTTAATTGCAAATCCTATTATTGGCAAGCATCTCCGAGTTTACCTTTTGCTGTCGGAATGGTTATAAAATGAATTTATTTCACATTTTACTGCATTTCTTGTTAGGATTAACGCAATTAAAAAACATTTTTCAAAAAAACTCCATTTTTTCTTTAAATTATTTCCACTAACAGAAAAAGAAACGCTTAAAAGAATGGCACAGGTCTAATTTTCGTTGAAATCTCTGAATTTTTGAAAATTGCACAAATTGCGATAAATTATGCAAGAAATTATGTGCTGTTGCAGCACACCTAGTTTGTTAGTGCTCTATGCAGCCGTGTGGTGGTTCATTTTTATTTCATACATCGGTATTGGTTATCGGTATCGGTGTCCCACAAAACGTATTTCTCAATTTAAAAAAATAGACACTTTTTTCCTGCAGCATTCCATAACTTTACGTTTCCGCCCAAATAGTAGGGTCGCACCTGCGTGAGCAGTGTCGCTCGGCGAGCAGCAGCAGGGCGGCGGCGAGCGTGCCGGCCAGCAGCAGGAAGAAGGCCGGCGCGGTGGCGCCCAGCGTGGCGCTCCACAGCGACCCCACCGCCGTGCAGAAGGGCGGCGGCGGGCGCAGCGCCTGCTCCAGCCGCCGCGCCAGCCCGCGCTCCCACGCCAGTCGCGCCCTGCCTCGCAACACACGTCGCACACACAGCTCGCCCCCCCCCCCTCTTCGCAGGGGAGGGGATCGTGACCGCGAAGGCAGGCGCGATCGCCGGTGGAGAGAGTTGGGTCCTCAGTTTCACGGTGCAATTCACATCGTTAGCTTCAAGGCGGAGGCAGTGAGTGCGCGCATGCTAAGCCTCGGGTTGCCGGGTAACCCACTAGTCGTGCTCCTGGCGCCGAACATTAGACTGGATCGCGGGCGAAGGTCATTCGTATGAATGCTCCAGAGCCCACATATAGAAGTCAAGACGGTGACGACCCCTCCCCCGTCAGGTTGCCTAAGTTCTGGCGGCACTCACGTTAATAGCCTCAAAGTGGTGGCAGTGAGGAGTCGGGACGGGAGTCCCGAGACGCCCGGACCTCAGTTCGGGTAGCCCCCCCCCCCCCTGTTGTGCTCTCTGATGCGTCGTGGCAGTGGCCCGGCGCTCTAGACAAAGAGGAGGGGCTTGTTTCCGGCGCTTGTGAGCAGCGAATTATTTGGACTCCCGTACTAGCCTGGCTAGGAGCTCAGAGCTGCCAAGGCGGCCCCAACCCGGACATTGTATGGGGAGGTTGTCGTGAATGCAATCTGCAATCCGGCGGGATCCGGACTCCAGCCTGTCAGCGTACCTCTGCGTCGACGGGGGTGAGGATAAAAGCGGAAAGCTTAGGTGCCCACCTCGATGTTCACGCCTACTGGTAGAACAAGGAATTATGTGGGGGTGGTAGCTCACGCACAATCAAGACACCACTCGTTACACATACACACGCCACGTACACAACGCACACAATTCAATTCATTTCAGTTATGGCTTATTTTACGTGGCGACACTCAGTGCACCGAGCCTGCTGTTTTGTATAACCACGCAAATTTTACTACGATTCTTTCACTATCTACCAGAGAAAGAATTTATCACTCGGTCTTCGAAACTCACGATTTAAATTTATGTCAATGGCTTCATTTAGGCTTGAGGATCTTTCACTCGGGGCAGTCGGCTTCCTCTCCGAAGGAAGTCGTACGGAGGATATTCGCCTTTTAAAATACGCGGTTTCAATCGGGTTTGAATGCGCAAACGTGGGTATAACAGTTTGATACGCAAACCGTTACAACACCGAAGCCGCATTCTCATTCCTCACACACCCGTAAGGGGCAATTGACGGCCTGAGGGTCTGAGGTTCTTGAAGATCACTGGAAACGACCACACGGACCTAAGTTTCTCGGCGGCACTCACGTCGCTAGTGACAAAGGCTTCCTGAGATACTCATGCGATGCCCACGTCGTTTGCGCCCTAGGGAAATGCAGTGGGCAGCCGGGCGGAGATACTCACCTCCGGCGGTTTGTTGTCCGAGAGGTTCTGCAGTTGGGTTCTAATTTGAGCCCAGCAGAAAATCGTGACTCAAAGGAAATTGATGAGAGATTCGTCCCGACATCGGGATATCCCCACCTGGTTAACTTCACTCCTGAAATCTTGTGCTTGAATGCAGCCAAACCAAGTTTTCCAAAACTTTCAGATGACAGAGAGTAGGAGGTCAAAATCAGCCACATTGAGCCAAATCCAGATTCCATAGTTCTCGTACTTCGGGTTAGAAACGGGGTTAAGAAACTACAAAAATGGTAATTCTGTTTCCAATTCTGGAGGTTTGGCCCCCTTGTGTCCAGGAGATGGTGAGGTGATGCGAGAGGAAAGCACGTCACACAACCAATCAGTAATTCAACGTCATTCAACCAATCCGTACGTGCAGGGTCAGACAACGTGCAAGGTGGATCAGGTGTTGTGGATGTTAAGATATGGAAGGAGACGGGCGATGGAATGAAAAGGGAACGGCGCAACTACAATATCTAAAGTCTACCGTTATGGAATGTTGTGGGGCAGACATAGAATATGGAGGGGAAAAAACATGGGTTGTAAAGGGTAACCACCATGGAATGAGTGAATTACAGTTGATTGTGGAGAGGAGCATTGGGGATGTGGAGAGAACGGTCCTAAATCAGGAAGACAGATACTGTAGACGTCAAAAATTGGATAATGTAATTGACCTATTTCTAAATTGAAGATTATGGGGAAAAATGCATAATTTAAATCTCGTTTTCGAATTGACTTATAAATATATCACAGTAGTATATGATCTGTATCACTTGCCTCATTCATGCTTTAGACTCTTCTGTATTAAGTAAGTTTTGTATATTAGTATTCTTGCGTGCGTTATTCGAATGAAATCAAGCAAACAGCTCCATCATGCAATTGTTATCTGGAGTTAATAGTACGTTGCGCTCATAAAGATAAGAATCCAGCACTCATTCATTAAGGAATTATGTGCTCGCCTCATGTTAAGAGTGAAAGCTAGCGAACTTCGCCCATCACGTACGGTTTACAATACTATATTATTAAAGCAGGACACACTATTATACAAAGTGTCTTGCGAAGGATATATTCAGTGGACGTTTGGGTGAATTGACTTAAGCATTGGTAGGGAAGGGGAGGGAATTTTACATTTTCAATGAGAATATATGATGTTAGTTAAAATACTTTGTTACGCAACTGTTTTCATCCAGCCTCATCATATAAAGCCGCAGTAACCTGCAGTCGCCCAGGCATTTGTATATCACCTACATTCACTAGGCAAAGGAATGAACGTCGCGTTCCACCCGCCCTACCCCCTCCAGCCATCTTCATTCCCCCCGCTTGGCTCACTGCGAGGGAAGTAATTTTCAATTGTAACTTTCAACTTTAATTTTAATATCTCAGACTAACCGCGCTACCGCAATTAATCAAAACGCATTTGTTGTGCATTTAGAAACGTTGGATCCGTGTTCGGGAATTGCCTCATGTTTCATATTCGTGAAAAACCCTAAGAGCTCGCTGAATTCGATTTTAAGGAATGGGAAAAGGAAATAAAGACAGTTTTTGCGAAATCTCTTTACGAAAATAGCTTTTTCTTTCATTTTCGCTGCATTTCATTTAGATTAGAATGAAACTGGAGATTTGTTTACAATGCAATAATGATCTAAAAATGTAGCCAAAATTTTGCTCAAAAAATACCTGAGAGTAGAAACAAAACCTGTGAGTGAAAAGTCCTTCAAAATTTGCCATGTTCGTGATTAGCCTGAATAACTAACAAATATTGTAAAAACAATTGTATGTGTACTAAATCACGTAGATGAACAAGAGCTTACAATAAGACAGTTAATCTGAAATCCTAGAGACACTTTAATTTTATCAATGTAAATAAGTCGGTCGCATTGTTATTAATAGGACGAGAGCGGGTGAGGGTAACATCATGGAAGCGAAGGCGAGAGAGGGAGGGAAATGGAGAGGGCTAGAGGAAGAGGGAAGGGCAAGGACCAGGGCAAAGGAAGGTCAAGACTGAGCTGAATGGGAAGGGGAAGTGTGCACGCCAAATACTTCTGCAAGTGCGAATGAGAGTGGAGTTTGGCGCTACTCCTTGCGCGGAGAACCTCTGTGCGAGCGAGTGCGAGCCAGCGAGCGAGTGCGAACCAGCGAGCGAGTGCGAGCCAGCGAGCGAGTGCGAGCCAGCGAGCGAGTGCGAACCAGCGCTTGCGAGCAGCCAGCGAGTGCGTGTGAGCGAGCGTGAGTGTGAGCCAGCTCTTGAGCCAGCGCTTGAGCCAGCGAGGCTCTTGGCGGTACGCACCCGTAGGCGAGCATCTCCCTGAGCGGGGAGCCCCTGGGCGCAGCGAGCAGGGCGTGCGTGCGGGGCAGCGGCGCGAGGCGCGTAAGCGCGCACTTGGCCAGCGGCGGCAACACGCGCTCCAGCGCGGGGAACAGCGACGCCACGTCGCCCACCGCCGCGAAGTAGCCGCCACCCACGCGCGCCGCCAACGCCTCGGGTGACAGCGCCCACTCCTGCATCGCATCCAATTCCTCATTCCCTTACCCCCTTAGGCCTGAGGAGTGGCGTTTGTAGTTTTGTCAAAGGAAACATTTTTAATGGAAAGTAATAAAACATTTTTATGTTTTTTAATTTGTACGTATGTATATATATATATATATATATATATATATATATATATATATATATGTGTGTGTGTGTGTGTGTGTGTGTGTGTGTGTGTGTGTGTGTGTGTGTGTTTTAATTCAGACTAGTATCTAAATTATTTTTATAAATTTTTCTAGTAGCATAATCATTACTTCTACTAGACATAGTTTGTCAGGGACGTAGTAAGTGTACTGCTGCACAAGTGTAGCTCTGCAGAAGGCCACCACACGATGGCCGAAACGTTAGCTCAATCGACTGAGACGCGACTCACCCCGGACAGCAAAGTAACCTCCTGCAAATTATCTTTGCGGGCTCAGCAGTTCTATTTTTAAATGCGAAAACTGACGACATAATTTCCAACTTGGTACCTTTCTTTATTCAACTGTTTAAATAGTTTTCGCCAGATTTTTTTACTATGGCGAGAACCACAAAAGAGATAAATATTTTTCTTTACGATGAATACTTGGTTCTCCATTCCGATAATCAGAATTGAGATAGTTTGCAAAGAAAATGGTGAAACATTAAATTTTAAGAAAAGGCAATGCCTTTATAACATTTATTCCTGGAAATAATTCTATGTTTACAATTTTATATTTCCTTGCCAGAACTAAATTGTTTCAAGATTTTCACAGTTTTGCTCTGGTTTTGAGTGTGGTGTCGCAATTGTAGATTATAAAAGCATTTCTAGAGTTTCTTTGGGGAAGGGTTTTTATCTTTTATTGGATTTGGAACGTGAACACAAGAGCAATGGGTCGGAGCAATACATTAACATGTTCATATTGCAGGCTGTCCTAGAATGTTTTCGGGAGAAATTCATTCTTTATCTCAGTATTTCTCGCTTCAGATACTTCCAAAAGATGTACAATTGGCCGAATGGCATGCTCAATTATTCATGGGCCATGAATTAGCACCTTATGAACAGTGAGTGTCATTGGGTTCCACTCAAAGTTGTACAAAGAGATATGCAGACCCTTTGCAAAAAGCAGAAAATTTCTCGATTCGTTTTCTGTGGCCACTAGATACTACGTCTAAAATACCTTTCGATAAGCTCAAAATACACACCGGTAATTTTGGTAGCCGTCTGAGAAAAAACTACGTCACATTTCTGTCAATAGAGTTGCCATAGGTGTTGCTTTAGGCATATCTACTAAAAGCGACATCTCCTCTCTAAGTTGCAGCTGGAAACCTAGGCTTCTTAGTTCCATGGACAGTGTTTTTTTTCCTCTTCAGATCGAACTTGCCACTTTGTGATAGGAATTGTATGTGATAAATGTAAAATTGATTCAAAAAAGTCTTTCTTGCACGTGTAGGATAGACAAACCGAATTGAAATGAGTCAGGATCGGCAGGCATAGTGGTATTCAATATATTAAAGCTCTTACTGTTACGCACGCAACAATGCAGCATAAATGATGCTGTCGCTGTATTGCAAACTTTGCCACCCACTAAAGACGTTAGTAACATGTTTTTAACATTAATATTAGTATTGTCTACCGATACCTTTGTAGATTTGAAGCTTAGAAGAATATACGGCATGATATGATCCATCGCAATCCCATTTGGAAATTAATTGAACCTTCCATTTTTCCTGATGGGAAAGTTTTACTTGAACGTCTTTCAGATACTTGCAGACTCGTACTGTTGTGTGGTCTAACAAAGCTTGGAGATTTATTTCAGCATGTCTCAGTTACTAGATAAGAATCGGATTTTGGATAACAATGTGCTTTACTTTCTGCAACAATATAATCCCTTTTTGCTTGCAGAAAGAATTAAATTTTATTGCATTAGTGATAAACTTACTTCTACAAATAGCGCTTCAACTGTTGATAATTATTTTTGTTCTCATTTGGGACTGGCTAGAGCTTTGCGCATCATCTGCGTTCTTTTTGGAGTTTATTTATTTATTTAGTATTTATTTATTTATTTAGTATTTATTTATTTATTTAGTATTTATTTATTTATTTAGTATTTATTTATATAGTATTTATTTATTTATTTAGTATTTATTTATTTAGTATTTATTTAGTATTTAATAATAGATTTATGCTGTATTTGTAAATTAATTATTTATTTTTTTATTTATTAATTATTTTTATATTTATTTATTTTTTTGTATATTTATTTGAAAATCGCTATAACATCGTTTTTACCAGCAGCCCGGAGATTCATTTGTGCAGCGTACATCAATTTGTTTTTCGGTATTCGCTGCCTCAATTCTTCGGTCCTACGTCGCTTACTGCTGTCACTACATTCGTCGAAATCTTTTGACGGTCGCTCTTGCTTACGTTTTGACAATTGTTAGACAGTGTCATTTGACCAACTTTCATTTTTTTTAGAAATCTATGTTCTATGTAATTTGATGCTATTCACATTTAAATTGAATTTTTAAGGGTCACAATTCGTGATTGAAAACAGGCTGTCGAACAGGCCCTTATGAAGTTCTATTAAATAATTTTGCATATGATCCATTTTATTAATAAATTTCTTTAGAATAATCTTTAATAATGTTAAATAGTTCTCTAATAGTTTCTTGAAATTTTCTTCTCATTGTGCTACAGGCAAAATAACTTCGTGTAATTTCTTAAACAAGCTTATGCCACAGTTTACAATAAAAATGTATAAAACATGTTGGGGAATTTATGTGAATTATCTGACTCGTGTTTCAAATAGCTAGTAAAAGTATCTATCAATTCATGCAAAAGTATTAGCTTGACACCGCCCAGCAATTTTGTCACTTATGTCGCTATAAACGTGTAAAAAAGGCAATTCTGTTGAGCCGATCTTGCAACATAGTGGATCGCATATACGTTTTAAGTCGACCGATAAATTTCGATAAATTTCGTTCATTTCTGGAATTTGACGTTTGTGGAATAATTACTGATCCTAAATCCCGAGTGGGTATTTTACCCTTATTACTCTCTAAAGGAGAGGCGTCGCAGCCGAGAAGGGAGAGTGTGTTTTACGGAGAGTGGTAGAGTCGAGCTGAGAGTAGTTAAATATGAAGTGTTTAGTGTTGACCAACAGTTCGACGAAATTATTATTTCTCTGGCGCACTAAGGAACTGCGGAGCTTATTGGACATCTACTGGGCATACGGCAATTAGGCTAGTCTTCGTATGTCTCTCGGATTCACGGAAAATTGTCGAAGTTTGTTTGTACGATTCTAAATTGTGGCTGGTACAAATTAAACAGCCTTTATACCAAATTTTAATTTCTAATTTGATCACAACACTCACCACTCCCCGACTCTTTTTTTAAATAGACGCCGTAATTTTTTTCGTCGGAACTCATTTTCTCCAGAGAAATTATTTTAATCTAACTTTAAATGCTTAAAATTGTTCTATAAAATGCTTTCTTTTGATTCAAATTTGCCTTTTTTGAATACCTTTGTGGAAGGTTTTAAGTGCTGCACAGGCATGAGTAACACACTGCTCGAAGAATAAGTTAGGGAGACTTCCAAATCTTAAGGGGGTAGAGATGTAGGTAGTTCATATTATCTTCGAAAAATATTGTTAAAATATTTTTTTCTGGTTTATTCTTTTAAGGTATGACTTTTGCTTGGTTTAACTTTCATTTCAAATACCTTTGAAGCTATTTACTACGTAAGCAATGCTTCACAAAAAAATTGTTATAATAAAATAACAAATGAAAGAAAAATTACCTACTATGCATGCTCGAAAATGAAAAAAAAAAGACTATTTTTCACTTACAACTTGATGGCTGGCGGCTGAAACTCTGCACAGTTACCAAAGTCGCTATTACAATTACCGCCCACTATAAAGTGTCTGTAGTAGATGCAACGCATGTGGAATATCGGTCTTTTAACTTTAGATTTTGGTAACCTCTCGTGTACATGCCGTGGAATTATGTGTACTATTCTTTGGAGATGTGTACCAGACTTGCATATATATTTTTGTGTATTTCATAGACATCGTTGAAATCAAGGGCGTCCATTTTGCAAGGCCTCAAGGGCCACAACTAAAACCTTCAAAATGGTTGCGGGCCATATTTTCATTATTCAAGCGATCCACACTTTACTTCCCTGCATTACTAATCTCTGCACTTGCCCGGCTGCTCTGAAGCAATAGTGAGAGTAGGGGGGTGGAACCATGTGTGATATCAGGGCCGTACGCTGTAAAACGTATTGGGACGATTTTGAATTTAAGACTTTTCTAGAAAAAACATTTGTTAAATCTTAACTTTACCTATTTTTGCAATAAAACGGGTGTTGACCCCGGCAGAGCGTATGCACTACAGGCACGGTATTCTCCCTAGACACGAATGAAAGGGATTCATTACTAATAACTAGGGGGCGGATTCTAATGAATTGCTATTTCTTTTCTTTACACATTAGAACAAAGCCAGTTAGTATAGGAAAATTAATTTTATGCCATCACAAAAGGAAATGAACCATTTTATGTCATTTCTTTTGCATTTTTCAATTATTTCGACTAATAAGTTATTTTTTATATTTGCCCGTCATTTTCAAAGTATTTTCTCTAATTGTATCGATTGTAATATTATTTTAATGATACAACTTGCTCCAAGTAATATTTACGAGAGGCAAAAAATGTTCTCCATTCAATTTTAGAGTTGCCTATTCGATTTCTTCGTTCAGAAATGGTGTTGTCAGCCACTGTGAGTACGTAATCTAAGATTCCTGTGGCGCCTATCAGCGGCATTATCGCTTCATCCTATTTCGGGATAACTAAAGATAGATATTTCTTGTAAAGAACCGTTCAAACCATAAGTTTGAAAGATATGTTCACTTGGACGAATAGAAGAAGCTAGATTAAAACAGCTTGAGTTGTTCCAATCGAACTGGTTTTGATCACATTTTGCACGTAATGTTTATTTGCTTTTAGGGCATTTTAAAAACATTTTAAGAGTATTTAGTGCATTAAGATCATAGTGGACCGACAATGCTCCCCTGTTGCAATGTATTACACTTCACTTGCTACTGGTTACGTTGTTGTTACGTTTTACGCTCCCCTCTGCAAAAACTTCAATAGACGAAAGACTCTCGCTCTAGCTCTCGCTCTCGCTCTTTCTGGCATATACTCATCCACATCGTACTATACTTATATTTTTCCCGGATTAAGAACAAACAACAAACAAAATTTTTTTTAATGTTAGACTTTGGATATGTTTTAATGTTAGATTTTGGATATGTTTTAGGTCATCAAAATCCTCCCCTGCTGATGTTTCACGGGCAACAATCGATTAGAAGTTAGAGAACCCTGGTTCAAAGGCTCTGCTGCTGGCGCTTTAGTACCTTGTCGACGCGCGCAGCGAGCTGCTCCAGCAGCGGGTCGGACGTGTCCCTTAGCGCGCGGGCGGCGGGCCCGGGGACCGCGCCGCCCCTGCCCCCGCCGTGGGGGTCGCGTAGCGCCCCGGCCGCGAAGCCCGCGCGCAGCACGTCGCCCAGGCCGTGCACGGTGCGCGGCGGCGGCAGCAGCAGCGCCGTCACCATGGACGCGGAGTAGTAGGTGTTGAGCAGGATGGCCAGCAGGAAGCACACCAGCGCCACCACGCGCCACGACACCCACTCAGAGTCGTGCACCTGGATCATTTGGATCCACGTACACAATGCGAAGTGAACTAACTTAACGTACGTGCTAGCGACGATACGCTACGCTTCAGACTTGCAAGCAAGCAACGCTTGGCATCGCGCAAGCAAGCAACGCTTGGCATCGCGCAAGCAAGCAACGCTTCGCATCGCGCAAGCAAGCAACGCTCGGCATCGCGCAAGCAAGCAACGCTTGGCATCGCGCAAGCAAGCAACGCTTGGCATCGCGCAAGCAAGCAACGCTTGGCATCGCGCAAACAAGCAACGCTTGGCATCGCGCAAGCAAGCAACGCTTGGCATCGCGCAAGCAAGCAACGCTTGCCATCGTGCAAGCAAGCAACGCAACGCTTCGCATCGTGCAAGCAATCCTTCGTAAACCATGCGTTTCGTAGTCATAAAATGCCATAAATGAATCGCTAAGTTTGAAATAAAAGAACCAGCTCAAAAACATTGAGTGTAACCCTAAAAACAGATTTCCTTATTCATGTAATCTTGCAAAAAAATACTGAAATTTTGACGGATATACGTTTTGGCCCCTCTGATACCGAAAAAATATTTTCAAAATGTTCGGTCTCTCCTGAGAAGAAAATCGAAAGCTCCTATACGTTTCCCAGTATACACATGGGAGGTTAATATGGGTTCTGTAACATTGATATTGATTGATGTTCCTTATTGTATTTTATGTGCTGAAATATTATTTATTTTTATATTTATATAAGAAAATGTTCCACCACGTCCCATTTTTCTGTTATTTGGCTCTAGCCGGTACGAAAGAAGTGAATACAATGATCTATAGGGACTTTTTTAGTTTGTAAGTTGGAAACCATGCAAACTTCTAAATATGCTGTAACCGTCACTTTTGGTGGTGAAGCTGTCGGTGTTACTTTCGTTGTTCTTTATTTGTTAATATCACGAATTGTATGAAAATCACGTATGACACATATGCGCAGATTTTAAAATAATGTCTTTGTTACTTGATCTTCAAAGGAGATTTACTAAATACTTTTTCCCCTCTATGTGAGATAGCAGAGCAACAAAGAAGTGCTATGAAACCACAGAGTGGCCACAAAGAAATTAATTCATCCCGGGCAAAGCAAATGTAACTATTGGTGGATCCAGAAGTACTCTTTTACCCCCACTTGACATCAAAAACTTGGAATAATGAAACATTCGGGTAATGCAACGAACAAAGAAGGAGATAGGTTCTAATATTTAAGAGACATTTTTAAAAAATGGAATTTTAGTTGGGCTTGAAATCTGAAAACTGTTGAATGATAGAAATTTCTCTTAAGAACTCGCAGTTTGGAAATATTTCGTATCTGTTGTGATGGAGTTTCTTGTAAATCACAAGGAGGACAACTATGAGTTATCAGTGGAGAATCTTATGCGGACTTACAAGCAATTGGGTTGTCGAATGTCCTTGAACACATGCTTTTCATTCATATTTCGACTACATCCCTAAGATCTTGGGTGAGGTCAGCGATGAACATGGCGAGAGATTTCACGAAGATATTAGAGTTATCGAAGAACGCTACCATGGAAGATAGAACTCAACCAATTTGAAATATTGTTTGATTCACTTTTGCTTCATTTCACTTCTTACTTTAAATTGCCAATTACACATTTAATTTTGATTATAATTTCATTTGTATTTTCTTATTACCTCCATACTAAGTTTGGGTGCAGTTATTAAATAAATTATACAAAAATCACTCCACGATCCAAAAGTGATTTTTTAAACGTCCGTCCGGTGTGTTGAACTACAATAGCGCTTAAGCTATACGTAGACTTTTTTTCCAAACTGAATGAACCCCTGTCAATCTGGCCTCACTCTAAGCTCTGCGAATTTGAAAAAATATTAATTTTGGGGGGTACTTTCATGAAGCCCCTGGGGCACTTTCAAAGTTTTTTCTGAAAAATGGCACCATTTGTTCGTTTAATTTTTTGTAAGAATAGAGTAAAACACATATATAAAGGTGGTATAAGACCGGTTTTCACTGTTCACTCTGAATTTTCGAAAATAGTAAAATGTTGAAATTTTGACGGCTTTATTAATGCCATGTACATTTTTTGAAAATTTTAGTAGTTTATCACTTTGAAAATTTTAGTGGTAAAATATTGCGTGAAATGTGTGTAATATAAAAAATATCAAAAATAAGAATTTCTCAAAAACGGCTCCAAATTCTTTTAACAATTTATGAGAGAGATTGTGCTAAATGCATAAGACTTGTATATACATAAGATGACATACACGTCATATTGCTCTATTCTTTTCCCAATATTTTTTTTGACTTGTCTCTCACGTTGTTAATATTTACATTAGCGGTGATTTACTCATATTTTTGCATTTATGAGTGCATGTGCTTTAAGTGATGTCATGTAATGTTTCTCGAAAAATTAAAAGTTTCCAGTGAAAATGATCTCAAATTTCCGTATTTTCAGAAACGGTCAAATGCCATTTTCTCATAAACGACTCCAAATTTTTGTTCAAACGTTTTGCTCGTATATTGCTAATTGCACTGTTTAAGATGACAGACATTTTGCTGTATTATTTTGGTTTAAAAAATTCAAATGTATTTTATAAATATCTCTCACGTCATAAATATGCGCATTTCCAGCAGTTTGAGTACAGTATTGCATTTGGGAGATACATTTCTTTAAATTACTTCAAATGAAGTTTTCCGAAACTCAAAAGTTTTCCATGAAAAAGAGCTTCAAATTTCACATTTTCAGTAACGCTTAAACGACATTTTCTTAAAAAGTCTCCAAATTTTTGAACGAAAATGTTAATTTAATAAGAGATTTTACTCTTCTTTAATATTTTTAAAGCAATAATTCAGTCCTATATTTCAGTCCATTAGGATACCGAAAAACTGAGAAAATTTTAATAAAATGAAATTTGTATGTCGAAAGATGGCAGCTAGCAAGAATATGGGAAAGACAGAAAAGCTATCCCAGACCAAATAAATTATTAAACTAAGTATTACAAGAAGGTCTGTATCACTCTGTAGCATCACTAGTTGCTTTCTCACTTACTTCGTACAATATAAATGAGAAAGTATTCTAATTCTATATTCTAGGGGAAAGTAGCGATTTTTTCTGAAGAAAACTCGTACTGTGAGGGCCTAATAAAAAAAGTGGATATTTCTTGTTTAGATGTGCATTAAATAGTTCCTTTCAAACCCTTGGGTAGTTATAATTCACGTTTTGAGGCTCCTTGAATCGAAAAATTAGTTTACGGGAAAAGTCCGTCAATCGTCCATGCAAAACCATTCAGATGTTTTTCTCCAAAATCAATATTTCAAAGATAGACTTGCTTTTTTTTCAAAAACTGCTCCAATTTTTTTGTGTAAATATATTTTTTTTTTACTTTCGGGTGCTCATGCGATTTAGTGTTACATGCACGATCGCGGGGTGTTATATTTGTCGCCGACGAACATCCTTCCCTTTTCTCAACATTACAGTTTGTCTTGATCATCAGCCGTGGGAAATGTATTAAATATCGTCAAGTAGACATTGTAATAGATTAAAAATTTATTGAAACTAGTATTTTAACTATTCAGCAGAAAATGATTTCTGAAGGAGATAATCTGCAAAATCCGTCTTCTACTTTGGCTTCGCAAAATACTGACCATCAATACATACAACATAATAATGACGTAATACAAATCTATATTAAAATGCAGTGAAATAGGAACGTAAAAATATAATAAGCAAGATGAAATGGTGAAGATGTGAAGAGAGAATGTGTAGGCAGCTAAATATGTTATAATATCCCGAGAATATTTAGTATTAGGAAACAATAAAATCCATAGAAATCTATAAATTTCACGTAATGAATAACCAATTCAATTAATTTACACAATAATTAGCATAAGAGTAATATTACGATATTTTTATCACAAAAATATATTCACTTATTCATCACACTCGTGAAAAACAGAACAACTGGAACAGGCGTAATCGCGTGGTGGTATATATGCCGCGTAGAGCGAAGACTGATGAAGTTGGTCAACATAGCGCAAATTTGGCACAAGTGTGAGAGGATCTTGCTGAAGGTGTTGCCGCTATCTTGTGTATCAATAGATAAAGAGAGAGCTCCTGGCTTCCCGTCACGCTAAATTGAAACATCAAGGTGCAGGGCTGTTTTATTTTCAAAGGCGGCAGTGATAACGCCCGCGCGATCATTCGAAGGGTAAGAACAAAGGACTGTTATAAAAACGGCGCAGGTCCCGTTTGTTGGTGAATTCTCTGTATTGTTGAAAATTGCCCCCCAAAAACAACAATGCAAAACTACAAAGAAAATAATAAACATAAATGGGTTCATAAGAAGGATGAGAAGCCAAAGGATGACGACATAAAGAAAAAGGCGAATAAAAGCCTTCTGGAGCGGCCTTCTGGCGAATAAAAGCCACGTTGGAACCGCCAAGCGAACGCAAGCACGCAATCGCGCCGTTGAAGCTTTGCGCTACGGGGTCTGCCGCAGTTCTCCGAAATACGAAAACAGAACGCGCATTAAGGGGCGGACGCGCGTGATTTCAGGACGCAGCGAAGCGAGAAACCCGCTGCCGCCGCCGCCGCCGCCCCTGCCCCGCTCGCAGATCGTTATATTGCCTTGATTTGCGTCACAGCCCTTCCAGAAAGCCTCACGACGTTCAATATCGAACAACCTGCCACACGCACACACGTACACACACACACACACACACACACACACACACACACACACACACACACACTGGGAGTCCTAAGAAAGAGTGCGAGGGCTTTTCTCACGACTCTTTTCTGCAGCGCACGGAGAAGGGGGGACGAGGGGTCATGGCCTCTTCTGGGCAAATAAAGGAGATAAAAATGATTTTAAAACCTTTATTGATATTCCAGAAAAAAATATATCTCGATTGTGAATTTTTTTAATAATATTAACACTAAAAGTTCATTTTTCAAATACAATATTTTAAAGCTTGTCTCCGAGTAATATTTCAGTAAAAAAGTAGTTGTAGTAGACTGATTTATAAAAATATTGTTTGACGTTTTAACCTCAAACTGTCTACGAATTAAAAAATATAATTTGAAGGGATTATACCGGTATAAATCTAAAGTTTACCATAAATAAATGCAATCCAAAAATAATTTCCTTTATTTTTTTTTGGAATGAACAGTCCCTCTTGAGTAATTTCTGATACCGTTCTTAATTGAATGTCAAAAACAGCAAACTGTTAAGGAATGAGGGTGAACAATTAATATTAATGGGCTTTTCACAGGACACAAGATAATATTATCTTTATCTTTGGACATCTATTCATGTCACCTGGCAAATTTTATGCTTTTACATTCTTCTACATTCAATAACATTTGAACCTTTTTTAATGCAATTCAGATGTGTTAACTTAAAAGAGACTATTGCAACAGAGGTGTGAACAATATGAAAGTTCTGACCTATTATGAGAAACGAATATTTGACATTAAGTTGTATCTTATATTTTATATCGGTCAAATCCATATTATGTTTTTACTATACTCTACGAGAAAAATCCGATGTGAATTATCTATTGCTTTAATTTATTAATCTGCATTTGCCTCCTCGGGTCGTCTAATATAATGTTGAAAGTTAAAAAAATTACGTTTAACATTATCTTTCCCAATCAAACACTATCCATCTTATGAAAAGTAGAAGTACGTAGTTCAACGTGCAAACTGTGTTCTAAACATGCGCTGAAAGCGCGATAAATGGGCAAAATTACCTCGTTGAACAATAAACGTTTTGCGCCTTTTTGAAAGCAAAATTATTTAAACACGATGAGATTATAATCTTATGACAAAAGGTCATGCGAAACCTTTCGTGCATAAAACTCACTGCCAACAGTCACGCGCTCGCCTCGATTCTTCCAAGTGTTAGATTTATCCTAAAAATGGCAGAACAATTTCTTAAATATGAATTAGAGAGAATAATTGAAAGTGTAAGTACTAGTGTACCTGTGCAAGATCTCTCTTAAATTCTACGCTCGCTATCCTTCCATCTCCATATTAAGGGAAAAAGTAGTTAACGAAACGTGTTTATTTGTTTAAAAATTGTATAACGGTAACTTCCAATGTACATACAGAATATCAAATGAAAATACAAAAAACTATGCAATTGATGTTTGAAACAAACTTGCAATAAAGGTTTATTCAGTATTATAGTCAGATGTTGGAATAATTCCCAACACTTCCTTAAAACATTTGAAGTAATTATACAATTTCCTCGATAGCTTTTCGCTTTCCTTGATAGTCACAAAACATTAGAAAATATTTTTCGTAATACGTAAATTTGTCCATGCGAAAATGCAGGATCGGGACAGCGCAATCCTACTCTTTGCAATATTACTTAACTTTATCACCAAACGGACAGATTCACCCATACAATTGAATAGCATATATTATCAAGTAATTAGTATAATTTCGCCTACAATTGCAGATTCCGCACGTCTCCGAAAAGTTGGGTAGTATCTTACAGAAGTGCAGCTCAGGCTGTTTTTTGACCAGTTAGAGATGCGCGCGCTCACATCTAGTAATCCTGGTGGTGTGGTGGTAACGTAACACTGGTAACGTAAAACTTCGGATAAGCTGAAGTCAATGCCGACGGGAATAAACGCCCGCACCTGTAAAGTCAACGCCGTATTGCGTTCCAGCGGACGTTGCCGAAGTAAACTGAATTGTTCGTGAAGACAAGTAAAAACAAACTACACCAAACAAAAGAAAAGTGTATTTAGTTGCACGTTTACTTTCTTGCTTGCCAAATGCCCTAGTGGATACATACGGAGAGTAAACTCGCCAATTATAACAACAAGAGTTGAAGTAATACTATTTATAACGCACTATAGAAAAAAGTCAAATGTCAGAATCCCTTACCGCACGTCAAATTAAATTGAAGGCTTCATATTCTGAGAAACTTAATCTCAGGGGTATGGTTTTCTGGTTGTTAATAAACGTTTAGCAATTATAGAATGTTTATCCACGGACAGTAACGGGTCTCACAGATCTAAGTTTGATTTCGTTATGAATGCACTTTCACTTTTAAAATCATGGTTATGGAATGCTTCCAAGGGTCCAATTACAACAATGTTCTAAGAAACCTTTCATGATGAAAATTAATGCTTAGCTGAATACAATACAGCTGAATACATGTTATCGACTCAAGTTATTCCTTTCACTAAACAATGCGACACACACAAAACAAAAAACGCAAAGAGACGCAAAAGCAAAAAGGCAAAGAGGCAAAGAGACGCAAAAGCAAAAAGGCAAAGAGGCAAAGAGACGCAAAAGCAAAAAGGCAAAGAGGCAAAGAGACGCAAAAGCAAAAAGGCAAAGAGGCAAAGAGACGCAAAAGCAAAAAGGCAAAGAGGCAAAGAGACGCAAAAGCAAAAAGGCAAAGAGGCAAAGAGACGCAAAAGCAAAAAGGCAAAGAGGCAAAGAGACGCAAAAGCAAAAAGGCAAAGAGACGCAAAAGCAAAAAGGCAAAGAGACGCAAAAGCAGAAAAGGCAAAGAGACGCAAAAGCAGAAAAGGCAAAGAGACGCAAAAGCAAAAAAGGCAAAGAGACGCAAAAGCAAAAAAGGCAAAGAGACGCAAAAGAAAAAAAGGCAAAGAGACGCAAAAGCAAAAAAGGCAAAGAGACGCAAAAGCAAAAAAGGCAAAGAGACGCAAAAGCAAAAAAGGCAAAGAGACGCAAAAGCAAAAAAGGCAAAGAGACGCAAAAACAAAAAAGGCAAAGAGACGCAAAAGC
Source organism: Gryllus longicercus (assembly GCA_038098605.1). Classification (NCBI taxonomy): domain Eukaryota; kingdom Metazoa; phylum Arthropoda; class Insecta; order Orthoptera; family Gryllidae; genus Gryllus; species Gryllus longicercus. Next base: position 6,282,061 of record JAZDUA010000003.1, on the reverse strand, counting down.
AAAAAAGGCAAAGAGACGCAAAAGCAAAAAGGCAGAGACGCAAAAGCAGTAACAAATCAGACACAAAACAAGTAAGGTAAGTGATGCAAGTACGACCAGTGTAGGTAATATGGCCAAGTAGTTGCTACGATTTTAGCTAAACATATTTCCAATTGACTGTGCTAGCATGCAGTCTGGGAGGGCGTAAGAAGTGCGTTAACACCCTACCAGACTTGATTCGAGCATTCGCACCCTGGAGCTTTTATTGTCAAGAATGCGCTGAAGACTGTCTGCCCTTACAACTCCTTATAAACTTCTAATAAACTCAATTGTTTCAAAAAAGGATTTATTTCATGGCGTATTTTCGTAAGAGTAGACTGTAAGATTGTAATTAATATTATATATTAGTATAGCTAGCCCTAGTCCCATGGTCATGCTACAAGAAAAGTTAATTTGGTAATGGCCATAAAACCTGTACGTGGGCATATTACCTTCAAATTAAAATGATTTTGTAAAATAACAACAAAATATTCCCGAATCACTATTTTGTGATATAGCAATTTCAACTTGAAGCAAAAATATTAAATTTGATCATGACGCTGTTAATTTCACCAAATGATGAAATATATAACCAGGAACATTTGAGGCGCTTAACGTGGCCGTATTACCTTCACATGCTTTACGTATTTTGTGCAGTTTAGGCATTCTTTCATGTCCGAGGCTACGCGCGTGGCCGCACCGTGCCCTGGTCGCAGATGCCGCCGAGCACGACGAGCAGCTGCGCGCTCCACGAGTCCTCCACGTCGGGCGGCGCCTCGCTCGCGGCCTCCTCGGCCGCCGGCGCCAGGCGCAGCTCCAGCCACGTGATGGCGCGCAGCAGCACCATGATGGCGGCCAGCACCAGCGCGCACCCCACCCACGCGGACGCCTCCAGCGGGGAGAACAGGTACGCCGTCACGCCCGACGCGGGCGGCTGCAGGAACAGCAGCGGCGTCCTGGGGCAGCAGCCGCGACCGCAGCCATGACACAACTCCTTCATCGGATGGCGCGTTGGGTGGCGGATCTTCAATATTGGCCCTTTCATACCCAGCATCCAAAATGCTTCGCCCTTTACGATCAGGTTGAATCATAATTTGGCCAAATGTTAAAATATATAACCAGGAAAATTTGAGGCGCTTTCCGTGGCCATACCTTATATATTTTGTGCAATTTACAAATTATTTCATCTTCATCAGTAGCCAGGAAATTTTAAGAACGTTTTTGTAGTTTTCTCAAAATTCTTGAGATTAACTTTTAAAAGAAACGTCTTTGGTAATTAACATCGGTTTTACAATGGATCTCTTCCCGAAAATGGCTAATTTTTAATTTGTTATATACCATTAGTTTTTCAATCCCTTTGTTCTAGTGGGACCCACTTGAAAATTGTGAAATTGAAAAAAATTGGTAGAGGTAGAATACTCCGCTCAGTAATGGTCATTCGATGCCTACTGATAAATTTGAGACTAAAAAAGTTCAAAAACATACCTGTCCATACTACATTAATGCACTACATGAAATAATTTATCGACGTCTTTCTTAACCCTCATCAATAGAAGGCGTGAGCTCCACCTTATGCAAGTTTGAAGCAAGAGGAAATCGTGAAATTCTTATTTATTAAATTTTGTGCTACTTTTTCTTCACCCGGGAGTTTCCTTGTCTTGGTGTTATCCCTTCTATTTTTGAAAAGTTGAATTTAGAGAAAGTTACAAATGTCTTCATTCGAACAAAAGGTTTCAGGCTTCACCGACGATACGTGACTACAATATTGAGCACTCTACTTCCATTTTCCCTTTTATAACTACGTGAAGAATGTAGGATTGATGCATTTGTATAATGATCTAGATAATGACTTGCAACTGGGAAAAATCCAAATTTTCTTATCTTGTGTGAAATTGTGTGAAGCAAATGTATTGTAATAAAGAATATAAAAGCGTGTGTTCGGGAACCCTAATAAAACTTTTCTCGTAAAAATACCTTTCAGAGCATTTTATGGCTTTTTTAAATCGAACAATGCTTTTAGCGGTTTTCACTTTTATAAGCGGTTTCAAAAAAAACAGGACTTCCAAGTGAAATTAAGGTACCTTCTTTCAAAAAAATTACCTTAGCACAAACCAATTTACTAACGAATTGGTTTTGCTTGTTTATTAAAAAGCACCACTTCATTGTCATCTGGATACTTAACGTTTATTATTTAATTAGTTATCAAGAAAGGCATACAAATGGATGGTTAACGATGGAATCCAGCGTTGTGTTTGTGCAATATCTTTGATTACATAAGGAGTTACTGTTTCATCGTTTGAGACTTTCATTATTTAAGTTGAAGTGATGGTTTCATCTTTCAAAGCCTTTCGTATTGTGAAATAAATATTCGTTTCCATGCGTAATTGCTTGGTTGAAACTGCCATTTCCCCTCAGTCAGGCCTGTCCATATGCACGTTTTAATCTTATTTTAGTACCTATATATGTAGATAAAGCCTGTGCATTCGGAGAAAAATATGAATTGCTGAACTAGTTCTTAGGGACAAGCCATGCGAGTTCCTACGGAAAGGGCAGCAAGAACAGAAAATATTAAAAACGTATAAATACTTTATATATATATATATATATATATATATATATATATATATATATATATATATATATATATATATATATATATAACGCAAAACTGAATATATTTCAAACAAAACTTCCTGAAAATAATTGTAATATATTGTTACACGCGTGTATTATTAGCTTTTAAATATATAAACTTTTTCTTAATTGTATTGAAATTTATTCTTTGGTACTGTGTTGGGTCTTCTCTTTTGTGTTATCTAAGAATAGGACTATCAATTGAACGAAACTGTCAAGAGATTCGATATTTCATGAAGACAAAACTTAGATCTTCTTGCACTAGTCCGCCTGGTTTTATTTTAATAACCCGTTGTACAGCAATGTAATGCTTGTTGCCTATACTCAGTTCACATCTCCACATCCCAATGGGATTTGGCCTAGTGCCCAAAAACATCAAGTTGTTAAATTTCCAGAATGAAAATAGACCAAAAATAAAAATAGACTATAATTGTCATATTAATTATATAAAAATTTAAATATTAGCGACGAAAAGTAAATATTTATTATGATGTTTTATTCCAAAAGTATTGAGGGCAGGAAGACTCAATGTCTAATGTCGAAACAAAATATCACCCTTCCAAGGCATCATCGGTTAAAATAACTAATGCCGTTTTAAATAGAGCTCATTAACACTGTAGTAATCGCACTGCACCTGGGTTGCAGGTTAAAATTCCAATTATGTGTAAAGATTTTCGCTTTGTGATTGTATCAAGCAAGATGAACGCTAGCTACCACGAATCCCATTTCAATGATTCACAAAACCAGTTACCAAAATATTACAAAAATACGTAATGACGTGCAAAGAACACTACAGAACCTTTCGTTTAATTATCAAAACGCCATTCAAGATACGCTTTCATTGTACTGGCATCTGCAGAAACAAAGGGTAACTCACAAATTGCTGTTCTTACATTCTTAATTTGTAAATTCTTAAATTGTAGAAAAACCAATGATATATGATGTGATGTATCACAAATCTTAAATAGAGATCAGATAAAGAAAGGATATCAAATAGAAATATTCTGGGTCGCACGTCCGAGAACGAAAGTTAGAAACCAACAGAAAACGCTCCCCGGACGAAAGGTTGCTATGCAACTGGGCAAGTCAGAGGGGGGGAGACTCGAAGCAGACTAACTTATGCATAGCACTGCGAGGGTGAGCGCGTAGGGCGGCAGCCGAGAACAGGGCAAAATGCGTGACAATCATGACTAAACAAAGATCGGGTACATGGAACAGCTACTGATAAATGATGAGCTTTAAAAATGGCACGACAAAGAAGTTAGGCGACACGCGCCGACGCGCTTCTCGCCAATTTTGACTATCGTACTGGAAGGTGTATCAGCGGCCGGTACTCAGACGCGACGACTTAGGATTACAATTGCTTCCACGGGAAAAATAGATATGCCGCACGTGCCAGCGTAGGGGCTACTGCTGCGAAGGAAAGACGAGAAGATGCCCTCAATTTCGTCCATCCAATAAGGAGACCAGTTACCAGTCACGCTGGAATGAAAGGTAACTACTGGCAAAGTGAGTAAAGTAAGTGGTATTCGCCAAACTAAACGGAGAGGGGAGAGGAAGCTTCATGGTGAACAGGCCGTACACGAGATGGAAAAATGTTTGACGGACGATGCCTAACGGAGGTCGAAACGAGTCGGTTCGAGCTGATGTAGGTTGAATAGGCTATTCAGTAGGATCGCGGAGCGTTTAGCCCAAAGGTGTAGGTTGTAGAATGTGGGACCGCCTACGTAATGTTACAGTAGTCGCGACTTGATAATATCTACTCCAAGTCACGTAGTATGGCGTGTTAGACGTGATCGACGCAGCGACAACTGAAGAGACATGCGCTGATAGAGAAGTCAGACGCCGGTGAACTACTATCTGGAGGATAGAGATCGCAATTGATATATCCAAACTTTATCCTATCGAGATTCGGAACAATACCATAATCGTTGTATGAATAACCAGGGCCTTATAACTCTCATATTACGTGGTGGAAACCATTACGGTGTCGCGCTCTGTTACAGCACCTTCTTACAAGAACTAAAGCGTGAACGGCTGCCAACGATACTTAAAACGTGCGTGGCTGCAGCGTGGCTTTGCGGGTAGCAAGCAGGCCCATAATGTTACAAACGATAGCGCCGATGTTCGCGCTTTCTTCAGGGGTTTCTCATGTAACGTCGTGTCAATTGGCCAGATGGACCACACATGTTGGAAGGCCATCAAAGGCGGGCCCTCCTCAAGGGCCGGGGTGGGCGTGTCTCGGAACGCGGGTGTCAACTGGCGCAGAGGGAGATGATGGGCGAGTCCAGCGCGATGCAACTGGCTCTAAATTGCAAACAGACCCACGTTTCGGGATGAGAGGACGCCGCCGGCATGGAAGGTCTGTCACGTGACCCCTCGCGAGGCGGCTGGAGAGTAACCAGCCGTGGTCATTCGTTGTCGAACGGAATCGCGGTGCGGAAGGCACTTTTCACCCGCCAGGGGTTATCGCGAGCTTCGGCTGCGAGATGTGGCGGTTGCCACGGGACGAGAGACCAGGAGCGGCGCCAAGCTGCTGGTGTCTGCGTCAGACTGAGGAGGGTATGCCTCAAAGATGTTCAGTGCTGGGAGTGTAGCGTTAGTTTCCGAGGAGTGTAGATAGTGTATAAAAACTTGTGAATAAATCTGTACAAAACAACTCCGTGTCTGTGTGTTACTCGCACCCGACGACGCCACACTTATATGTGTATATTATCAATAATTAAATATTTAAAAGAAACTTTCCCTACTTCTCACAAGTTAGCCAATTTTTATGTGCGGAAGTTGGCGGGCCTCACCTGCAGCTGTACCTGGGGACACTAGGGCCTCGTAGTGTAGCACCCTCAAGCTTAGTCCCCACGTTTGATGGAAAGTTGCAAGGACCTGTGAATAACTGCGGTGAGGCGCTGACGTCACTAGGCAGAACGACGGGGAGGTGGAAGTCGATGGCCTAGCCAAGCAGCTGAGGACCGATCCATTGTGTTGGTGTACGAGTGGTACGCAGCAGAATAACAACTGAGAGGGCGAAACGAAGGCCCCTCTCCCCCCTCCCCACGCCCCCTCCTACTTGCTACTTATGCAGAAGAAAGTCTCTAGATGTGCCTTTGTGAGGAAAAGGAAAAATAAAGTTTAATGTGTTGCGCGACGACAGTACAGCTCTATGCGTTAAGTGGTCGGGAACACCTTTAATTGAATTCGTAATTCCCTATCATCTGCCGCTGATATTTTTGCTCGCCAAAGACGCCGCTGCCAATAAATCTCCAATTCTTGAGGGTACTTCATGAATAATTAACACACACTTTAACTTTAAGATTTGTATTCTTTCTAAATTCAACAAACACGATGTCCAACTATCGGCTATAGACCAACTCCGAATTTCCTAGGATTTTAGTTTTATTTACTTTACCTACGTATCCAAAATCTTTCTCGATTCAATTAATTTCCTACAGAAGGCTTCTTCAGCACGAGTTTCTTAAATAATAGTCCATTAGTATCCACGGACGGTCTCCATGCCTGATCATATTTTTTCTCAAACTCCCCATCAATAAGTTATATGACCCCCAGAAACCCTTCACAAGGATAATATTGGGTAACGTACGGAGATCTTAAATATTTTCTGTTAATTTAGGAGATCAATATGTAACATAAATAAAGTTAGTATCGCACACCGTATTTGGCCATAAACGGATCCCCCTTCTGCTCTCTAGAGCTAGAAGCGGTGAATAAGTTCATAAGATATTAATGGAATCATTCTTAAGATATTTCATGGAATCATGGATATTTTTATGGAAAACTACAATTTAAGTATTTTAAATATTGCGTGACATTTTTTATTAACCGTTGAATACCTTTAATTGAAGAAAGAAAACGACAAAAATCAGGAAGACAAATAGGTTCATAACAGTGATGGGCTGCAACGAAGAAGTTTACATTATGTTATAACCATAACTTTGGTCTCGAACACTGGCCAGCTCTCTAGCTAAATCGTTCGACACCAAAATCTGATCGGATCGAGTGTGTCCGATTGGTTGGACCGGTCATGAGCGAACTGTTGTTAGATCGCCATTGATTAGCATCATATTCGATCGAAGGCGGAAGTAACGCGGAGGCAGGGCACGTCGTGAAGAAAGAGCTGCTTACTCGAGTCGCCAGGTGGGCGCTGCAAGCCAGAGGTCATCTAGCCAGCGAGGATCAGGCGGCAGAGCGCTCAGCGAGAGGTCTGCGTCACCGCGCTGCAGCAGCTGCGCCAAGTGCTGCGGCGACCGCGCCGGCACGCGCACCACCCTGCACAACGCCCAATCGCTCCATTACTCGAGCGCCAAACGACTCGAGCGCCAAACGACTCGAGCGCCAAACGACTCGAGCGCCAAACGACTCGAGCGCCAAACGACTCGAGCGCCAAACGACTCGAGCGCCAAACGACTCGAGCGCCAAACGACTCGAGCGCCAAACGACTCGAGCGCCAAACGACTCGAGCGCCAAACGACTCGAGCGCCAAACGACTCGAGCGCCAAACGACTCGAGCGCCAAACGACTCGAGCGCCAAACGACTCGAGCGCCAAACGACTCGAGCGCCAAACGACTCGAGCGCCAAACGACTCGAGCGCCAAACGACTCGAGCGCCAAACGACTCGAGCGCCAAACGACTCGAGCGCCAAACGACTCGAGCGCCAAACGACTCGAGCGCCAAACGACTCGAGCGCCAAACGACTCGAGCGCCAAACGACTCGAGCGCCAAACGACTCGAGCGCCAAACGACTCGAGCGCCAAACGACTCGAGCGCCAAACGACTCGAGCGCCAAACGACTCGAGCGCCAAACGACTCGAGCGCCAAACGACTCGAGCGCCAAACGACTCGAGCGCCAAACGACTCGAGCGCCAAACGACTCGAGCGCCAAACGACTCGAGCGCCAAACGACTCGAGCGCCAAACGACTCGAGCGCCAAACGACTCGAATGTAGGTTCTTTGTACTCACATGAGGGCTGCCAACCATCAACGATTCCGTACTCACGTGAAGTTGAAGAGATCCTGCATGAAGCCGAGCATTGCGCGGTTGAAGCGGACCTCTGCGCGGCGAGCGACTTCCTCCGCGGGCAGGAGCGCCTCATCGACAGTGGGCTCAGGCCCCAACACACGCGCGTAGCCCGGCGGCCCCGCCTGGCGAAACGTCACCGAAATGTCAGAAATGCTCATAAAAACTGACATCACTACACATATGCATCATTTTGCTTCAGCAGAGGAAAGTGATGGTCCACACGATATGTAATCTGAACAAAAAAATGACGCGTGCTCAACTTTTCGGTACCGATTTTATCTCCATTTTCTGGACCTTTATCTCCTTTACTCTGTACGTCATGAGATTTGCCCCTTTTGTGCAGTTTTTAAAGCGTTATAGAACGTTGAATTATAATGTGAAGTAATTAGAGTGATGAAAAATCATGTTCTGTGTTCTTATGTTTCTGTCCTAAAATCTCCACTTAATTTGTTACGATTTTTTGTTAGATTCTGGAAGTGTTTTCTTGTTAGATGCTATGTAAAACGGCTTGATCTTTAGCGCTATTTGCGGCGTCCACAGGACATATTCTCATCGCGAATAGTGCAGAAAACTGTGATAAAATACCAGTTTTTTCATGTGGTTTTGTTACCAAAACCGTGCAGCGTAAAAAACGAACGTCCCTATTTCATTAATTTTTTTAGACAAATAAAGAAAAACTGACCGTTTAAAACGCGCTTAAGTTCTGATTCATACGCTTCCCTTTGACGAACGAAAGGATTTTAGCTAACACTTGTGCACAGTACCGCTTCTGATATCAATATTGGACATTTTGAATCCATTGAGTAAAACAGCCTGTGCTAAAACAGCTAATTTTGCATACTATTGACTAGAAATGCGCGAAATTCGAATTTACAAATTCGTCTTTCGATAATACAAAAAGTACACCGAAAAATGGTAGCATCGAATCTATGTTTAAAGTCCATTGATACACAAGAGGAAAATTCTAAAGACAAACATTGGAGCCGTTTCGGAGGAAATAATTGTTTAAAATTTAAAAATTGGCTATGATAGACGCAAAATTACGGGGAAAATCTCATATTTTCTAAAAATTGAACGTTACCGTATTTGAAGATTGTTTTTGGTTAACACACTTCATTATGAAAAAAATATTTCCATAATTACAGTTGTAGGAAGACACCGAAAACATTTTTTGCAAATTTTGAAAAATCAGCTATTTTAACGGAAATGAGATCTGAACTTAAGCGATCTCAAAGCAATCCGAAGTCAAAATTTAACCAAAACATTTGGTGACTTTTTTTTGAAAATGTCCCAGGGGCTTCATATAAATACCTCCCACAAAGAAAATATCGTTTTCAAATTCAAGTGGTCGCGACATTAACTAGATCGATTGGGGAATATCAATATTGGTAAAAATCCTGCTTAAGTTTTAGCCGCGAACGTAAGACGGACCACCTTTTTACTGTCAATCGATTTTTCTGTATCAAGGCCCCATAAAACATGGTTTCTAACAACAATGTTTTAGAGGATGTGCTTTACTACATATACTATATAGTAAGATTTATCCACTTTTTCGTTTTCCCCGCAGCATTTCAATGCTTTCTCTACACTGCGTAAGCTGGAGCGAGATATTAAATATGTAGTGTTTGAGTGTTCATATCCCTCATGCCCATTTGCTTATGATTAGGGAACGTATTTCCAATTAAATACATATTTCTCTAATAGAGGATACCTGCATTCAATATTTTTTCTAGAGTTATTATCACATTCTGAAAGCATTAAAACATTTTTATGTAACATATTTTGGAATAATTACATCTATTTTATCTATGAAACACATTTCTTACATATTTGATTATATTAGAATGTATTAACAGGTCGAAACGAAATATTTCAATTAAGAGTTGGCTCATAAATGTTCCTGGAATTGTTTTTCTGTAGAAGAAAGCCAAGTAATACTCCCCTTTTATGATCTTCGGTGAATTATCGAACCTACTCCTTGTTTCTCGTCAATTGCTTACTCGGAATCGAGGAAGAACTGCTACAACGGAGAAGTAATCGCATCCACATGATGGCATATATTTCATAGAGCCCGAATAGATCTCGATAAAAACCCGAAAGACCTTTCTTGTACACCATTACCTTATCGCGCTTCCAGCATCTCGCCTAGAAATATACACCCCAATGTATGGATGCAAAATTAGGAACCAAACCACTTCAGAATGTCTAGTTACAAAAAGGTCCACCTACCAAACGTCTAGAACCGCAAAGTCCGCTAACAAAAATGTTACATAAAAATGTCCAACAAACAAAAATGTCCAAAAATGTTTCTATGATATTATGCTGCATTCACACAATAAGAAAAGGAGATAATTACATTATACTATAGTGTTGTGTCTTGAATTATAGAGAGCAACTGTGTGTAAGGGGGTGGGGACAAGGACGAGACTGGGTGGGCCAAGCGCGGTCTGTGACGACGTTTGTTAGGGTACACTCCTCAGATATTTATCTGATATTGATCGGATAATTTTTTTCCTAGGGATTTTTTCAGCCGACAGCTGGGTACTCTTTACTTTCTGATGGGACACGTATTCGACCATACGCTAGACACCAACACACTTGCGGACTCCTCTGATCTGGGGTAAGCAGAATGCTAGGCCCTCCGCGACAAGAGATACAATTCATACATGAGAGACAAGGAGACAAGTACCCCAAGGAGAGGAACACCCTTCGGACAGAAGTCCAGAGTCGGTACACGCTCAGACACCTATAACATCCAGGTCGGCATTGATCCAAGATACCAAAGAAAATTAACGATCAGAGCAGCCGGCAGCTACAATTCACCTCCAGTGAGCGGTTGAAATCCATCTAGCTATCTAGCTAGTGCCGAAAATTCACCACCGTAGGGACTCTAACACTACCTCCCGTTGCTCTCGCGATCAACGTTACTGCAGAGGCTACACAAGTTATATCTGATTTAGGGGTAGCATGGTCCCTGAATACTCCCTGCGAGACGCAAGTGAACGTCACCGCATACTCAGTGTCGGTTATCCAATGAAAATATAGATCTAGAACGAAAACAATCTTCAATGATCCCATTGAGTACATTCCTTGAACTCCTACACAAAACAAAAAATATGAAGATATCACTGATTGGTTAATATGTCATGGCATATTCCAATACCATGTCATGCCACCCTCCAGATTTCTATTTTTTCCTGTGGAGTCTTGGCTATCGTCACAGGTATTGAATGCAGCAACCAAAATATAAATAAACTGTACTTGGCCATTTTATGTGGCAATTATAAGAACTATCAAAATAGAACAAAATTTACATCCACTCTCGTCATTCACGACTATCTTTGGAAATTTAAGAATACTGATCAGTTACACATATGACTTCTATAAAACACGACTTGGCCTTCAAACAGAATAATAATAATCTTTCGTTTATGATGCCACTCACTGATTTCGATCAACTGACAGGATTCTATTCATTTCGAAGTGTTGCACCGGGTTATTATCGTTCACCAAACTGTAATGGTTTGTAATTATTACGAAACATTTAAATTAGCCCTTCACAATTACTAATATTTTACACCTACGAAACTTTTAAATGGAAGCGAAATAACTTTGCTTTCTCTCTTGCGTGGTGTCGGGTGAGCCTTTTTTTTGCATTGCACTTTTCGTGTTTTTGGTGAAGCTGGTGTGAATTGGAGATGGATCACGTGAGTGCGGACATTTTTATACATTGCTTACTTCGGGATATATCAATGTGATTCAGTGGTGTATGAAAGTTAGGCATCAACCACTCGCTACATTTCAAGGACCCTCAGAAACCTCCCTCGACACCAATACAAGGGGTGAATGGTATATTTGTTCCAAAGTATGTGACGTAGAAAAGACGGTGGAAAAAAAAGAAACACGATTTGTTAAATGATTGTTTTAATTATTTTAAAAACGAATACAAGCCTATAGGTGAGAAGGGTTTTGAAAATCACATTCATTTTATTTCTAAAATTGAGTGATTTGTGGGTTAGCAGGGATTGGAGCGGTTGCCCACAATAGTGTACTCTTAAAGTAATAATATAATAGTAGTATTAGTAGTATTGTGACGTGCGGGGCAACATTATAACTGTTCGCTTTCCTTACAAATATCCCAGAGTCTATTGATGTGTAAAGATGAGAAAAAGCCACCCCAATGTTACGAAGATCAGTATGTACGGAGGAGGGGTGTCTTCGTGCTAACCAGACGAACCCCTTATTCTACGGCCGAGAGGTGGCCAACGCTGGTCGTACAAGGCCCTTATCGGGCTGTCGAGCCAAGGGACATGACAGTAGTATTGCGAGATACCAAGGGTTGGGGGGTACCCACTTCTTTAATTACGCTGCAGGGCACTCATCGGCTGGGAAGGAATGTACAAAAACGTTGCTCGCCGCTTTTCACGCAAGAAATATGGCCTTATTTACTGAAAAGGATATTCGTTGTTCAGCCCGTCGCTGCTCTCGCGAAGTGGCAAAAGAATGCTATATCATGACGATACCGCACCCTCTTATTGCATCCCAATCATATTGCATCAGAAATATGAAGACTGGGTCAACGAAATATAATATACCTATTTAAAACGTCACCCACATGCCAGTTTTACCAGTTGGCACTAGTAAAAAACACCCTCGATACTTTTATTCTCACGCGGTATTTATTCACATACTACATAGTGTAAAACTCCCGATAAGCATAATTGAAGATATTTTATACATAAATATATTTCTAATTAATATACGTGTCTTAAAATACGCCAACAAAAAAGGAATTCGACATGACCTCTGGATGGCTCACTTCGTGAATTTTGCAGTTTACGTCAAACACTCGTTATGTCACTGCTCGGTGACATGAATTTTTGACAAATGCATTAAATTACAATGTATGTCGAGGATTAGGGACACATCTAAGATGCAAATGTCACCTCGCTTTTTAATAGACCTTAAGTCATAACAATTTTTTAATATCGCGCCTTATGTAAAATTTCATATTAAAATTTCAGTAATGACGGATGAAAATTTGCCCCTCATTTAGCATTAAAAGCTCTCAAACTAAAAAAATAATTAAACGTTTCGGAACCGAAAATTAAATGCGTAAATGATGCCTTAATACGTTTGTTACCATACTACGAAAATAAGCGGGTTACATTATGGAAAGATCATTTTTGAATATAACAAATGAGTTTGTAAGTATCAGTTGATTAAAGTGTTATCAAAAAATCCTTTAGAAATTAGTATCTACATGAATTAGGAAGACAAAATATAATTTATGATGTACAACATTGTCAAGTTAAGTATTCTAGGCATTCATATGAAAGGTTTACTAAGTGCAATTTTTGTCTGGCCACGCTTTTTGTCTGGTTCACGTAAACATGAATACCTTTCATGTTTAGAAGCGTTTGAAGTGATTTGAAGCGATTTGAAGCGATTTGTGTCATAACTTACCCTAACATGAAATTGAAAGTAAAATACGAGATAAAACGAAGTTGACCCATTCACCGGTCACCGGTTGCAAAATATTTTTTCTGTGCTTGTTAAAAAAAGTACATTTTATAGAACATAGGGTACATGGTTTAAGTTATTATTGTTGCCCAAATGTCAAACTTCGTCTTTGTCAATAATATGGATTAATACTTTTGTTTTGAAAATACAAATTTGTAATGTATTCATTTCAAAGGGTAGACCGAATACGATATTAGTTTTTTCAATGGTAGAAGAAGAGACTTTCTCCCTGATGTTATGACAAAATGTGCGATTTTAATGGAAAATTATTATTTTCTAAAAAATTGTCATAAGCTTTTTACTTTTACTGCTCATTTAAGTTCGTCGGAAACAAAGTTCGAAACACAAACTACCGTTTCGCTGGTACTCGCTCCACAAACTATCGCACCAATCAAGTTTAAGCAATTCGGACATATTTAGAGGAGTGATAGCAGTGAATTTCTCAGATAAGATCCGTAGAGCGAATATATCAGCTTTAAATCTCTGTTAAATCTAGCCTGTGGCAATGAGTCAATTTCGTTCACTCAAACAGGATGTGAAGGGAGGGCTGCCAATGCACGTTGAAAAAGCACCTGAGCAACGAGATTCTCTTTCTCTGGAGCAGTAAGGACATCAGTTCGTAGAAATTTGATGAATTTAGAACACAGTACCGCATGTCACCCACATTTAAGGTCAAATGTGCATGCACTAGCTGTGGCACGTGTTGTGACTTCAGCGAAGACCTACAGGCAGTATAACACGATTCGAGTGCTGATCTCCAGAAAGAGAGATCCCGAACGATAGCGTACGTAAGAAGGAAAGTTTCTATCGGTATAATTGCTTCCAGAAAGCATTACTGTCTACGACAGAGGTGTTCAACTTGCAAGGCATCAAGAAGAAAAACAACTAAAACCTTTAACATGGTTGCGGGTCATATTTTCACTACTCGGGCGATCCACACGTGATCCCGTATCGATGATCTCGATTGCCCGGCTGCTCAAACGGGGCGGGGGGAGAAATGGAACCATACATGCTATCATCTATTCATTCATCTATGCATTCATCTATCATGCATAACGTTGTGATACACACTAGGATTTTGAATTTCTGAATTTACTAGAAAAAATCCTTAAATCTAAACTTCACCTATTTTTACATGAAGGGGGTGTTGACCCCGACAAAGCGCGTGCGCTAGGCGCAATATTCTCGCCCGACTTTGATTCAAGGGACTTTCACGTATGTCCAATAACCTTTCGCGGACCACCATAAATGGCACTGCGAGCCGCCAGTTGGACAGCCCTGGTTTACGAGAATATATGAGTCGCCTCGTCCTCGAGCGCGTTCTCGATGCAAGGGGTTTTCATGGGCCCGAGTCTCTTGGAGCCTTTCTTCCCGAAACGCGTATGAATCACAAACGAACTTTGAATCACTAACTTTGATGTCCTAGTCGTCTCCTCTCCCGTCAGCTCGATAGCACTCGTCTCGTCATGTGTGTGGATGGAGATGGTTTGGCAAAAATACGAGGAAGAAAGCGATTTAGAATAAAGTGCCAGTAACATCACTATTTGGGTATAATAGGCCTTCCCATGAGGAGGCATAAAAACGTATATTGGACGCCAATGGACCGTGATACTTCGGGTAAAATTTAAAGTAATGTTGTGCCAAGTACAATTTGAGGAAAGAATGATTAAGCACAAGGCTTCTGTGATTTGAGAGAGTAAAAAGCACGGCCAAATTTGAACGAGGCCGGCATCTGCATTGGGTTTTCTCCAAGGCTTAGGATCGACTAACTCGTGTGCAACAGATCTTTACACGAACCACTTCACCACATCAGTCTTCCAAGGTCTCGCTGGAGTATTTGCTACTCCTAAGATCTGCGCCGACGGCAACCCCAGGCAGGCTCGCACCCAACCCTTCTGTGCTCACCATCTGACCCTCCTACTTACCCGAGCTACTGAGCCACCCTTCATGATGTTTTGGTGACGAATCACGGACTCGAAATGCGGCGTCCGTTAGAGAAAAGTTACGCAATGATTAGTTCTAAACTAAAAATGCTGCACGAGTACTTTAAATCTGTTAAGGGAAACCTACAGGGAGGAAGCCATGTTAAAATTGGTTTTTGAATGGAATAAGATGTTTCGTGAGGGAAGAGAACCCCTGGAAGGTTAAGAATGCAGAGGACGTTCGTCAACGAGCATTGGTGACGAAAACAAGGTAAAAGTAAAACGGTTCTTCGATTCGTATCGGCGTTCGATTCTGAAAAGGGTCGTTGATGACCGGAGAAGATCGCCAACACCTGGAACCTTCCACCAAGTCACAGTGGCTGCTTATCTCAAATGGAGGCACCAAACGGTAAACCCCACCAAAGTTCCCGCCAACTCGATAGAAATACATGTTACAAGAAAACTTTCATAAACATATTAACAAAAAACTGAAGTAATAAGAAGCGCCGTACCGTTACGCATTAAATAAATTTATTTAAACAATATTTTTACTTGAACTTACGGCTTGCTTTATTCCTTGCAAAATCATAAATTAATTTGGCAGTTTCAACACAGTTTAAAATGTCCTGCGTTGGATATAAAACGCCCAAATTATTTGCCTTTCTTCTCATTGTATTCCTTAAATAATTTTTTACTCTTTAAAATTGAAAACTATTTTCCTCCGCACGCATTTGGTAAGGAAATTATTAGAAAAATCTTCAATAATATTCCGATATTCAAAGACATTTTATTGGCGGATCGACACGAGAGGATATCTAACGGACTAACACACGAGGCAAATTCTATTCCATTACTGTGCTGTAAAGCGTACGTTGCTTGAGAGTATGGTTGCAAAGTAAATGGTTAGTTTTGGAGAGAAAAAAGAAAGAAAAAAAGAACTTTGAGAACGCCGAAGGGCTTGTGTCCCGGATCCCGCGCGGCTGTTTAGTCCGCTTACGTTAGACTACGGTCGCCGAACAGCCGAAATATCGATCGGTCGCGACTATCACGGACGAATGCGATCGAAATAGCCGACTTAATTCATCCGAAAATCACGCGAATGTTGCACTCAAAATCGTCCGAATATTCCCACTAACTCTTAGTTCTTTTTACTTTCGTGCTACCGCTTTTGCAGTAGAGAGAAAGTTGTGTGACGCTGCGCGAAAAAAAAACGGGAATTTTCGGCAGAAAACTCTCATTACAGAGCTCTAGTGTCAAAAAAGTGGATAAATTCAGTTGCTAAATTTAGAAAAAGTTCTCTAACACGTGCTGTAGCCATATTTAATGTTTTGTGGGTCCTCGATACCCAATGACGGTAAAACTTCCGTCTGTCCGTCTGTGTGTGAACAGCGCTAGCGGCTAAACCGTTCAGCCAATTTTTTCCAAAATTGATATTGAGCAATATATTTGGCTAATACCGCAGCTCCTTGAATTTAAAACCAAAATTTTAATTTTGGGAGGTACTTTACATGAAGCGTCTGGGACATTTTCAACAATAAAAAAGGGCTCCAGCATTCTTGTTGGATAATGTGAAGGATGTTGAAGAGAATTGTACATGCGATTTTTGTTGAAAACAGATTTTTCAAAAATTGCAAAAGTTCAAAAATTTTTAGGAGTGTTCCTCCAACTATATGAAAATAAAATATTTTTTCCCTTAATGAAATCTGTTCCTTAAAGATAGCTTTAGAATTTTTCATGAATGGGGATGGAATAGTCGCATAGTGGCGGCGCAAAGTAAAGGAAGAATTGCACTCAAAGAAATCGTTTGCTCAGTGCGCAGGGTACCGGAATTGCCTTTAAAGATGGTTAATACAAGCAAATGCCGGTGTCTTAAGATAGGTCGGTAGTGTAGGACTTTGAAAACATTTTAAAATAAAACCCATTAAACTTTGGATTATACTAGCACGTGAACAGGCTGACACGATTATACATAGGTGCTTTAGAGCGCAGTTGCAGGAAGTGACCAACGTTACTGTTCATACAAAAGTAAACTTTTACTTCAACGCGAAGGTCTCGTAGAAGTTTCATCGGAGACAGTGGGGGTTAGGGGATGACGTGAAATAGAAGGCTAATCTCTGGTGGAGTTGCGTATATTAAAAGGCAAGATATCCTGGCAGCATCGGCCGAGAAACGTTGGCTAGTGGCACAAACTCACACGAGCCAGGTATGGCGTTGCGAAAGTTACGTTCACACAAGTTACGCAATAGGGGGATACGCTTGGTTCAGTGTCGGGAATGGATGCAACGTGGATTGAAAAACATGAATGGTAATGGCATCTGGTGCTTTGCGGTAATTGGATCCTCACCCTTTTAAATTGCTGTACGACCGAAAAATGGAGAGGAAAATGGATGGGAATGGGAAACTACTACATCCAACATAGAAACATAACGCTCGCCCAGAACATATTAGGTGATAGAAGGTCTCACTTCATGATAGTATTAGGTTCATTTCTACGAAAAGTTCGGACCATTAGGGAAATGGAAATTAGGGAGTGGGAAAACAGCACTGGTTAGTACGAGCGGAGTTTAGACTGGAGAGGAAATGAATAAGCTAAGCAATTAATTTAATCAATAATTTAAGATAGTTAACTGTTTAGTAAACAAGCCGTAAGTCATAGTCGTCTGTTAAGTAATAAGTAAATAAATAATTAAAAAATGAAACTGTCAATAATTAAATAAGAGCATTAGGGGCCAAAGACAAGCGGATGGCCCCAAAACAAGTACAGAGGCGTTCGTGCTGATGAACTGCTGAAGCGCTGTTTGATTTCAGGTGCTGAGGAGTTACTTCCGTTTACCTGCACGTATTTGAACAAATCCGGCACATCGGACGAAACGTCTGATATCGGCTATCCGAAATTTTGGCCAAAATCGTCTCATTGTAAATGGCGCATTAAATCCGCCACTGCCACAATAAAACGCCCAGTCGCTTACCGCTGCTCGAGAGGAAATTATGACCAATTACAGCTTGGCAATATTGTACCCACCACAGTTCAGCCCGGAAATGGTCTCGCGCGAAGTCTTATTGTTCACAAAACCAAATTCGAGCATAAAGGTAGCTCATTTCTGTTCGATTGAAAGAGACCACATCACTACGACTGAGTCTGTAAACATTATTTCAATTTCTTCGTTCTAGAAAGCTTACAAAGAAAGGCAGATTTGCAGAAAACGCTGTGTCGATTCAAGAGGAAATTATTTAGAATAATTTTAAAGAAATAAACAGTTAACTGCAAAGTTTTTCTTTTTAGTGAAATTATTCCCAATACTTTCCGGACGAAACCTGCACTTATTTATTGTAAAATTTGCTGTTATGATAGACATTACCAAATCTCACACTCATCCGTGCACGTAGTATGCTTAAAAAGCGGTGAAAGTTTTTTCTCTACACATAATAAACAGATCAGCGCCATCATCGGGAAGAAAAACAACACTATAACTTTAAAATAACGTATGTGCGATTAGGCGCATTAAATAAGTGATGATTCTATATCAATAAATACAAAGATAATTGTTATTGATTTTATTACTAATCATAGTGCTGTATTTTATTATAATATAAATATCTCTTATTATACGAGTCTTCGCCAAATCAAAAAAGTAATTAATACAACAAAGTAGGTGCTCTTTGCAAGCAATAATACAAAAGTAATACTGCCTGAAATACGCAATGCAGCAATTGTAATGTAATAGACATTAAGAAGAATACATGATGAGCTCTTAGAATATTGATTAAATATTTCGCCTTTGTGAAACAACAGAAGACGTTTTATTTATTTAATAACGAAATGTGACATGTTCTCGCTAACAATAATTATTTTATTAAAAAACCCATCCTTCCAGGTAAGAGACTAAAATATAGGGGGTAACTAAAAGGTCACGGCGGTGCCACAAAATAGTCTAATTCAACATCTCAACAGCAGTCTTAAAATAATTTATCTGTGGATTTTCTCACGAACACTTTTTATTATATATGTAATCCAAGCAGTAATGCTTGAATAAACGAAATTGAAACTCTACTTTTTGAGGTAAAACTGTCTAACCACCCGTCAGTGACTGCATGAACGTTTTCAGACTACAGCTGGTTCAATCAATATTGTTGCTGGTTATCATAAAACACAGTATTACTAGCCAAAGTTCAATATCCAAAATTGGTCTATGTATATAACCAAGTTAACCACAATTACGAATAATTAGAAAAGCCTATTAGCAAACGATTACGATTCATAATCAACAAAACGGGTTCTGCGCAATATATCTAAAGCTGCCGAGACGGGCTGCCACTTACGACGGCCTAAAAACGAAGGTTCTGCCTAAGGATGTCGATAAACCCCGGTGTAGTCTTCCATGACAGTCATTCGGGGAGGGGGGTTCACTCCGCCACTTCTTAGCTTCTCTACTGGACAGAGGAGTCCGCCGCCATGACAGAAATGCCAGATCATACGAGTAATTGAGTAACAAAATATCAATAGATTATACAAGATTGTCAACATTATTTCACACCCAAAATATTCTGAAAATGGGATTGGCTAATTTGCACCAATTTGGAAATGACTTTCAAATTTCCAGTTGGGCCCCAGTTTTCAGGTTGATTGTTTTAGTGATTCCGAGCATGTCAACAGGGTCGCTCGTCCCGTAAGTGTAGGGCATGTTTTAGGTCGTGGCGTGGCGGAGATCTTTCCCTCGCTGTATGGAGAGATCCGGCGCCGACCTACCGCCGGCTAGCGGGGTATTCTCAACCAGGTATCTCTCACCAGCGGGGCATCCCCCCTTCCGGGACAAGATCTACACTTCCGGGCGTCTCCCGGTATATGGTAGGGTAGTACATATGAGTGTGTGTGAAAGTAAGAGGTGAGAATAGGACAAGGAAGAGGAAGGAAAGATCGCGCGAAGTCCGTAGCCCGTTTGTTGGGTTCCGTTCCGGCATTCGCCTGGTGTCGATCGGAGAAATCACGGAAAGCTACCGATCAGAGCAGCCGGACGCCCGAAATCATCTCTAGACAGCAACTGAATTCGACCTAGAAAATCCTGGTCCCGTCGGGACTCGAACCTAGGACCTCCCGGTCACAAGAACTGCACTGAGATCAGTTGATGCCCTGAGCCACCTCTCCCCGTCTAGTTTTCAGATTATAAGCACGAAGTGATCTATAATTTCGTATTTTCCGCAGCATTTTCACTCCAGGAACTCAAGCGAGCGGACCCTCTAAATTTTTATCAGGGAATTGGTCGATATTTTTGTGAATTCAGCATGAGGCAAGTGGTGATCTTTCCTCAAAGAGTGTTCTCTTTTTAATTTCTCGCTACCGCTTCTGCAGTAGAGAGAGTTATGTAATGCTCCACGAAAAAACTGCAAATTTTCGGCGGCAAAACTCTTATTATAGGGCCCTGATAACGAAAAAGTGGATACAGAGAGTTGCTAAATTTAGGGGGGAAAATCTTCTAACACATAGTGTAGCCAGAATCTATATTTTCTGGGTTCTTGATATCGAAAAATCGAATGACAGTAAAACGTCTGTCTGTCCTCTGTCCGTCTGTGAACAATTCTAGCGGCTAAACCATCTGGCTGATGTCGCGGTCCCTTGAATTTTAAACCGAAACATACATTTTGGAGGGTACTTTACATGATTTACCACGGGGCGAAGTTAATAATAATAATAATAATAATAATAATAATAATAATAATAATAATAATAATAATAATAATAATAATAATAATAATAATAATAATAATAATAATAGTTTAGTCTGTTTAAATTGAATTTAGTTATTTGCATGTTTTCAGTCCTACTTCATTTGAATTTCATTTCCAATTTATTACTCATTTTTATCAGTCACAAATTGTTACTCTTTTTCTTCCACCATAATCAATCTTGAGCTAGCCGTGTCCACTGTATCCCTGCGTTACATTGTATTTCGCTGCACCATCGGGCCTTCGGTCTTCCCACACTCCTTCCAATTCACGAATCCCACGTGGTGGTGGCAGCATGGGTTCATCGAGCTGTCTCCGTCCTGGCAACGTGTCCTCCCCACTCTCATTTCAATTTTTTCGCCATTGATTGATCTTCAGTTATTCCGGTCATTTTTCTTATTGTTTTCTTTATCTTTTGTTGGATTTGTACGTGCCAGATTTTTCTTTTCATCCTTCTTTGGTAGATAGCAATCTTCTTGCTCTGTCTGGGCCGAGGTTTGAACTCCGCACAGCAATACTTATAGAACACAACCATTAATATTGGTTTTTCGTCTCAATTATTTGCATGTTGTCTAGAAGTACAAAGATGAATGTAGAAAATGTATTCCATACCAAAGGAATTCGTCATTAAATTACTTCGTCACATCTGATGTGTCATGAGATCGCCTGTCCTAAATAACTAATTTCTTTTTACATACGTCTTTTTTCATATAAATTACCATAGTTTTTTCTTCGCATGTTAATTATGCTTTTCAATTTTATGAAGAAAATAGAGGTATAAAAGTATTAATTTAAATGTTTTTGGTTTGGTCAATAAAATAATCAGTAAAAGTAATAATTTAATTTTTAATTTTCTGAATAAATGCAATTTTTGCTATTCAGCAATTTGTCTGTTATAAATACTACTTAAATGTTACAGTGTTTGACCTTCGAAAAACAAAACAGACGGAGTTTATCCACTCCCTGGTACAGAGAGATTACTATAAGAAGGGGCCACTTTAACAGCTACTGCTTGGCCACTGCTAGCAACATAAGTGAAGGTTACGTCCATGCACTCATTTTGTCAGTGCGTTCGGGTACAGTTAGCTCCATTTGTAAAAGTCTTCATCACTACCTCTTGCAATGTAATTTCCGTGCATGGCACTCATTCGTTTCGGGCGCCGTGAAAGTGGTCCCTTCTCAGAGTAACTGCTCTTCAGTTGGCTCCCTGTGCTGCAGCACCGCGGCCCTCACCAGCTCGACCGCCCGCAGCGCGCCGCCGTGCAGGTGCCTGCGGCGCCAGAGGTAGCGGCGGCGCGGGCCGAAGCGGAGGCCGGCGTGGCGGTCCCAGCGGCCGGCCGGGGCGGTGGCGGGCGCCGCCGCGGGGTGCGGCAGGAACGCTTCCACCAGACGCAGCAGCGACTGCGCGCCCGCGCCGCCGGCTGCGCCTCCGCCGCCGGCCTCCGCCCACGCCAGCGTCACGTCGCTGTCCGCGCGCAGCCCCGCGCGCAGCTCGCGCAGCACCGGCCCGCTCGCGTGCGCCGCGCCCGCCGCCAGCGCCAGCCACGCGTAGCTGGTGTTCAGGCGCTGCTCGCGCGCCGCCTGCGCACGGGCACGACCGCTGCTACGGGCACTGCTCGCGTGAATATTTAGTGCTGCCGTCATTAGGTCCGTTGTACGGTCGTAAGTGTTATCCCGGGTAGAGGCGGGGATTCCTTCTCCGCTGGCTGAGAGGTCCGCCGCTGACCTACATGTCGACTTGTGAGGAATTACCCTCTCCAGATATCTCCTTCCTCCGCGGCACCGTCCCAAACGGGACAAATTCTATTCTCCCGGTTGTGTGATATTGTAGTGCGTGTGTGTGTGTGTGTGTATGTATGTATGTATGTATGTATCGGATAGAACAAGGGGAAAAAATCCCGTAAAGTCCGTGGCTTTCGACATGTTTCCCTTCCAGAAATCTCCCACCAGCGTGCTACCGACCCAGCTAGGATAAGCTTTTTGCTCCCGTCTGGCCTCCAACAAGTGTGCCAGTATATTGCATTTGTGAATTGTGTGTTTGTGTGTGTGTGTATGTGTGTAAGTAAGGGGTGAGGAAAGGACAAGAAATATGTAGAAAAGATTTCTACTAATCTACCAAGCTAGTGTCGAGAATCCTCCTCCGTTGCGACTCTCACCTTTGGTCCTTCGTGACAAAGGCGCTCCAGAGAGAGCGTCAATGCCGTCACTGAGCTAAAACCAACCGGTCTTGCGCGCTGGGAACTTTTATTTAAACAAACAGCTGAAGTATTTCTATAGATGAGACAAGCGTATCAATTTTGAAAGTGATTACTACAAACGGGTTCGTCATTTATTGCAATATATTACGACTTCTCACATGTTACACGCGACTACATAAACGCAAGCATTCTGATTAGAATGCATGAGGCCGAAGTTTTCAACTGCGACAGACAAGAATACTTGCTCGTCTGTGCTCACACACAGCTATTTTCGTAAAGTATCAATAGAAGTACTTTCTTTACATGTATGATTAATTACATAATTAGGTTTCACTATCGCCAATCTTATAAATCATGAAGTAAGGATTCATGATATGCCGGAAAGGCACTATAGGAATTTACAGCGGGTTTCTTCTTCCAAAACAAAATTCTTCCGACTAAAGTTAGTGCTATTGATTTGTCATGTTGAATGTAATCCAATGAAATATGTATTACATCAGTAGGTGCCTTAAAATTCCCCTAAAACGCGTTTTGTGTTCTAAAGCCTCAAATAAATGCGTTTTTCGGGATTTCTCTTAGAATGTTATCGAAGGATCACAGGAAATGGCCTTTCCCCACCAGTATACGCATCAAATGACATCTCATTTGCCCCAATTGGTGGACCGTATGAGGTGAAACCAACGTATTCATCCATGAAGCAACCGTGAGCGACGGACACACACGCAGGTTACTCTGTAGGATAATTATCTTAAGAAAGTACTTTGTCGTTGAGTTTTGTTGTCAGTAGTTTTCATTGCCACTAAAAGGTGAAAAGGTTATTTCAAAAGTGATGTATCTCCATTTTCTATTTTATATTTTTATGAATCAATATACTATTCCTAAGACGCTTTTCCATCATGTTTTCAATTACAAAAATGGCGTATCGTCTATGTCAAACAGTTTTCGAAGACCGTCAAATCTTATCTTTAACTCTAAGGCTAAATTTGAAAATCTTCGGTTTCAAAAAACTATTTTTTTGCAAACAAGTCACTTTGGAAATTCTCTCATGCACTATGAGCGCCCTCTGTAGAATCCCTAGATAAAGAGGGTAGCGCAACCGTCGCCATTTAATATCCTCTTACCCGATAGCCCCATCAAACAGAATTCAAAAGATGAACAAAAATAATATCAATATGTGACATTATGGAGATATTCAAGAATGTTAATACCGGTTTGAGATAGATTCATGATTCTCATCACACACAGTACCAATTCTCCTGACAACTGGATATAAAAAGGTATTGGTGGAACAACTGAATGCGCTACACTCTGCATCTAGGGACTCTATACAGCGATTTATGCAACTCTGCCCCTGGCAGGTATCTGCTGGTGATTGTTTCATCCAATCGGAAGCTGGAATCCCGGGACGGGACGCTCCCGATTGGATGTATCCGTCAACAGCTGATCCCTGCCAGGGGCAGGGTTGCAAAAATGGCAGTAGAGCCCTCGGCGGCCGCGAGCGCGGCGAGTAGCGCGCACCTGCCGCAGGCAGCGCCGTCCGGCGCCGCAGCGAGCGTCGGCGAGGACGCCCAGCCGGGCGGGCGTCGCCGGCAGCTGCAGCACCCGGGCGGCCAGCGGCTCCTGCAGCTCGGGGTCGCCCGCGCGCGTCCACGCGCCCAGCAGCCACAGCGCGCGCGACAGGCGGCGCGTCTCTGCGCACGCGCACACACACCCACGCGCTCATACACACGCGTGGAGTCCCGCAAGGTTCACCTCTTTGACCTACTCCACGTATTACTCGTTCGTTATACATTTGCAGACGGCAGAATTAGGAACTACTGTGGTTTTGAAAGCGAGGGCTCGAATACGAATAGCGCCTATGTCTAACAGCATCAGACCAAGGCTGACGCCAGTGGAGTCAGTCCGAAAAAAAAGGGTCTTGTTTTCTTTTTCTTGTTTCTGTGATGTCTTCGGAAAAACCAAACCCACTTCGATATGTGAGAGTGCGTTCTGGTAGTAAATTATTTATAAACAATGTAGTGAACTATTGCTGCTATGTAAAGAAAATGAGGTTAATACAATTAAAAAGATCTATGCGCAGAGGTGCAGTACAATACTGTTTGTCATCGACAATTCTCGCTATTCACAAAAGGCACGGAAAACACTTATTTATCCTTTACATATCTATTACTCAATAGTTATGTTCTTGTTCGCTTCTTCTCTGCCGTACCCTGCAATAAGCAGGCATGCATCCCGCTCACCGCCATCTATATTATGTCTAATGGCTCAGTGCGAATCCTGTATAGCCGGCGGTGGCCTCATGCAAAATAGTTCGCAGCGCTCCGTCTGCAAATGTAGTGTGAACGAGTAATATATCAAATCGCGCCCGCACGAAATACATGCCCGCCTGGGAAGTCAGACGCTCCTGCGAGCATAAGCAATTTCCCATGACTTCGCTCTATTTCCTCTCCAAATCCAGAATTGTCGACAATTCACCGCTCTTCACTGCTGCATTAAAGTCTAACGCTCTCGGCGTACGCTCTTTCCTACATGAGTACGTAGTAGTACATTTGCACGGGAAAGTGCAAGTGGGTGGATTTGTGTTTTTCGACATTGTACCACTCGAGAGATCACACTCAAATTTTGCCCGAGCTTCTGAAAAGTCGAGAAAAAAATAGGGATTCAACATCCCAAAATGTACATTAAATTTAGTTACTCTTGAACCCTAATTTTAATGGAAATGGTGCAACCCAAAGCGGGAGGAGCTGTTTAATTAATTATTGTGAAGAATAAACACCTGGGCATCGTCGAGTAATCAGCTAGTCCTTTATGAAATTCTGTTCTCATTAAAAATAATGATGTTTGCCAAAGATTTTAAGGCAGTCAGAGGAACTCCCTTACATTCGTAAATCAAGTTCCCCCTACAAGAATTTCCTTAAACTAAATACAAAAATCAATCCTCTAATCACTGAAATATCTCAATTACAAATATTTAATAAGTATTATTATCTGAATATTAAATAAATTTCCTCAAACATTTATTTTTAAACGTTAAAGTATATTAAATAATGTAATAAAATAAGACTTTCGAGTTTATATAAATAATAATAATAATAATAATAATAATAATAATAATAATAATAATAATAATAATAATAATAATAATAATAATAATAATAATAATAATAATAATAATAGTCATTTCGCGTCTCACAGTGGAAAGAAATATGTTGTCAGATCTTTCAGGAAACTAGAGGTATTACATGGCAAACCCCGCGAGTGAAGAACTGCTATTTGCGTCAATGAAGATACTTGGAATTCATAAAATTACTCCCTCTCCTTTAATGAACAATTTTCATTTTGTCCAACTTTTTTGAAACCATTATGTTGGATCAAATAATAGAAACATGAAGCGCCTGAAGCTTAGATTAGAGCACGGAAAATAAAATACATTTTGAAAGAAAATTCAAAGCACATTCATTAGTATGCAAATGATTGAAATAAAACTTCGAGTTTTCAAATCCCGAATCATTTTCAAGATTCGAATGCCACAATCCTAAATTCTAGTCCTTTCTACCATAAATTCTGATTAAGGAGATTTGTAAGCTAGGGTTCGGGACAGGGTAATTCTTCCCCTTAGTAGGGTACCAGGCCATATGAATGGAATAATTCACGATCCAAAGAGAGGCCGGGAGCTTTTATTGCTTAGTTTAATATCTCATTTTGATTCATTCGTTTCATTACTTCTGAAGTTTGCTGCTGCTATTTTTCATAACAAATTATCATCAGCATCAAGACCTGTTGTAAATAAAGGAATAAGTCAAACAGCCCCAAGAAATGATATTATTAATGATGATTGATATATTTGCTATTCCTTCTTAATGACCGTTCTGGAGCATAATTTAGTATTTTCACAATTCATAATAACGTTTGAAATATTCCTTAATGACCTCTCTTCATAATTGTCCTAACGTTTCTCAGTTGATGAAAAGCGGCAGATTATTATTTAAATATGTGGATATAACGCTTGAATACAGAGAACTAAAGAAAAATGAAAGAAAAAATATAACAAATTGAGGTCCTTTAAGTTTTCCTAAAAATATGACATGGCTAAAACAGTAGCGCTGAGTTTTGAACTGCGAGAATGTCTGCTTTGAGGTTGCAACTCTAAAGTCACTCATGTTTGCCAACATCAGCGTAAACTTCATGGAAGGTTAGAAACGTGAAATAATCGTGGGACATGTTTTTGTGAACGGTCAATCTTTACGAATTCTTAAACGACTTGAGCGTTAGAGATTTTCGAGTATCAAAACAGATAAAAAATATAATAGAAATAATATTAAAAGGCCGATCAGATGGCCGAGATCGCTAAGGCAGTAGTGCCGGAGTGGTTTCGGACCAGAAGATCGCGGGTTCGAGTCCCGCCTCGGGCATGGGTATATTTGTGTGTTTGTGTATGTCTGTATGTGCTGTCCTTTCACCCCCATTACCATCATATCATCATTTCATCCTCCATACCCCCAGGGCTAACAACAGTGGGGGTTAAAAACCGGATCCAGCTGAAAATGCTGGTCCCCCCCAAAAATTGTCGCAAGCACCTGCCACCGTGAGAATAAATAAAAACTGGGCCACGGTAAAGGCAGGATGCTTGCAAGCGTGGTCCTAGTTGGCCGATTAACGAAAAAAAAATATTAAAAGAATCTGAAAAAGGCAAAACCGAATATTGCGATTGAATAAAAAGACGATGAAACGAATTGGTCCATGAACAATGTCATCAACCGAGACAGTTCTGTGTCACTATCTTTTAGTGTAACTCTTTTGCAATTTGCTAATCATTAAGCTACAGCAAAATAACATGAAATGATTCTGAAGCACACATAATATTTCATCATCCTACAGAACCTCTAGCAAAAGTTTTTTCGATATTACACCCATCGTTTTGCTTTAAAGCAAACTCTCTAGCTGAAAGGCTAGTACACCACTGTCAGAAGAAGCACATCCAAGAAGCAAGGTCACACGACCACGCTCAAAGCAAATCCGCCACTAGCTCTGTAGAGAGCATATTTTCGTTCATATGCATCATATACCAGGGAGTGATCATTCATCAGTTTGTAATTGAATCCTAGTATAGTCCTAACTCTTTATCAACGACATTGTACTAGAACATTTGAACAATGATTCCACTTAGTAGGGCTTTTGAACAGTTTTTTTAACTATTTACCGCAGGTTATTAAAAACCAGAAGTCAAACAACAAATTCAAAAGCCAGTAAATCTATAGTTTCACCATTAGCTAACCTCTTTGTATACTAATCAGTAAATGTTATCAATACTCAAGGAAATCACAACATTTCTGTCCTTGGACTCAAAGTGTGCTATGGAAACACATTACACAGAGTTACTAGCACGGTTTCACATTCACAAGTCCTTCAACGGACAATTTCAACTTTGCGCAATGCCACATTCTTTCAAGCACTTCTCATCGAGAGAACAAGCGTCTACCGTCACGGCCTTGAATCCCCGTGCACGCACCCATCGTACACGACGTAACAATCCCAGACCCCTCAAATCTATTACTGATGGAGTTTTTCTTAGGTTTTGGTCAGAAAAATGATATTATATTCTTTCTGCCCCTGTTTCGGCTTTGTATTAAATCAACTTCCGGGTTTATATAAGAATTACTATTAGCTAGGTCCCTAATATTCATAAATTCAACTAAATTCCTCATACTTCAATGTTTGCACCTAGCACACACATGATTGTTGAAATGTCACGTCAGTTTTCGGGCGCTATGTATTAAGAACAATGGAAACAAAGTATCATAAACTATAACATTCCAGTGAAGGCATTTACGCGTATTTTAATGTAGGTATGAGTTTGGGATTACAAAAAATTCATTAATTTTATTTGGAAAATATCAGACGTGCCTGTTATTCGTGTTAACGGCCGTGTATCGTTCAATACGTTTCATAATATCTTCTTACAAGGAAAAAAATCATAAACAAAAAGTACCAATCCTTGTACTCATCCGCCATCTTTAGCTACATCTCATTTGTTTAGATTATTTTTAACGGACAGCGGACTATTAAATCCTTAACAACTGACTTTTCGTTCCTCTGTTTGGTTGGGTTAAGTCAACTTAACAGTTTGGTTCAAATATACATATAGAGAGAGATAAAATGAGCGCACCAACTCCCGTTATCGCGCAGCACTCGGCCTCGCACGGTCTCCCGCACACTCACCCTCTCTCGAACAAGCGCACAGCGCCACCACCTGCAGC
This sequence comes from Gryllus longicercus, assembly GCA_038098605.1. Taxonomy (NCBI): domain Eukaryota; kingdom Metazoa; phylum Arthropoda; class Insecta; order Orthoptera; family Gryllidae; genus Gryllus; species Gryllus longicercus. Next base: position 6,252,752 of record JAZDUA010000003.1, on the reverse strand, counting down.
CGCTGAGCGTAGAAGAAGTCTTGCGCGAAGAGCGCGGCGGCGTCGGGGCCGAGGTCGGGCTGCGGTGAGGGCGCCGGCGACTCCGCTGTAGACACGGCCCACTCCAAGCCCTCTGCTGAGGCCGGCGTGCTCCGCCACGGTTCGGGCGATACTGCTTCGGATTTAAGTGCCTCACTGGCCGCTAGAAGCGCCACCAGTAATCGCCAGGTTTGCGCCATGCTTGACTCGCGCCGCCTGGGCAAGAGGGTTGAAAAGAAATGATCTGTTTGTGGCAAATGTTTGGCTTTAAATGCCAGTCGATTTTGGCATTGTTAGGTTCGTATGGTATGAGGTGATGATTTAGTCTTCTCCGGGGAGGTCATTAGAAAGAATCAGGAAATAATTAACAGGCCCTGATGAACGCTTTTCATTAGGGAAGTTTCTTGCTAAAAAATTATGCAATAGCATTTCAGTATGTTTGTAAGGTAAGATGGGTGGGATATCGTGAAGTATTTATACATTATATGAATGTACCGCGCGTCGATAAATATTTGCCTTACGTGAGACTCTTCAGTTCTGAGATCTGCAACCAGCTCCTGCGCCACCCAGATCAACGGGGTGGGCGTTTCAAAATATACAGCGATCCAAGCAGATGTAGTATGTAAACCTTAAGCACATTTTCGGATGAAAAATCATGCTCCTTCCCTAGTCCCACTCTTAACAGGACCGAGACATAGAAGTCAGACAGCAGATCACGTCCAAGATCCTATGTAATTTATAGGAACAAAACGAAAAAATAGCAAAGAAATTCAATGTAAATAGTAAATGTTATTCGGATTTCAGCTGTTTGCTAGAAAACATCCGGCAAAAATGTTTTCGGATACAACAACTATTCGTCGTGATTCTTCGTGTGTGCCCTTGTGTTACATTATACGGTATAGCTTGCACGTGTACATCCCTTTCTTACGCCAACAATATAAACGTAGAGTGTGAACTGAACTTTGTAAAATCTTAAAAAAATTTATATTAAAAAACAATCCCTTCTGGATTTGAAGAGGAAATGAAAGCGGTGTCAGCAGAAGTTGCCCGTGCTCATAGGAGCGCCGGACCTCCCAGGTCGGCAAGCAGCTCGTGTAGGCACACTTTGAAATGCGTACTCTAATCAAAGGAGAACGCAGAGAGCAGAAATAATTTCTTACACGCGAAAAGGTTGCCTCACACTAAATAATATTCTAAACTATGATGTGATGATATACATTCATAATTTAGAAAAAAAATGGTTGAACACCAGAGAAAGTGAAAAAAAAACACTTTAAGCGAATGGAGGAATATACAATACATTTTCGAAGAAATTATAAATTTTAGACTAGAGGAAATATGTTGGCAGACTTTCAAAATTACGAAAAGTACTTTTCATGTGAAGTTAAAACAAATAATCCCTTTAGAGAAGCTCGGAAGATGCAAAACACTTGCATACAAAAGGATTTTCAGAAATCTGTAACTGACAGTGGAGAGAAACAGAGCTGACGTCTCTACTACTGAAACCGACAAGTCCGGCAGGCGAACCTCTGAACCGCAGAATCTCATGTGAAATTTGTTACGACAAAACGAGTTTGCATGCTTCCCAGGGGCTAGTCCGACCCCTGTGAAGTGTTCTAATCCCGAATCCTAATGCCTTCCCAATTCTGGCCTTTGAGTAGTGACGTAGGGGCGCGTTGTAGGAGGCGCGTACGTGGAGATCCTACATGGCGGTTCTCTTGACAACTGTCTGTGAAGAGACGTGACAGTTATGACATTGACATATTAATGGAGGATTACTCCGAAAGCGCAAAGCGCTCAACGCCCCCGGGGCTGGGAGGCGCGTTGCGCCAATTGAAGATGCAACAAATAAAAGAAAGAACCTGGCTCGGCTCGGCACTGAAGCACCAAAACCGCCCGTGTTCGTGAGGAAGCAGACTCGGAGAGCCGACATGACTGCGAGCCGAGCCAGGAGCGGAGCCTGCCGTGAAGCTCCGGTGTTGAGGCGCACACGGCAGCATTCCTTACCTTCACTTGGAGCCTGGAGGAAATTTTGGATCGCCAGTGGTTGGCGTCACCAAATGGCCGGGTGCGGAATGTAAAATTCAGCATGCAAAATTTACTTACTGACCGTGTTACATACATCATTTTAATTTGTAACAGGTTTCCCCTGTAATATGACGTCCCCCCGCCAATTATCACTTCTGTTGTAAAGAAACTTAAAAATTCTTTGATGCCCAATGATTTTACGCCAACTTCACTCCCTTAGCTTAAGTAATTCCTAGTTGCCAGCGAGGCTCAGGTCTTATGCCTCCGCAATTTGCACAAAAATTCTGTGGTCAAGGGATAAATGTTCTTAATTCCATTTTTGGCGAAATTGGATTAAGTACCTATATTTTATTTTAGAAAAAACGACCGAATTCATGTTGACTCCTTAATGACAAAAACGCGTTGGGAAATATAGCTCAATCCGTTTCATATAACTTACGTCTGAATAATCTAACCCTTGTTTTCTCCAAACTAAGATTTTTGACTTAATAAATTTTACTTCATAACCACAGAATTCAAGGTGGTTATAATACGATAACATAAGACTGAGACGCTTCCACTAGCGCCACAACTTGGCGCCACAGTATCTATTCCGTGGAAATTCAAATCTAATGTGCCTGCGATGACAGAAGTGGTAGATATTGATGGAATCGCCAATGGTGGGACCTAATTTCCTTCAAATTCGAAATAAAGGTAAGGAAAGGTAATACGCGACCCGCCAGCTTCCACCGCTTCAAGCTCGATTATTGTCTGGCAGCGCTCTGACGGAAGCACGCAAGTAGTGTGCCGTTTTCTCTTCTCTCGTAAAATTGTTACCTCTTTTATTCTCAAATCAAACGTGATTCACCTAGGTCAAAAACAGCTGCTTAGATTTACTTATTCTGAAAACTTAACTGTGCGAGGAATTTTGAGTTCAAAGTAGATATTTTTATCATGATTGAGTCTTGTCTCACTGCCTGCTCCCTCTACGTGTGTCCATCACTGCTCCCCCCCCCGCGTGATGTGGAAATTACCTGAGTCAGGCTCGTGGAGCGTCGTTGTCACCAGTTAGCCCACTCTCACCGGATCACGAGACGATCAAAGAACAATGAACATTTCTACTACCTTGCAGATTCCCAGTCAAGATACCGGTCTTCAACGCATCTTACTGTATAAATCACCACATCCATTACGGATGTACGAATATAAGAATTTGGTTCCATTGGAAAGAATTCTATTAAACCCAGGGAAGTGTAATGGAAACAACAGAAATTAGGTGTCTTGGAAGTGTTAATATTGCTTAAAAATTCCTCCAAGATTCCAAATCAGTGTTGAGAACAGAACTGAACTTTTGTAACTTCTGAGAAAGAATGCTTCCTTGCTAGAGAAAATGAAACTTTCTTACTTCAACAGCATCCACTTCCTCGCAATATGTGTAACTACGCAACATTACATTATTTGAATCTGTAAAAGTGTTACCAACCAGCAATTTTTTCACTCTTGGCTTCGAACTTTGATCTGCCTCTATGTCTTCTTCATTGTGGAATATATTGAAGAGCCAATGCCAGCAATCTCTCATTTGGCATCCTTCCCAAATGTTCGCGCCATTTCTTCTCATTAGTACGGTTTTTATTTTACACTGGCGTGACAATTAACTCATCTCTTAAAACCACATTCTTCTTTTTATCTAGGAGAGTGTATCCTAGAGTAAATCTTAAAAATTTCATTTCCGCCACCTGAATTCTACTTTTATCTCTTACCAAGACGACTTTTGATTTATTTCCACACAAAAGTACAGGAACAGTAATAGTATTAAAAACTTTATACGTGTATCTTTACGAGTTTTATTTTTTAAATTACTGTGAATTGTGATTACTGCTTCCACGTACATTTCTAAATTTAATTTATCGTCGAAATCCATAACTTTTCAATACGTAACATAGCATCCTAAGTACTTAAAATTCCTCACTTGTTGTAAAATTTTGTTGTCAGTCAGTCAATTACAGTTTTTGTTTTAACTGAGAATTTACCTTTAAAAGCCACTGTTTTTGTTTAGTTGTTCGAAATTTTAAAATTGTATATTTTCGCAATATTATTTACCGCGTGTTGTAGCTTTTCTTGACTATTTTCAAGATGACTTGGTCTCAGCATAGCATAAGGTGTTAAAATAAACATTTTTTTCTAGATGAATTCCTTTATCTACTTGAGCCTTCTATGCTCTGAACATTGCGCGCATATAAATATTAAACATTGTTGGCGAAAGGCTGTAAACTTGTCTCAACCCTTAATTTGTGGGAATCTCCTTCGTCAACTTACCGTTTATATCTAAGCATGCTGTGGTTCCAGTGTATGGACATTTAATAGCTCCTATTAGGTGATTTGGGTATCCCCTTCTTTTAAGAAGTCTCCAAAGCAATATTATGTTCACGTTATCAAAAGCCCATTTAGATGTATGAATTTAGATTTTTTAATGCCATATGTATTTCGCAGTTGAATTCCCTTCCTTATTCCATTATTTTCTCAGAGAGTTTCATGTACATTATTTCAAAATTTAGTTTTAAGGAGCATATTTTATTAAAAAATATCTTTCTTCAATATTGTAGTTGAAGTCGCGGAAAAAATGTTGAACGTTTATAATTTTCAGAATCATCACTATTGCAGTATTGCAATTTTGAAAAATAGATAAAATTCATCGAAAATGGGACTTGCATACTTTTATAACCAATCTATTTTCTATTCAAGAAAAAAAATAAATAGAACATTTAGAGCAGTTTAAAAAAATTTAAATGCCTTTACTTCGAAGAAAATTATGCGAAAACTACTCATATTTCCTAAAAATTGTTCATGACCTTATTTAAATTCTATCTTTGAAGAACAGATTTCATTATAAACATTTTTATCTTAGTAATTTCTATCTTTGTACTGTAGTTGAAGTGTGCTGAAAAATATTCTGAACCTTTGTAATTTTTGAAAATTCAAAGAGTTTAACGAAAATTAGACATGCTCAAATGAGATAAGGGTAATTTGCTCTATTCTAGAAGTTCTCTAAAAATTTAGAGGAATTTTTGAGAATTTTTTGAAAATGCTGTAGATTCTTGTGAAGTATTCCAAAAATCAAAATATCCGTTTTCAATTCGGAGGGCTTCGAGTTCGGCCAGATTGATCGGGAAATAACAGTTTTTGGGAAAATTGCCTAAACGGTTTATACGCTAGCGTTGGCCACGGACGGGCGAACGACAACTAAGATTTTTACCAGATACCAATTTGTCGGTATCAAGGACGCATAGACCGCTGATTTTGTCGACACATCCTATTAGAGAAAGTAATTTACCAGTAACTATCAGTCCATTACCATGAATACATTTTCATAAGTCGGTTACTGGTAATGGCTAATGATATCAAATTTGAAAAAGTACAATAGTATGACACATGACACGGGTAGGCAATGAACAAGTGCACTGAGTTCTGCTATTAGACACAGAAACAACAACAACAACAACAACAACCTTTCAATTGCACTGCAGATTCCCAGTCAGAACGGTAGACGGTTCCACCAGCAGAACGTGGGCGTCACCACACTCCCACAGTGATTTGCTCAATCTCTCCCCCGCTTACCGCCGGAGCCTCCTGCCACCGCTTCGGTGGCCGCTCCCGCGTGTTGCAAGAGCGCGTGGCGGCGCTATTCCGTTTGAGAGGGCGCGGGGCACAGCGCCACCGCGGCCCTTTGATGTTCAATTAATTGCTTCCCAGAGGTCTCGCTCGCCGCCGCCAGACGACGCGGCTCGCGAAGCGGGGCACGGGGAGTTTGCGCGCGCGTAACTGCCCGCTAGGGCTGTCCAACTAGTCGCGCACGCCAGACGCGGCGTATGCGCAGGCGATGGTTCAAGGGCAAGCATGCGATTTTGAGACTTTTTTGTTTTTCAATTGGATGGAAAAAATGCATACTCTCGGGGGAAGACAATGCATTTTAATTAATATCGTTTAATAGGTGGAATTCGTTGTGGACTCGGTGGGTTTTTACTTTTTTCATTTTACTTAGAGTAGTATCGAGAAAGTTATGTAATGCTGAGGCGAGTACGACGCTTTTTTGCCAGAAAAAGTCGTATTGTAGGTCCCTGATAACAAAAAGTGGATAACTTGTCGGTATATATGTAGAAAATAATTTCCTCTAACACGTTATGTGGTCAAAATCCCCTTTTTGTGGATCCTTGATGCCAAACAATTGGATTACGCCAAATGTCTGTCCGTATTTCTGTCTGTTTCGAACAACGCTAGTGACTTAACCCTAGTAGGATTTTCGCCAAACTTGATATTCCCCATTTCGGGGATATCGCGTCTTCTTGAATTTGAAATGAATATTATAATTCTGATTGGTACTTTACATGAAGTGCCCACGACATTTTCAAACTTTCTCAAAATTTGCTCCATTTCTTTCTTAACATTTTTTCTCGGCGCTAAAAATGAAACAGGTCCGATTTTTGTTAAATTCTCTCCATTTTCAAAAATTGCAAAAGTTTAAATTTGTTCGGTGTCTTTTCACAATGGTGAAGATACTTCTTTTTAATGAAACCTATTCTTAAGAATTCGATCTTCGAATGAGGTCATGTACAATTTTATTTTAAAGCGTGAGTAGTTTTCGTGTAATTTTTCTCACAATTAAGACAATTTTAAAAACAAGATTTTGTCCAAATTATTTTTTTATCTTCTTGAATGGATAGAACTAAATGCATGAACCAAACAACACGACATAAATGTTATTTTGATATAATATTTTATTTTAATACGGGGGTAAGTTGTGACTGGACTGGGGAACGATGTGAAACATGTAAAAGAAACTAGAATATTGTTATATTCAAATGTAACAAACGTCTCTACAATGTTGATTTATTTATATCCAAACTTTTATTTAATTTTCATTGTTTTCAACATCCCAATGACAGTGACTACAAACATAGTATACTGCATTTTTTGCAGTTTACATGAGCCCATTTCCTTTCTGTACCCAGTTCTCTCCACTCTTTGAGTTTGAAATGGTTCTAAACAAACTAAGCTTAGACACACTTCTGTTGTGACCAGAAACAACAAAGAATGACACGGTTTCTTAAAACGTGTTTTATTCCAAAATCCAAAAAAGCAAGTCCAGTAACAATAGCCAAGTTCAACCAAAATTCCTGAGGAGAGTCCGTGTACGTCGCTTGTTCACCAATTAACCGTGGGGCAGTCCAGAATCCGTTAGCACTTCGACGTATCACTTATTCACTCACTATTCACTTGTAGGCGCTCGCTATCGACTGACTCCTCCTTGCCCGAGCGGCTCTTTTATATCCCGCTCGGGGCGAAGATCCGCTGGCCAGCCCCGTGATACGGGTGAGTTCTCGCGCGCCGAAGTCTGCCCGAGCGTGACGGTGCTGCCGCGCTGCCGGACAGCGCACTCTCTTGGGCGATATTGGTACCGACATCTGGCGGCAACTTTAAGGGTGTCTGTTCGGCCACGGCAACTTCTTCATCTTCGGAGTTCTAGGATTTGTCTTTTGTCTTTTTTCGACATATTAGATGTAGATCTTCGCTTAGAAACATAGCTTTGACAACAAGCTTCCTATTTTGTTTTCCCTTCTTTTATTAGTATAGGTCTTTTCTCTAACCTTCCTTGTTGGTGTAATCGAATTCCTTTTTTACAAGGAGTGCTAGTTAAAATGGAAGAATTCCAACTCATTGTTCTCTTACGGTTATTCCTCGAGGCCCTGCTTTAGGAAGAGGTCTGATTTCCAAAGGACTAAACGCTGATGTAGGTAACCTATCTTCAACAGGAAACAGAAACATTACCTTCTCTGTCATTTGAACTATTGCGGAAGACGCCCCTGAAATCGCAATACCAGCTAGTAGATTTTGATAACTACGAAGTAATTTCTCGCGGGTTTACTTCATCTTCGTAGTTATCCAAAAGCGAACGATTTGTGACTGAAGAGCATAAAAGCAGCTACCCTTAAACTACATCTTCCATATCCTTCTTCCAAGGCGCTTTTTTTGAATTCTAACGAAGTTTCCGCTCTTTCATCAGTTGCCTAATGATATTTCCTGAAATTAAAAGTATTAGTCAAACAGTATCGGGACAAGTAGTGACACTGTCACAATGTGTCCCTTAGAACGGTTGCCGACTATGTTTCTATAAAAGGGAGTTCATTCAATAAGCAATAAAACACGAATCAATACATTTATTTTTATATTTAATTTATTAAATTACACATTTATAGACAACATATATCTGTATAAATAATACAGTTTACAGCTTACATAATTTTACAATATTTAACAAGTACATAATTTGCTTCTTTAAAAATTTATACTTTTTTTGCTTTTGGCAGCTTGCGGCAATGGTTTGTTAGAGTTTATAAAATTGGAAAAGCCTGAACAACACATGTCAAAATTCAGTTCTCGTCGAATAAGACTGATATCAGCTTTATTCCCTTCTTCTCTAAATTTGAGATTCATAAGTGGAAATATTTGTTCACAAAATGCAGATGAAGATGGCTTACTTAAAATAAATTCAATCAACATGTTAATATTATCTTTTACATTTAAATTTTTGAATAAATATTGCACTTTTTCACTGGTGGTACTCTATTCTATATTTTTGAACTGTTAATAGTCTGAAAATTTACATGAATTGGCAACATCTCTTCATACAATTTGTCTATATTTATATATATTTTCAAAGCCGTAATTACTTTCAGGAAGATCTCAAATGAAAGGAATTTTTGTTCATTTAGAGCTAAGAATAACCAATTTTAATCATCGTTCTCATCAAATTGAACCTTTTCTCCACACAGAAAACACATGCTTGTAGAATGCAATAAATTCTATTATCCGCTGTTTTTGCAACTCAAGAAATAATCTCAATATTTCACAAACTTTGTAACCATAAATTTTATTCTTTATTCTCAGTTCAATTCAAAATTTAGTCTTTTAAAATATTACTATAAATTTACCGCAATTGTTTGATTAGACTCAAGTTTTGTGTTGTTTCAGAAAATCCCTTTCAAATATGCTGCAAGAAAAGACATAGAATTCTGTTATTTGCAATTCACTTTAAAATAATGATAATAATGAGTGGACTCTCATTATTATCATTACGATCAACAAAGAAATTTGTGATCGGTTGCCACGCTTTTAACAAATGATCAATCGGTGGACCCAAAGACAACCATCTTGTCATCATATGTTTAACAATATGTTTGTATTCATAATCCTCAAAAGAATAAAAAATCTTCAGATCGTCTCTTCTTTTTGTGGATGTGCATATATTTTAACCACAATATTTTCTACAACTACTGGCAGTTCTTCCAATGCACATTTTAAACAGTTGTGCATAATGTGTGCATGATAGTTTAATTTTAAGATATGTTCATTTTCATTCTTTAAAGCAGTGGAAAATGATGATATTGTCCGAAATTTGCATTGAATTTGTATTAAAGTGAATTGAATGACACAACTTACAATAAAGACAAAATCCAGCCTATCAAAACAATCCAATACCATTTTGAACACCCCGCCAGAAGATTCTTTTGAATTTCCAACAAGGTCTTTTCTATGCCCCTTTCCAAAGAGCAATATTGGATACAAATTGGAAATATTTTCATATTCTTGTGATTCGATGCATATAATTGCAACGTGAATGGTGTTTTCTTTTTCTTGAAGGCACTCCAAAATATTCTAATGATTTTTCTGCCAATGCATTTATGACTATTTACTTCAACTTTCGTTCTATTACAAGACTTTTTGGCTGTAATTGTAAAATCATGTGTAGTTTTTCAACATCTTCATTTGACAATCGAGTGTATTATAAGACTGATGGTGTTTCATAGGATGGGCAAATTCTACATATATTACTTCATCTTCTTTAGTATTTTTTGGTGAGAAAACATTTGATAAAAAGTTGCGACGAATTTGCGGCTTTTTCTCGATGGTTTTGCTGATTTCCATGAATAATAATATCAGAATATCCTTTGTAGACAACAGAAAATATGAAACTACATATTTTGTAGTAAACTTCAATCATGCTATTTGTTTGCTTAAGCCAAGCATTTTGTTTTCCCCAAATTACTGTATAAGACGATAGCCTTTTTTTACTTTCTCGCTACGGAGAATAGAGAACATGTCAGGCTGCACGAAAAACTGAAAATTTTTGGCAGAAAATGTCTTATTACAGGGCAAAAGTGGATAAAACCAGTTATTAAATTAAGGGGAAAATCCTCTATCACGTGGTGTAGCCACGTGATGCCATGTTTTTTGCCAGTTCCTTTATACCGAAAAATCGATTGACGGCAAAGTCTCTGTCCGTCCGCCTGTGAACAACGCTATCGTCTAAACTATTCAGCCGATTTTCTCCATATCTGATATTCCCCAATCGATCTGGCTGTTGTTGCGTCGCTTTGAATTTGAAATAGATATTTCAATTTTGTGAGGTACTTTACATTAAGCTCCTGGGGCATTTTCCAAATTTGCAAACAAAAGGCTTCATTGTTTTTGATTAAAAGTTGTTGTTGGAAAGTGTGAAGGACGTTTAAGAGAAAGATGCAGGTCTCAATTTCGTTAAAACCTCTCATTTTTTGAAAATTGCAAAAATTCAAATTTTTTTAGACGTCTTCCTATAACTTTAATTATGAAGATAGAGATTTTTTAACGAAATTTGCCCCTTAAAGATAGATTTTGAAATAAGGTCATGTAAAATTTTTCTAAAATTTGAGTACTTGTCGTATAGTTTTGCGTAAAAATACGAGCGAGAATGTACGCAGTGTTTTAGCACCACTAGTTTATTTTAGTCGCTAAACTGAGACATTATAATACATGCGACAGCGTTCAGAAAAATGATATTCATGTTTTATATTCTAAATGAAATAATAAATGATGCAACAGAGCAGGTGTTAGTCATGTGATAAAAAGACAACAAAGTTAAAAATTTAGTAAAAGGGGGACATAAAATACAAAGGAGACAGTTGACGTCAATGGAGGACTGTCCTCCCAAATGGAGGACGGTTGGCAACCCTACCCGAGACATACTAATATGAATTTTTATTTTTATTTTAGGTTATTTTGTCAATTATTTAAACCAAAAAACATAAAATTTTAGCTTAAAAATATTTTTTTCAATGATGCGAAGTAGTTGAACGTACCACAAATTTATTGTTACTGAGTATGACTGCGACAATCCGATAGATATTAACTTCCCTGCGCGTCAAACACAAAACTTCCTAAATAAGCAAAAAAGCAACGGTTCCCGCAGCATGTCATAGAGAACGGCGGGACGGGATAGGACAGGTCATGGAGGGCCACAAGGGGACTGGGCAGGGCGAATAAACACAATACCAATACGAATACGAAACGCAGCGCAAACCAATGGTGCCAAAGTAATTAAAATATATACATTTAACCCCGTAAAGAATATTTAAGACCATGTATGTATAAAACGGTCAGTTGTGGTTATACTATTATTTTTAACAAATTAATCTTGTTACTCAACCGCAACTGGTTTACAAACAGTACGGTCAAGTGATCTAGCCTCGTGAGACAGGAGCTTCGGACAGAAGAGCTCTACAACGTGGACATTAAGGCTGTGGGTTCGAAACCCACGTTAGGAATGAATTTGTAAGTTATGTTCGTGGCGTGTATGGGGAGGCATTCCGAACCCTCTTTGTATAACATCTGTACTCAAATTCTTCCATAAACTCATGGTTTTTCAGGCAACTGTCAGTAATGTGTGTGTAATAGGTGTGAGTAACTAAGATACTCAAGGAACAGGACCGAAACGATTTGTTTTTCGTGTACCCTCCACAATACCTCTGGATAGCCGGGAATTTACTTTTGTAGGTCAGATACATTAAGTTACAGCCTTGACGCTTACGCAGTTAGAGGGGGCTTTGTAACTTAATAACTAACTAAAAATTGAATTTAATATAATTGTACAGTGAAAATGCCTACACTTTTGGCATACCTAACCTCACAGTAAGATGAATTCTTAACTAATTACTTTTTTTTTTTCTTTTTTGATTGGTTAAAAAATAATTACTTTGACACCATTTGTTTGCACTGCGATGCGTTACGTTGCGTTGAGCGGGTACTGTGTATCCTCGGCTTCCTTGCCCTGTTCTGGCCCTCCGTGACCTGCCCTGGACCAATAATATGTTCCATGACGCCCATGGACCTACAGTATGTTCGAGGAGCGGGAGGGTGCTCTTCACTAGGAATGACGCCAGGGCAGCGGTAGGAAACGCGAAAGGCCTTGGTAGGTCTTAGAGGTCGACAGATAGTAGTTTGGCAGAGGATGGAGCAAAACCAACATCCCAGATTCCTAAGAATAGGAAACTAACCGTTACGAGAAAGTTTGTGTCACTCTACAGCACCATTAGTCACATTTTGTCTTGTAAATTAATATTTGAATTAAAATAATCGAGCTAAATAAACGGAAAATTATTTAATGTGTAGATTAATCAGTGTAAAAATAAATTGTTTCTAATTTTCCTTTAATTGCATAAAATTATTCATTGTACTTCTTATCGCGGTTGAATCGCCCATCGGAAATCGGCCTCTGCCATCTGGGCGACCCTGAGGGACTCGATCTCCCGTCGAGCTGCACTGCTTGCTAAACATGTCGCTCGGAACCCGACGCTTGCCAGCCGCCAGGATACATCATACAGTATTCCACGAAAGGCCAGATGTCAAATTGCCATGATTTGTCGCTGTGTGTTTCCCGATTTCTTGACTATTCGTTATAAAACAGAAGTTTTGCAGAATTGTGAGGGAAATCTTGCACAGGAAAAGGTTGCAGGGAGAAAGGGCATCATCTGCAGTGCCTCTGACCGGGAGGTCCTAGGTTCGAGTCCCGACGGTGGTAGGATTTTCGACACTAGTCAAGAAACTAGTTCAAATTCAGTCGCTGTCTGGAGAATTCTAGCGGTCGGCTACTCGCATCGGTAGTTTTCCGTGGTTTCTCCGATCAACACCAGGTGAATGCCGGGGCAGTACTATAGCAAACGGACCGCGCGTGATCTTACCTTCCTCTTCCTTCTCCTATCCTCAACCCTTACACCCTTACACACACTTACACTTACATGCACTACACTACCACACATGCCGTGAGACTAGTAGGGAGCTTAGAACTTGTCTCAGCTGGGGCACTTCCCAGCTGGTTAGGGAAAATCCTCGTAAACCTACGTAGATCGGCTCTGTATCTTGCCAGAGCGGGGGAAAGATTTTGATTTATTTAGTAAAAAACAGTAAAAACTGTATGTGACGTATGGGGGAGAAGATCATCTGCGCACGTTTTCTTGAGTTCCAGAATCCCTTCCTATCATTTTTAACTATAAATAGTTGAACGATCAATAAAAGTTAAAAATAAATAAATAAATAAAAATAAAAGTTAAAAAAGCGCGAGATTAGCAACATTTGAAAAACGACACTTTTGTTCCCGAGTAGAAAAGTTATTTGCAACGGTAAACGAACTGGAAGTTTGATTTTTCTGCATTGCTAACAAAATAGTAACTCACCCTTACCTCTACTCCTACTACTACAAGCAAAAGGAGAGAGTTCAACAAAACGTACCAATAGTGAAGCTACATTTACGTTCAGAAGGAAAACAAGGGGTCATCTCAGCGTGTGCTCAATGGATCAGGGAAACTGGATAAAAACCTGATCAAGATGGGGGTCTTTGACCCGGAAGCTGAAGTACATTATTTGTTACAAACATATTAAGGCTTTTGAAAAATAATATTCAATAGAAATGAAAACTAATTCATTATACATAAGTGTTTTTTAAATAAACATTATTTTCCCTTCTGATGATCAGTATAGTCTCTAATTATATAGAAACAGTTATGCAGCAAAAAATATTTTACTTTTAACTTAAATTTGTGTACCGACTTAGTGTGCCATTGTTCATAGATTTCCATCTCGTAGTATACTATCTCAGGCGGTAATGTACATTTGCAAAATACACGCAACAAGCTGCATGAAAGCTGACTGAATTTGAAAAAAATCTGAATGAGTAACATAATGAACTTACTTTTGTGTTTAGTTCTGTTATATGTACATTCCATTTGAGGTTTGACTGAATTGAGAGACCTAGATTTTTTTTTACCTTAACATCAGCTAATTGCATATTGTTCATTTTCAATCGAGCATGCGATTGATGGTTTGAAATGCAAAAATGCATTGAAACTTTTTTCTTCGTTAACTATTAATTTGTTATTACAAAACCAATTTGAAACTTCTGAAATCGTACTATTTGTTTCTTTTTTGCAAAGAACATTCGCGTCATCGGCAAACAGAACCGTTCTTCCGTTTTTAGTGGACGAGGGCATATCGTTTTCGTATACCAGAAAGAGTACACGACCTAAGGTCGAACCGTGCGGGATCCCATTTTCAATTAGTAAAGAATCTGAAAGATAAGTAAATTATGTCCTGTCGTGCCAGTTCGGTATTTCTACTCTTTGAGATCGATGTTTAATGTACGATGTTATCCAATCTAGGGCGGTACCGCGAATTCCATAAGAAGGTAATTTTGATAGCAATATGTTATGGTCAATAACGTCAAAGGTTTTTGAAAGATCTAAATATATACCAACGGGTGCTTCATTTTGATCCATTGATGAAGCAACATCTTTAAGAAAAGAAAAAAAAATGGTAATTTCCGTAGATTTTGATTTTCTCAAACCGTGTTGTGAGTCTGAAAACGCTTCGTTTTTCCTGATAAAAGTTTCCTTTCGCGTATAGAAAAGCCTCTCTAATATTTTTGAGAAAACTGACAAAAGGGAAATTGGCCGGTAATTTTTAATTTCAGTTTTGTGTCCTTTTTTAGAAACTGGCTTAATTTTTACGATTAAGATCCACACCTCCGCACGCGATAAAACACCCACTACACCTACGAAACTAATGACCTTAGCAGTTGACCTGAGCAGCTATTCAATCAAAAAAATTGTCCAATTGAAGCGTGAGGCCGAACGACTATAAACGTCAGCGAACAAATAGTGCGGAAAACGCAATGAAAAAGCGGGGATGCGTGGAGTACCGTAACCATTCCTTCCCTTATTCTTGAGAAATGCAGAAATTAGGAACTGGAGGAACCAACTTTTGAAGGAAATGTAACAAATTAGTTACTAATTATTTCTCCTCCCGTTCTTGTGAAATTTAGAGTTTGGTCATGCATGGTTTCGATAAGGCAGTTTAAGAAGTTATTCCGAGAATTTCATTGTAGGACGGCGACATGGATGGGAGAGGGATAAAATAAGGAGGCTTAATTAACGTTACTGTTACAATGTCTCCTACGTTTAATAAAATGGCAGGGTCACGTCGTAATGGTATCGTATGTTCAATAAAAAGGAAGAAAGCATTGGCGAGAAAATTTTAGACTATTTCACACGTCGTGGAGGACGCACGGGCGAGCATTTACCGAATCAATTTAATTGTATTCTAGAATATACTGTAGGTGAGTCTCGGATAGTTTCCATGTAATTCTTTCTTTCTGACTCTTTCTTTCTGTGGTAATTGAAGTATCGAATGATTTGGCTGGTTGTTCGAACTTGAAGATTGTGTGTCTCTCTCTCTTTCTGGCTCTCTTTACTCTCCCACGGTTCAAAAATTGTTCCGCCCTTTTGACGCTCTCATCCCGTTGATCATCTTGCTGACGAAATTTCGCCGGTTGGCGGCGAGGTCGAGAAGCGCGGCTGATCCACCGCGCGGCGCTCGTGCAGTGGTGCCGGGCTCCGCGTAGATTCGCGTGGGCGCGGCTGCCTCACCCGCTTCCTCCTGTGTGGAAGTGGCGCGGCGAGAGCGATGTCCCCAGGGAAACGCCACGTGTCATTCGCAGTCGGCTTAGCTCACTCGAGAGTGGTTAGAAGCAAACGCGCTCGCGAAAAACGTAGCAGCCGGTTAGGGATCATTTCTAGCACAAGCTCGTTGAAACTTTTAATAAGAATAGCTCGGAGAAAAAATTGTTACAAAAACATCTCGCAGAAAATTGCTAACAGCTCGGCAAAACGTGTTTGAAAATTCGATGAGAACTAGAGAAGCTGAGAATATTTTGATGAGAAGCGGCTCGTTGAAAATTTTGAGAAGACAGGGGAACATTGGATCTCCAGTATCTTAGGGCCCCTTTCCCACGTTGCGACGGCGGTGCGCTTCCGAGCGCCGCGGCGCGTAGCAGAGCATTGGTTTGAATGGAGACCTTCCCTCGTGCAGCGGGCGTGCGCTGCTGCGGTAAGCAGCGGAGAACTCTCGCTACGCGAAGCGGAGGAGGGCGTACGCACCACCGCTAGCAGAATACAGCTTTAAATGGTAGCCAACCCACTGTGCCGCCGGTCGCGGCGTTTTACCTGCTGCGGTTCCTTTGTTCGTCGTCGCCGGAGGGTCGGCGAAACCTACCCCTGCAGAACCCACCCCCTTCCACGGCGGGCGGCGGTGCGGCCGTGGCTGCGGCTCTGCTGCTTGACGGTAGCGCGCGCCGTCGCGACGTAGGAAGGCGCCATGGGAAGGTTTCGCGAGCCCACTCCCACGCCCGAGAAGCGGTGGTCCTCCTGCCAATCACGCGCCCGTTTGAAGGTCCCGTGACTTTTGTCACGACCGTTCGCTGGCACCTCTTGGCGGCACCTTTCCGAGGCCCTCACTTGCTCGTCCACCCGCATACCGATCTGACGTCTTTCCGACAGTCTTCGCGGACACAAAAGGGTCTCGGCTCCCCTCGCCGGATTTAACGGCAGCCGGCGTACACTTTCCACGTTGGTGCACTATTTCTGACTGCAAAAATTCAGATAATGTTGCATAGCAAGACGCCGTTCTGAAAATTATTTTATTCTCCTCGCTGCTGAACGGTTTTTATGATAATAAAAATAAGTTTACAGTAGCTCATAGCTCTGTGCTGTTACAATATACTTAAAACTAATTTTCATTCACGTATTATGTATCACTCAGATCCAGTGTGATTTATTTCGATGATTTACGGAAGTAAGATCTTTCAGCAACGAGGCACGACGATTACAGAGTTGTTTTCCACTGTTAAGATGTGTTAAACGATAACTTATACAAAGGGGGGAAGGGGTTACACAATTTATGAACAGACTGAAGAAATAGTCGTGTTTCACAAGGTATCTTATACTCAGTGGCGGCTCTGGGATTAGGCAACAGGGAGGGCACACAAAGTTACAGGATCAAACAATGCTAGGCATTTGAATAAATTGTTATATTTGAATTGTTTGTCACAGAAGTAATGTTTACAATCGAATTATCTTCCCGGAAGACAGGCTAAACACATGATCTATAAATTAAGTTGAGTCTTGTTTTTAGATTCTGTTAATCTATTACTAATTCGTTAAAAGTAACTGAGTCTCGTAACAAAACTCTTTATAATAAAAACATACAAAGTGCATTCAATCTCTCTTCCGACATGGTATTTCTTAAAAATGTTTATAAGTTCTCTCGGATTCTTTTATACAGCACATTCAGCTCAGATTTCAGTTTGCTAGCTCACGAACAGAGAGTACTGTGAAACGCGATCAACCTTTTGTAGGGGGAAATTTTCTTGATATTGTTGGAACGTTTTACAATCAAAGAGAGAACACAAGCCTAAATACCCCCTAAAATTAAAATTGCCATTTACCCCTGTGAAATTTCCGTACAAAAGAACGATTGCTATTTCTATCAGATTGTATAATTTTCATATCAGGCCGAGGTGGTCCAATTCTCTTCATGCACAGACTTGTATCACAATCAAGATTCACTGTTTTCAGGCATTTTACAGAATTGGAAACTATTCTCAATCTCAATGCACAACACGAAATGGAGGCAAAGTTCGGAACACAGCATTCACGTAGTTTTGTCTACGGATCGGAAAGATGATGCCGACCATGCCGATTGCACACTACTGCACTGAATGCTTGTGAAAGGAGAGCAGGTGAAACATCAGCAGATAGCCCGGGCCTGGACGTAAATCAAGCGAAAGTAATATTGCAAATTTAAAAATCGATCAATAGATAACGCCAATAGGTTGCTACCTCCCCTTTTAGGCTACTGGGCGGCGGCCGTCACAAGACACCATTTGCCGAAACTACGTTGCCATTTCAGCACTCATTGTCGGCCATTTTCATGTCAGTGCGTTCCGTAACAACACTGCGTTTAGGACACAGAGGAGTGTGTCAGCAGCCAATGAAAACCGTTCTACGGAACAAGCGAGAGTTTGAAAGCTACAGATGCGTTCGATTCGGAAACAACCCTACAGTCCCACAGAGATTATTTTAGACAGCGCAAGAGGAGAAATGCTGATCTCCGTAGGGGGGGGGGAGGCAGTGTCCCTAGCGCCTCCCTACCGCAGCCGCCACTGCTTATACTCAACAATGAATTTCAACTATTTCTCCTAAACTATACGTGATATCCAAAAACTGATTAGAATTTTTGATGTAGGATAAAAAATAGTTCTTCTAAACCACGTACTGTTTATGATAACCACAAAACTTGTTGATGAGTGAAATTTATCGGATAGTTCGGAAACCGACAGTCGAGTCTCTCAGTTACTATCGGAATCTTACACTACGAAAGAGAGATTATCTCATTACTGACAATTAAAATGATTAAGTCATACTTGATTATATTTATTAAATAGAGACACGTTTCCCTTTTCATATATAATAACAGGTATTCGAGTGGAGACTGGGTTATGCGCTATGCGACGTTCATTTGTCTGTCACACCAGCGACGTAATGCAGGGTATCCAACTCACATACTTTCTTGCTACCATTGTTTGCAGATCCTACTTTCCCTGTGTTCGGCCTTTTTAGAAGTTTTCGTTGTTTGTGTGTGTATTAATTTCATAATGCAGCGATTCAATTTTATGAAGTTAATGCACGTTATAGCCACCAAAGAAGCTGCAGTTCGGCGAGTGAGAGACCAGGGACTTGTTTCTGCTCAGAAGCAGTGTCTCTTATGCCCGACACTGCTTACTGCGAGGCCATCAAACAATATTTTGGGTTACTTTTCGTGCCAACTACGGAAGGCCATCTAAATAACGGGAGGTTCATGGCTGCTGCGACAATGTACACGTTTTTTTCATAACGCGAAGGTGTCAAAGGAAACTGGTGGAAAATCCTAATAATGCTATACTGCTTTGTTACGGCAGACAACAGAACGCGAAGGGAATGTGAGCTGGACAATGACGCTCCAATTGTGGATTCTACCATTGTAGAATGGTTCCAGGCATTTAGAGATGTGTCTGGACAGTTTATACAAACGTTTCAAATGAGAAAGCAAGATAGGACATATTGTAGAAGTAGACGAGTGCAAGATCGGCCGCAGGAAATTTCATCGCGGCCGTATGGTGGAAGGAATGTGGATACTAGGCATGGTCGATAGGGAAAATCGGGAAATTCAGCTATAAGTGTGTCCAGATAATAAAAGGGACGCAGCGACTTTGTTACAACTGATTGTTAAGCACGTGAAACCGGGTACCACAATTTACACGGACTTGTGGAGAGGGTACAGTCAGTGACAGCAGAACAATTATATACACGAGGCCGTGAACCATACCCTGTATTTTGTGAACCCTGTAACAGGAGTGCACACAAATAATATAGAATCAAGTTGGCGGCCTTTGCGAAGAAGACTTTCTCGCGGAGGAGAGCGTCCCGAGGATATGGCGATGCGTCTCGCCGAATATCTTTGGAGACAACACTGTAGAAGATTAAATACAGATCATTTTAGGGATAATATTATAGAAGATATAAGGGATTTGTATCCTGGTCACGAATAAATAATTCAATTTAAGACTTAATATCATTGTATGGAATATTCATTAACTCCCTATCCATTCCTGTTTCATATTTCTTACGCTTAGGTTGGCAGAATGATTACAACTAGTAGTGGGCATGATACTTGCAAACAAATGCGCATCGCACTCCGCTCATAACCAAGTCTGCGCTACAATCCCCGTAATAACAACAGGGCGGATTTATGTACTTATAATCATCAAAACCACGACCGTGCGGTGATAACGTTGTACCCCAGCTGCTAGCGACCAAACAGCTTCCCACTCCTCTACTGTTGGCACATAGGCGTTAACACGACGAGATCGCATTGTTTGAGAATCTGGAGCTGCAAGCAGTTTCGTAGGAATTTGATAGAGAAGGTATGTAATACGCGTATTGAACGCATTAAAAGTTGGTTTGTACGTTGATAGCACGGTATGTAGTCTCCGTGAACCAGCGCTTCGAAACCCGTCAAAAACCAGCAGGAATAATAAATAGAATTCGTAAGGAAAACTCTTATTTTTGTCCAAAGGTAACCATAACAATTTCTTCAATACTTAATGATTCTTACGGCAAGTTGTTAATATTGACAATTATGTGTCGTATTTTCAGAATCTTTTCGTCTGACGAGGATACAGACAAGCGATGCACAGAACTTTTCATCGCAGTTTCTGCAAATGCTCTCCCAATCTAAGCAACATTTCGCAGCCTCAACACATGCCGTATACAAAGTAGTCGCGCAACAGGTGATTCTTTACCACAAATGTGAAACATAATTTTTTTAAAATAAACAATTTCAACATGCAATACATCACTCCCTCACAAGATGAATGTTCATGAGAGAAAAAGTAAATAGTAACTTAAGTTCAGAAAAACGAAATCTGCTTCTTGAAAACGTTGCGGTGATTAGCCCAGAAAAGAGAACTCCATTCTTCTTTCATGACTAGCAAAATACTGCATTTTCGAAAAATGAATTTGTTAAATGTTCTCGAGCAATGATGATTCAATAGGCTAAAGTGGATAATCTTTTTTCACTACATAATTCTATTTCGACAGTAGGTTTTTATTTTTTACCACATCGCGTACAGTCCTGTCATGCACACTGACTCTTTGAAGGGTACGGTATGCTATTCGAAAATTCGCGGAATCTAGTGTTCTGATCACGTGCATCTCAACAACTTTGCTCATAATAATTAATAAAATATATTGGAAACATTCTTGTTCACTCTCACTACAGCGAGAGAAATATATGCCCCATTATCATTATATAAGTTATAAACTTCTCGACTAACTCTACAGCAATTTATACTGACAAAAAATGAGATTTAATATAATAATGAATTGTGGTAGCACTGGCTTACGAGTAAATGCGAGACGCCTTCTTTGCTCTCACCTGCTCTGGCGGCAAGTACTGCAATCACGAGGCAGGTGAGGCCTCGCTTTGGAGCAAGGGGGGCAGGAGTAAGGCCATCAATCCCTAGCTAGCTGGGTTAATAACATTATCTGCTGCGGGTTCCCTCTGCCCGCCACCAACTCCTATGAAGTAGATGCGCGCGCAGCTGTGTTTCACGGCGAAGATGTCAAGAGCTGGGGCAGAGCCGAGAGGACCCTTGTAGCGCTCTTAGGGCAGAGCAACGGGCCAGCGCAAAGATCGCAGTAGAATATACAGTGGGTGCAATATTTTTGATCAAGTGACAAATGGTACATCGTAGTTTCTTATCACAAGGGACCCAGAAGGCTTGCTTTGTTAAAAACTAGTGGTGCAACAGAATGGCATAGACTTTTCCGTACAAAACAAATTTTCTATTTCCTTTGGTCTCGGCTAGCTCTACGAACTTGCCACATACACTTGCCAGCTGCCATCGCAGCCCAAAGTACATTTTTTTAAAATTGTCTTAATTTTTCGTTGTTCCTAATAATAGAAAGGAAATATTTTCTTAAAATTAAAGAACAGTAAAACTTCGTCAAAAATTGCAATTTTCTTTGAAAAATTTTCAGCAGTTTTTAAGAAAAATGCGTTTATGAGCTAATGTAAATTCGAAATTTGAAGCTCTTTTCCACAGAAAATTTTTGCTGGAAATGTGAATTATAACTGATTTTCAAAAAAAATACATTTTTGTATCAATTTGAAGAAAAAAAAAACTACCCCAAAATGAACTTTAAGTCATATTAAACTGTGCAATGAGAACTATCCGTTCAAAAACTTTGAAGAAAAAGTTTGAAGCCATTTTTGAGAAAATGGCATTTGCGCATTTCTGAAAATGCGAAATTTTGAGCTAGTTTTCACAGAAAACTGTTGGGTTTTAGAGAAACTTCATTTCAGTTAATTTAAAGCACATGTACTCATAAATGCAATAATCTGAACAAATTGCCGCTAATATAAATATTAACAATGTGAGAGAAGTCAAAAAACTACATTTTTGTAATTTTTGATAAGAAAAAAAAAGAACAATATGGCGTTTTTGTCATCTTATAGAGTTCATTTAGCACTATCCCTACCAAAAATTTAAAGAAAAAATTTGGAGCAGTTTTTGAGAAAATCTTGTTTTTGTAATTTTTTAAAATTTGCACATATTGCTCGCAATATTGCACGAATACTGAAATTTTTTACATTAAACTGAAGGCACCAGCAAGAGACCATCATTAGCCCATTATTCAAGATAAGGATAATGCAATTATCTGCAAGTGTCTTCTTTCCATTCAGTATTATAGATTTACATTTTCTCATCAGAGGCTCAATAAAATGAACCATGATTATTTTTTTTCTTTAGCCTTTTGGAGATATCCATCCATGAAACATGAAATGAGCTGCATCTAAAAACTGCATTAGATTTATTGTTTTTTTGTTGGTCTCTTTCATTTGAATAATGAGATGCTATTATAAAAATACTAAATAGATTTAAAATACAACAGGAATAATGGAAAAAATACACACACATCTGTTCATCAGCAGTATTTATTGAGGCAGCCCAATGGGCAATATGCATACATATCAATAGTGCTGCACAACAGGCCCTACTTGTTCACAGAGGTACAAACAGCACCACTGTCCTCTACCACATATTTAGAATCTAGAAATACGTATGCTGGAGGGCATGGGATTTGCAAATGCCATAAGCAGTGAATCTTTTGCCATTGCTTGGCTTCTGTAGGTCGTACCTTGATTTTTATTGTCCAAGAATGAACGGTGCTATACTTCAAAACTATGGAATGGGATGCTAATCTGAAATTCTTGCAAAGAAGGCATTTTCTGTTTTAGCAACTTTAAACTGGTCCTCATAATATTATTCCATTACATAATGCAGGAAAAACTACATGTGGAAGTTTACAAAATTACTTGCGATCAACTATTAAGTTATATAGGAAAAACAGGTTTTGAACAAATATCAACACTAGTTTACTCAGAATCTATGTTTTCAGAGGTAAAACTTTGAAAGATGTGAATATTTTAAGAGATAAGATGTCAAATATTTAATGTATTGAATAGTAGAAATCAGAAGGAACAGTGAATTTGAGAGATGAAAAATTGATACATTTGAGTGTAGATGCACTAAAGGCACCCTTTGATATTGAAGCTGCACTGCTTAGCATCCTACAGCATTGCTACACAGTTATGTAACAACAACCATACAATCCCATCACTTCACTTCACTTCACTTGAGCAAATGTTTGAAGAGGTTCTGTAGCCTACAATAATAGGCATTGTGATTTCTTAATACAGAAGAGGGCAACAGCATTTGCTCTTGAATAGGAAACATTATTATAATATGTTTAATAGTGTTAAAAACTTTTTCAATTTATTTTAACAGAAATAAAATACTGCCTTCTCTTCAAGAATAACTTCTCACGAGTTCAAAATGAGCTGCTTCTTTGAGAGAAACATTTCACATTTTAAATTCAGTATTCCAAACTAATGCTGAAGGTAGGATCTCCTAAGCTGCACACAATTTCATCTATCACTGTATTAAAAAAATGCAATAATTATTAATATTGCCAGAGAACCTCAAACTTTCTGCTTTACATTTTGGAAAATATTGACCTTCTCTCATTGTCTCTCACAAAGAAATCATGTTTTCTGAATAGATAAAGTAACATTTTTATAAGGAAGCAAAAATCTCTTTAAAAAAATTATAACAGGACACAGTACACAGAAATCACTTACAACTGTTGGTCAGGAAACTACCTACTGGATTTATCAATGAAAAATACTGATGGGATAAAAATTAGCTTTTAGACTAGCTAAACTCCAAAGAAGTAGATACGAACTTCACATATGTTAAATTTTACACATCTCAATAAATACTACAAAATATTGTAGTAACTGCATATAAGAATTACATTCAAAATTAATTCCTAAGCACCAATAAATATTAGGCCCATTTTCTTTCTTTTTTTTTTTTTTAAAAAAAGGAAATTAAGATGACCAGTTCATTGTTTCTAAAACAGATATTTTGTAAGCATTTTTGGAACCACTGCATACAGTAATGTAATTTATTCTATTTTATAAATGAATACTGTTAAGTTATTAATTTACTGTTATTTTAATGGCCCAAATAATCAGAATAATGTAATCGTATCTCGTTGCAATCGTATCTCCCAGATTTTGTTAATGAGATCTTTAAATGTCTTTAAAATACGGTTTTAAAAAAATCAACGAATTACGTGGTATCAATTAAAACTTCATTTCTGTTCTCGCCTTCCCTGTTACTTGCTATTTCATTACTGAAGTGAAACAAAAACAAATACTTTCTAAATTACAGCACAAGTGCTGTGACTGCCACTGTTTCTGTACTGACAGCCTGGCTCGGATCAACAAAGAGTGTAATAAAATCATGTGTTCTTTCGATTCGTCACATTATTTCACCTCTAGTAAAATATTCCTAAGGTCTACCACTACGCAAAACCTATAGAGATCTGACAATTATTGCTTTTGAAGATATATAAAACATCAATATAATCCTGCTATATACTTTCTGTGATTGTCTCCTTCTCAGTTGGAAGGACATGCAATGATCATAAAGAATTGCAACATGGTTCACTATTCAAATATCCTGTATCCATCAGATCAGATTAGATCAACCCTCTGAACAAGAGAAACTGGTTTCAGACCAATGCAACTGATATCAACACATTATAATATACAAAAGTGCACAAAATAATCAGAGAAAAATCAGGAAAATAACTTTTTTTAATATATTTTTGAAATTTTGTACTTCAAATTTATCTCCTTGACCCCATTGTATTTAGATATCTGACTTTTTTAATAGACTTTTGAATACTCTAATACATGAATATTCATATCATCATTTAGTCACAATGTTTCAATTTGATTTGCTGTTCTTGAGGTATCTTACAAACTTCATGTATTGCTACTGTCAGTGATATGTAATGTGTATCTCAATTCTCAATGTAGGCCATCTCAGTAAACAGCTGAAAGTGAAGACACAACACAGTGATGATATAGCAAGAAAAATGAGATCAATACATTACAAAAGTATTTCTAATTGAAAGATTCAAACCATAAGATCATACTGAAATAAATGAAATATGCTGTTACTCTATAGCAGCTCAATATTAAAAGCAAAATTGTTCTCCGACTAGAAAATTTAAGTAATTAAAGACAGCAATTATAAGGAACAATTTGTATATTTTGTATTTGTATATTCAGAAACTAAATGGGCAATTCAACAAACACACAATTTTCTGAATAGTGGAGAGAGCAAATAAGCAACTTGAGACGGATCTCTACAAGCAAATTAACGAGAAATAATTGTATACAATAGTATCAAATGAAAGTAAAAGCAAAAAAATAGAAAATTGTACCATTTAAAGCTAGTCTCTGAATTTCTGGTATCCCATCCTCAAGTATCCATACCATTTCCTTTCACAGCCCAGATCTTAAACTTATCCTTCACACCATATTTATAAGCAGGACACCATTAGCACTGCCTTAAATAAGTGTGTACTATCACAGAGTGCGGTTTTCTCATAACAAGCAACAATTATAAGGATGACAATCATTTTGACAAGAATATAGTCTCTCTCCCAAAAGGTAAAATGTTTTGAATACCATACACAACAGCAGAATAAATATAGGCTGTATACAAGTTTAACGATTACACTAATAAAACTTAAAAACAAGACGAATGCCGATCAATCGAAACAAAACAAAATATAGACACCTGCTACTCCCATTAATTCTAACAACTACCTATTTTGTGATAATTCTATATTACAATATCAATGGCAATCTTCTTCTATAATATTAGAACTCAAAACATTTCAATTCTAACATTTAATGGCCTACAATAATTTATCACAAAAAATTAAGGTACTGCAAAGGAAGATATACAAATTTGGAAACAAAACCCAAGGTTGTCTCTTATTAGTAAAATAATAAAAATCCAAATATCCTGCTGAGAAAAAAACCCAATCTACTTTTAAAGAGTGCTTGTTTCATTTAAACTACAACTTAAAATATCATGACTAGTTCTTTATTTCACCACACTTCACATTCTTTTTTGCCAAATCAATTAATGGCTCAAATATGGTATGTGTTATAATGGTAAACATTTTACCATAAAATTACCAATACACCTCTAGTTTGCTACTCAACACTATTCTACAGTAATACTGGAATATATACTATTGTAATAAACCTTTGTATTAACTAACTGATATTGGCGTATAATGACATTTCAAGTCTTGTTACATTGTATTACTTTTATTACATTTTGGTGGGATTAGAAAAATTATATTTCAAATGGTCCGCTTCATTCAAATCGCAAATAACAAACTGGAGTTCTGTGATAATTCAATATGTAGTTTTCAGAATAAAAATGATGCACCAATGTGCACTCCAGCGATTCCAAGAACATAATTCATAGTAATTCTCCTCAACAATAGTTTCCAGATGCCCACAGTATTAAGCCTCTCCATCTCCATGTTAATAAATAAGAATAGCTTAAAAAGCTTTAAACGATTTTGGCAATCGTGTATCACATACAAATGAAGATTCTAATAGCTAAGTATGCCAGTATGAGTCACACTTTGAATGTGAAGCTGCCTGCAAAGTGCAAGAGAAGGTAGTAAGGGCACTTATAAAGACCTTGCAGCAACATGGTAAAAATAGTGTACTAATACTCATGTTCTAATATACAGCAAAATTCCCCATATACATATTCAGGCAAGCAGCCTTTGGGGCAGAACAACTATACACTAAGTTCAAGCAACAGAACAATTAACTTGCAACTTCATAATACCTCAATATTTATAAAACGACAGGGCCTCTGCGTATCACAGACATCTCTTCAACTGACTGTTCTCAAAGAAACCAGATTAAAACCATTTATATTTTTACTAGTACTTTGAACATTTTGTTTTATGTTTTGCACAAAAATCTACACAACCATCTGACCAAAAGAATGTGAAAATTTTGCAGTGAAAATGCATTAATGAGAATGGCAAATAGATTAATAAGTATTACTGTACTTGTACATTAACTTTTCTTAGATCAAGTAGTCAACAGAATGTACGAACTGTATGGTAAACTCCCAGTACCCAATACTAATGGAATGAATGCTTTGGAATGACAAAACTTAATTTCACTTCAATCTATTTAAAAAATTGTTTTCAATACTGTGAGTAAATCTGCCAAATTGTTCAGTTAGTATTCAGTAATTATTCATTATGAGCATGCTTCATAATGCTTCATTCATGTAATTATTCATTGTGAGCATCCTTCGTGGATATGTTGTTAGCTTCAGGGTAGTGAACTTGAGGTGATGGTAATTCTGCATTCTGCATGCATGAAAGTGTTACATCAGAGCTTAGATCCCTCTTGACCCGTGTAGGTCCAAACTTTGTAAGAAAAAATGCTGATATCCAACAGTACAACTTGCAAGTAAGAGGACAGAGAGCAGCTTGGTGTAATACAGCAAACACTCTGTAGTATGAGCCAGCAAATGGATCGGACGGAGCCGGACACAGCATATTGTTGAGATTCACTTGAGAAGGCTGAACAAAATATCAAGAAACATATTATAAACTTTTCTTTAGTATGTGCCAAGACACTTTCACATTCAATAATTATCACTAAGATTTAATAAAATAAATTTCACTCACAATAGCAAATAATTGAAGGAAACCAAAGTGATACGCAAGATTCAAGCCAAAAGACATGACACACCAACTGAAATCCGACAGTTTTTCAACATTGTATACTCCTAGAGGAAAACAAAAAATTTGCATTACTTTCCACAGAAATAGAAACAAATACTAAATACAGACTGCAATTACATAATCTGAGTAAATTAAGCACAATTTTTCTTTTAATATAATCTAAGAACAAGTTGATTGGTGTTGAAAGAAAAGTTACAACAGAGCAGGTAAAAATACAACAAAATCACCTCAATTCCCAAAAACATCCTATAGAATCCACCCTTCATCCTAAAGAATTTATTAAGTTGAAATATGAAAATCACTTCTTTCAATTTTTATTGTAATTTTCTCTTCAATCTTCAGTGTTACAAACAAAAAAGTAATAGAAATGTTTAAATTGTTTATTTCACAGTTGAAATAAAGCGCTTTTTTACAGAATGTGTTAGTGTGAAGAAATAAACAGAGTACAGAAAAAAATGACTATCTTGCCTGCCAAATACAGGTAGTCATTAAAACAAAACCAGTGCTATCAGGTCATGGTCTTCTTTTCAAACAACCTTGATCTACATAGAAACGTGAAGCCAAGGAAATGTTCCATTCTAAATGACCATTGATTTGTAGCAACAAAAGGAAGGCAAAAATTCTCATGATCTTAAAGAGTTTTTCATTATTACATACCAATTTCATATAGGGCAGAAGTGAAGTGTCATTTAAGGCCACTTTAAGAAGTTTTCTTCACTTTCTCCATCAATGGCAACATGCAACCCACCTACAGACACATTTGTCTCCAGCTAAGACTGCTTGTTCATTTCATACACTGATTGATTAGAAAGTAAATTTAGTATTAAGAGTTAATTTACACAAATAATTTCTAGTATAAAGATACACTAGGAAATTAGTTGTGCTAACACAGCACATAGTATATTCTTGTTTAATTAGCAACAGGTACTATTATTGTATTGTACTTCCAATTCTATTCGCCCATTGTACTTTATCCACTGCTCGAAATATGCAAAGGACATAATTCCAACAACTAATGTATTTTGAAAAAAGTGTACATAGAATGAAGTAAAGTTTTAATATTAAAAAGTACATTCCCTTAAAAAATAAATCTTTAATTTTAATTCTAAAGGTGTAGAACATGTTCAAAAAAAGATTTTAACTTTGCCATCATGAGACTCAAAATTAGACAAAAACTACTAATATTTTCAGCAATGTTTATATGAAATAATTAAAAGATCTTGTATTGAAAAATAATTGCATTAAAAAAATCTCTTGCCTCATTATTGAAGATGATTCAAATAAAATAAACTTCTGTAATTTTCAAAATTCCAGATTCTTTCAGTGAGAATTGAATTCAGTAGGCCATAACAATACAGGGACTATTATTTTTGACCAACATTATTTGAGCCAAACACTTCAAGCATATGTTGTTTATATATTTCATTGTCACCATTTCACTCAAAATCATGCAACTAGACACTTTGAAAAAAATGTACACAACTTTAAATAAAGATCTACAATTTAAGAACAGTTCGTTTTTTTAAATCTCTTCATTAAATGTAGTTGTAGAAGGGGTTCCAAAAATTTTTGACATTTTGAAAATTCTGAGAATTCAATGAAATTTTTTTTTTACTCCCAAAATCTAGGTTTACTCCCTAGCACTGCTGAACAGGCACAAAAATTTAGTTTTCAAAAACCACTTATTCACCATTAATGACCCTCAAAACATGTATTCTGAATACACAGCTAGCTAGAGAAAATTTTCTACATAAAGGAGCAAGGACAATCCACTTTTTTGGAAACGAGCGCCCACAATTTGCACTTTCTTTCAAAAGACAGAATTTTTCATTGCAGCAGAGTTTCTCTATACTGTATAATAGTAAGTGGGAATGTAAAAATAATAATTTTTGTTTCTTTTTTTAAGATTCTAACATAATTCAGAATGCAACTGTCAAAATATTTAATTTTTCTTAGATGGCCATAAGTGGAAACTTACTTAGTTGTTCCCTAGGGCTACATGGTGGCCACAGGATTTATTATGAACAGCCAAAGGTTTATTATGGATAAATTGTACTCATTAATGACCATGTGAATCAAAGCTATATTTATTTGTTGCATGATTGTTTTGTAATACTCATAAAACACAAGAGTTACTCTTCATCTTTAGTCACTGTTCACAATCAAATTATTTAAGTTGGTAAATATATGTTACAATGTGACTCAGCTGCTTCTTAAGTAAAACCAGAACAACAGCATCTAATTCACTTCTTCCCCTCTTTTTGCTCCAAAAAATTTGACTGCTAGGATACAGAATGGCAATCTAACACATTTAAAAAAATGTGCTGGGACTACACAAAATTTGGTATCTAACACTGAGAAGAGTATTGAGAAACAACGGCAAGCAATGGCCACAGTAGAATAATACATGAGAAGCACCAAGACCACTAGCAACAACAGGTCCAGGCCAATTTCAAAAAAGATATTTTCCAAGATAATTGCATATGTATTGTAACAAGTCGAGATGCCATGGATTTTTAACATCAAGTTTTTTAATGAAACATAGCATGGCAGCATGTGTTTTTGAACAGTTATAAAATAAATGCATGTGTTATATTTGAAAAAGGAAACAAATAATTATTTAAATACAAAGTTTTAGTCAAAGTAATATAAATAAAAAGTTTGAAACTATACAATTAATTGACAATTGACTAAGTGTTCCAATTTTTTCTATTTGTATGATAGTTTTCCCTTCTATTTACACAGAAAAAGTGAACTCATAATTAAATAGACTCTGCTGTAATTGCAGTAATATCAGTTGGCCATATTTTTCGATATACTGGTAACAATTTCACTAATAATATGGAAAAACCTAATGCTTTTTTAAAACCAAAGAAATGTTTGTCACAAAACTCTTCTTTGAATATGAACATAGGTCACCCACAATTTAAGCTAACAGTGACATAAAGGAACATACACAATTTCCCCCCCTAAGACACAAAGTAAATGTAAGGTCTTTCAATGTGAATTGCTGAAAAACCTAAGAAAAATTGAAAGAAAACTGAAGTGGCTTAATTATGACAATATCTTTTAATGTAGCCATATCTGGTCCCTGCCCTATGTAGTATTCATGTTTATTCAATCATTTTAATTTCATATTTATTATACATTGTTTATTTAGATTGTAAAACATTAATACACAACTAAGTTTAAAAGCTTATTAATAAGGCTGCAGTAATATTTCAGAAGTAAGAGCATAGCTAAATGAGTGCAAGGGGTGCACCACACTGGGGCTTCTGAAGCTAAGCCCAGAATGAGGACCCACACCAACCCTAATATAAAAAAGGTTTCAGTTCAAAAAGATTTAGAATGTATCTCATGCTAACAATTATGTCAACAGAATGCTTATTCAATTCATATATAATTCCAAGTGTGAGATTTATCACCTGCGCAACAACACGTATGTGAGAACATAATCCATACTTCACACCCGACACATTTCCTCTACCTACCTCCAAGCCTCAGAAGGTAGTAAGGCACAACCATCATCATGCTGTGCTGAATCCAGTATATTGAAGTTTCAAATGGAAGCTGAAATATATAACATTTAAAATTAATGCTACTAAAAACTAAAACAAGTTAAATGGTTTATAGTAAATTGTACACTGAAAATTTTTAAGTAAGTTTACAAAAATTCAAATGAACCAATTGTGGGCACTATACAGCCAGTACCTTTTGTTTGCATTCACTTCTCCTGTTTTGAAAATCAAAATTTTAATGTAAAATAATATTTTCTTTGTTTCAATTTTTAAATTGATTAAAAATATTTTGCCTAAAGACCTAGAAATTAATTTACACAAATTTTAGACACAATTAACAGTTTATGATCTTTTACTCAATTCTAGCATTCTTTTAATTTTTAAAATTTTTGATAATACACCTAACCAAAATAGTTAGAGGGCACTGTACAAGACTTTTTTGATTTTATTAAATAAATAAGATGATTCTTTTGCAGTGGTGAGAATCATTACACAACTTTCAAAAAACTACAGAAGATATCCATTATCCTGAATCTGATAGCTATGAATTCATCACGAATATTCATGCAACGTAGGTATTCAGTATCTCCCTCAGGTTTATACTGGATACAACAAATTCAAATAGCATAGTTTTACATAGCCAATGACTCTGGAAACATATTCCACAAGCAAGCAACTACTCTGAACATTCAGAACCCATCCAAGGCTTCTGTTTATTTATAGAATTGGTTTGCATATTTGAGAAGAGAAAAACCTTTTGGGCACAGAAGTAAACTTACTGCCAACAAAAGTTTAGAGTACTCACAATTGGTTATTAGAGAAACTACCCTAACATTAAACAGATTTATCATTTAAACAAGACCTTTTGTAGTGATCAATAAGCAAAGAACAACAAAAAGAATCAGTACTTAAACTTGACATTCATAATATATATTTAATTAAATATATATTATTTAATTGATGTCACAATAATGTTTTATTCTTAAATATATCAAAACTTCATATCATCATTTTTAGCAAGACACACCACAAACCAGACTAACTAGTCACATTGTACTGTTAATGTTTTGGTCATGCACTGCCAAAGAAACCCTATGTTATGGTACAAAGAACATAAACAGAAATTACAGTAAGTTGCCAAAATATTAGAAAGAGGACTTTTTAACCTTTTAAATTCACAAGCACTTCTTAATGAAATGGAGTCACAAAATCCTATTTGGAGTACCCTTTCTGATCTACAAACTTTGATTTGACCTTGGAGACAAACAATTTCTGCACTGACATTGATATTCAGATATTAAGAAATATCAGACAATTTTTACAGCCATTTCATGCTTATAAATTTGTTGTAGTTGTTCAATTCAAAATGGAAGAAAGAAAGCATTTTTCTTTCTCAATTTCCTGAAACAAGCCTAAACTGTCAAAGGAGTTTCGAAGTGGTAATCCAAATGCAATAACATTTCACTGAATTCTTTTGGAGGCTGTCACAGGAGGCAAGAGTGACTCTTATAATAATAACTCTGAAAATATGCATGGAATTATGACAAACTCTGAGAGAATAAGGCCAAATGTATACCCTAAAAATATTTTTTTCTCCAGTACATGTAATAATAATAATAATAATAATAATAATAATAATAATAATAATAATAATAATAATAATAATAATAATAATAATAATAATAAAACGAAAATGATGAAGACCATGACGTTTAACAAAATGAAGACCATGAAGAAAAAGAATAAGAAAAGGATAATGAAGAGAAAGAAGATTATGAGGTCGAAGATGAAGCAAAAGTTGATGAAGAAATGCATGCAAATGACATTTTTTAGTTGAAAATTTTGCTAAGTTTTTTATTACAAGCAAACTGATTACAATTATCTTATTTTACAACAGAAATGCAATGCATAATGATCACAAAAGATGACATACTTTACTGAATGAAGAAACATCACACAGAATTACAGCCGCAAATATCATTTATTTTCCAACAGAAAATATCTTATATTTGCACTTTACAGCAGAAAAAGTCTATTTAACATTCTGAGAAGTTACTGAAGCATATCTGTACTAAAATATATCAATACTGGTCAATTCAAACTTCCCTCATTCAAATTTAGAAGTGTTGACATTAATTGTACTAAGTTGTGCAGAGGACATCGGTTGAAGAGTTCACTGGCCATACGCCCATCCCAAATTTTTTATTATTTTATTTTATTTCTTTATGTTGAGAACCTAGTAACTGTCATTTTAGACACTGAGATAAAAGTAATTTTCAATTGTTTAGATGCAAGGTAAAATACCATTTCAGCATTTCCTCTACAGCTCAAGGGAAACTAAAAAAAACCCCTAATCAAATTGGGGGTTGACTTCCATCAATGAGATGAACCATCTGGCATAGGGTACAGCGCACAAGCTTTGAGATTCTGAAATGGAGCAAGAAAGCGTTGTTGCATTAACTAATTTAGAGGTGCAATTTTCAGGTGCTCAGATGAAGCAATTTTTGAAATTGTAGAGAACAGCTAATTAGTTTGACACCATCCTGGGAAGATGTAGTATGTTAACTGCTTGCTAAAAAGTGAACAATTTTTAGTGTTATGGTGCAGGCAGTGAGGTTTAACATAGGCTCAGGGTGCCTTTACATTTTCTCGGGAGTGATGATGACAAGAGCCAAAGGTAAATAAGAGATGCATAATTAGGGCTTAAAAAGTCAGCTGCTAACTACGATTACTGACCGTTAACCCAAATGGTTAAGAAAATACATGACCGTGAACAAGTCTGTCCTGTAATATAAAACAAGAAATGTTTTAGCATTTATGGTTGGAAACCTCTTCTGTAAGTTCTGCCAATGCCTCAAAATTCACTTGACACAAATCTCATGGAAACCTGAGGGAGCTCACTACATGAACTATGTCCAAAAAACTGATGATAAGCAAGAGTCAACTTATGAAAAGCTGAAAGAGTACTTATCTCTTGAAAGAAAATTTAAAAATTAAAAATTCATGTCATGTCATGACAAATCCCTTATTGTAGCAAATTCACCTCCTTGACAAAATACACCTTTAATTTGTACTCCTTGTTTATGTGAAGCATCAAATCTTTTTAGAATTGATGAGTTCTTTCTATGCAATAAATCAATTGAAAAACAACATAAAAATAAGTGACAAGTCAGTTTTTAATGAGCAAGAGCTGATAAGTCTAAAAATTGCACACTCTTTAATATTTTGGCAACATATAAAATATAGCCTTACAAAAAATTGTTAAAAGACTAAAAACCTACAAATAAAGCTAATTCAACAACGGTCTGGTGTATTCCATTTGATCATAGAAAACACCTATTTGATGTTAGATCATGTTAATGAGATTGTGAATAATTCACAACTTTTCAGGATATTAAAAATTTGGCAACACTTAGACCTATTAGTCACATCAATAATGTTTATGGTTTTCCCGTCTCCTATTATAGACTTATTACATTCATATTACATCAGGAAATGCCTTACACCAAAATGATTTTTGGCAAATGTGAATTATTATCCACAAATTCAGTGAATGAAGTTGATACAAGATATTTACTTTATCAAATACACAAACTAAGAATATTTCAATTCCTCATAATAACTCAAACTCGATAGTTTAAATAACCTGTCTTGGTAAGCTCTATATTTTAGAAACTTACCTAATTCTATTTCTTACCAAGGTGAACTAATAACTGTAATTCACAATTTTAGTTCCTTGGTCTGCAATTCTTGTTATTTTTTATGTTACAAAACAAAACTGTTGGAGGTCAGAAGTGTTCTTTCAGTACAATATTATTTAAATAGTCAAACAGTCCTATCTTTTTGCTCTCACAATCTATACTTAGTTGCCTTGGAACATGATTTTGTTTACATTTCTATGTTTCATTCCATGAATACCATCAAAAACAAACTATGTTTTAAGGCAACATTTTCAGTTTCTATTCTTTACATCTTTGTTGGGTGTGATGTTAACCAAAATTGAAAGCACGCACATACCTACTTATGACTTATACACGACAGCCAAGTGACAACGGCGGTTCTAATGAGATAGTAATCATATGACCCATGCAAGATCAAATAGTACCAATCACCACAAATATGCATATCAAAAATGCTTATAAAACTAAGAAAAAATGTAAAATCAAAGTGACAAAAGATAATACAAACCAACAAAAAATATGTTGCATATTAATCACAATGGCTATGAAATATTGTAACTGACAGGGAAAATATTTTTTTCAACATGAAATTATAAGAAATACAAGAAAATTAGCCAATACTATGAAACCTATGAGTTTCTTGAGTAAATTCTGAAATAAAAGAAGTGTGACCTTTGCTATAAGTGAATTCACTTTGTATACTGTGCAAATGCTTAGCTAATCTAGAGGAAAAAGAATAAAATAGTAATTACAATAATAAACAAAGGCATTTTAATAGAAATATAAATGAAAAGGTATTTTAAAATGTTGTAGGCTCCATTTATTCCTCCAAAAATTTTTAAAGGTAGAATTTATTTTTAAAAGTAGGAAATATTCTTTCAATGCTGTATAACAAGTGCTTATCTTTCAATGGGAATGCTTACCAAATACTTATAGTTATCATTCTAAATCTGATTTTTGATGCAAGTTAAATCTATGATGCTCCAGAAAAATTAAATTTCAGTTACAGCTGAAAATTCTAACTGCCCTTAAAAGAATGTCAAAACAAGTATGTAAATCAAAAAATTACAGAAATCAAAAAATACACATGCCAATTTTTGAGATTAAATGTTCAATACACAGAAGATTAAAAGCACATTTCCACATTCAACTAGTAAGATTAAGAAGGAATTCAGTTTGTTAGGTCCTAGGTATGCCAGCATATAACAAACATTTGGCACAAGGATTCACAAGGGGGGCCCATCACCTTCCCAAGCATTTCAAAACAAACAAACAGGCAGGGCTGATTTCATTAATAATAAAGCATTCAATTAAAATCACTCAAAGGTCATGGGTAAATTCTCATATATACTGCACCTACCAAAGAACGAAGCTGAGCAACTATTTAAATGCTGCACTTGCCCAGTCATTGAGTTACATACTCAATAGATGAAGACTGCTACGAAGTTCGAGCAACAAAAGAAAAAAAGTCTGCTAGTAACAGAAAATGTACTTAAAATAAAAAGTACTGGAAATAATAACTTTCAAAACAAAATAATATATGAATAGCATACTCACATTCATTCAATACGTATATGAATATTATGTTTTTATAACACAGTTCACATTATATTATACTTACAATCCTTGAATCAGTTACAGGAAATAAAAACGCCAACACTGCTCCATTTAAAAAATTCAGATGAATTCTGAATACATACGATACTTGCTTACTTGGTGGAGCTGCTAACAGATAGATCTGAAAAACATAAGCTTATTAAGTTCTTGATATAAACTTACCGGACTGGAATGTCTATGCAATTTTTCATGTGAACATTGCATTCTTGTAACATTATACATCATACAAAAGCAAAAATACTTTAATTTCATTTCCCCTCTAAATAGTATAAGTTATCAAAAATTTTAGTTATTTATCAAAACATCTTAAAATATCAGTATGAACCATATATTTTTCACCAAACTACATTCGACAGTAATTTATTAAAAACAGGTTTCACTTTAACCACAGAATATTTGTGTAATATAGAAAATATGACAGACTACACATACCTGAATTGCTGTTGTTACATGACAAGGATTCAGGAGATATATCACAGTTTGCGAAGCCAATTTAAATCCTATTTCCATTCCCCAAATTAATGACATGAGAATGAGAAGTAACCTTTTGCCTCCTCTGTCCCTTCTGACATACGCTTTGATTTCTGGCTCTGAAAGACGACGGTATCCCCATGTCACGAGAACACAAGATAAACAGAGCGTTATAACAGTTTCTATTAACTTCCTCGTCGATGAAACGTACGCCGCACATTCTGGACCACCGTTCCCCGGCACTGAAGAATTAACTCCGCTGTACGCCCACTCGAACATGATTAAGATTTAACTATTTTCCCAACTATTTCGAGCTTAACCGATTCCAGGTATCACTCAGAAATGCTGAACCTATTAATCATACAAAATCACACTATACAATACGGAAAATGAAAACCGATATTTGCAACGACAGTTTAAAGGTAAAAAATATACACCTGAAAATGCTTGACACTCTGAACACACCACATTTCAGGAGCATTTTCACACAGGAATGTGACGGAAACAAACAAGCGATGGCTCTTTCAAAAATTAACTTCTCATATTCTTCTTCTCCGGCTACATGACCAAACCTGCAATAAACGCACAGCAGTCACAGAAGACTAGGGCGGTCACAGTCGCAAGCGCATCGCCTCCACAGCCACCTTCGGTCTCGTGAGCTATCGTGCGTGAGCTGTCAGATCCGATCAAGAGTTCAGTGTGGCACCAAGGGGAAGCGAAATTTACCGAGAGAGAAGGCCGAGTTTTGCCGAAGTGCTCTTCAGAAACGCGCGCAGTACAGGCGCAGTACACCGCAGTACGCATTGTATAATAATACATGCAGGTGAAGAGAATTATCACTGAATGGAGGTGCAACTTTGCGAGTACCGTAACTGTAATAGTCCGAAACACGGGACTGAGTACGAATTAATCACAACTAAATTCGGTCGGAGACCTCGAGACAAACACAGAACGTTTTCGTTGGCTTTCGAATCGATTTTCAGACAGCTTTACATTCATCTTCAGAAATTATATTTATACTAATTTTCAAAGCGCGCAGAAATTGAAAGAAAATTATGCAGCCTCCGGCTATGTGTAATATGTCTACTATGGTTTCGTTAGATACTCAGGATTTCGGGAAAATACAAAAACACGCATTTTAAAAGCGCGCAGAACGACATATGCGGGTTCCAGGCTTTTAAGAGATGTCTATGGTTTTGTTAGATACACGTATACAATAAAATTGATATAAAAATAACCTTCACCCTACGGAAAGAGCGCCACTTCCTCCTGAGCGACGTCTACTGCGCCCTTCGCACTCACGCTCTCCGAAAAAGGCGCCACTTTCTCCTGAGCGATGGCCCTTGCGCCTTTCGCCCTCCGAAAATGACTCCACTTCCTCAGGAGCGAGGTCTCTTGCGCCCTTCTCCCTCTCGACCTCCAAATAGGGCGCCACTCCTTCCTGAGCGACGGGACTAGCGCGCTTTGCCCTCTCGCCCTCCGAAAAGGGCGCCTCTTCCTCCAGACTGAAGGGTGCCTTCGCAGAGCACATTTGGGCGAAGATAGTCACTTCGACCACAGGAGCTTCCACCAATTGAAAAGACTGGATTTGTAATGTTGATTGTATGTGTTGGTTTGTGAAAATTCACACTGTAGAGTTCTCATGAAGATCTTTTGATCTCCACAACTGTAAGCCGTTGTAAATATTTTAGTTCAATTATCATGACTAGTACATCATTGCGACGCAATTATTTACTTGACCATTCGATTATCTCTCCAAACAGCTTTCATTGTGTAAATGTTTTCAGTAAGGAAATTGTCAGGATTTTCGGAACTTTTGCCACCACATCGCCACCTCCGAACATGTAGTCCCCTCCGTTCTTTCAGTAGGGGACTACAAATTCCATTTTCACTAATTCTGCTAGAAAACTGAGCTTTCATTGCCAGACTTGTTACATCCATCTGTGGACGCTCTGTACGAAATATGCGACGAATGTTTTTTGTGGGTTCGCTTTTTGGAACAACCAATGTCTGCAGCAGTGTCAACGCATAATTGATCACATTAAATTGTGTTGCTGAAAAAAATACAGGAGTAAATTCATAGCGTTGGTAGGGTTATATAAAATGACATTTCTTCCTTCAGATTGATTATTGTTTTAGGTAAAAAAGAACCACTTGAATTAACTTCGGACTCATAATTTAAAACGTTACAGTTTATTACCGTCCTAAAGTTTTTAACTCAGTCAGTTCATAAACCATGCAAATTTCTATTCTTAAAATTGTAAATTAATTGTACGAGATTCAAAGAATTTTCCAGATACCTTTAACAAAAACATGATCGTTCGAGGTAGCTTAGGGGAAATCTAGGACCCTGTATCTTAACTGATAGAGAATTGTTCGAATCTCGAGCGTGACATAAAAGAGTTTGTGCAACCTCGAATGTTAAAGCACTATCGATCTTCTGCGCATGCGCAGTTCAAGTTTCATATCACTTTCGTGCATCTGCGCATTCGCAGAAGATCGATAGTGCTGTCCGTTATTTCGAGCACAAACTCGCTATTTTCGACACTAACTGTATAGTTAGATCGAATTCAGTCACTGCCTGGAGGAAAACTCTAGCGGCCGACTGCTCCGATGACTACTTCTCGATGGTTTCTCCTACAAATACCTAGCGAAAGCAGAAGTAAAACCCTAAGAAATGGGCCACAGATAGCGTGCAACCCTTTCTCCGTTCTTTTCCACTACATTCCTCTCTTACGCGCCAAACTATTACTCGCGCAACGTTTTTTGAACGATAGATTGAAGAAATGCGGGTAGAGTGGGGGTATTAGTTAGAAAATTGGCCACTAGATTTTATGAAGCAATGCCAATCTCTGGACAATCAATCATACCTTCGCAGCGTTTCCAACTTTCTCAGGAGTTCGAGGTATCTCCTGTGATAGATCTTTACCTGCTTCGGTCATTTATTTAGTTGTTTTTGGAGAAAATAACGAATTGAAGTTCTCACCTTCAAAAGAAAATTGTTGCTATTTCACGTCAGTGAAGATGTGTTTGGAACGTTGTCATCAGTGCTCGCTGGGAATTTTTGCCTTCAACTGTAACTGTTAACTGCAAAAGAGGTGCAAGATCATCGTTCAAGAAAAGTTGCGCGAGTAATACAGCCCACTACACCAGGGGCGGATCCAGTCGATCATTTTGGAGGGGGGCATCATAGATTTCTTAAAAATACTAAACATTTGTTATATTGTACATTGTTGTAGTGTATTTGAGATACTATACAATATTATTTTGTAAATAATTACACAATTCTAACATAAATAAGTATTTAAATAAATTTTGCAAATTTAAAAAGGTAACAAACGAAAACTCTTGGCCTTTTTTTTTGGGGGGGGGGGCAGGCATGGGCCCCATGCCCCCCTGGATCCGCCACTGCACTATACACTTACATTTACACGTGCTAGACTACTGTAAACAAGAACCTGTTTCAAACTCAGAGGGCCTCGAGTTCATTTAAACCGATCGGGGGATATCAATTTTGAATAAAATCAGCTGAACAGTTTCAGCGCCAGCGTTGACCAAGGACGGATGGGCAGACTGACGTTTTACCGTCAATCGGTCGGAAGGTCCCATAAAGAATGGATTCTGAATACACAACCTTTTAGAGGAAGTAATTTACTATACACATCAACAGGATATATCAACATTTTCGGTACTAGGGCCCGGTATTAAGAGATTTTGTGTAGAAAATTCGGCGTTTTCCTGCGCACGATTACAGTATCTCTTCTTGCGTACGTAAGGGCGAGAAAGTAACATTACGATGGGCAAACTAAATGGTGCTAAAATGGGGCCAATATTTATTATAAAGAAATATGAGAAAACTTAATCTTTAATGTATTTTAATAAAATTTAATATGTAAAAATAGTGAGAATCTTAATTTTCCCCTCAACCCTCTCCACCCTTTGTTCATTTTTATCACATTTATGATACCTTCCTTCCTCACCCCCTAAAAGTGATCATATTTTTTAAATGTCCCCAAAGACCATGATTGCAATGTGCTCCCAAGCATTTGGATCTTCAGAAAATATTTTAAGATGTTTTTTTTCAAAATGAAAGAAAACCACCTTATAAATTGGATTTATAGTAATAATGTATTTAAATATATTAACAATTAAACTAATTAATATTGCATTAAGTTACTTAAACATTACTTTCAATTTGTATATTTTAATTTATGAAACCATTTTCAAATAAAATATTATTAAAAGCCATTTTCAAAGAAGGGGTTTATTATTATTACTTTAAAATATTTTTTAATCTTGTACATTTTCAAGTGGACTCATGGTCCCTCTCTGAAGCTAATGCAGTGGATTTCCTCATTACAAAAATTCCCTCAACAGTGTAAAGTGATAAGCAGTGGTGTAACTTTTGAGCCCACAATGAGAGCGAGCCCAGGTAAAAGAGAGCCTATTTTTAGCAGATAGTTTTATTATTTAAGGTACTAACACTACTTGTGTTTGTTCTAGTCTTTTATAAAAGGAGCCCAGATAAAAGTTTTGCAGGTAGGCACGTACTCATTTTGTTACACTACTAGTGATAAGTGTCCACCTTTTTCTAACTTTTAACTGCTGAATTACTGATATATCTTTCAACATTCAAACATTATTTAATGAGAAGTGAAACTTCTAGTCTAGAAAAATTATTGTAACATATGGAATTGATTTGACAGATGAAAGTTAAATGCTCTGAACTGATTGAATAAAACATTAAAAATTCTGAATAAATCCCAGCATTGAGCATTCTATTAATTCGATTAAATATTAAGATGAAATGATCAATAGAAATTATTCAAAATACATGTATTGAACCTAGATTTATGATCTGTATTGTCATAATTTGTATTTAATGTTTTAATCATTTTACTTACCTTCACCCAGTTTTAAAAGTAACCCATTGCCACTGTGAATTAGAAATATCTACTATTAGATTATATTTTTAATTTCAATGTATTAAATATTATTTCAGTGTTATTGTATCTGTGAACACTTACTAATCTTTACATTTTTCATTTCAATATTTTTGTTATATAGGTATGTCTGTCCTGGGAATTAAAATCAAGACAACCCTCTTTTTTGAGAAGTACTCTAACTTTGGCATATCACTACTGCTGCAGCCTTTCTTTTTACCCTTTAAAGTTATTCACTGTTGTAATTGAACTTCTTATGTTTTCTTCTCCAATGTGTGTTCCTATAATTTCTGAGAACCATCACAAATATATCTTTTGTTAAATCACAGTCTTTTTTTATGTGTGTGTGTGTGTGTGTGCATATGGGGCGAGAGGGGGGGTCTTATAGGACAATGAGAGTGTGCTTTTTTAAGGAGACATCAAAATAGTTTATTTGCTAACTGCTTGAGATTTTTTCTAGTCATTTTATTACTCATGGATCATCCACTAAGGCGGTGTGTGCATAGCGTATTTTCAGAAATTTTGTTGTCCAAGTTCTTTCCTTCACAAGTTGTCCCCAATCTTATTATTAGGTGCAACTTACACTGTCTAATAATTCTGACTTCAATTATCATAAATTTTAATATACAACACAAATAAAATTAATACAACTCGTTTCTACTTTATAATTTATTTTTACTAGTAAATTAGGGTAGGAGATCTTGTCACAAGCATTGTGTAATAATGGAGGGGGGGTGGGCAAGCCCGCATTTCAGTTGGGTTACGCGGGGAGTGAGAGTATTCAAAATATTGTAAATTTGCATTATGTAATTTATGGACTGTCCCTATGTAATCTTAATCAAAATTTTAATTATAAGGAAATGTTAACTCTATTAATAATCTTCTGTTTCTCTGATTACTGAGGATAATTCTTTAATATAAATAATGTAATCTTAAGCATTGCTGTATCGAAAGAGATTGATTTCTTCATTCTGTGGATATTGTCAGTAATTCAGGATTGGAAAATAGTTTTTTCCTGAAGAAAAGCAGTTTTCCCTGACTATGATTTTGCCTTTATGCAAGATTTTAGGTTTATGAATAAGAGTAACTTCATTTGTTTTCTCTAGTCTGTCATCAATTCCAGCAGTAATAGTTTCTTACAAGACCAGGAAAGTCAGTCAAGAATTATCTTGACAGATAAATTGATCTAAAATTTGTTGAATGTTAGTGAACCTTTGTACCACAGTCTTTGTTTTTTCTTGACAAACTGATTACAGTCCTGGAGCAAAGTTTCACCTTTTATCAAATATTTAAAGATTTATATTTTAATTTAGTAATTCTAAGTTTACTTCAAAAATAGTATGGAGTTTACAAATAATATTTTCAATTTAGTTGTATTAACATTATTATTTCATCAGTACTCTGAAATATGATGTTCTTGAACTTTTGGTAAGGGTAATTAATTTTGGATAAGGGTTTTTCACAATTCCAGAAAAAAGTTTTAATTACAGTGCTGGGATTTCCATGGGAATTTACAGAAATTGAGAGAAATGCTTTGTAATTTCTTAATGTAGAGAGCTTTTAATCTTCATTCTTAGTGATCACATCTTCAGGTACAAGTGTTCTGTAATTTACATAGATATCTTTTTAGAACTAAGACCTATAGGTAAGGAAAGTAACGAATGAATGGATAAACGAAAGTAACGAATGAAAGGATAAACAAAAGTAACGAATGAAAGGATGAAGGGAAGAATAATGCAATGTCACATGTATGTAGGTACATTTTCATTTGTAAACAGAACAATGCAAAATTGGAAGGGACTGCCTGCGACAGTGCTGGAGACTTTCCTTCAGAATGTCAAAAATTTTTAAATTAGAGTAAATAAATTTTTTTACAATACGTAAACATTAAAAGTAATTTTTTAAAACTATTATTGTTATTCTATATTAGATCAGCTTTAAGATGATTGGTTTAATACACTTGTCAAATTGTATTAAGTAATATGTAAATATTGTAATGTTCCTTTGATTGTTTGTGTTGTATAGTTGTAGTAACTACTTTGAAAATGCAACCATGGGAAATACTCCATGAGTTACTAAGTAGCAAAATAGATATTCTATTCTATGAGGAAAATAAGCCATGGAAAATGTAAGCCAACATTGTATAAGGAAAATAAACAATGGAAAAATAATATAATGCAAAGTTTGAAAACTTGTGAAGATGTGCTCACATGTGTCCACAAAAATGTTGTAAATGATGAGTAAAACTTCTCTACATTAAGAAATTATTAAGTATTGCACTAATGGTCCATAATTCTCCATGAAAAATTAATCCTGAAATTAATTTAATTCAGCCAATTATATTGAAGAATTTTTAGAAAAAAGTTTTACAAATTTCATCCTTGTATACAAATTTATTTGTACATTTACACCTTTTACTGACATTGCTTATTAATTGAAAAAGTAAGCCAAAAAGGACTGGGTTTGCCACTATCCACTGTTGGTTACAAAATCAAATATTCGAACTAGAGAACACAAATGTAGGTATTACTGCAAAAATGTTTTAAAAACTAGTCAAGCTCAGTTATCAGTAAAGGTTTTCATTTGTTTATTTATAAACTTTCGGATTAGTTTTCATGTTATTTCATAATTATGTGAAACATAAATTTTATAGAAG
Organism: Gryllus longicercus; assembly: GCA_038098605.1. Lineage (NCBI taxonomy): Eukaryota > Metazoa > Arthropoda > Insecta > Orthoptera > Gryllidae > Gryllus > Gryllus longicercus. The sequence goes on along the minus strand of JAZDUA010000003.1, from coordinate 6,207,881 downwards.
ATGTCTTCACTCACTAAAATATTCTGAAAAGAAATACAAGAACACTAAATATTCATGTGAAATTAAACAACAGCATGTAAACAAAATATGTATTTAAAATACAAGTAGCCTTCAGTTGTACAGCCTTGTTTCATAGGAAGCGAACATATATTATATCTACAATTACATATCATAGATATGTTGCCTTCCATACATTTCTTTACAATACTCAACTCTCAATATGCCTCAACATCATGTCTGATCAAAATGCTTGGAATGTATGTTTAACAGTGCATTTGTCACCTTCTTTTACCAGTTCCATGATTTAAATCATAGGGCCAGAGTAATTATGAATCATTGAGGTCACTGAATGTGATAATTCATTTTATAGAATATGTGTACAAAACAGACAAATTATTTGGTTCCTGTTGGGATAAACAGTTGTCATTCACAAAAATTAAAATTAAGATATTTGTATTACTTTGAGTAATAGGTACCCCAAGCAACAGTAAATAGAAAACAAAATTTCTCTAATAGAATGTAAGATTTAACATTTAAAACTCAAATATTAATTCATAAACTTCGCAATGAAGATGATTTATTCTAGTCGTTTCAATGCTGAGTCATAGGACCACTATGTCATAGGACCACTTTCCTGTTAATATTTGTCATGACTAATTAATGAGTAAATACAATGCAGAAGCTTCAAGTCCTTTCAATTGTTTGTGAATAAATATTAATTCAGGAGTTGTTTGTCAGTATACCAGAGGAATCGGGAATGATTTTCTCAATTCGCACAGCTTGCAATCACATATTAACTACATTAACATGGAACACATTATAAGGTCAGCAAAAAGGGAGAACAGCATGCAAATCATGTTACAATATATCACAATGACTAACACTGTAATCATGTTGTTACACCTTGGGACAGTAAAACATCACAAAAAGGTTTTGACATTTGATTACAGACAATTACAATTAACAAATAAGATTTTAGTACAGTAACATGTTAAAACACACAGGTGATAGCAATATATAACCCCCAATGAATAGAATGGGGAAAAAGTGAAAATTCCCTCTTGGTGTGGTAGGTACTGACAAACTACCTTAATTTCATACTGCACTGTTGTTTTGTTGAATCTGATCTCAAATGGCTGTTGACAAGTAGTATGCAAGCTTACACTGAGGAATGCTACAAATATTGCAATTGTATTTGAAGGCAATGTTGTAAAAGAGTCTATGACCCCGCTTGCCCACTGACTAAATTAATATTAGACTACTTCTGTGAATCATTATTCAATAGATTCTTCGTGTGTCATGCAGAGAAGTACTCAAAGAGCTTGAGTACCTAATCTTTAATTTGATGACATGAGTATTTTACTGTTTATATTCATCCCATGAACCCCCATAATATTCAAAATGCAAATAATAAAGGAAATAAAAAGAAAAATCATATACAATTTACATTCTTTTCTAATAAAATAAATATCATGTGAAAGATCCTCGTAATAAACTATGACTCAGTTCTTAAAATAAACTGTTGTCATAGTTCATCTACAAAAGTAATCATATTCTACATCTACACTTGTACTGATTCTAGAAGTTCATTTTCCCTTGTCAATATAACTGTGATATGCAATTCTGCTTTCTCATTTCAATAAAAACTACTTAACAGTATATTTACATAACTATTTATAATCTTATATACATTCTCTTATTAATGTATATAATTATATAACATTGCAGTAATATATTGTATAAATATATATCTAATGTATAACATATACTATGATTTTTATTTGGTCTTTTCGTAGTGTACTTTCTATTTAAGTGAGTTTCTAGTATTAAACTAGAATGATCAATCACCTGCATTAAAAAAGACATTTAATTATAAAGTTGTAGTAAAATATTTAAAACATTCTACTGCACATGCTGTTCTGGGAATAGTAAATTTGTATTGAGAGAAAATAATTAAGAATTTTAATAGAAATTTTCTATTATATAATTAAAATATACATGGTGTTATAACAATGAGGTTCTGCACTAAATTGTTTATAGCTGAAGCATAAAGAATGGAATATTGATTTTAATTTAAAAATACTCTCACAACTTACAGAATACATGAAGAAAATACTGACTTAAGAGCATCGTTTCTTAAGAAAAGATCATATTCTGTAACTCTATTTTATTCAAAATCTTAAAATCCCAGAACAGCATTATTCACTTTCAACTGAAATGTTGATGACATGTTTTGAAACCAGAAAAAAATCATCTTTATATCTTATTTAGACAGTGAATTATTTCCATAAAATTAGTTATGACTTTTTATATCATGTATAGAAAATGTTTTATAATGTTTATTTAGATTCATTAGATATATGCTAAGATAGAGAGTTAGAGAGAGAAAGAGAAACTAGTGAAGGATATTAATTGTTTTGAGGAATACATGTTAGAGAAATGTTTTTCACATGTAAGGCCAGTATTTATTCTAGCAGAAGTTTTTGCATTTATCAAAAACATGTTTTACTTTTAATGCAAAGTCCAAAACTAATTCTCCTTGAAGCTTCACAGCAATTTACTAAAACTTGCTGATATTGTTTTTATTAATTTCTCAATAAAAATTTGAATTAACAATTAGAACCATTTTATTATTCGTTTCTTTTCATAGAAAATGACTAGTTAGTGGTGATCGTCATTTTTTAAATGTAAATTATTTATTTACAGCATTTAAATTTTATTTTGGTACTGAAAGATGTCTCATTAAGCAAGCAATATTATTTATCTCTTTTATCTGTCAGTTACTTTAGTCCTGCCTCAATTCATTTCTGTTGCATCAAAAATTTAAAATGGGCAATTATTGACTAATTCCATTCCAAAATTGTTAATTGAAAAAAATTTATTTTTCAAAAGACTTTAAGAAATATAATTAATATTTATAATCAAAATCAATTAATTTGCACAATTATATTGACTAACACAACTTGCCATGTAATTATTTTAATTCAAAACACAAATACTATAGTTAATGACTTATTATCAAAAAACAGTTCTACACTGAATTTTCTCAATTTTCAGAGCAAAATGGTAACTACTGAAACACTTGATGTAATTACAAATTTCTATTTCAATAGATCATGATTTAATTATCTATATATTTTCTCCTGACTATTGTAAAACATAATAATTCTTATTTGATAAAGGTGTTTAATTTTTGTAGTTTGTCTTATTATTCATTACATAGGATAATTGTTTGAAATTATCTTGCTTAAATAAGAATACATCTCACACAACAAATAATGTAAATAATCTTTTTATGAGTAAACTGGCATTACTTGTGAAGAACTGGAGAAAAAACAGACATGTTTAAAGTTAGAAGAGTACAGCACTACAAGATTTCGTAAGTGATGTATCATGTAAAGGAGATATTGGTAGAAATTGTTCATTTCAAGATATTATTTACTTTTAATTTATGCTTTAGCAATACTGCTGTCCCAAAAAAAATATATTTAAGTTGTAAGGCCGTAAATATCCTTGTTTTCACCCACCACCAATGTTCACAATCTTTCCTTCCAGTTTAGCTCCTCACAATTCATCTTAAAAATTCCCTATACGATCTTTCCTATTTTTTTCCCCAAATGATGAACTATAGTGTATTCACCAGAAAATACAATTTGAGACTGGAAAGTGTTTCTGTTTTATAGTTTGGTTTTGTTAAAAGATACCTATTTCAACAATGTTATTACAATATTATATTTTACACAATCATTATAAATGCAAATTATTTCTGATTCTAATTAGTTAATTAATCTAATAAGCATATGAACCATATAATAAAATATTAATTAAGTTGTTTTCTCTTCTATTATTAGAGGCAAGCATTTAAAAAATGAAGTGATAATATCATAAATTAATATTTTGTGATCATAGAGCAGATATGAAATAATTTGTATCTCTTAAAGAGGTCAATTTTATTAAGAGTAATAAAAATGAATACTTTACAATGAAATAACAAAATATAATATGGGCTAGTGACCAATTTCTTATTCTTTCTATAGTATTATTTTTAGTTCTCTTTTTTAAGAGAACATTTAGAATAATTTTAATGTTTCCTTTGCATTACACACCAAGTAGGCCAGATATTTCTGAAACAAAATTAAAAATATTAATAAAAAGTTTAGGCCTCTTGTATTTGAGCTGAAGATGTACCATAATATAACAAACAAACCATATAAATTACCCAAGAAGCAAAGAAAGCTAAATTCCTCTCCAAAATAATTTTGTAAATAATTTAATGTTTAAAATTTTATAGATATCAGGATAGTTTGTTGTTGTTTAAGTCACGTTGATGAACAGAAAAATAAAAACCAAATTCATTTGAGTTGAATAATGTCTGTAAGTATTCTCTTTCTTTTTTCTTTCTTCACATGAACATTGAATGTACTCTTTCTATCGTCTTCACTTGTTTATTTGAAATATTTTTTTTTTGTTATGTTGCCTAAATTAACAGTGTGAAGTGGACCTTGAAAATATGTTTGTACAGTGAGATTATATAATTTGTAATTTCTTGGAAATTACACAATCAACAACACTATATATCATTCAAGTTATGGTTTTTGCTTCTTCAATTTCATGGTGTTAATATAAAAATTTATTTCTCCATAAAAGTTTTAAAATTACACATAGAAATTTAAAACAGACTTTACAAAAAATAAGCTTTTAGTTTCATTAAAAAGAATATATCAGTGAATCCTTGGAAGTATGGAGGAACCACTTTTCCCCCCTCTCAACTTCTTTTTAGCATGAGAAGAAACATTTCATTATAATGAATATATTAATGACTCATGTTTATTTTTTTCAAGAAAACATTACAATGAAACCTTTCATTGTTCTATAACACAAAACAAAGGAAGTGGCAATGGGAAATACATTTGAATGAAATTTATTGTTCATTATGTGATGATCATTGTTTCTGCAATCCTAAAATGAAACTTGTAGAAATACTATAGCCCTTCAAGTTCCACTTCAAAGATTAAAATTGATGACTTACAGAATCTTGAAATGAATTAAAATAAAACTCCTCGTAGTTTCATTTTTGCCACCAACGAAAGGAGAAAATGATTGAAGTTTTTCATTACTTGATACATGACTGATATTATTAATTAGTTAAAATGATTTAATCTTTGTAACTACTGCTATTTACTTTCTGAATTTTTCTATTTACGAGATAAACAGTGAAACATATTCTTCTATAACATTAAATATATATGGTTTTTAGTTTCGCAGGCTTCAGGTCTATGAGTACCTTTCTTCCACCTGACATGATGTTGTGAATTAAGACAAAATCTGAAAATGTCGTAAATATTACCACTAACAACAAAAGAAAAAAAAAAAAAAAGAAAAAATTGAAACTTTTTGCTGTTTAATGCTCACTAGAAACTTGTTTACATCTTGAGCTCAGTATAGACCATGTTACTTCCAGAGAATTCTGAAAGATTGATATATACTATTATATTCTTAGGCATTTGAGTTATGTATTTTCAAAAAAAAAGAAGAAAAAAAACCCTTGAAATAGGTAATTGAAGAAGTCTTTCTAAGTTTCATTTTATAACTATGTATATCCATTTCTTTTAGCATTTAATATAATTTTTTAACCACTTTCATGTCTGCTACAATAGATCACTGAAAGCTGAAGACCCTTGCATTGAAAGTAATTTCCTGAAAGATACAAAATTTAAGGCTATGCTCATTATTTAGGTGTGATAAAAAATTTCAATCAATGGAATAATTCATATAATGAAAATTCTGTAATATGGATTGAATCAAAACACCTTGGGGTAATAATGGAACAAAATTAAGGAGGAATTGAGTGAAAACAAAATATTTGGTAAAGTCAATGAATCCAGTAAGGAAAATCAATAGCAGACAAAAGACTGCTCTCTTAAATATTCTCAAAACACAATGTCTAACATTCATATATTAAATGATGATGATGTTTACAAACCATTCGTTTTCCTGAAATATTAAAGGAAAATTTCAAATTTATCAACACTTTTACAGAGAAAAACTACATATATATTTTCAAATATGAAAACTAGCTTTATATTTATTTGTCACATAGTATTTTGATTTTCAATATTAGATGGAAGGAACAAATTTTTAACTGTTACAAGATATAATTCCCATTCTCATTAATGTGCATGCCTTATTTTCTTGCACTTTCTGTAAATGTACTGTAACATATTTATTAATTTCACGTATTTCAAATGTTCTGTTGTTATTTTAATTATTATTACTGCAGCACATTTCCAGCCCCAAATATAAAGTTCTTGATGCATTCCCATTTTTCCTGACCTAAAATAGAAACATCAGCCTTTTCTAATTTATTGTAGAAATATATCAGGAGAGGAGCAAATAATGGATAGTAGTATCCAGTTTGCTAAATGTCTGTCTTGGATGACAGAGTGCTCAAAATTAACTGATCAGAACTCAGTTGTGATATAAGAATTTACATTTGCACTGTTTTGCTCCACTAATGAAGTCTGTATCATTGAGTTAGAAGGCAAAAGAGAATTGCAAATTCTAATCTACTTGTCATCTTCTTTGGTCGTCGCTTGAATGGTGGACGGCAACCACTAAGATTTAACAAGAACCTACAGTTGAGAGGCTGAACTTGATAACACTAAAGAAGACCACCAGACCAGCCATCACTTTAATTTTTAAAACACAGTTCATTTAAAGAGTTTTGCAACCAAGGCCTCCATGAAAAAACTATTGATGAAGATGAAATAACACCACAGCCTCGCAGTTGCATTAAAAATAGCAAGTTACTTTCTTTGCACACATTGTTAATGAAAATATAATATTTTTATCACATTGTCAGATCACAATAAAACAAGAAAAATAATAACTGTGACAAGTATGAAATCAATATAAAACAAGAAAGTTATACTATAGAAACAATAGTAACATTCCACAATAAAAATTCAAACACAGAATATTACAAAGCACTAAAGAAGAATAAATATGAAGAAAATGAAAACTTTTCAGTTATCCAAAATTAAAGTTATTGGCACTTTTTGGCAGCAGTTCAAAATGTGTAATTTTGAAAGAGTATAAAGTATTGCAAAATGTTGAATAATTAGAAAAACACAAAACACTATAATATTATGAAATAATATTTCACATAAACATTTTAATAGGAGATCACATGAAAGGTCTGAAGAAAATGAGTAAAGAATCTGTAAGTAAAAACGACTGCAACTTAAAAAAGTTAAATTTACAGTTATTTGTGTATTTCTAGAGCAATGGTAACAAGATTATTGTTATATACCATTAAGTGCAGTAAAAAAATACTGACCCTTAAAACATTGGAAATAACATGTATATTTTAATGTAAAAAATATCAATTAAACTTGTCAAACAGTTCATGCATGATAGTTCATTCGATCTTTCATTCATCCATTCAATTTTTAAGAAATCAACTCAAGGAGCACTGTAAAAAGAAAGGTAATTGGCCACTGTACTACACAAGAGCAGCTTGCTATTATTAATTCATTTCTAAAAAACACATCACTGTTTTCCAAAGCACTTTTAACTTCTTCAGCTGGATGTTGTGGTGACAGTGTTGTTGGTCGTGATGGGCCGTGTTTCAGGTACTAGGTGTGGTGTTCTGCTGCTGATGGGTGGAAGGATAGGACTTGGGGGCCAAGGATTGGGCACAGATCGTGAATGGGGAATAATAAGCTGTGTCCCAGTAGCACCCAACAAGAGGGGATGAGGTGTGCTGCTAGTTGTTGATACAACAGATGAGGTGATAGGTAAAGGAGTAACTGGCGGTGGCAACATCATTGCTGCTGACTCAGGATGAAGGAAGTTCCGTCTCTGGTCAGCTCGTTCTGCATGTTGCTGTAAACATCGTGTAATCACATCAGGGAGTGTTTCCAATTGCTCTTGCACTGCAGTTAATTTGTCTTCTAAACTTGAAAGCCGCTCTTCAAGCGTGTCCTGTCGACTACTCATATCTGACACTATTTCATACACAGTGTTTTGAGTCTAAAAAAAAGGAAAGAAGAGAAAGTTCATTCAAAAAAAGGTATTGAGACAAATATAAACATAAACTTTCCATGTCAACCTCAACACATAATAACCACAATTACAAAATTTGTTCAATAAACAGTTTCTATAAAAGATATTAGGTTGGGTCTTGAATGGTCTCACCTTTGCCATGTCAGTTATAGTGTTTGCGTTGTCCATCAACTTTCGTTGGTCCATTTTAACTTTTCGCAAGCTGTGTTAAAAAAACAATATTAGAATGCAATTGTTTGTTTGAGAGTGTTATTAATCTGGTAAATTTTGCCAATTAATTTTTCTGATATTTTTGATCAATGAACAAATCCTTACCACACTTAATGCACATTAACTTAAAAAATCAAAGAAACTTTTGTCAAGGTTAATTTATTTCTGATATCTTGTTTTGAACATGTTTATTGCCTCTCTGAAGTGAATATGTACAAATTACTTACGCATAGATGGCAAGGAGAAACTTCCGCTGATGTGTGCGCACTCTTCCTGGATTCACACGTTTCACAAGTCGTGTGTGCTTATATATGAGCCATGTCTCACGTAAAACATTTGCTGCAGCATTCTTCAACTGCAAATACATAGAAAATGATCCTTTTTCTTTAAACAGCATTAATTTTATTAATTAGTAAAATTTAATAAATATTATAAGATTTAAGTATGTATATCTGATGAATAAAATTATATTATTTTCTAGTCTTAGAAGAAATGTTATCATATGTGAAAATGTTTTATGGTCAGATATCATTACCCGCTTTGTAAGCTGTGTATCCATCATGAAGTTGTGCACATGCTTTTCAGCCCGTGTAAGTTCAAGCTTACGTGAGACAACAGCCACCAGGAGAGCTGTACAACCAGCTCCCTATGAAACAAACAAAAGGCAATATTTAATAAATAAATGCTCTAGAAATAAAGTCTGACACTAACATAAAAAACTAGTGCATAGGCAAGCTTCTCTAAACAGTTATATATGCTTAATCGTTTTCAATTAGTTTTAATTCCTGTATTTACCTGAAAAATTAACTCTCTTAAAATTGTGAAGATAAAGTGAAAGATTTTGCAAAAGTGAGAGGAATTAATTTATATGTAAAGAAGTGAAGACTGAATTAAAAAAGAGAGTTTTAAATGAAGTGCAAAGATATATTGTGATGTTAAATATTTTCCATCAATTGAAGTAATGTTGCGTGAAATGCGAGCACCTAGTAATTCATGTAATAAAAATGTTCATCAGGAAAACAGCACCTTATTTACCAAAGGAAAATTTAGAACAGTTAAGTATCAATGGTCCCAAATTCAAAGAGCAACAATTTACACTATATGAATATTGTTTTCTCAGCTGGTAGTCCATGACCCAGTGGAAATAATTCTTCCAAACGTTTTGTCTGCTGTAACCGCAAACATCCTCAGTGATGGTGAGGAAATTTGGGAAGCGACCTCTTAATTGGCTTCTTGCTGCTTTACCTGTAAATGCACCACTGACAACAATGACAATATGTGCTGCAGTTGCAGACAAAACATTCTCAAGTACTATTTCTACTCCACTTGCTGGCGTTTCACTCCCCTTTTCTATCAGCCTGGAAAACAATATTCATATTGATACCAGCCTTAAAAGCCTACTTTGCTTCATAATTTAAACTATGTTATTTTGTTTATAACTAAATTCAAATAAGTCTTTAAATGGTCTAATGCTGTGATATTGAAAGTCAGTTTCTAGTTTCAAAAACTGTTAGCATTTTAAACCAAATAAAAGGCGAAGTTCCAAGTTTCCAGTTTAAATAATTATATTTCTGATTTGAAATCTATTAATTTGTTGAATAATATATTTGAACTTATATCTGATGCTAATTGATAAAACATGTCTTAAGTATTGACATAACATAATGCTCATGATACTTTCATTTGATGTATTTCCATAAGAATTAAGGCTAATGAAATAATTTTTGGAGAAAAATTTCTCACTTTCATAACTTATTAGGAAGATTAAGATTATAGAAAGGGGATTTACAATATTTTTTTATATTTGGCTTCTAGAAATTCATTATTTATTGTATACATAATATTGATGTTTTCTCTACAGTTCACAGTCAATAAATATTCAGAAAGAGGCAGTTTCTCTTAATTCCACAATTACCACTTACACAATTCAAATAATATAAAAACATAGAATTTTAATGACATACAATTTTTGTACGTATAACTATAAATCATTTCAATTTCAGTTCTTTACAAGAATAAGAATACTCTCGGAATAAGCACCATTCAATAAATTAAAAACATAACTAATACAAATTTTCAAATACATTGTGCACTCCCATCTATAAGCAATGTGAATCTTCATATTGTTGAAAATAGAGACCTAAAAAATTTTTATTCTTGTTCCATCCCTATCATATAAACACATAAAGCATTGTGACTGTTTACACTACACATCAAAAACAAATAGTTGACAGAATATTGGGCAGTGTAGTAGCTAAAGGGGTTTTAATAGTTGCAATATACTAACGGTTATTTGTAAGTTCAATAAAATAAAATAAAATAAAAAATCAAGAATGAACTCCTCCCAGTTTCTGCTGTTTAATTACAGGATATTAAACATCAACTTGTAAATGTGATTAAGAATTACATAAAACCCTTGAACTGTACTAACATATTTTTTGTATTTTATATTGTACTTCGTAAACTTACAGATTTTACTGATTTTCATTGATAAATAAATAAATATAAGTTGTCTCCAATTATTTAATTCTTAAATGTCAGTTTGAAGTCTTGAAAAAGTATTCCTTCTGAAATCTGATTTTTATTCTGAATAATATAATTGTGTATAATGAAAAATTCCATTCTATGCATGTTTGAATGTAAAATTAAAACAATACATTTTAGGACTTATTAATAATATTTATAATAAAAGAAAATGTTTAATTATGTTTCTTTATTCCTTTTTTTGTCAAGCCATAAGTACACATCCAAGCAATTAGTGTTGTTTCTGAAAATGAGAAACTCAAGTGCTTGTGAGGTTTAATATTTTATTGTGATTCATTCTTGAGAAAGTAACAACATAGTGATCAAGGAATATTAATCATTTAAAGAAACATGTTATTGCATCATATTAACAATTATAAAAACTGTTCAGTATTGAATGACTTTGATAGAACATTTAATGTAAGAAAATATCAATGCATCTTTAAATACCCAGAGAAAGAACAAATTATTTTTGACGAGAAATTCTACTGGCTTACCCCTGCTGACTTAATTCTTCTCTTCACTGGGAATATACTATCTTGCATCTGAAACTTGTGTGCATCATAAACTTTGCTTCCTATCAAGTGTCCCAAATAATAAATTTCTGCTTGGTTACATGAAGTCATTAATAATTTCATTAAATCTACAGTACACAAATTTAAAAAAAATGTTTACCCAAGGTGTTTTTGGAGAAAAAGATTTTTCTTGATATTCATTGATACCTTCTGAATGCCATTTCCCCACTTACTAGATAAATTATCTCTGCTTTCACTTACCATTACACCCGTAGTTACAGCAATGCCGCGACCGCAGTAAGTGTTAGGCACGATATCACCAAAGCCCACGCTCAGGAATGTGATGGCAATAAGCCACATTGCATTAAGCAGGTTGGCGTGCTCTTCATCATGAAACCTGGTGGTGGGAGAAGGGCAAGTCCTCTATGTACCTGTTACCCCCCTGTTCACTCTCCACTGGAACTTGGATGATACCTCGGTGAGAACGGCTCGACTCTGACTGTTCCTCAATACTACTGGCGCAGTATTTCCTCAAATGTACATCTATGACTGTGTCAGCCTGCAGTTCCTTTCTCTTGAGGACCATTTGGTGTATGCTTGGTGTAATGAACTTGTATCTTGCAGTGAAGGAAGCTTTTGCTCTTTCCAAAAATAATTACAGAAGATGTGCATTTTACTCTAAAAGTGTTCCTTAAAAGGATATTATGTCATAAAATTATTATTCTCACAAGTATCCTATTGCAAGAATGAGTGAGAATCATTTCCTTTCGCAATGTGCTTACAACACACAGTAAGTGCGATGAGGACCAAGAAGTGAAACAACAGACACAGGATCACACACAGGGAAACTGAACACTTACCATCATCCCAGTGAACACAGCAATGCCGCGACCACAGTATGTATTAGGCACAATATCACCAAAGCCAACACTCAGGAAAGTTATGGCTATCAGCCACAAGGCGTTTAGCAGGTTTGCATGTTCTTCATCATTCAACCTGGGGGTGAAATCAAAGCAAATCTTCATCTTTCCCCCCCTTCCCCAGGTCTCCATTGGTGAAGAGTGATACCTCGGTGAAAGTGTAGATTGCAGATGGTTTTCAGTTTTGCCATCAAACAAATACAATAGGAACATATGGAAGAAGACCAAGAGAAATGACTGATACTCATTGAATTGACAGTACATCATTTTGAGAGATCAACAAGAAGAATCTGAACCCTAAAATACAGACAAAATAAGTTTAGATACATTGAATCCAAAAAGTGAAGTCAATTATTTGATTTGTACTTGATGCCTACCTAGTGATTCACAGTGTACAAATTGTTACAAATCTGAGAATCCAACATGTTTCTAAAGACCACTTCTTTGTCAAATCTTGTGTAAGGAGAATAGAAGGAGAAAAAGAAGAAGAAGAAAAGGACATATCCTACAGAAAAGTTTTTAACATATTTTATTAAATTTTAATAAAACTCATGTTGTCTTGATAATTTTAATTATTAGTTGTTTTCAAACTCTTAATATTGATATTTTCTATTAAGTAAAGAAAATAACAAGCAGTATCTCCCTATTTGTTAAACACATTTACTATTCAGAAAGAATAGATGAAGCTGGAGAGAATTGAAAGGAATGAAAATGAAGAAATTTAATATTTATTTTATGTATAAAAATGAAAAGAGGTGATGGAAATGATAGAATTTTATGAAACTGAGAAAGAAGATGAGAAAAGGTGTTGAGTCGCATTATGAAATGTTGTAGCCTCTGAACAACAGAATTTGGAATAACAAGTTTTTAAATATTAATGGTTTTTATTTTCTATAATGAAAAATAGAGAATTAGTTTAAATAATGAGCTAATGGTACTCATCCGTCTCAATTTATTTGGGAAAAACAGCAAGGATTTTATAAATGCTATTAATAGCAAAAAGGAACTGCTATTTAAGAAATTTATTCGCAGTAATTGGAAAGTCAAAATTTAACAGGGATTACCAAGGTATTTTAAATCTACCAACAAAATCTAAACATCGTTCAGAGAAAATAATTTCAATTACTTCAAATGGGAAATGTTTTACAGAATACAAACTAGCACAAAATATGAACCTTGCAATTCCAAGAAAAGGAATGAGAGGAAAAGACAGTTTTTAGCCTTAAGACTTTTATACAATCTAAGGAGAGAACAAAAATTATGATATGAACAATAACTAGGTATTAGTTAAGTGTTAAGAAACTACAGAAAGTTCAATAGGATTTTCTAAGAAGTTTCCAAAAAATATAATTACATGAATTTGTCACACATATTCCCTGAAGAATTAATTTCCCATTGTTCTACAAACTAAAGCCTCAAAAGTTAATAAATTATTTCTCATGAAGAGACACTAATAAGTAATAGAGCGATTTGTTTTTAAACGAAAGTATATACTCATAACAGCTGCAGCTGCATTTATCTTATTATTTCGATCATTTCATTGAATGTTTCCATTCCATTCCTCTACTCCCACAAATACTGTAATACACCTGTTCATGAATGGTGCTGTTGATCCACTTCTTGTTTGGAAGACAGTCCATAAAGGAGATTTCCAGTAGTGAAAATTTCGCCACCTTTTTGCTGATAACTCACTCTGACACACATTAATGTAAGATTTTGGATTTATCAGGAGAACATACATTAAGTAGAATAAAAATACATACATTTCATTTACCAATACTGAACATACATGCGAATTAAATTGTAGTTGTAAGTCATAAAATCATTGACAACTGGTTTGTTTCCTTGCACTGAAAATTCGCTTCACCAAACATACTCCATCGGCTCTATTTCACCATTTCCAATGAAATATTTCAATTGCATGAAGAAATTTTAAAATTACATAAAATTATAATTCAGGAAATTTTTAACATTTGTACTGTTGAACTTATAGGCACTATTAAAGAAAGTAAAATTCAATTGCATTTATCAGGTCATAAAAGTTTGTCAAGTTTTCAGTGGTAAAACAAAAACACTAGAAATTCTAAGAAAATGAACTTTTTATTGCTTATTGAATATAGAAATATTTTTATTTGGAAAAGTAGAAAGAAAGATGAGAAAAAAATCATTTTGAACTGTAGAGAAAATTACTGCTCCAAGAAATGTCAACGAAAATTTGTAATGAAAAATTGAAAAGACTGAAAACTCCAGCAATAATTATTAGTAGCATTTAAAATACTGACTTTATTTTCAGCAGAAAATTCTGTTACACTGACTTTTCATGCATGTTTATGGCAGCATTAATAACACACTTTTGCAAAAAGCACTGAAGTGAGCTAAGCATCCAGATGGCATAGGCAACAGCACTTAGAGCAAGTGTAGGAGCGTGCTTATGGTAGCGAACCTTCAAGTGCTTGTGGATGCGATGCCCAAGGGCCACTTACCATCATGCCGCATGTGAGCGTGATACCGCGGCCACAGTAAGTGTTGGGGACTATGTCCCCGTACCCTACGCACAGGAAAGTTATGGCGATCAACCACATCGAGTTTAGCAAGTTGGCATGTTCTTCGTCGTGGTACCTAAAGCAGGGACAAAACAGAAACGATTGCCCACAACGCTGTTTTTTGGTTAGTTCTCCATCTGGAGAAATGCACAAATACCAAAGTTCTGTGCCTTCATTCTTGTTTCAGAATATTCAGAGAATCGATAGGGAAATGTAATTGAGAAGGTAATACAGGAATTGATCAGGCATTTTTTGAAGTTCAATTTTCAAATCATTCATTTACAACACAATATGCAACAAATGGCATGCCATGCACAGCTATTCTAATGATTTAATACATATTATGTCTACAAACTGAACTAAGTAACATACAAATGGGAAAATAGAATGTGTAACAAAGTACCTACATGAAGACACTAAGAATAACAGATTCTACAATAGGATACAGTTTATACTGAAAATTAAAGACATATTTTATGAAGGTGTTGTTTGTACTGATCTACATACATCTTGCAGTGTGATGGACATACAGAAGGGAATGAACAATCACATTTTGGTAAAGGAGAAAAGTATTTTAAATGTAATCTAAAAAAGGCAAGACAAGACAAAAAAGTGTGAAAGAAAGCCATTCTTTAAACAGTTTTGTATGTGTTTCTTATGTTTTGCAGAAGTAATGATAATATTTACAAATGTGTGAAGCCAGAAAAGTTCAACTTTAGTCAATTTTAACCCACCCTAAGGGTGAAATGGTAGCATTGATCGCCGGACGATCACACACAGACAGACTGGAGGAGCACCAGGAAGAGAGAAGGAAAAATATTATTTTTGAGAAATTATTAACCTGAAATGATACACAAATTTCTCATAAAAAGAGACAAATTTGACAAAAAACACATTTATTCCCGGTAAGGATGAAGAGATAAGGCTGCTGTGGAATACTAAAGATAAATAGTTTAAATGCAGATTTTCAATGCCATTTACAAGCACAATTTACCTACAGAACTTTTAACTATAATGACAACTTTAATATTTTATTCTAAGGGAAAAGGTATGCCTAAGGGGAAGCAAATACTAAGCACATCTTTCATTTGCATGGCAAATGAAATCACTTTAAAATTATATCTACTGCAAGTCAGAGTTTTTGCTAAATATTTTGAACAGAATGATAAAAATTATTATAATTTGATGAAATGAACATGCCTGCTATGAAATTAAATAAAAAGAATTTTGAATCCTATAGACTTTATCAAAACTCAGAAGTAAGAATATTAACAGATACAGAAGAAAACCTAAATACTATTGAATGATACAGTTATAACAATGTAGATCGTACCAATTGAATGAACTCAAAGTAATATGAAGGAAACAGATTCTTCATCTACATTACTTTACTGCAGCATTTGAATGACAAAATATGGTTTGTTGTTTTCACATACTACTTAAATTCAATGTTCATTAAAAGAACTAATCAAAATCAGCCTACTGAAAAGTAATTTAAATAAAGACAATTGTTTCAGATGTTTAATTATTTAATGAATATGTACTCTGCACAGTAATACTTTATTTAATTAAACAATGGTAGTGAGAAACAATTTTAATATATTTTTATGACGTGATTGCGTGCATAGTTCAGTGCAACCTCAGTTGAGCTAAGCCTGAGTGAGTATGGACTTGTGAATGTACTAAAAGGTGATCAAATGCTGTGAATGGACAATTGATATTAAATTAGGTGGAGCAATGAAAAAATAAAGCAATATTATAAGTGCAATTGCATACAATATTCTAATTTGCCAGATTTTCTAATACACTACTTTAAATTCCTAATATTAATTTTACTTATAATACAATAAATGATTACAGCATTTTATGATTTACATTCAGCCTTGCTTTCTGATATCGTGATGAACATATAGTAAGCACAGAACACTTGTATCAATAAATTCAATTAGATTATAAATTTTAGACTTTACATCATGCAATAAATGAAGAGTAAACAATGTACAGGCCCTTTTAATGTACAATTCACTAGAATGTGTCTTGAAGAAAAGGTACCAAGTTATCATTTGTAGTGAGTTTTGATTTTCATCTATTTGAATTACTATTAAGGAATGCAAATATTTAATGAACTGGTATTTTTATTATTTGAACTATGTCATTTATGATCCAATTTGCAAAATTAGATCCAATGAAAAGAAAGTATCTTTTAATATGATGTAGATATATCATCATACTGTACTATAACATACTTTAGCACTATTTTTATGAAATTCAATAAATCCAAGAAATTCAATTGTTCAATTTGTTTTGTAGATAATCTACTCTTATCCAGGTTCTGTGAATGAAATCACACCTTCGAAAGTATTTTATGTTGGAGCAACCCAATATTTTTTCTTCTTTTTTCAGTCTTCAAATCTATAGGAGGTATGAAAACTCAACAACAAAAAATAGCAAAAATAATTTTTGAATGAAAGGGACATGGTTTCAAAAGCTTTTAACTTTACAATATTTGCACAAACATCAGATATTAGTACAAACATCAGATATTTTTATTCAATGGAATGCTATTAAGTAGTAGTACATTTTTTTGGGGGGAGGGGGAGGGATATTTTGTTTGAATGTCTTTTTAATGTGAAGAAGCCAAGGGATCAAGTCTTAAATAATTGATAGCATTTTATCTTTGTGACAAAACATTATCCCATTGCTGGGACAATAGGTTGGTAGCAAAATGGCTCATTAATTCAATTATTAAAAGTATAGAAATGTATTGACCTGATAATATTTTGGAATTGCCCCCTTTTCAACATACTAGTTATTGCTACACCCAACAGTGCGAAGAAAAATATTATATTATTTATGAAAAACACCTTTGTTTGCTTTCCACTCACATGGACTTGGGCTTGATTCCTATTAGAACAATTAAAAATTTGTAGCCTTCACGAAGATGAACCAGGCTGTTCATGGGGCAAAATGGAAGCTGCTGAGTGCGTGGATGGTGCTGAGTAATGGCTTTCTTGCTGTCAAATGTGCTGGTTGTTGGGCTGGTGAGTGCTTTGGCATTTTCTGGCTTGGCAAGAAAGCAATTGCACACTACCTCACTTTCTCTAAACTGCCTAATAAACCTCATTAATGCTACTCTCTGGTGGTAAAAATCTGGCTGACAGACCATAAGTACTAGGAATTTCCAGGACCATAAAACAGATACAACTCACTGCTTTCTGCAAATGTAGTTATAATTATTCAAATTTTGCCCACTTTTAACCTACTTCATATTACTCTATACATTCTCAAAATATTGCTTGTGTCCATATTTATGGATACACAATTCCAAAACACCCCAAGTCACTCAATAGTGGCAAGGTTTTGAGAATATGCCAAATGTGTTGTTTTTTGGATACAAATTTGTTTGAATTTTATTTAATGATATATCTTTTTTATACCTCACAATTCTGCTGCCAAGTTTTTTGGGTTATTGTGGTATTTCAAATGAGAGAAAGAGGGCCAAAATGTCCTCAATAAATAAAGGCTTCGTGGAAAGTACTTCCAGTCTTTCTTGTTACTGTAATCTTAAAATTGAACTGAACAATCTTTCTTTTCTTAATTAAAATAAAAATGCTTGGAAAAAATACTTATGAGAGAACTCTTGCATGAGGAAATCAAACTTATTTACCTCTACCTCTTCATGGAGGGAAAAAGATGTTAGGAAAATGTCTTTCAACAGAATTCCACATACTGCACATCTTTGAATTTGAGATACTACATACCCCACCCTTACCAAGGAGTTAGGATACCCAGAAGATCTGAACACTCAAAAATGTAATTTCCCTGTCTTCAGGAGATCCCTGACATCTCAAGGTTATGAGGTGAAGGTTGGCCCAAGTCATACAATTCTGAGTTTCAAGCTATATACAAAGATCTTATTCTGTAGTTTATGGCTTGAAGAAGATAGGCCTTGAAAATTAGGTTTTAAAGCTGTATGATATTCTGTTTCCAGTTACACATGATCAATGTCAAGAAATATAGATGAGGAAAACAGTGACGTAGAATAGTGGGGGTGGCATGGGTGGCTCTCTGGGCGTCACTTTTAGGGGGCAGAAAAATTTCACAATAAATAGTATTTATAATAATATCTTGTAAGAATTTGAACAATTTCATTTCATATTTTTGTCCCACCTATAATTTGAATCAATTGAAATAAGCCTGGAAACTTTCATTACTTATTCTGTGATGACTTCTTTAAATGAATGCATAATAATAACATCTTGTTCATTGTAGTAACACCTGCAAATTAGATTACAGAATTGATAAGTCCCTTCAGGGAAGATCATGAGTGATGCTTTGACAATTTAAAGAAAGTTTCATTGATGGATCCTCAGTGGTACAAGTCACATTAACTTAATCGTATATGTGAATACGCTTTCCAAATCATAATTTTAATGCTCATAAGTATGTGTAACAATTGTTAAATTATTGAACTTTGTTGAAAATTGTTTTGTTCATGTACATATACATTCAACTATGTATTAAATATTTTATTTACGTTTTTTTATTTATGTAATTGTATGTTTGATTGTCTGCTACATTGTTCAAGCTGTATTTGAGTCTTTTAAATTAAAATACCTATAAAAGGGGTCAGTGAAATTTTTCTCAGCTTCGAGTGACTGACACCCATGCTAAGCCACTGGAGGGAACAGTGCATGTGTGGCAAGATTGTATTTACACCTAACTAATTTAGATATGATTTTTCAACAAATATTAATGTTTATGAAGCTCAAATGGAAATTGTTACCTCTGTGTGAACTTCTCTTGCTTTTGCCACATGATTTTAAAGATTGATTTGGTGTTAATGCCACAAAATGTATTTATACTACAGAAATAATATAGGTGATATTTTGTTTTGCTACAGCAATACATGATACGTGTAGCTGTTTACCTAAATATAATTTTGCTCTCTCTGAAACAAATAAATAAAATGAATAAATGTGTGTAACTGTGAGTGTGTGTGTGTGTGTATATATTTTAGATTAATATAAAAGGTCCTGAATCTTTTTTTAAAAAGTGTATTTCATATTATATTAATGCTAATTAGTAATTATCCAATTCTCTCTAGAGTCTTATTTGAAAATTTCTAATGTAACAATATTATACTTTCATTCTGTTCATTAGAAAGCTATTGAAATAAGTTAAGTTAAGAATGTAGGATACAAAAAAAAAATTAATTTGGAGGCTTTAGGTTTCATTTAATATTTGAATATGCCTAAGATTTCTTGAACAACACTGCTTTATACTCAACAAAGTTTTAACATTTGTTTAGAATAGTAACCTTATTGTGATCACAATTGTTTCTAATAAATTACTGAGAATGAAGTTCATGAAGCTACCAAGAAGCCCAAAGATTTAAGAAGGAAGAAAATTTTTTTATAACTCATTTAAGTAGCAAAATTGTACAAGCATATTACTTATATTTATCATTTCTACATTTCAGATGCTTTTATTGGAAGACAGAATTTTTAGTCAGCAACCATTCTCAGAATATGTCTATTTACGATGCGATTACGATGCAAATGAATTTGAAGATATTTCACTTAATGTTAGTGATAGAAGAAACTGAACTTTTGAAAACCAAGTTGAATCAAGTTAACTTTGAATGTCACAAAAAAATTATTTGAAAGTTTTCATAAAAATTGAAAATGGAGAAAACTGGCTATATACGTGCATTTTATATAGTTGGAGTTTATTTGACAAGTTAAATGAAAACACATTTGCTAACTGATCCCAAAAGTAATTTATTTGTGAAAAATAAAGAAATGAATAATTTTATAATAACTTTATCAAAATTGCAGACCAAAAACTATAAGATCAACTTGTTAAAGGGTCAAAATTGTTTTGGCTTCAAGTTTTTCATGATAAGGGATGAACAACTAGATTGTATGCACTCAGTGTTCATGGGAAAAGAGGAAACAAAATAAAGATACTTGCAATGAAATAACTCAATTTTGATAGAAATGAAGAAGAGTCATAAAACTATACATTTCTGTTCAACACTAACTTTCTGAAATGGCCATTTATCCAGTCTGTTTCTGTTATTAATTACTCTTTACACATTTCTTTTGAATTTTTTGATTGTTGTTATTACTTTATTGAATTAAATATGTATGTCCATTTATTTTTTTAAACAGTCATTCTTTGTATTTATTATAAAAATTTATGAAAACATTTAACGTTCACATCACATTTTAAAATATACCAATTTTATTGTCATGTATTGAAAGTCCAATGTTTTTTCCTCTTTCTTACCAACTTTAGAAGCTGGGAATCAGTTTCCATATGTATAGAATTTCTTTTATTTTCCCCTAAATTTATTATTTTACATTATTTTTAGAACAGATGAATTCACAAGTGCTGAATGAATTCTTTGAGAAATCATTAATTAATTAAGAAGCAGTCATATTAAAGCTTATATATGAAAGTAGTGCTCTTCATCTATATTAATTTAATTGAAATGGCAAACTACAATTTTAAAATGTCCATTTTTTTTTTGTAAATCCATTTATTCTTATCATGATGTAAAAGCCCACTGAATTTTCTGTTCATTTCAGCTAATCAGAAATGATTCTAAGGATTTTACTGAAAAGAAGAGTATTTTGGGAATTATTTTGGCTACTTTTTTCGGATCTTCAGTTTCAAACAAATAAAGAAGGTTTGTTTATTTGTTTTTAATACATATGTCTAGTTTCTTCCAATCTTAATGAAATTTTGTGTACCAGATTATTATAGTAAGAGAAAAGTTACTGTTATCATGGGATTTCATATAAAACTATTGCCATCAACTTTCCTATTTCTTAACGGAGAATTAAAGTTTGCAGTCTTTCTTGTGTTCAGGAGTATCTTCAAAAGGAAATTACTCAAAGTGGATAAGAATTATTTGAGAGCCTATAAAATTTCCTACATTTATTTAATCACTCTGACAGTGTCTTCAAGTAATTGAAGGTAAAAATTGAAAATTACTTCTGAAGAAGAGAAGTGGGGTGTGAATGGATTGTATGGTGAAACATGATTTATTCTCTCATGATCCTTAAATGTTTATGATAATTAAATGCCTGAGTAATGATGGGTTATATTGGGTTATTTTGATTGAAAACAGTCTACCAACAAAATATCACAGAAGTTGGAATAAAATATAAAGTTTCTCTGGGAATCATTACCAAGGTTGCAGCATCCTGTTTGCAACAACCATTAGATAAAAGGTTTCAAAAGAAAATTAATACAGAAGCTAAATGCTTACAATTCATGTGGGTGTTCAAACTGATAATTTTTAGTAACTCTGAAAGTAAATTAAAGAGGAAGAATTTTGTTTTTTTATAAAATCTCTAAATATAATCCCAAAATGTTAATGAGATTCTGTACACATTTTTAATTTGTAATCTCTCTTTCCCCAATTCATCTTTGAGAAAAAGGTTAAATAAATGACACACAATTGAAAGTAATTAAGTATTTCAGAAAGTCAGACAAGGGCTAAGTATACAGTTAGAAAGGGAATATTCTCAGTTTTTAAGTTGAATTCAATGAAATGTAAGCAATGTTTAAATAGATTCAAAATCAATGTTATACGGGTTATGTCACAATACTTTTATTATCTTGGGAAAAAATTGCATACTTTATATATTTTTTATAACAATTTAGAATCAAACATTTAGTTTAACTGATACAATTTAAAAATTAATTTATTTATGATATTGTTTTAAATTGTATGATTATTATATTTCTAAAAAAATTCTCATATTTATGATGCAGTGTTGTGAGAAAGATTTCAGAGACAACAATAACAACCACAACAACTTTTCTTTACTTTTTGTGTATATACACGATTGCAATATTCCCAGTTGATATGACATTGCTATAAAATAATCTCATCCATGTTTCATATTACTATTCTCCTCAATCTTGCAGCATCCTTGACAAGAGAAAAACAACAGAAGGACTTGACCATCTCAAATCTTTTCACATAAACATTGATGGGAAAGGACAATGCAAGCAACAAGAAGAGAACAGCAATACCAAACAAGGACAAATAATTAAGAATAACAGTGAACCAAAAAGCAAGCAACACTAAATTGTAGTACAAGATTAAATTGCACTTTGCAATAATCCACTAGTGTGTTAACTGAAGTGACAGATTTTCAGAAGAGCGTGCAATTCACAAAGAGGCACCTATCACCTACAACTATGAAGTATAATCTAAGAAATCAAATAATCTGTGTTAACCACAAAACATTCACCATAAAACAAATTTAAAAAATAGTGACATACCAACAGAGAGCAGCAATACTGGAGAAAGAGAGTTCCAGACCTGAACTGAATTTAATGCGCATTAATGATCAAAATTGAAGCAGCAGGCAGAATACAATTTAATTCAATGCAATGAATGACACTGCTTTCTCTGTATCTGGTTGTAAAATAATTGATCACCATAACTTATTTATCTAATTTTTAATTTCTTCAAAACATTGTTATACATATATAGAATCTTAAATATTTGCTGATACGGATATTTTCATAGTTCAGAAAGTTGTAATAAGAAGAAATTAATACTTTTTAAGAAGTGGTTTACATAAAAACTATGAAAATCACAGTGAGTATCATTTTCTCCAAGAGGCAATGCAACTGCAACTGTTATGTAAAAAATAAAGTTAGTCTAGCATATGAAATTGAAATGTATTATGCCTTCCAAATGAAAGCAGAAATAAAATCAGGACCAATATAAGCTTGATATGTAATGCTATTAATGAAGAAAATTGTCTTTACCATTTGAAAACATTATTTTATCGTGACACATGAAATTTTCTATTCAAATAGTTCTTTATGGAGGTAAAATACTTTAGGAAACAGCTTGAAGCAACATAAGTTTGTTTCATAATATTGACACCTAATGTGTATAAAAAAATGTGTTCAAAGTCCATACTCACTTCTTCAAATGTTCATTTTGAATTATCATACTATCCACTAACTACTAAAACATTAAAAACATTTTCCATGTAAATATGGTTAAAATTAAAAGGCATCTGAAGGTGCTTACTCTCCTATAGCATTCAAGAAGCATACAAGCTGCTGCTATAACACTGTTTATATGATTTTTTACATACAATTGCAAGATGGTAAGATACTTTTATCTGAAAATTTTATGTATACACATAAAATAAAATATTCATTTTTAAGAACAGAAGCTCTCTCTTCTTCTACTGCTAGCCTCAGATAAAGATTCAATGAAGATAAATATACAAACAGGAAAAATGGTGGTACTTAAGTAGATAGCTTTTGGGAGATTCTAGCATTACCTATTTTTACATTAATGCACTTAAATTACAAAAGTTATTCACAATTTATGAAGTGAATCATTGCCCAATTTATTATTTGTTTTACTTGTAGAAGGAAAGTCCTTAATAGAAAAGAAAATAGTAAGAAGTCATAAAGAAGAATATAAAAGATAGATAATAGATTCATCACTGGAAAATGAGATTTTAATTTCCAAATTTAAAAATTACCCAGTAACAGAGGCATAATTGCAGTTTTCATATTTTTTTCTATTCATCTTATTAAAAATAAGATTTTATAATCAATTTTAAAAGTTATAAACTCATTATTTATTAATTTTAATTAGAAGAGGAGTAAATTTCAGTTGAAGAAATGATAAAAAATGTTAAATCATTTTGGGTACTACCTTGCAATCATTTTAGGGTGAGCAGAAAGATTGATAAGATAAAGCAGGGGCAAAGAGAAGATAAAGCAGTCATTATTATCAATATAATAAAATTTGAATAATGAGTGAATTAAAATAGTAATTGTATCTCAACATGTCTCAAATGTTGATCCGTTCTAAAACTAATTTTTTTTGGACTTTTTTAAGTAATAGTAATGAGCAAAAACTGAATTCAGTGGGCCAAAAAAACAAAAATAGTTTTTTTCTTTATTCCAATGACATGAAACTTTTCTAATTATTTTCAGGATCAATACAATTTGGAAGAAACTTTCGGGAACAAACATTTACAACACGCTGAATTTTTTGTTACAGCATGAACTAGTTCTAATCTCCACAGTGCATAATGCTACAAAGCCTATTCACTAAATAAAATAATTAAAAACTTAGTTACTGAAACAATTAAAACTCCAAACCTATCAGAACTGATTTGTTTTACCCATCACAAACACGAAATTGAAATTTTACCTATCACAAACACTTGTGGAGAATAAGAAATACTGAAATACTAATATTCTTGTGGCAATTGTAGGCCTACATTTTCTTGCTAATAAGTACTTGTAGTACTTAATAATTTAAGTAGATCATAACACAAAATCAATGAAAAAATGTTGCATCTTTATTTTCTTCACTTTTATTATTTTAATATGATATTGAAGCTTTTCTTTGAACAAGCAGTACAGAGAAGGCTTTGGAAACAATTAAACTTCTTTGAAGAAACTTCATTTACAACAGAAAACAGAGTAAGTGCACGGAGGAATACATAATATTCTATGCATGGAGGAATATTTAATAATTCTATACTCCTCCATAGTAATATGTATGAGAACAAATATACAACTTGGCAGAAGTTTTTTTAATCCAAAGCTTTTTGAAAAAAAGAAATGAAATATTTCTTCCATTTTGAATGACTTGTAGTTGTAAGACAAAGACTGTATTTACCCAATATTTAACTATTTACATTGTATTTTCAATACGACTGTGAAAGCTTTTTCAGTTTGTTCTGATAAGTTTTTGAGTTTTAACTATGACATACGAGCAACATTATATTCTGAATTAAATATTAGATGATAATTGTATGCATATGATGTATTAGGCACAAATACATGTTAGAAGTGACTTTAAAACATAGGTATTTTTAATTAATGAAAAATATGATGTGTTAATTTTGTTTTTGACATGGTACTTGATCTAGGAATGACATGATCAGATATTTCTTAATACTACATTCATATGCAATGGAAACTTATAGAATTGTCAGTTAGAGAAATAGAAGGGAAAGAAAGGAAGATGCTGAAAGAGAGAAAGAGTGAAGTAAGAAGTAAGTTTAGAGAAGAAAAGTTAAAGAGACAGACTTGAAGGAACTAAGACAAGGGCAGCAATAAGAGCAATAGCAAGGGCATTAGCAACAGCAGAACTAGCAGCTGAGGCGGCAATAGCAGCAGCAGTTTTAGTAGCAGCAACAGCAACATGTGTATGCTAAACTCCATCTGGTATGATCGCCTTGCGTCATTTCATCTCTGCGACAGCACTAAGATGGGATGACCCCGCTCGGCAGGTGGGCAGGCAGCGCAGCACAGCAGTGGAGGCACACACACAGCCGGTGTGGAGTGCCAGACCTCTCTCTTTCCTTCTCCTTGTCCTTAGTCTCCTTGTTCTGATCACCATCCTCTAAGTCTCCATAACAGCCAATTTCATTAGCACATATGCTTTATGCATGAATGTTATAATCTGGTTTTATCTCTGTAGCTCTTAGCTGTGTCCACATTCTGATGTCCAGTTAGTTATTGAATAAAATTAAAAGAAAATTATTTTTTCATATTACTTCTTTTGTTTTACAGACAGTGGGTAATTATAACTGGCATGTCATTTTTGTTCATATAATGTGAGAAAAATGTCCAGAAAGTGGTTAATAGTAACCAAACATTACAGGAACACCGAGGTATCAACTAAAAACCAAAATGGAGGACATGGGGGCAACAAGCATTAACCAATCCAAGAAAGGATCAAACACATTGAATAAAATGAGAAATCACTGAAGATATGATTTCAAATTCACAATAAACACAACATTTCCTTGTAAAAAGAATTTATGAAATCCACCTTTTGAGCATTACTTAATAAGACAACACACATGACTGGCTGTTGACACCAAATATCCACTTTCACTACCATGCACACTTTAAAAAATAAACAACATTTATAATAATTTCAAAATACACTACTCCTGAAGCTCACATAAACTATTCTACATCAACTAAGTAGAGAAGAAAGTCTGCACACTGACAAGAACATGCCCATTGGTAAAAAGGTTGGAAAAAGATTGCATAGAAATATATGAGATATTTAAAAAAAATATTTTAAGATCTCTGCCATGTAATATTTTATTTTATTTATGGATAACTATTCAAAAGGAGCACAAAATCATAGATTTTTGCCTTGAAAACAAAATGTATTTTTGGTGAGCATTGACAAATGGGCTAAGTTCTTATTAATGTTGCTTCAATTTCTGACAACAAATAAAATTAAATATCAGCTACTGCAGAGAAATTAGTTTTTCAATATTTTTGTTGTTAAAAAACTATTATTCAAATTTTTGTTCTGGGAGGCTGCGTAAGTGCAGAAATTAATTCCAAAATTCCAATGAATTACATAATTACAAAATTTTGTGAAGATAACTCAGTCATATCATTTTTATTCTTATATTATTTTATGTTGAAATCAATGACATCTCTAGGTGCATGCTTGATGTGTTAATGTTTAAAAGTTAACTTCTTAATAAGTGAGGTTGTAATGTTCTAAAGTAAAGATTAATGAAGAATCAAAAACCAAGATTATAAAAGAATTAAATTTACAATTATTTTGACAATGAGCTGAATATGATAAGACTGAGAATATTAATGCCTCATAAGTGTAAACTGAGATTTCACTTCAACATAATGAGGAATTTAGGCATGGGAGGAATAGACAATGGCAATAATACCACTGAACCAACAATTTTTGCGAGTCATTAAATCTAATTAAATGAAAGTAAACTTCTGCAAGATGCATGAATGATCACATACCTACTTCCTTTTTCCACAATTAATACAGATTTTGCTTTAATTTTGTACTTCAAGCCGCTTAAAATTACGATACACATCATGTTGCCACCAAAAGGAAGTCTTACATGGATGCGCAATGAGCTTGCTAAATCAGAATGACTGAGCATAACTTGACAGCACACTATTGGGACCGCTCTGAAAAAAGTATTGAAGTTATAAAAACAAAGACGAAAATTATTGAACAGCAATATCATATTATAAGTGATGCAAATCAAATCATCAGGCTTCTCACCTATACTTTACATGATTTGTTTAAATGATTTTAATATTGTACGATTTTCAATTTCTTAAAATCTGAGGATTCCCATTACCAAAACCCTGTGCACGCCTATGATGAATTACAAGGTAGCTCTTGCAAATGATTATGAGGTAGCTGTTTTTGTGTCAGAATATTTACATAGCTCATTTTTCAAATGGCCTAGATCTGCATTGTGGATTCTCTTGTACTCCCTTGCAACGATATGGAAACGGCTCAGCAGATATTCACATTGTCCGGCGTCTGTCGAGCCAACGTTGGTCGGGTCATCTCGATCATCCAGCATCTCACAGCCGTCCACTCGCACATCTCTACGGACCTTCCCCAGCCTCAGAGCCCATCGCACGGGGTCCGGGCTCTGGGCGTTGAGGGGCAGGCGGGGCGAGGGCGGGGGCGGGGGCCACACAGCACAGAGAGCAATCGAAAGCGTGGGCGTTGGGGGAGGGGCGGGGCGGAGCGGCGGGCGGGCACTCACCTCTCGCACTGGCGGAGCGTCCACGAGGCGATGATCCACAGCGACACCATGAAGACGAGCAGCACGGTGCCGGGGCAGATGGTCATGAGCGTCTTCAGCACGAAGCGGGTGTTGAAGTTGATGCGGTTGAGGGCGCCGATGCTGCGCGACGACGCGTCCGTGAACAGCTTGCTGTGCAGCAGCATCACGCGGCAGATGAGGTAGAGGCGCAGGAACATGGGCAGCGACAGCGCCACGTCGTACGGCACCGTCACCCGCCCCATGCTGCCGCCCTGGTTCGCCAGCCGCGTCGTCCACTCGAACTTGTAGTCGCCCGGAATCGGGTGCACCGCGCAGATGGCCAGCTCCACCCCGATCTGCGTGATGCGCTGCCACGTCATGGCGATCCGCCAGTCGTCCGCGCAGTTGTCGATCATGAAGAGCTGCGCAGCAAGTACCGCGTGGTTGGCGACGGTTGCTGGCGGCAGGCAGTGGCAGTGGCAGGGGCTGCGGTTGGCGGTGGTTGGTAGCGGACAGTGACTTTTGGCCGGGGTTGGCATCAGTTGGGAACGGTTGGAGGTGGTTGGCGTATTTGGCGGCGGTTGGCAGATGGAGGAGGTCGGCTATTGGACACGGATGGTGGAGGTTAGTGGCCATTGGCAACTGTGGTAGTCCGCAGTTGAGGTGGTTGGAGATGGTTCGAAGTGGTTGGTGGTTAATGGTAGCGGTCGAGGGTCGGCAGGGTCGGTGACGGTGACGACAGCAGCGGCGGTGGCAGCGACGAGGTGGTGGGGAGGCGGCGATGATTTAGAAGTTTCTTCGTGAGTGACATAGTCTTTACTCTTGTTATTTTAAAGGGTTGCTGGAATTTTGCTAAGAGGAGGATACATTTGAACGAACGAAACGATTTTCAAACAAGAATGTGGGGGATGATCTTTAAAAAATCTTATTTTTCATACGAATTTCTAAATAAGGATCTTGTTTCCAATAGTTGTCAGAAGCCACCCTTATTTACTTCCTTCTAATATAACCATGAATGCAGCTTTTTATCTAGCATTTGAGAAAAAAATATAATTATTGATAACTGAACCTCACACTTTTCTGATTGAGATATTCACTCAACGTTTCTTAAGAACATCGACAATACTTTCCCTTTTGAATTCAAGATCAGAAACTTAATCGAGTATTTTTTTATTCATTACAAATTCACATTCGTCGGTTAAACAATGTTATTTCAATGTTATACATTACCTAATTAATAGTCGCATGGTGAACGTGGTGAAAATTTGTTGTAACGTTATTTAAAACCATTAAAATTTACCATTTATTTATAAGAATCAGAGATTAAACTTATTATTACTCCTTTTATCCAGTTAAATGAAGATACGCTTAAATATGCCGCATATTGATATGAATGGAATGATAACCGTATTATTTACGAAGGCGGTGTTCGAAAACAACATCACAAAAACGATATCATATAGCTATCACTACCAACTCTCTTTAATGATTTAAAGCAGGGAAAAGTGCAGAATTCATCCAAGGTGGCTCAGCCAGACTAGTTCCAATTAAGCTTGTTCTACAGCACATCGCACGCCTATGTTACTAGTAGCGAGAAAGCGTTAGCCTCCGCCACATGCGCTGGAATCTGAGGTTAGTTTACCTGCACCTCCAGGCCATGGTAGGCAACGATGAGCCCGAGGAGAATCACAGTTGAAACTGAAATAAGAGTCTTGAGCGCCGTTGAGAAGAACGAATCCTGAAACAAAAGAAATGTCACATTACTGAAAAATGTTAAAAATTTGATTTTTTGTTTATTTATTGCAAAATTAACACATAGTAATTATTCATTCATTTCGTTATGTAAAATAATATAAAATTTTCTTCTTGTTTAGCAGAAGAAATACGAAAAGATACTGTGACACGACCACTACTACCCCTATTTTTATAACTCGACATTATTTAATTTATTGGAGTGGCTAGCTCTAATTTTAATCGAAGTTTGGGCGCTTACATACTTACACTATCTTTTATTCGTGGGCTGAAAATAGCCGATCATGGTAGAATCGGACAGTGAAGGTTGAAATTTGTTAGGAAATGTTTCAACTCTTTTCTAATAAAAAATCAAATATTTGGTAATTTGTTTTAAAATTGTGAGTGACATGAAATGTCGACTTCGAAATTAATTTTATTTTCGTTTCTATAGTTTGACAAAAAACCTCTTTATACTTTCTTTAATTTTACCTATATTTGATGGCCATCGACTATCTATTTGGATAATGACAAATTTTTTATATCTTAAATTTATCTCTTCAAATTTAAAACATGTCTTGGCCTTGCTAAATTGATTATAAAGCCCTTTAACTTATTATCTATATTTTCCTTTACAAAGATATTACGGCACACTTGGCCTAGTGACGAATTCAGCGACTATTTCATATTTTCACTCTGGAGCTCTTCACGTTACCAACTAAAACAAAATATTTTTACATAATGCTCTGACGGCTAAAGCTCCTCCTGCTATCAAATATAACGTAGCTCTGACTCAAAGAAAAAGTGTTCATTTGCACCTACAGCCTCAGCCAAAGTTCACTTGTTTCATTGTTACTACCTCAACTAGATGAGCTCTTGTTGCCCCCGCAACCATGCATCTAGCCCTCTCTTGTCATGTCCACGATGTTTTGTGTTGTAAACTTTGTTTCCCAAAAACTTTCTAAATTGCCTAAAATTTATTTAACCAATAGTATATTTTCATCTTTCGATGCCCCGCATCACCATATCTCATTTTAATTTCTATCTCGAAGTAATTACTCATATTTTACTTGTTTTATTGCGTTAAGTTTTTTTATTTTAGAATACACAATCCCGAAAAGTATTTTGCATTCTCTCAAAACTGATGTGGAAATGAACGTTTAAAACTAAATCATTGATAATAATTTTTCATTATGCTCAATGTTCACCAACGGTTTAGATATTCATGGATCCAGTTTATTATAGTTCTTAACGTCATTAGACCGATAAACTGCAAATTACAGACTCGACTGAAGTTTACCTAGACAATAGACGAGGTTTGTAACCACCCGAGTCTTATTTGTGTTATTGGCCGTGAGTCGTTCAACAATTTTCGTTATAACATCTTATTGTAATAAAAATACTACATAAACAATTCTTCTTGGAATAAGTGTTTTCGTACGAAATCTTTAGTCACAAATTATTTGTTTCGATTGTTCATAAAGGACGGTGAACTGTTAAATCTTTAACAGAGGGTCGGAGGTTAAATCTTTAAGGGTGATCTTTCTTTCCTTTAGTAGCGTTAAGTCGATAAAACAGAACAGTAAAACGAAAATTGTCAAAAATATTCAAGCCTTAAAACACCCCAAAAGTAACATAAAATTCTATAATCACAATAATTTCGCAAAAGTAATTATTTATTCGATGATAAAAATTTAATCGAAAGTCTTTGGAAAGTTTCAATCAGCCTTAAAAAATACCAGAAAAGCAAACAACATAAATAACAAGAATTAGAACTATCTTAACTTATTGCCAATCCAAAGAGAAAAAAGGTCTTCATTGTCATTGCATTGACAAATAATGACTTCTTGTTTGTAGAAAACATGTTGCAGTCCAAAAGGAAGGTTGTCAAAAAAGACGACAAGAATCTCTTAAATACTCGTACAAGCGTAATTAATTTGACCTATCAGTTGGAAGAATTTTTACGAATAGTTTAATTCAATACCAATAGATAAAAAACTACGTAGAAATGCTTAGTTATAAAATAAATTAGAAATATTTCTGGGAAAATGAAAAAAAACGCGATTAAGCCTTTTAGAAATAATTCAAATATGCTATTGCAGCGGCGACAGGTGTTTAAATTTAGACGAGCGCGCGGCCCGGCAGCTGCAGCGCGTGACAGCGAGGGGCGTGCGGGGCTGACGGGCGCCGGGATGTCGGCGCTCGCGGCGTCAGCGGCTGCCCGTCGCCTCGGCGTGCCGCCTCAATCCATCACCCCGACTCTGCTTTGCTGCGCCGCGCCGCCAAGTCATGCCACCGCACTGGCTAGGTCCGCCTGGACGCGGCGGGCTGGGGCACTGCTCGCGCCGCAGCGCCGTGACGAACTTCGCCTAGGCAACCCGTCGCACGCTCCTGTATTACGCAAACCGGTTGCAGCGTGCCCCTGCCAACCGTTCAGTGCGAGATTGAGGACCGCGAGGGAGAGGCGGTGTTGGGCGAGAATACCTAGCCCGATCACGCAGAAAACGAATGATCAACACTGTTATATTTGGTTCAGGCCAGCGGATGATTACTCTGATAGTTATAAAACTGTTGAGAATCTTCCAATCACCCTGCGAAATGTATTCTTTTGCCAGCATGAGACGAGCGTCAACAGATTTAAAAGTATCAGTTCAGTGAATGAAGTTCAAGGTTATTTTTTTATAAGATTTTTCAAATTTAGTCACCAAAATAATTTTTTAAGAATTGTAAATAATCATGCCGAAATGTATGTGAAAATATTAAACTGAATTCTCTGATTGATAAATTAAAGTTGAGGTCATGCACGTTCAAGGTAACCGGGCAGTCCATAAAAACCAAATATTAAAGCGCCTGCACTGTTCACTTTCTAAACTTGCAAAAAAATCTTTTATACAAACAAAGGAAACAACCAAGTAAATAATATTTCTTTAAACAGAAGTTTTGAAATGTACTTTAAAATATTTATTTGCTACTTGTTCAATTGCATTACAATTACATTTTTTTCCTTGAAATCTAACTGCATAAACATATTGTTTTCATGCGAGTATTTTCCAGTTGGTGGAATGCCAGGAATAATAGGTTGAATCACAGCCCCAACACAATGTAGCAAACGTTTGAGAAATTAATGCAAATCATTTTCACGTGTCATTGACAACTCTCCAAATAATTTAGGCATGCACGTCAAAATAATAGCTCACGCGACTGGAACAACTAACTGACGTTGAGTGCACCAGACGTAATTTATTACCATGTTTTCTTATTTTCATGTTTCTGAGCGAAATATGTAGTAATATGGGTGCGGTAATCTCGTCATCTGGACTGAATTAATTCACAACACTTGTTTCGAATTTATTGAGTATTTTTGTTATTTAATCTTCTGTAATTATTACTTCACATTGATTCTACTCGGAGAGATAGCTGAATTCTCACGTCATATACCGATTGTAATTCTCATTCACCAAATGAACTTTGGTGAATGAGACTTACTTTGCTGTCAGAATGTTGATCAAGCTGGCTATCGATCATTCTGTTTCTCCAAAGTTAATCAACAATCGGTAACGGTTACATTGGGCTTAATTGCACGCGCAGAGGTGTATTTTCTGTACACTGTCGGGCTTCGAAGACCTTGATTCTGTAATGTAGATACACTATTGTAAAATGACACGAAGAAAGGAAATTCGACTTAAACAAAATGTTGGTCTAAAATAAGTCTATTTTATTTTCATAAATACTTAATTCGATATTGATTGGCACTCCCCATGCAACACCTTCAAAGTAGCAGTTTGAAATATGTGTCGTTGTATGCGTAACGATAGACACTAGGACTGTCTACAGTCATTAGATATTGTTGCAGCTTCCTATAGGTAACTCATTACAGTAGTAATTGTTCCGGCTTGACAATATGCTGGTGGGCATCGAATATAAAGCATGGAAGTAAACAAGCAAACGGTGGACAGGGTGGTTTCTCTGGAGGGAAAAAGTGACAGCTTGAGTTATCTTCAAGAGGTCAGTGGCCATAAGTGGAGAGTAGAAGATCAGTGTTTCTTTGGGTATCAGAGTTCAAGACGGCATGGACTGTCTTGTAAAACTCAGAAGCACTGGGTATCCAGCAACTGCACGCCAACTAAACAATGCTCAGTGTGTCAATTACTCTACAAAGACGTACAGGCGAATCACAGACGGCATCAAGTTTATCACGGAAACCCTCCATACCTAGAGGATTTGAAGATGAAGGTGTGTGCACAATGGGTGTCCCATACCCTGACTATTGCTCAAAAAAAAGCGCGTGGAGATGTGTCAACAGTTGGTTAAACAGTACAGTTCAGATTAGCGGAGTTCTTTCGGCGTCTGGCCGCCGCCGCCGCCGCCGTCGCCGCCGTGTCATGCGGCATCCCCGAGAGTCCACACCCTCGATATTCGCCGAACCTGCCTCCCACCGTCTGTGCTCTATTCGACGCAATGAAAGAGGTCATGAAAGGGGTAAGGATATCATCATCAATGACAAACTTCATGCAGTTGCCCAACAGTGGCACCGGGATATATCCAAAGAATGGTTTGTTGCGCAAATACGGAGACTGCCAGAATGACACCCGAAGCGTATAGACATTGGCGGAGAATACCTGTAATATAATCTGTATTCGTTCGTTCAGTATATGGTTCCTGTGAATAAAAAATAATTGTGGTGCCAATCGTTTTTGAACGTTCCAGGTACCATCAAGGAAAAATGAAATTCAATGAAAGTCTATTGTGCAAGCAGCATTGATTTAATTTGCTTTATCAAGAGAAAGAATAATGAGGAAATAAGAATGGGAAGACAGGTTAAAGTGTAAGAAAGTTTCGATGGATTAAGAAAACTTCTCAATATACAGCAATCTTATTATAGTTTAAAAGCAATACTCAGTATAAATAGTCTAACCAGCCTCCTTATGAAGAACAAGGCACAGAGGGACTTAAAAAAGTGACAAGTAGATTTAATAATAAGTCATAACTTCAATATGATTAGAGGTAGTTGCAACTTAAAAGCAATAGTCGGCAATACTAGTACAACCCGCATTCTTATGAATAAAAGATAGAACGAGCTAAGTTAGAAGAAGAAGAAGAAGAAGAAGAAGAAGAAGAAGAAGAAGAAGAAGAAGAAGAAGGAATAGAGGCTCAGGGCATCAACTGACGTTACTGCAGTGCCTCTGCCCGAGAGGTTCTAAGTTCGCGTACAGACGGTGGCAGGACTTTCGACACAAGCTAGATAGCTAGGTCGCGTTCTGTAGCTGTCTGGAGGACAATTCTAGCTGCCGGCTGCTCTGATCGGTAGTTTTTCGAGGTTTCTCCTATCAAAACCAGGCGAATGCCAAAGCAGTACCCTAAGAAACGGGTCATGGACCGCGCGAGAGCTTTTCTTCCGCTTTCTTGTCTTATGCTACCCCTTACTTACATACACTTACACGCAGTACTCAACCACATATGCCGGAAGACCGGTCGGAAGCTTAGAGCCCGTCTCGGCCGAGGCGGTGCCAAGATGGTGGGAAATACCTGGTTAGGAAAACCGCGCTAGCCGATAGTAGGTCGGCGCTGGATCTCGCAATCCAGCGGGGGAAGATCACTGCCACCTCCCGAGGAAAAACATGCACTACACTAATGACCTTATCAGAAGACGCTCCAGAAATCACTGACAATCAATCATCAATCAAAGAAAGAATAGGCTAAAATGCGAGGGAAGGATGTGAAAAAAAGAAAAAAAAAGAATCTCCCGGAGGATGTTTGCGTGGGCAAGGGCGTCCCCGAGCGAAGCGCGCCAAACAAATTCCATTTGAGGGCGGGGCGCCGGCGCACGGCGGGAGCGGGACGCGGAACACGGGAGAACAGCCGCGCAATCAGCGAAGATTACTCGCCTCCCCACCCTCGCCTCCGCCTCCGCTCCCCGGCGCGCTCTCGATCTCCTCTCCGGCGCCTCTCCCGTTAACTTCATTACCTCTCGGGTGGCGACCGGCCTCGTAAAACCGGCCCCCCCACCCCGTCCCCGCCCCGGGCACGCGCACTCCGCTTCCGGTCGACTGCTCTCGCACGAAGAAATCGACTCCTGTCCGGCGCCCCTGGAGCACGCCTTTGTCTCTGCTACACGGTGGCTTCAAAAACGTCAAAAACGGGCAAAAATCAGTTTTGCGATGTTGTGTACTAAACGTATCGGCGCATATGAAACTAGTAGTGCTAAAAAGCACGTACTTCCTCGCCCGTACTTTCACGCAAAACTACACGAAAAAGTAATCAAATTTTTCGCAAAATTGCACATGACCTTATTTCAAAATCTATCTTTAAGGAACAGATTTCATTGAAGGAGAAAAATCACTATCTTCATAATTGTAATTGAAGAAAAGCGCCGAAATAATTTTGAATTTTTGAAATTTTAAAAAATCAAGAATTTTCAAATGAAAACTGCACCATTCACTTAAACATCCTCCACACTATCCAATAGCAATAGTCAATAAAAATCGATGGAGCCATTGTTTTCAAAATTTTGAAAATGTCCCCATGTTCATGTAAAGTAACCATCCAAAATTAAAATATAGGTTTCAAATTTAAGGGTCCACGACATCAGCCAGATTCATTTGGGAATATCAATTTTGGAGATAATCGGCTTAGTTGCTAGAGTTGTTGACAGACGGCGGACAAACGGACAGACAGGCCGACAAACGGACGGACGGACGGACGGACGGACGGACGGGCGGGCGGACGGACGGACGGACGGACGGACGGGCGGACGGAAAGACGTTTTTCCGTCATTCGATTTTTCGGTACCAAGGACTCAAAAAACATAGAGATTCTGGCTACACCACGTTTTATAGTATTTTCCCCCTAAATTTAGCAACTGGATTTATCCACTTTTTCGTTACCAGTAATACGAGTTTTGGCCCAGTTATACGAGTTTTTCTGCCAAATATTTGCCGTTTTTTTGCGCAACATTACATTTTGCTCTACTGCGTAAGCAATAGCAAGATAGTGAAAATCAGAGCTTCAAGTCCCCCATTTTTGTTTTGTTATTTATAATATTTTCATCTTTCATATTTTTTCTATTATTGGGTAGGGGTAAGGGCTCCGTTTACATGCCGATTTTTTTCTTCAAAATTCAGGCTATTACTCCGATTTTGGAATACACATTTACTGCCTCAGAATAATAACATTACATTCGACGTCGAGGAAATTTTATAGGAGAGCATTTTGAAAGTCTTTGTGTTCTTATAATGATAGTAAAATGCTGTTTACTCATAGAAGGTTTTTTACAAGTCCGATTTGAAAACTTATATGCGTTATATATCTAGGAGTAGAGTTTCAACATGTAAAAACATTTTTGCAAAACATTTGACACAATTTATTTTCAAGCATATTAAGAAATTTGTTCGAGGTCTTCACAAAAAGCTAGGTAACACCTGAGTAAAAACATTAATGAAGAGGAATACACGAAAATATGCGGAATGCCTACAGTTTACACAAGAGCTTTTTTCGTTATTGTCAACGTATCACCGGTAATACGAGACTAGATAAATGGTTGTCTGATATCTAATTTTTATATTGCATTCATGAACAGAATGAAGCATGAAAATCGTAAATGACCGACATTTTGCCAAAGAAATAGGAAAAAGTCACGCATAAATGCTTGTATATTGTAATAAAATTTACAAATGCTCTTTAATGTTTTCCAAGAACAACTTCAACAAATTGTAGTTCAGAAATGTCCTTAGAGCATTCCCATTTTTTGTTTTCATGCAAGGATAATTTATGATCGATAAGCACAATTATTGTGTTTGTGGTTTTATCGAAGGAAAACCTTTTGTCCGCTTTCCTCCCAACCCTGTAACACTGTAGGCCATTCCATTTTGCGCCCACGCACTCACTTCCGTGGTCCCGAGTTTCTCCGACTGCTCCCTGCCGCTTCCCCGGACGGATTGTTCCCCGAGTCAACAAAGCTGCCGCTTTCGGCTTCCTCATCCTGTCGCCGGATGTTTTTCTCTCAATGAACACCCCATCTCTGGACGGGCTCCCTTGTGTTCTTACGGCTCTTGCCTTTCCAAATCCCTGCACTCCAGAAGATAGTCTTTCATGCGCGTTTGATTCGCATCTTTTCCTTTAGGCTAAGCTCACTTCAAATATTTCTCACAATTAGAAAAAACTGAATTTCTGCTATTTAATGATGCCAGTTTTATCCATGAAAATAATGTTTCATCCCATATCTGAGTTATTTTTGCGCCTATTAGGGAACTTGCTTCATTATTTTCTCATCCGTACAATTATTTCTTGGAGTATACACGCAATTTCGATATTTTCAGAGGTAAGCTAACAAGGTTTAAAGGAGAAACATTTAGCGAATTTTGTTTAAATATGCGGATAGAAACACACGACAAGTGTACACTTCATAAAGTGA
Source organism: Gryllus longicercus (assembly GCA_038098605.1). Lineage (NCBI taxonomy): Eukaryota > Metazoa > Arthropoda > Insecta > Orthoptera > Gryllidae > Gryllus > Gryllus longicercus. The sequence goes on along the minus strand of JAZDUA010000003.1, from coordinate 6,169,376 downwards.
ACCGAAATTTATGTGATGTTTTTCTTTTAAGAAACCTACACTGCGTTGCCTTTTATACTTAACTTACGTTATCAAAATATTTTTTGTCATCATTAGTGTGCTATCAGTCAGAATCCTCAGAATTTATCATCTTTCCTTTCAGTCCTCTGTATTTAAGATACGTATTTTTTCCTCTGTTAATAGTTGCAAATATTTTCTTCTCTTTTATTTTTTGCCAGTCTTTACAATAACACTAATTTCTTATTTTTTGTTCTTTTTAATATTTCATCCTTAATCTTGTTCCACTGACTTATTGTTACCAAATTTGAACACGCCTTTCCTTCCGCTTTGACAAGGGGGGATTTCATTTCAATTTTGACTCGCAAGTTCATGCTCACTCCAGCTTCCAATCGATCTTATTGGCGTCTAGAATATTGCTTTCTTCTGTTAATCAAAATAAACGAAAGCGCCTCCTTAACTACTTTTCTTTGTGTTTGGGCTTAGTCTTTTTCGTTTTTTTACTACACACTCGGCCAAGAATTGGATTATCATTTGTTTTGTTTATTGTACATCGCGTTATCCTTATCTGCCCCTTTCTAAGCTATCTTCTTTGCAAATTGCAGTGCACCTTTTCGCCTTTCTTACACTGGAATCTCTGCTCTTCTCTGAATTTCGTTCTCTTCGTCCGGACCTTCATTTCTTTCTTCGAATTCACCTACTTCTCTGCTCCATTTTGCCTTTGCCCCTCCCTTCGCTCTTTCTCGCGTTCTCAAGATGATCTCCCTTCTTTATTACACTCCTCCTTCATTTTTCCGTTCCGTTTCGCGGAACAATCCCTTCTTTTCACTTTCCAATGCACTTCTCTTTCTTTCGTCCTATGCATTCACATCTTTCTGTTACTTTTCTTCCTTCATCTTCTCTTTGCCCCCGAAAGCGGGTGCTCTTTGCGGCCGACGGCGGCGTCGGGGACGGAGAGTCGCGGGCGGGGTGGGAGCGGGGGCGTGCCCGGGGGTGGAGGCGGGGCGGGGGCGGGGCGCGATCTAACGGTGGCCGCGGGCCCCGCGCGGTCTATGGGGCGAGAAATTGTATTTTCACGACTTTTTTAGAGCCGCAAGAAAGTCCGGATCGCTGAAAGGCAGCGAACGGCCGCAGACGACCGGAGCGATGGTGAAGGAGGGGAGGGGTGGGGGGGAGGGGAGGGGAAGGAGGAGGGAGTGAGGCGGACGACGAGTGCGTCAAATGCGGGGGAAGGCGGATTAACGCGGCGGTGTGGGGGTTGGGGGTGGGTGGGGGGAGGGGGCGTCTGGAACTGGCGCCCGAGGGCACAGGCCGCACTGAAGTGGGTCGAGCACCCCGCCCAGACGCCCGCCGCACGAGGCGGCCATGCCAGGCCTCGCCTCTGCCGGCGGCAGGGCCAACAGGCCAGCCGTCATTCTCCGGCAAATTCCTCCATCATATCGAGGGAGAAGAGGTTTCCAAACTGGTTGCCAGAGAAAATTATTTCTCCGCAGCGGGTTCAAATTCATTGAGGACTCGATTTCCAATTTGTTTGTTTACAGGTTATGTGCTACACTTCAACAAATTATGTGTTACTATGTAAAAAGTAAACATTTATCATAATCACCTTCTGGATGCTCCTGTCTCTAATTCTCTACTGCGTCATACTTCAACAGTAACAAATTTTACTTAATCTTCTTCACTTACAGTATCACCCTTTATTTTTCATTTTCCCTCCAATAATTTTTGATTACTTCTAGGCTGTCCGGGTAACGCCGCGTCGGACAATAATTTTTGATGTTTGAGCATCGTGTTTGAGGATTTTCTGTGTTCACTCAATGACGTATGCAGGGATAGCCCTGTGTCTAGCGTTCGAGATGTAAATATAGAATCTGCTCCCCTACATTTTGCAAAGTTTTTGCAGTTTAATTATTTAGGTAAAAATGATGAGACATTTTGAGAAATGAAGATTATTACCTTTTTAAAGGAGAGGCAGCGTCTATCCCTATATTAGTGATTCTAGAAAAAGCGATCAAATGAAAATGAAAATTCACTCATACGTTATGGTTTGTGAAGCTCATTCCAAGTAGATAGATTTGGATCGAGGAAAGACATTTAACATTATTTACGTCCGAGCTCACATTACGCGCATTTGAACACTGACTATAGCGGGTCACTATTAAAAAATCTTTAAACCGATACATTTTTAATATATAATATATTACTAGAAATGCAAATATTGTCGTAACTCAAATTACGACTCCTACAAATAGCGAAACTCTCATGCCGATAGTAGTATGTGTGTGAAATGGAACGTTTGTTCATGCTTCAAGGAACAAAATCCAGAAATAAACTTGACTTAGCATGGTGAGAATCAGCTACTTCGATCTTCAAAAAACCTGAGATGCTGAGCATACATTAAATTTTTGTATTCCAATTGTATACTTTTGGTTGTGCACTGTGAATTTGGTAATTGATTTAATTAACACGAATTCGGTTTACACAATCCGAACACCTTCAACTCTCCCCTCTCTGTCAACTTCTAGAATTCCGAGAGTTCAACAGGTTCTGCGCGTTCAGAGCAGATGTTCTTCGCTGTGAACCGAAGCGAAACGTTCACCTTCCGAAAACGAAAACTCATCTCTTTTTGTCAACTACCAAGTTGAAGAAATTTCCAAGCAACCTTCTAAACTTTCCGATTATCTCACAATAGAATGTGGCGCTTTTGCCCCTCTTTCGGATGTATGGAGAAAGAGAAAGAAGCAACTTCGCCAATCGATGCCTCGACGACGTCGCTCTTCCATCGCTTCGTCCACCCAGTTGCGAACTCTTCCCCAAATAAGCTGCTAAGTCCTCTTATGTACTCTGCTGCAAAGTAGACATATTTTGTTTCCTAAGCTGTTTCTTCTAATTCCCTCGGAGCGGCGACAAGCAAAACCTTCTTCCTTAATGGTCCGTGAAGTGGAAGCGGATGCTTTTGTGGGTGGTGACTTCGCAAGTGCCGCAGATACCGTCGCCATCCTCGTGATCACCACCGTCACCACACTACTATCGTCACTAGCGAAGTCAACCACAAACGTAGCTTCACGCCATCGCGAGCTTAATAGATATCAACAGTCTCCAGCGTAATTTTTTTACACAAGAAATTGTATTTCCCTCGACGTCACTGCGATCTACTACGCTTTATCGGTAGCTTGGCGACGTTCTGATAGAACCTCGGGAGGCTTTTGGCTTCAGGTGAAAGGTGACCTATTTTGAGATTTCGTCGTCCGGATCAGGATTGATATAGACGTTGCATAGTTAATTAAAGTCAGTGTGGTGGACAATAACAGAGAGAGCATTTTAAGATTTCTACACCAATCGACTTATTCTGGATTGCATTTTTCATTACATACGTACTATACAGCGTGAAAAATGTTTAAGTGTGATGTTTGAGATTAATATTAATCTAACATTAGAGCATTTGTACATTTTAAATAACAGGAAAAATTAACGGTTCACAATGAATTCAATTGTTTATGGATTATCGCTGCTCACATTTTTGCTTATTAATTGAATAATTATCTTCAGTTGCACTTTCTTCATCATAAAAGTTGTCCTAAAAGATTAATACAATATTGTCATTATTATTAGTTGTAATTGAGTCGTCGATAAAATTGTCGTAAAAATCGTCGATACAATCGCAGGCAGGATTTGAAGATTCTGTTTCATTTTGTTTCATTTTACTTCATCAGCATTTTCTGCACTTAAACGGCAAATCATTGCATGCACTCGTCTTTAATTTTCTATTACTACTGCCTTTTTCTTATCTCTACACAAGACACGTACTCTTTCATTTTCTCTTCGCAATGCTGTAAGTCTAGATAACATTTTAATGTATTATCAAACACTCCATATCTGTGCCTCCTATGTTTTTAAGATTTCCGAGATTTTAACCCTATTCGTTGAATCCTTACCAACATTTACTTCATCTTCAGTCATATCCATCTCATTTCGTTCGTACCGTCAAAACCTCCAATTAACATATCCTTTTGACCTTACCATTCCTTCCACTTGTTTCTCACCTTCACCTCTATCAACGTACGTCTCTACAACCAATCGCCTCCCCATTCCTTTGCACGGCCCCAATCGTCACCGCAGCCTGAAACTGTCGCCTCCGCGTTCAGTGGTCACCTCTTATCGCCTCTTAGCATCAACTGCGCCCTCTATTCGCTCGCCCGCAATCAGCGCTCGCGCATCTTCCCGCCTCTCGACCCCGCGACCCGGTTCGTGCGAGCGGGGAGAGGGCAGGGCAGGGATGGGATACGAAAGGGAGAGGCCGGGGAGCCGGGCGGGAGAAGGGGAGCGATGGCGCAGGGGAGTGAGGCACAGGGAGGCAGGGCGGGAGGGGGACGGGTCGCAGGAGGAATGAGGCGTAGGGGAGCGGGGCGTCGGGAGGACGGCGCGTAGTGGGAACGGGGCATAGGGGGTACGGGGAATGGGGGGCAGGGCGTAGGGAGAATGAGGCGTAGGTGAAATGGAGCGTTTATTGGGCGGGGCGTACGTAGGGTGGGCAGAGGGAAGAGGGCCAGAGGAGAGTGTGGCAGAGCTAGGCCTGGCAGAGGGGAATGTGGTAGAAGTTGATGGGGAGGGAGATGCGGGGCAGAAGAGTATGGAGTGAAGTGGGTACGGAGCGGAGCGGGGAGAAGGGAAAGGGAGCGGAGGAGCCCGGGGAGGTCAGCGAGCGTGGCGCGGCTAGTGAGGCGAGCGACAGGCGACGACGCGGGTCGTCGGCGTCGCGACGGAGATGGATGCGGCACCTCCCGCGCTTTTCTTGCGGCCGCGGCGGCGTTGACGGCAACGCGTCGGGCTTCCCCTGCCCCGAAGAAGGTCTGTCGTCTCGCCACCGCCCCCGCGGCCGAGGCGCTCGCGGCGGCGGTGGCGGCGACGGCGGCGGCGGCCTCGCGTCTCCATGGCGACAGGTCTGATCGATGCGCCCTCCCAGCCGCCGCCACCGCCGCCGCCGCTGCCGCCTCCGACGGTCCATTATGGGGCCGTCAACCACGACGGGGACCGAACAACCCGCGCGCGTTCGGGACTCGGCCCGAGCCCCCTGCCTCCGCCCTCCCCCGCGCCGCTTCCGACCAGATCCGCCCGCCGCGCCGCGCCCCTCTGCCCGCTGCGTGCGCGGTCGCCGGCGCTGCTGCGGGAGGGGGCGGGGCCCGGCGCGGAGGAGATGAGAACGTGCGCGGCTGCGGCGGCTGCGCCGGCAGGTCGAGGCGGAAGGGGCGGTGAGGCAGAGGAAGATGAGAGGGAACACGGCGGCCTGGGCGGGGTGAGGGGCCAAAGCGCGGTCTAGGAAGACGAGTGCGTCCGTGCACAGACGGGGTCGAAGCCGGGGGGCCGAGGGCGGTGTCACAGGAGATGAGAGGGACGGAGGCGGCGTGTGAGGGGCGGGGGAAGGCGCGGAAGGAACCTCGGGGGCAGGGGCAATGCGGTTCTGGGGTTGTGGGGATCGGGATGAGCACGGCGGAAGCGGAAGAAGGGGCGAGGTCTTGCACAGAGACGGCGGAAGGCGGTTGGCAAGGGGGAGGGGGCGGGGAGGTGGCGTGAGCGAGGTGAAGGGTGAGGGCGAGGGCGAGGGCGAGGGCGAGGGCGAGGGCGAGGGCGAGGGCGAGGGCGAGGGCGAGGGCGAGGGCGAGGGCGAGGGCGAGGGCGAGGGCGAGGGCGAGGGCGAGGGCCTGATCGGCGGTATGGGCGAGTAAATATGCGAAGAAAGGAAAGGCGTGGGCGAAAGCGAAAGGATGGGCGACGTGGGGGTGGCGAAGGGGGACGGGCGAGGGCGAGAGCGCGGGCAGTCGGTCGGGAGGATCTGGGTCGAGGGACGGGGTACACAAGAATAGATTACGGGCGAACAAGAACGCAGGAAGCTTCGTCCAAAGCGCGTCGCCAGGATGGCTATCTCGGAGACAGTTTAAAATGGAGCAAATTCGATTTCTGCTTCAAAGACGTGGGAGATTGGCCACACCATGTAATCCAGCAACAATGACTCAATTTTAGGACATACAGAGAAAGAAAAAAAACAGACAATATGTAAACATTTGACATATTAAATTCGAACCTGCTGTACCTTTGTTTGATCTTGATCCAAAATGTGCCACTGACTACGATCATACTTCAATTAATACTCTTTTGTACTATAATGATTGTCAATTTATACATAATTTTTGTTTTGATTCAACTCTAGCGTTCAATGATATAAAAATAAAATTACTTACCTGTATCCTTTAACTCAATTTTATCCCATGTTCCTACACATGAACTTAGAACAAGCAGTGTTTGAAAATATTCCAAGGTATATTTAATGCATTCGGTGCTGTAGAAACTCCAAAGAGGTTCCTTTATGAATATGAAAATCCGATTTCTCTTACACCGTCTCGCAGTAGTACTTAGCATTGAAGAACAGTGGAGACGCCGGCTAAGTAGCAGTAATAACAATTTCGTGCGGGTGGTCGTATTCACTCTTGTGTTTATGTGCTAAAACCGAAGTGTGCGTTCCAAGAAACTCTTACTTGTATGTGCACGCAAACAAAGGTGCTCAATGTGCCAATATCCTGATGCTATACATTTTTTCTGGTTTCAGGGAAAGTTCATTACATAAAATCGGCATGTTTTGAACACTACCCTCGTAAAAATTTCTCCTGCCCCAGAGGTAAGAAATGTCAAGTTTCTAGACTCAAAGCAGATTCATAAGAGATTCAATAGAGAGCGAGATCACAAAAATGAGAACATTTTTTTCTAATAGGCATTTTTTAAACAATTTAAACAATCTCATTGTAATTATTTCAAGCTGTTTGAAGACAATTTTATATATTTGATAAACAATTATATTTTTCTGATTTTACCTATATAATTATCCAAAAGGAGGAACTATTAGCCTGAACGTAAGAGATGAAAGCGAAAATATTGTTTAAATAAAAAAGAGTATATATTTCTATTAAAAAAGCTAATACCTGAAATACAAATAATACTGTAATACTCATTTTATCCACTACACCTTTTCAAGTTTTCTAACAACACAGAAATAAAAATATTTTGTATATTAGATTTTTAATTCACATTGTTCGCTTTCTATAATTGTTCTAAGAACGCAATTTCGTTCTTCCTTGCAACTTTTTCCCATCATTGCGTCGGCCTGCGCTGAGGCAAATGCTGCCGTGTCTCGAGGTTTCGTGCTGTTGTCTGACCTCTATCGTCTATGTAGCGCCGGCGGAGTGTTAAGAGCCCTGCGGAACTCGCGCGCACAACATAAGCCGATTGTAAATGGGGAAGCCGAGACTCGCAGCGGTGGAGGTCGGGAGGGGTGGGGGAGAGGGAGGGGAAAAGAGAAGGGGAGAGGGGAGAAAGGGGTTGGTCTGTGGAGTGGTCGCCGGTCGGGAGGTGCAGTGGGCGCAACACGAAACAATACACACACCACTACAAAGAACGGTTATTGTTACGTCATTCTGTCAAATAATGACAATTCACATTATTGTTAATTTAGGATGACATTTTATTACAATAAACATGATCAAGACTAAACATTTATTATAAAAATATTCTGACCATTTAAAAAAAAAACTGAACCTCGGGTCATTTTCAAAAATTGCATCTCGAGTTCAGAATTCTAAAAAGACTTTGTAAAAATATTGAGCAACATTTCATAGAAAAATGTCAATATTAAAAGTAACTACAAATTCAGATTTTTGTTCTAATGTATATCTTATTCAGTTCATGTAAATTTGAGAAAATGATATTAGAAAAATCAGGAAACATGATATTTTAATGAATACTTAATTAAGAAACAAAATTAATATTGCGATGTAATGTGTCTAAATATCATGAGAAGTTTTCTAAATACGAAATTACAATTAAGTCAATTATCGTTAGGAAAGTAATACTTGCTACCGTATGTAACTGACATGTTGAGTAGTTTGAAGTAACTCTATAGTCTATTTCAATTCTGAAAACAGGTTGTTTGGCATTTCGATCATGAAAATCTGTGGATAGGTTCAAATGTTGAGAGGAAACTTCCTGATGTGAAGAGCACATTATTCTATTATTCAGTCCAGCAGAAATATATTCCAATCATTCTATATAAACATCAAATATGGCTGAATGGGTATGCATAAAAACAATAATCACACGCTAATCACTAGGCAGCCGCTACCATTTCATATTATCGGAATCGGCAATACAAGAAATTGAAACTATTTAATAACGTTACGTTAGCAGGCACGAACATTATAAGTGGCAAAAATCTGTGTTATTAACCTTCCTTCTGATACGTAAAACAAAAGGTCTACGTATATGTACGCGGACGACATAGAGTATCATTCGCTTAAAAAATCCTCTTTCCGTCCCCGCGGTTGTAGGCAGCGCCGGAGCCAATCTGTTCGCCGTCGCCCCAGGAGCTCGCTTCGGTGGGAGGCGAGGGCGTGCAGAGCAGGGGTGCGAGCAAGGAGGCGACAGTGCAACCGCGAGCAAACGGACGGGTTCGGCGCGGATTGGCCGCGGCGGAAGTAATGTTCTGCAAAGACGAAATGGAAACAGTCGGGTGGAGGGGTAGTCTACGGCGCTGTGGTGACGGGACAAGGGATTAAAAACTGGGAACAAGGAAGTAGCAAGGCGGAGGCGAGACTTGGGAGCTAAGGAGGCCGCATGGGTAGTTGGAGGTAGATCGAGAAGAAGCGGGAAAGACAAAGTTGTGCAGCGTCGCGTAGACAAACGACAGGGTCAGGAGCAGGGCTTGTAAGCGAGTCGAGTAAATAAAGTGGCGACGGAATTGCGTCGAGGTCAGATCGTGGAGGTTTTGTTGTGGTTAAGACAGAGGCAGCAGTGCATTGAGGATGAGACGATGGGTTGATTAACTGATTGTTAGTGATTCCGGGCAAATACTAAGCTCATTAGTCCCGTAAGAGTAGTGCGTGTTTTTTCCTCGGGTGGTGACGGTGGTGATGGTCTTCCTCCGCCTAATAACGAGATCCGGATCCGATTTTCAGTCTGCTAGTGGGGTTTCCCCAATCAGGTATTTCCCACCAGCGCGGCACCGCCACAGATGGACAAGCTCTAAGCTCCCGACCGGACTCCCGGCATGTGTGGTAGTGTGATGCATTTGAGTGTGTGTAAATAAAAGGTGAGAAGAGGACAAATTTCGCGCGCGGTCCGTGCTCCCGTTTGGTAGGGAACTGCTCCGGCATTCACCTGGTATTGACCGGAGAAACAACGGAAAACTACCAATCAGGGCTGCTAGAATTCTCCTCCAGACAGAAACATTGCTATCTTGGTAGTATCGAAAATCCTGTCATCGTCTGGACCTCTCCATCAGAGGCACTGCAGTTTCATCAGTTGATACCCTGAGACATCACTCCCGGTTGAGATGGTGGATTCGGCGGGCAGAGAAGAGTGTGGTCTCACGACTAGCCGAGTGAAACAAGGGTGGAACAACTGAGTGATGATTTGGTGGATAGAGGGGGGAGGAGACGTTGGGTTGGGAGACGGTGTTGCGGAATTATATTCGGGGACGTTGGGGCAAGACGCTCAAGCAGGGCGGGACGGCAGGGCAAGGTGAGGTGAGCGGGACAGGGGGGGGGGGCGGAATGTGTGACGAGGAGTTGCGGTTTCCTGAGGAAAGCGAGTGCGGTGCGGGTCACAGTGTCAGCCCCTACGCCGAGATAGAGAAGCTCAGCCCTTCCCTTGCCCCAGCTCGCGACCTCTTTCGCTTGCGCGGGCGATGGCGATGGGCGGGGGCGATGGGCGGGGGCGATGGGCGGGGGCGATGGGCGGGGGCGATGGGCGGGGGCGATGGGCGGGGGCGATGGGCGGGGGCGATGGGCGGGGGCGATGGGCAGTGGCGATGGGCGGGGGCGATGGGCGGGGGCGATGGGCGGGGGCGATGGGCGGGGGCGATGGGCGGGGGCGATGGGCGGGGGCGATGGGCGGGGGCGATGGGCGGGGGCGATGGGCGGGGGCGATGGGCGGTGGCGATGGGCGGGGGCGATGGGCGGGGCGATGGGCGGGGGCGATGGGCGGGGGCGATGGGCGGGGGCGGCTCGTCCATCTCGCGCGACGAGCTCCGTCTGCTCGCTGCCCAGCGCTGGCTGCAGGGCCCGGAGGACGGCCCACGTTGTGGAGCGAGTGTCGGAGACTGAGAATGAGTTCCTGTCGGTGACGAGATGTGGTGAAGGGAATCTCATGTGTTACGTAGGTTCTACAGTTTTGAAGTTCAGGCTTTTCTAATTCACTATCTGTCAATATCATTATAATCGGTCAAATCTCCATTGGATTTCTAATTTGAATGTTGCTTCAGAAAATGCTTGTAGGAATTATCATCACATATCTTTAAAAAATTATGATATCATGTTTCTGCGAATACTATCTGATACATTTGTTACTAATCATTGGTATTATGCTAATTGCTATATGAAAATTGTTCAAAACCGTCGCAGTCCCTAGATTACTCTTATGACAAATCTCAAAAATTGCATTGAAGTAATTGAGCCCAATCCATTATATTTTCACTGATTACCTAAAAATTACCAATCTGACTAACTGCCTGTCTGAAAGAGAGAACTCTTCAAAAAGTAAATGTGACATAAGGTTGCAAATGGAAAAAATATATTTGTAACTTCACATTATTTATTAGTAGTTATTCAGAGGTAAATTGTTTTAAAATGCTCATAATAGGAGGGACATATGTTTGTAAGTGTGACTAAAACATTGAACATGAAGTTCCTAGATACACGTCTCATATAACAAGAAAACAATGTTACAATGAAATGAAATTGACAAGAAATTATAGTAATTTTGCCAAGCACTGTAAACCACTAAAATTTTCATGTTTCCACGATATTTTGTGAATTCAATTTGGTGGTGCCAGTACACATATTGTGGCATTTCACGAGGACGAAAATAAAAAATAATAATTAACAACGAATAAAACGATTTTTTAAAATAAAGAATACAGCAAATATGTTTCAGGAATTATTTCAATTTCAGTGTGTTATTTACATAAAATACATTGTACTTTTATTGAAGATGATTATTATTTCGTATCTCCATTTGCATTATTTTTCTACATTGTAGTGTCTCAATATCTTTGATATTTTGAAAGGCACAGGTGTCTTGAAACAAAAGAAATTAGAATAAGCAAGTGGAAATTACATACGACATTCTCATTGGAGTGGGAACCAGAAGAACATAAAATATCACATTACTCAATTGAATTATGTTAAGAACTAATCGTTGTTATACATTTTATCGCGGTTTGCGTACCATATATCATTATGCACGCTGCCGTTTGCATAATGACGTGAGGGAAACATGCAATAATTTAGAAGCAAAAATGTTACTGTTTTCAAGACATTATATTTATAGAATTATGGAACGGTTTGCACCTCATCGTTGTCAAGAAGCCCCGCTAGATTACGAGGATTCCAAAATCTCCCTTAAATTCCGTCGTATTTGTTAGAATATAAATATTAAAAGCCTTTGCTTCAAGACGGCATGTTAAACGTATTCCAATATTAGGATGTAGCTAAGTAACTATCAGTAGCTACAAATAGAATATTAGTAACATTAGCATTTATGTTGTAACAGTTAATTACGATGTTTCAGTTTTGGGATTTTACCGATTATTACTAAGGACGAACACTGTACCCTCAACGGGAACAAGCAGGCAGTACATCGGTTTGATCTGATAAGGTTCGTCGAAGTTAATAATGAACATCAGGATAATGGGCCAACGCGGCCAACCAAAGCGTTGATAGGTGCGATGCGATCGAGTATGTAGATTGATAACACAAACGAAATAGGTGGCATTGTTGAAATCGTCCAAAAAAATCGGTTGGATCGACGTGGCAGCGAGATTGAAGGGGTGTGTGTATCAGAAGGCTGGTTAGTTGACTGATTTCCTAAGGTCGTTTGACGTCGCGGATGAGTAGCTCAACATACCTAGGAGGGACGCGCAAAGAAGTTTGACATTGAGTCAACACAAATACCTATAACCGCAATGGGAACTAACTTGCAATTGCGTGGGCGGTAGACAGGATTGAGGTGATGAGGTCTGAAAGCATTTTACACACGAGAGGAGGTCAACGAAGTGGATAATGTAGTTGTGGAGAGTGAGGTCGACGAGGTCGACGGGACCAGTGAAATCGATGTGGGCGTTGAGGTCCGTGGTTATAACAAAGGTCAGCAGAATTATCGAGGTCAGTGGTTTGGGAGGATGGGATGTCTGGAGTCGGCTCACGGATTCGTAAAGGTCTTTCGATATAGCAAGTCAGTGACCACACACGCAATGAAAAAGATCTGACTATACAGCGTTGGTAGCCTAGGAGAGAGGTACACTTGATCACATTTCTTGAGGAGAAGTCAACTAACTGAATAAGAGAGGTGCCAATTAAGGCCAACTAGACGCATGAAAACGATGGGGTCGTCGGGTGTTTGAAGCCACTGAGATCCGTACAAACAAAGAGTCTGATGTGTTTGTGTGTTGGTCATTGGTGATCGCGGGACAGTGGCACAACAAATATGGTCAGGAGTTTGGGAACGCACAGGGTGAGAATAGGAAGGGCAGAGGAGACGGGGAGCGATGGGGGCGTGAACGGATGGAGGGCGGCAGGGAACGGGCAACACGAATCGGAGGGCGGGCATTAGACGGGGTACGAGAATCCGGAAGCTGGGCACTAAGGGCGGGGCACGAAGGGAGGGAAGCGGGCACGGAAGTAGGTGTGGGGTGAAGGAGCGGGAACAGGGGGAAGGGAAATGCAGTGGGGACGCAAAGGGAGAAGCCGGCGAAGGAGATGGGGGTGGGAGAGAAAAGCAGGATACCGGGCAGGATGCAGATACGAGCGATAGGGACGACTGGTGCGAACGGGGAGGGGCGGGGAGGAAAGGGAAGGGTGGGGAGGAGAGGGACTGGATGAGGCGAGTGCGGGCCGAGACATGGCGGGATGGGAAGGGACAGTTCACTTCAGTTCGGATTAGTTCGGGTCCGATCAGATAGGGTCGGATCGGGTCGGGTCGGGACGGGTCGGGTCGGGTCGGGACGGGACGGGACGGGTCGGATCGGGTCGCGTCGGGTCGGGTCGGGTCGGGTCGGGTCGGGTCGGGTCGGGTCGGATCGGGGCGGGGCGGGGTAATCCTGGCCGGGGAAGGTCGTGGCGTGGCGGGGTTGGTCGGGTCGGGTCGGGGCGGGGCGGGGCTGTGCGGTGCGGGACGGGGCGGGGGGGGTCAAGGCGGGGTGGGTCGGGGTGAGACGGGGTGGGGTGGGAAGGAGGGCGGTGAGAAATAGGGGGGAGTGACATGAGGCGGGCCGGAACAGGGCTAGACAGCATGGGTCGGTTCGGGGATGGGGCGGGACGCGGAGGGTAGAGACTGGTCGGGGCAAGAGGAACCCAAGTGGCAAGAGACGGCGCGGAATAGGAAGGGATGGGATGGAAAGGGACGGGGTGGCAAGGGGCGAATCGGAAAGGGACGGGATGACAATGGACGAGGCAGAAAGGGACGGAGTGGCCAGGGGGAAAGGCGAGTGGGAGGAAGGTAGGGGCGAGTGGGGCTGCGAGTAGGGCCGAGAGACGAGCGGCGAGCAGTCGCCGGTGCGTTGAGAGAGCGAGTGGCGAGGGGCGGGGGGCGGGGGGGGGGCGCCTCCATTTGTCACGCCCAGCCGCCCCGCGCGGCCTCGCGTCGCCGGGCGCCGCCCAAACGCACTCGTCGCCGCAGGCCGCGCCTGACGGCCGCTCGATCAAGCCCCGCCGCCCGCCCCCGCCCTCGCCCCCGCCTCCCGCCGGATGTTCCATGTTTCTATAATCCCCTGTCACCTCCCGGCGGCTCGCAACCCCCTCTGCACTGGGACATCGCGCCTGAAACGCCAAAAACAATTTTTGGAGAAAAGTGATGGCATTTCTTAATTTGGTGACAGTCTATTTCGTACTTTATTATAGTTTCTTTCTCGAATAATGTCTTAACTCCACGTTTTTCATTTCTTTCCGAGATACACGTTCTCTTGCAGGGCAAAAATGCAGATCATTCCCAATGAGTTCCGAAAATTCTATGGCAATGTCTTTTACAACTACATTTGTTCTACCCCGGATTTCCTTTTTTCAGATTTTTATCCCTTAATTTTTGAAGATATTAAAACTTAACAATCTCAGTATAATTTGTGTTCACTTCTACTTCTGCAATTGCTCTATTAAGAGTTTTGTACACAAGAACTTTCATTCATTCTCTAGCATATTGCACAGTTTTGTTTTCTCCATATTCACTTGAAATTCTTCAAGTTTAATAAGTTCCGAGGCAATACTGTTCGTAGGTTTTTCGAAGTTTATTTTAAAATAAATAGATTCTAAATTGATATCAAGCTGCAGCGCGATTTACTTTATAATTCAATTGTTCACTTGAAGATGTCAACATCGGTGTTGGCAACGTCTTGAGAGAAAATTAAATCATATTCAATTAAAAATGACTTTCGGTATTGATGTTTAATCAACGCCACTTACATTGATCGATTTAGGAGGCGTTGGTTTAATACCCGGCATTATCACTAAAATTTCAGCATCAAAACACAAAAATACACTGTTTTGGAAATTTGTTTGAATCTTCTGGCAGGATCCGAAAAACAAATGATCAGTTTCTCGTCAGCGCCCCGCAATTGTTTGTCGGCAGCTGCGTCGAATGTCACCATACGTCTCGATTGGTGTAGAGAATGTGGTTTAGCCGCGAGTGACGGAATCACACACATCTGAAGAACTACTATGCTGTGAGTTACGGAATTAAAGCTAACACAGTGGCAAGAGGACATTCTACTTTGAAAGCATTAGAGGACGCTCTATCGAGGGATATTTGTGGCTACCCTGAAGTAGAAAGATGAAACTGCCGTATCTCGTTTGATCATATCATGTTCTTTTGAAGAATAAATCTATATTTACCTTGGCTTCAAGCTCTTCCCCGGAAAGCCTCCGAGAAGCAAAAAACATTCTGAAACCGGTGCGTTTCTTTCAAGCGAGTCGCAGCTTCGTATTCCACTATGTTTCCTTCTTCATTTTTTTACTCGGACCGCGTGCTGGTCTCCCCGAACACACTGGGACCTCTCGGGCGGCCGAGCGCAGTGCGTCGCCCATTCGCCCATCGCCCACTCGGCGGGGCGGTCACGAGAGCAGTAAAACGTGATTCGGAAGCTGAGAGGAGAACGGGGCCGGCGGGCGCCCCCCTGAGAGCGGTCGTCGCCTCGCGGCGCGGGGGCTTTTCACTTCCGCCCACCCGTTCAGCCCCCCGCCCCGCCCCGCCCCAACCCGGCCACGCGCACGCCCGGCCGCCCGATCACCCCGCCTCTCCCTTGCCACCTCACCCTCCCACCCGCTTTCTCCATTCTCCCGCACATCCCACCTTCCACCTCACCCCTTCTCCAGACCATCCGATCACCCGCGCACCCTCTTCGCCGCCTGCACGCTTATCACCCTTCCCCCTCTCGACCTATTGTCCTTCGCCCCTCCCCTGGCCGTCAGATCACCCTCCCGCTCAACCCCTGCCCCACCCCCGGCCACGCGCTCACCCGGCCGCCCGATCATCCCGCCCTTCCCTTGCCAGCTCACCCTCCCAGCCGTACGCTTACGACCGCCCGATCACCCACCTCCCCTCTTCCGCACACCCCTCCTCCCGCCCGCCACGCCCTCCCGCCCGTGTGCCCCTCCCCCGCCTCACCACTTCTCCAGACCTTCCGCTCACCCGCCCGCCCTCTTCTCCGCCTGCCCGCTCACCACCACTCACCTATTGCCCTTCGCCCCTCCCCGGGCCGCCCGCTCTTCTTCTGCCAATCTGCTCACCCTTCCACTCCTTCGCCCGCCCCCTCCGCCAGATCACTCTCTCAACCTCCACCACCATCCCCCGGTCGTCCGCCCGCCCCTTCGTCCGTTCGCTCACCCGTTCACTCCACCACCCTCTCTCTTGATCTCAGGTCCGCTCACCCGCCTTCCCGCTCTCACTCACGCACCTGCCCGGTGGTCGGCATGCCCCCACCAATTCGCTCACCGACCCTCGTCCGACGATCGGTTCACCCGTTGGCCGCACCCTTTACTACTACCCTTCCCTTTCGCTTGGTAATTCCACCATGTCACCTCTCCGCCTTCTCGCTCACCCAAACCCCTCCCACTAGCTCGCTTACCCCTTTCCTCACCTGCCCGCAAGCTCACCTGTCCCTTCGCACGTCCACCGTTCATGTGTCCGCACGTCTGTCCTCACAGGACGGACTCTTACACAGGGCTCAAAGGGGGGACCGAAAACGGCGTAGCCAGCCACTAACGGCGTAAGTTACTCGAGCTGAGCCGCATAGAAAGGAAAAAAACTGTTCAATCTGCATTTTTTTTTCTGAATTTCGATTGACTGCGGTAGCCTCACCTGCCTGCCCTCCATCACCGGCTCTCTTACCTGGCTGCCTCATCTCCCATACGCTGCTGTCGGCTGAATTCTCCGCTGCCATTCAAGAGAAGTTGCCAGACCATCAGTATTGGTGACAAATGATGCCTTTGGAGGCTCGCCACACGCAGAGAGTGCCAATTACGAGGCATCAGGAGGTCGTTGAAATCCTTAATTGCAGGAGGTCGTTGAAATCCTTAATTGCTCTCAGACCTGTCCAGCAATTCGTCAAGTCAATGACGCGCAGTCGGAGGGAGAGAAGATGGAATTTCGGAAGAAATCGCTTCCTCTTTGCTTCGCAAACTAATTTCAAGAGATTTCTCTATTCTTAATATTTTTATCCTTTGGAGGCTACCACTTCCTTATCTTTTACGCGCAACGTAAATATGAAGCGTTATCCGCTCAGCAAATGATGCTTCAACCTCCACCACCGTCTCCCGTCGCCCGCCCGCCTCCTTATCCACCCATCAACTTTCGCCCGTCAGCTCATCCGTGCCCCCTCCCGGCCACCTGTGACCTCTTTCGTGGAACAGCGATATTTTATAAGCAAGTCCTTCAAAGCATTACTCATCCCGGTTGCTCTATGCTACCGAAATAACTAACGCTTTGGATAATTCCTTGGGTAACGAGATTTAAGTATGAACATTAATCTGTTCGCAAGATTAACTATTTCGGAAGCTTTGATGCAAGAACAATTGAGTCTAAGACCTATATTCAGTTCCTGGGCAGAGTGTCTACATTTTTGAACAATATTCTTCTTGTTCTCTTCTCAATTTTAGAAATAAAAACACAAACAATTACACTTTTAAATTTGTACTCCAGTTAATATCATTATTTCTTTCTTTCTTTCTTTCTATAGTTTTGCCCTATCTTCAATTAATTCACGGACGGTAAACGTGGGGCAGATTTTTGATATGATTCTATAGAAGAACCATGGTTCTAACTCCGTGTTTGTTTAGTAGACATTAATTTCCCTCATTGTCATGTATTTATTATCCCCTTTACTTCTCTACCCTCGTTAATATTATTTTATCTTTTCTATTAGATCCCCCAATTTGTAACACAATTTAATGTTCTCCTTTTCTCTCATAATTAAATTTATTCTTTATTTCCTTATGATTATCTTTTTTACTACTCTTTTCATGTTATTAAATATTTTTCTTTTTTCTTCTGTTAATATTATTCACTTTCATTTATAATTTTCTCTAATTTATCTATTCGAATAAAATTGATGTGTGTTTGTGATTGCGAAATAATTGTCATTTTATAATCTCATAAGCTTATTTTAAAAAAAAGAATAAACCAATTCAATTATTTTTACAAATTTTGTCTGTACGTTTGTCCGGGGTAATGTCTGGAACGGATAAACCGATTTCGATGCAGTTATGACTGAAATTTAAATATTTTGTTTGGCATAAAGTAGACTACTTTTTAAATTATTTTATCTTGTACAAAGAAGATTTGTTTGTTTGTGGTTATTACAACTCTATCATTTTATTCCCGTCTTAAAAAATGTACACGTGATCTTCAAACTTTTCACTCTTTTTGCTTTTGGGTAAATCTCGAAAAAATGAGCAATTTTAACAAAGTTAATCAAACGTTTTAGAAAACCCATAAAATTTGCTCCTAAATAAAAGTTGATTCATTTCAATAGCGTAATTAAACTTCAAAATTGTTAGTAGAAATTTGCCGCAAGTATGTAACCGTGCACCTGTTTACAGCTGCCCATTCAGCATTAAAAATATGCAAAGCAATAATAAGACCCTTTTTACTACACGCCTGTCGAATCTGATTAAATGCAGCAAAAAACAACCAAAGGAAAGTGCAAATTGCACAAAATAAATGTCTAAGAATACTTTCACAACTCCCTGGTATGTTGCAGAAAACAACAAACAAACAAAACAAAATTACGAAGAATTCGACACTAGAGACCATCATATCACCTATCTAGCTACCAACTTCTTCTCAAACATGCCAAATCCCATCAATATCAGTTCACAGACTAGGCAAAAATACATCACACAGAAACAGAATACAAAATAAGTTTCTCTTCCTCATTTTACTCAAGAAATTCTCCGAACTAGATCCCGACTAGAGCCTGATGGGTAATCTCAACTATTCTAAAAATATTGTGTTTAAATTTTAAGTTAGGTTTTAAGCCATCTTGTATAGTTAAATTAAACTGATTTATGTATTTATCATCTGTGTAAATAAACGAAAAGAAGCTCTCCATAGAAACGATGGTGGTAGCATCGATGATTGTATGACTGGGCGAGGAGGGACAGGGCGTGTTAAGTGCGGCGAGGGGAAAACGGCGGGGAGGGGTAGGAAGGGCAGAGCGGAGCTGGGCGGAGAAGGGGTGGGCTGTGAGGGAACGAGGCTGGGCAGGCCACGGTGGGCCAGGGCGGAGCAAGGAAGGGAGACAAAGAACTTATTCCTTTCCCTGCACCCACATAAAGAACTTATTCCTTTTCCGTTATAATAGATGATTGAGATTAATAAATATCCCGGAAATACATGGTTCATCAGCTAATGTCTTCATATAAATGATTACCTTTCTGTTTTAATTAATTTTATTTTTTCCTTCTCTCTTTCCTCCGTCATCGTGTTCATGAATTGTAATTTTTTAGTTTTCTTAATTTTATGTCGTTCTCTATCACCCATATTTTCTTTAAATAGTTTTTTGTTTTTCTTTTTCTATACGTTTTGTTACTTCAATATCTCTTCATAATCGTTTACATGTCTAATTCAATGTAAAAGTTCTAAAAACAGTGAAAAAGAGCATGCCATTAAATAATTAAAAACGCCGAAGTTTTGTATCAGAATATTTAGACAAAGAGAAGATACGATTCGGGAAGATATGGTTCGTGATTTATTTTTCTTTTCCTCCCCATTCTTTCGGGAGCAGTTTCACGAGTTTAATTTTTTACGCCTTTGCTCCTTGGCTGACATGAAACAGAAATAAGAACGCGAAGTACCAAAATCGCTACCGCATAGAACACTAAAAGATTAGAATTGGTGCAATAAAGCCGAATTTTAACTTTAAGTTCACATTTTCCTTTCAATGATTACATACAAACAAGTAAAACTATACAAGAAAGAAATATTTAACAAAAATATTTTTGAATAATTTTGAAAGAAATGTGTTATTTAATTTTACAACATCCGATGAATATAACAAAATATCAAGTGAACTTATTACGCTACGATAAAGTTCGACAGAATGCTGTTTCTATTAAACGTCGTTGTTTTTTTTTCATCGCAATGTCGAATCCGATTATTAGAAATACGAATATTAAAGTTATGTAACTTGGAAGACTGCATTTTTATTTCATTCCACTGTTTGCTTGTGACACAAATTGTAGGAAGTATATTCGGAAAATAATGTATACATGTACTCGCCATTCGTGACTTCATATAAATCCACATATCACCAGCCATTTCATGAATATTCATGGTTTATGTAGTAGACACGTTGAGTTATATGAACAACATGTCTTGCCAGTGAAAGGACATTTTTTAATTAAGCTGTGAAAAGAAAAAAAATCTTGTTCTGGTGTTCATTCAAATTTATCATACATTCGATTCGGAGAACAGCAGCTGTAGCAACCAACTGGCACACGCAAGAGCTGTTTTTGATGTCCGCTGAATTACCGGGAATAGCTTCTGTAGTATGGTTTTGAAAACTAAGAGAATTATGGTGAAAAACTAACACATTTCTTTCCCTACAATAGCATGAAATATAAATATGTTGATTTAATGAAGGATTCGATAGAGGTGAAGAAATTCTACATTTGTGATTTAAAAAACGTTCATTTTTTCTAGTAAACTCATCGCTCGTCCTCAGACTACTAACTACAAGAGAACATCGGTTCAATGAAGCAGATTGTTTGTAGGTACTGACACTAAGGTATGATTATATAAGGAGTGATTTATATCAACAGTTACGTTTTGAAAGATAGGAAGAGATACAGAAATGTATGTTCACAATAATACACCAATCTGAGGGTGTAGAATACTTGTACATTATGATTAATAAGTACATGTGTGTAATGATTCACAAGAAATGGTAAACTCGAGATTTTTGTATTATATTTTGATAAATTTTTTGTCGTGTTGCGAAATTTTAATAAATTACTTATGCCATCTTCTCTTTATTATTAAGGATATCCGACTTCAAAAGGTTTCGTTTTCTTCACAATTTTCAAATGAAGTATATTCACCACCAGGCAAAAACTAGAGAGAACATTATTCTTGCTACCGGAACAAGGAACTGTCTTTTATGAGACACATCACAACCACATGGTAAATAAATCCTTGAGCGTTCATCAAACCACACCAGCTCCGTGACTCGAACGACAACGGCGGTCTCTAACACGCACATAAAGCCAAACACGGAAGTCATACACACAAAACACGTCCGACACATAAAAACAGTTTATATTTTTACACATCAACTCACTCCACGACTCAACCTCAACATATGGTCGGGGTTTCCCGTGAGGATATTCATATCATAACCCTTTTAGTACCATTCCGCGAAACGGATGGCAACAAACTGCAGAATCCAGCGGAGCCAGACGTATTGCGCTGGAGCATCATCAAGGGAAGCTCGGGGAGTGAGGCGTAGAAATGGGCGGGGCGGAGCGCCGCGAGGCGAAGGCAGGCAGGCGATGTCAGGGGGTGCAGGCGTGGGGCGGGGCGATGAGAGGGAGGAAGGTGTGGGGCGGAGCGTGATGGGGTGGCAATGTATGGCGGGACGTTGTGGGGGGGGGACGATTTAGGGCGGGACGAAGTGAGGCGGGGAGATGTAAGGAGGCGCGATGTGGGGTAGTGAGATATGGGGCGACGCGATGCCGAGCGGGGATCGTGGTGCGGGAAGATACAGGGTGTGACGCGGGGGATACAGGTTAAGGAGGTGTGGGACATGAAAATGAAGGACAAGGGGACGCGTCCAGGAAGGCGAATGACGACAGCTGGGAGACGCAGAGCGGGCTGACGTGTAACCGGGTATGCATGGCGAGGATATAAATGGCGAGAAGAGGCGGCGGAGACAGGGTGAGACGCATGGTGAGAACTTGAAAGGTGGGGGAATGCATGGTGGGGACATGCATGGTGGGGACATGATGGTGGGGACATGATGGTGGGGACATGATGGTGGAGACATGATGGTGGGGACATACATGGTGGGGACATGAATGGTGGGGACATGCATGGTGAGGACATGCATGGTGAGGATATGCATGGTGGGGAGATGCATGGTTGGGACATGTATGGTGGGGACATGCCTAGTGGGGATATGCATGGCGGGGAGAAGAACTATGGCCGGGAAAAAGGGTGAAGAGCCGCTTTGGGAAAGGGGCGTTCCGGGTAAGAGGTGTAGGGCGGAGTGATGCGCAGCAGGGAGTGCGTGTCGAAGCGGAGCGGGGCGTGGCAGGGCGGGGTTAGGGGTGCAGGGCGGGATGGCGGGGCGGGGCGGGGCAGAGCGGGGCTGGGCTGGACGGCCAAGCAATCTGGCGCGGGAGACCAACGCGCACTGCAGGCGCGCGCGTATAAACCCAGAGCCCACAACTCGTTTCTGCCCCGCGCCCCCCTGGGGTCGCCTTCCCCTTCTGCGGCGATAACCCGGCGGAAAGTGGCCGCCGCTCGGCGGAGCGCCCACAGCGAACCAAGAACCGCACTCTGTGTGCTTGTGAGAATGCGTTCGTTCATTGGTTTATTTGTTTGTTTGTTCTTCAGTCGGCTTTTGTTGGTGATCTTTTTTGTTTTTTTGAGCGTTTGTGAGCACTTGCTTGTTTGTGAGCGTTTGTTTGCGTATGTTTAGAATGTGCGTTTGCGTTTGAATTGTGCGTTTTTGAGCGTGTAAATTTGTATGTGTGAATCTGTGTATGTGTGCAGCTATGTGTGTGCGTGTGTGGCTTAAATAAAGTGACGAGCAGAGATCGGATGCAGGTTGCGAATTTAGACAATACATTGAATATTCGCACAAAGGAGTTGATGAAATCACAAAAATTACTCGACGGCTATAAAGGAATTTAGAGACAAGTCAAGGTAGTTGAAAAGAGAGAGAGGGAGAGAGAGGGAGAGAGAGAGGGAGAGAGAGGGAGAGAGAGAGAGGGAGAGAGGGAGGGAGAGAAAGGGAGAGAGAGGGAGAGAGAGGGAGAGAGAGGGGAGAGAGAGGGAAAGAGAGGGAGGAGAGAGGGAGAGAGAGGGGGGAGAGGGAGAGAGGGAGAGAGAGGGAGAGAGAGGGGGAGAGGGAGAGAGAGGGAGAGAGAGGGAGAGAGAGGGAGAGAGAGGGAGAGAGAGGGAGAGAGAGGGGGAGAGGGAGAGAGAGGGAGAGAGAGAGGGAGAGAGAGGGAGAGAGAGGGAGAGAGAGGGAGAGAGAGGGAGACAGAGGGAGAGAGGGAGACAGAGGGAGAGAGGGAGACAGAGGGAGAGAGGGAGACAGAGGGAGAGAGTGGGGGAGAGGGAGACAGGAAGAGAGTGGGAGAGAGGGAGAGAGAGATAGAGATAGAAAGAGAGAATGAAACAGGGGGGCATAGAGAAAGAGAGAGAAGCGGACAGAATGTATGTATGAGGGAGAAACGAGCCAATAGTATTCATTAATATCTCTAGAGAAAAAGATAGACAAGTTTAGCGTAGAATATCGTTTCATCCCAAGAAAGATAAAGAGGTGAAGAATACGGTGTATGTAAGCGGTGTAACTGAAAAGAAGAAAATAGCAGAAACTAATGAATATGTGTATTAGAAAGTAGATTTTCCGGGCTGGTAGGCCGTGGTCCAGTTGGCATAGTTGGGCCAAACGTTTCGTCCGGAAAATCTACTTTCTATTGACTCCGGCCGTGAAAGAATATGTGTATTATTTTGCTCATTGAGAAGTTGCAAAGCGAAGACAATATAGCACTAAAAACATACAAAACGTGTAACATGGAACAAGAAAGGTATATCAGATCAGCCAGCCAGTGTCAAAAACAGAGCAGGGATGAAAAAAATAGAGTTCGAATTGAATCCTAGATATAATAGATTGGAGGGAACATACAGAAATAGCAAATGTAAAGCATAGAAAATGACTCAATAAAAATGGTAGGTTATTGGAAATTTGCCGTAAGAATAAGTAGTAAAAGCCACTGGTGTTGACCTCTTGAGATAGTGAGTATGGACGACGTTATGTACAAGGAAATAGCTTGAAACTCGGGGGAAGAGATTGAAGAGACTACTCAAGGAAGGGAAGAATCTAGATTGTATAGTGACCTCTTAAAACAATGAAGATGGCGAAACAGTACCCTACAACAACAGACACGATGAGCCGAAACCCAGCAGTGCCAGCATGCAGGGTACGGGTACAAGGGCGGCGGAAGTTACGGCAGAAACTGCTGCAGCACCGCGGCGGGCAGAGCAAACGCAAAACGCGACCAGGAGCGGAGCGGTCGCGCGGGGGGTGGGGAGTGGGGTCGTAAAGCAGCGCGCGGTTACGAGCGCGATAACCCCTTCCCTCCCTCTCCCCTCACTCCGGGGTACTCGGCATCCCGTGCCCTTCGTCGACGGCGGCTTCGGCGGCACTGATGAATCGCGGCGCTTCCTGGCGGTAGATTTACGCGCGATTTGGGCGAACGACCCGCCCACACCGCCGCTGCCGCTACGTCAGCGCTCTCTGCTCAAACCCGCCCCGCCCCGCCCCGCCCCGCCCAAGGCTGTTCCGCCCAGGTATTCGCGGCACGCTTCGCACGTGGCCAGCAGACAGCTGACATTTGTGGCAGCGGCGACTGACGAGGTGGTTGTGGAGGCGGCGGAGGTGTCATAAGCGGGGGAGGTGGAAGCGGTTGGGGCGGCAGTGGTGGGGGTTCCCGGGGGTGGTGGGGTCGCTGTGGGAGCGGGGGAGTTGGCGGGGATGTGAAGGCCGCGGTGATGATGGTGGTGGTGGTGGTGGTGGTGCTGGTGGTGGTGCTGGTGGTGGTGATGGTGGTGGTGGTGATGGTGGCAGCAGGGTGGTGGGGGTGGGGGTGATGGTGGTGGTGGCGGCGGGGTGGCGGGGTGGCAGGGTGGCGGGGGTGGCGTAGCCGGAGGAGGTATTAGGGGCGAGGCCACAATTGGTGGGGGCTTCCGGGAGTGGTGGCGGTGCGGTGTCAGTGAGGGGGAATCGTCGGGGCGGCGGGGGCGACGGAGGCGGCGTGAGGGGCGAGGGCGTTCGATCGTGGTGACGGCGGTAATAGCGTTTGCGGTAATCGGTTGACGGGCCGACGTGCTGGAAGCGATGGACGTGGATATGTCGCTTTCCATAATAGCCGTTTGCTCCGGCTGGGATCCGACTGTTGGAAGAGTGTAGGCTTAGTAAGAGTAATCGGTGTTTGGAATGGCATTCGAGGGTTTTTGTAGATTCGTATGATAACTCTGACTCTACAGCGATCGTACAGTTATTGATGTTATAATAATCTAGATTATCGATATATTACTAAATTGTTTTGATAAAAGCGAGCCTTAGATGCATTTTTAAGGGTACCTTTTTGTCCTATTTGGGCACAACTCACGACCGCTTAGAGACACGAAAATCTGCCTTTAAGTGTTTTAGAAGCACCGTTTACGAGATACGGGCGATGGCCAAGCGTGTTCCAGAGCATCGTCTCTTGAGGGTCGCATGTGTTCCTGATTTCGTATGTATGCCATAATCTGTGAACTTCAACTTCTGTGTTTTTCTGTTTTCAAATCTGTTTGATGCAGGAGGAAGGAGTAGTTCCTTATGTCGCAGTAGCGCACTTACATGGTTTTGTATAATGGTTTGTTATGAATTGCAAAAAGTAGTCAACTTTCCTTACTATATTCTATAGAATATTATTATTATTATTATTATTATTATTATTATTATTATTATTAGAATACCTGGCGCTGCCTGTCCTATTTATTATCAAATTGTTTAGAGAGAAGAACAGGATCACCTTCTGAAGATAACATGGTAGTAAATGTGTTATAAACCGTTGCCACACCTTGTAAACCAAAGTGCATAGTACTCCGAACCGTCAAACGAAGGTAGCACAAAAGCTTTATCGACATTTGTTCAATACATTCGGAAATTATCGCGCTGAAACTCAACGTGCTTGCGTCTTTATTTATTAGAATAGATAACTAATCATACGTAGACGTGGACGTTGCAAAGTATCCATAAATGCTGGCAGTGGCATAAATGGTATTGTTTAATAACCTTTTCATGCCCTAATGATAAAAAAATCGCCTGACTCGAATCTGCGCGACTCAGTTTCAAGCGACGTGCGAGTCCTACCGGCCGAGTGTATCGGCGAAGCAGGCGAGGAGGGCGACGAGGCAGCGCGATGGAGGGGAGCAAATGACGCAGCGCTCCTGGCGGGAGATCGCGCAGATTTACGACGCGACAAACAAGCGACCATCGTGTCGTCCGCCGCCGGGAGATAATCGCGGCGTGGGAGCGGTTACCCGACGCCGCTCCGCCCCCTCACTTCCCCCCCCGGCGCCACCGCCACCATTGTCCCCGTCCCTTTCCCCACCGTCTTCAACACCTCCATTGACCCCGCCGCTTCCACTGTCTGCCCCCCCATCCCTACCGCCTCCGCCCCCTCTGCCTTCTTCACTACCCTCACTGCCCACCACCACCGTCACTCCCGCCTTCCTATCTGTCATGGCCCCACCCTTCACCGTCTCCAACATCGGCGTTCCATTGCCACCGCCAATTCCTTTAGCGCCGCCTCCCCCCCCGCCTCCATTGTCTCCGCCCCACTCTCTGCCGCCTCAAATCTTTCCACGGCCTCCTCCTCCGCGGCTCCCTCCACAATACTCGTCATCCACCACCGTCTCCACCAACCACACCTCCTCTCCTACCACTTCTTCACCATCGTCACCGCCCCCCCCCCCCAATGTCACCCCCACTCCGGCCACCTGCGGCGCCCTGGCCATTCCGCGGCGCGCACCCGCCGACATCTCGCTGCTACCGCGTCTGCTGCCGCCAGGAGCGCGACCGAGATAATGGGCGAGCACCCGGACCTCGTCGGGGCCGTGTTACGGTTTGGACGGTGGAGCGGGCTGCACGTGTACAAACGCCGAACTAACGTCCCTTCTGATCAGAAAGCGATCTGGTTGTACAAACTGCAGATTGGCGTTCTCTGCATAAAGTGTCATTGATATGTCGTGATCGCTGTATGAAATGGCTTCTACAAATTTGTCAAGGAAACGTCAAATCTATTCCTCCCAGAACATGATTAACACTGTGTCACGGTTTGCCTCGGTATAGCACAGTGGGTTATGAGAAAATAACCGACGACTAGTTGCGTACTTGTACTATTAATATGCTACTTTAATTCCTAAGAGTGATCGTGCTTCTGAAATTGAATGATTTTTTTAAGCCATTCGTATTTCATAACATTGTCTGTTCACAACTTGTACAACCCAATTCCATTCTTTAAAGAAATATATATTTTTCTTTTAAAATATCAGGAATGTTTAGTTACAACTCACACATATATTCGGATATACAATATAACAATTGTGGTATTTACATTCTTCTCAAAATGTTCTTTCACAGAATTTACATGCTGCTACCTCTGTGGAAAATGACAGATACTCAGTCTCACCATAAGTGAATGGTCTAATTTCACGTCTCACTCCTGTGGAATTGTCTTTACGAATGGGAAGGAGTAACCTACGCAGTGACAAGATAACGACTGGAATTAATCATTGGAACTATGTAGAAGCTATGTGTAACGTAAGGGTAAGAACTTTATCTCGGTAAATATAGATCCATTTGCTGCTGAAAATAGATACATTAAATGTTAGTAGTATACATAGTGATCGTAAACAAGTATATTTTTAAATTTTGGGTCACCCACATTCTCATGAGACAAAAAAAATGTTGCACTGGATTAACGTTATGACATGCGCGTACCGTCGTTCCCGAGGTGCATCGTACGAACTTAAAGAGCCACGCGCGCTCGCGGCGAGCAAGGCCAAGACGACGACACGGAGCGCCGGCCCCGCGGAAGACATACCCCAGCGCGCAACAGCACGCGGCAGCGATCCAGACCGACCGCAATTAAGAGCGACAAAGGAAACAGACGACTCGTTCGGCGAAACGGCACCTCCGAGACCTGCTGGCCCCGCGAGGCCCGCTCGCCCGCACGAAAGCAGCCCCGCCCCCGCCTCTAGCAGCTACCTTCCGCCCCGACCCCACCGACGCCCACCATTCCCAGTCCCCACACCATCCCCAACCTGGCGTCGGCCAGCCCACGTTCCCTCCGACGCTGTCACCGGCACCACTCTAAGCTACCACCCCCGCGTCCGGGCGGCGACCCGCCCACGACCCCGACTGCCACCCCTGCCCCGCCGACGGTTACAGTGTCCGCACCCCCGTCCTCCGGCCCCGTTTTTCACCCCCGTCTTCCGCACTCGTTTTTCACCCCCGCCCTCCACCCCGGCGTCCATCTCCTCCTCCGCATCCGCCTCCAACTCCGTTCTCCCCCCCTCCGCCGCTCTATCCTCTATCCCCCCCTCCGCACCCGTCCCCCGCTCCTTTCTCCTTCCCCTCCACCGTTGCCACCCTCCGCCTTTGGTGATTGTCGCGTGCTCGATCCCCACCTCCGACCCTGCTCCTTCTCAACGAAGTTTCTCCCTCGTTCTGTTTTCTTTCACTCTGCTTCCTTCATCCCCTGTGATGGAGTGGACTTATACTAATGTGCTGTGGACTTATACTAATCAACTACCACTTTCTATATTACTAATTTTGAATACACGCATTAATTGACGAAGAAAATGGTTTCTGGGCATCTGAGAAGCTTTAATGAATTTGTTGGATGCCTAGGGAGACTGCCGTATACAAAACAAAATCAGCTTTTTTGCATCAGCCCTTTTTGACTAAAAATGCAAATATTTTATTGTTTTAATCCGCAATACCTGATGATAAAACAAGTGTATCTCGTGTATAGTGTCACTACTTACGACATAACTGACGTCATGTGACGAAGAAGAAATCATCTTCAGTATTTTCAGTGCCGATTCAGAAGAGTCAACGTTTACTGCTGCAAACCACTTATTACTTGTTTTCAAAACCTTCCTTCTGAAAGTATGTTTCTTTTCATTATTTGATCCCAGATATTAAGTTTTTTTACATTCAATCGGCCGTATACATCATATTCACTACCCCAAAAGCACGAAAATATTTATTTACAAGTATATCGTGAGATCTTTTTCACCTCGTGAAAGAAATAACAAACATGCTCTTAGAGGTCCTCAGTGAAAAGAGACGCGCATTTGACTGAAGACTGCTCCCTTTACTTACATGTGCCCTCACTGATATTCATCCCAACACCACTGCCCTCCCATTCCTCCCTACCTCGCCTCTACCATCCTGCCCCTCCCCGCCCGCTTCCGCCGCCATTGCTCGCCCCCTCCAGGACCGTCCCTACACACAGCGAGGGCTCCCCGCGCGTGAGTATCTGCTCCGCTCCCCGCGGGACTCGTTAAACGCTCGGAGCGCCCGTGCGTCTCCTTGGCTCCCCCTACCCAATTCCACTCCCCGTCCCTCCTCCTCCTCCTGCACCGCCGCTGCTCTGTAACGGCGGCCATAATTCGCGGGAAACGACATTAAGCTATTTAAATTATTCGTGCAGCCGCCGCGCCGGCGCCCGCCGGGGTAGCCCTGAGGAACGCCTGGTCCGCTGGGAGGAGGGGACGCCGGCGGAGCGGGGCGGGGCGGGGAGGGAGGGGTAGGGGCGGCTAACGAACAACAGTATCCGACGTCACGTTGGGACCAGACGACTGACACGGCGAGAACGGAGCTGAAATAGGAGAGGAGAAAAGTACGAATGCGACAAGTAGAGTAGAACGGAGAAAATGAAAGAAGAGCAAACGATGACGGAATGATATATAATGGACAGAAAATGAGGAATGAGCATCAATAGCTAAAAAAGCAAGAAAACGAAGGGTCAAATTTTGATATCAGTCCTGCATTCAAAAGTTAGGATTATCCGCATTTTAGTCGTAAGTTAATGAAATAAGTTTGTTACAAGAGTTAATAAAACACTATTGAAGACAATTAAAAAAAAACATTAAAAACAGTGTGAAAATATTGTTTATTGGCATGATTGAAATACCCAGAGCACGTTTGTACTCCCAGAGTATGTTTGTAGTTTGTACTTGGCAGTATGTTTCTACTATAATATTTGCCAACAGGGACAGCCATAACAATTTCAGAGATGTTAATCCATTACTTGATGCTTTCTACAGCAAAGGAAATATATGATCTCATTAGGATGCGAATTGTTGAAGGATTTTATTTTGTAGGACATTTGGCCAGTGTCTTTCACGTGCTGAAAGATTGACAAGACAACTGTGCATTTTCAGTCCTCTAGAAAGTCCAAGCACCTCAGATCGAAACCGCGCTCTGAGGGTTCAGAAGACAGCAACTCTTCGATTGAGCGATGTTTAATACAATTGTATTAAAATAGGTTCCACTGATTTTATAGACAGTAGAACACCAGTGGAATCTATTTTAATACACATTTCAATCAATACTATTACTAATTACATATAAATAAATGAAAAATTTTGCTTTCAACCGTACGAAGTAGTTTATGAAAAAAATAATGGGCAGTAAGGTGGGAAATGTAACACGGTAATGTAATCCGACAATGGATTCGTTTGTAGGACCAAGAAAAGTAGTGGAATTTAACTTTTTATTCTAATATACTTGAAATTAATTCTTACAGCATGTATTTTTCTATATTGCAAGGGAATTAATTTGAGTCTAAAGGCAAAACCAAAAATCTTAAATATTGAAAGTTGTCAAGACAATTAACACACAAGGGAGCAAGAAGAAATATTTAGTGCAAAATACAGAGAAGAACGGATATAAATCATTTCATGATATTTCTCATACCACTTTACGAATATAAAAAGCATTTGTTCGTTTTTTATTACTTTTGAAAGCACCACACGGAGAAAAATTCTAATCACTGTGCCATGTGGGATATTTCAACTCAATTATAGTGAAATGAAATAAATATATGCCTCCCACATCGTTAGTAGTAAATTATAAATTCTGTATAATTCATAATTTGACCGTACTCTGCGATTTTTACAATACAAATATGGATCTTGATACTTTCGTTTCTGTTATGATGTACACAATTTGCATTGCTAAAACGTTTCATAAAACCATACATCTTGCATTTGCACACTTTTAGCGTATCTCCTGCATTATTGCAGAAAAATATTTACCCTACTTGTTTAAACGAAGTTTCGAACTACAACAACAAATTTACCAACATTTAATACACCATACATTGCCAACAGTTAACGCGACAATAACAGAGAGAAGCAAATTGTATGAGCGGTATTCCCTCAATGTCCAGGAACTGCAACAACAGTATATTTGTGGAAAGACGCAATATCAACACTGCCAGTACCAAGAAACAGGGATTCACTTCATTCTATTTAGTTTGAAAGCATTTTTCCCCAGCTATCTACACTGAATTGCACGACCTGATTTTGCACGTTATTTCATGAAATTATACGAATTTTCTCTGAAAAGGTAATTACTAGGGTTTAATTTTGGAGTGTTTTCTAACAAGTCATACGAAAAGCGTTTTCTTTCTAGCTACAATGCAGGGAGACAGAATCGTTCTTCAGAAGCGTTTTATAATGGGAAATATTATTTCCAGATTTAGATTTCCAAGAACTTCTTTAGAAGCTCTGAATGAACGCGCAATTTAAATGTTCAAATAAAATACTTTTTCTTCTCAGAAATAACTTCTTATATTGAATGATAATTTTCAGAGTTCTCGTTAAGAAATAAAACTCAAAGGATTAGTTTTGCACTGGATGAGTGGGGCGCAGAGTCAGCATTGCAGCAGTTTCAGCAGCGATTTTGACCGGGAGGTCCAAGGGTCCGAGTTGCGGCGGTGGCAAGTTGGCGCAACTAGTTCATTCGCATTCAGCCGCTGTCTGGTGGACAATTCCAGAGGCCGACAGCTGTGATATTTAATTTTCTGTAGTTCTTTTCTTCTCCTTCCTTGTCCGCTCCTCTGACTTACACGCACGCGTTGGTGTGCACTAGTGGATTAGTGCCAGAGAATTATACTACCAGACACGCCGGGAGACCAGTCAACAGCTTAGAGCTTGTCTAGGATAGGGGAGACCCCATTGGGAGATATCTGGAGGGAGAATCGCTGCAAGCCGGCGATGGCGCCGTATCTCACCATCCCACCGCCACGTCCCGGCATTAAAATCATTCACTACAGTTATGGGACTAATGTTCTTATCCGTTGCAGTTGACGTGCCCGGAAACAATAATCAACCAATCAATCAGTCAACTGTTGAGTTATATCTTTTTAGAGAACTTTTTTCTAACCAATTATTCAAATCAAACTCTCTTTTTTGACTCCAGTTATTTAGTTACCTATAATGTTGCATAGGATTTGAACAATTTTAACAAGGCACATTCGCCAAAATATAACTAGCTCGTATAATGAAATAAATAATAAAATTTCCGTAAGGTAAGGACTGTATATAATTGTTTCTATAACGGCAGATAACGTAAATTGAAATTTTCATATTCGTGCATCAACGCAACTTGTATATTGATAGTAAAATTTTAATACAGTAGATATGTCCTGTTCTTATTTTGTTCTAATAAAAATATTGACGTAACATTGTACTGCGAACACGAGTTAGTTTCCACATAATTGCGCAAAATACTATCCAACAGCAATACTACATCGCGAATACCCGATGATATCCGAATTTTATGGGAATATCGCTAACCTTTATCCTCCAACGACAGGGGGATTCTCTGAGCTATGGTCGCTTGGGGCTCCGATCGCGCCCCGCAACACCGAACAAATCAACGTTTAGGGTTCCGCACATAACCTCACAAAATACGAGCACGCCAGTTTTTTCTCCCTCGTCCCGAGAGGGCATCGTTGTTTTAGCGGCTCGGTCGGCCCGGCCAATTTACATTATCCGTCACGCTTCACCCACTTTTCACGTCGGCGCTCACCGGCGAGTGAGCTCGACGCTAAACGGAAATTCGGGTCGAGGCACCCTCTCCCGGCCGGCAACGACGCCCGATGCTCGCAGCTCTGAACACGTAACACTTTTATTTGCCGCGAGGGGGCGTTGGGTTCGCGAATTTGAGCGAGGAAAAGGTCTGCAATGGCAAATGTCGGTGCAAATGGAGTACCACAAGGTGGGATTTTGGTTCACTGGTAAGGAAAGTTTTTGAGACAGGTCTGGAGGCCATTGCCAATCGTTTCCGATTTGAAGTTGAAACTATATTTTGTAAAAATAGTTATACTAGCAGATATATTTACAAACGTATGGTTTAGATCATTTATGTTTCATTTTTATAAATAATAATATACAAATTCAAAGTAATGTATCAATAAAAGTTATTATCATATTAATTCAATAAATACATTTTCAATATTTTATAACGCGTTTTGTTTTAAATTTTATCTGAAGCCGTATCAGTGAGGAAGGGATACAGAACGTCTAGAGTGAGTTGTTTCTTTTGCAGTCGAAAGTGAGATGATTGAGGCGATAAACAGTAAAAGTCTTTCAAAGACATCTAGGCCGAAGAGGATGGAGAATGAGCTTGTTGTATGTGGCACATAAATTTCAAATAAATAAGTATTCTTTGAAATTGAAAAATGTCAAATACACGGTCATTATTCGATACATATAAATACGTAGGTACTTTATCATATTAAAAAACTCGAGTACATGGTGATTATTTAGGAACTGCATTTTATTTTCATTCACAAAAGGTTTTTCATTTTTAGATTTGATAACACGAGTTATTACTCACATTAGAGATCCGTGACTGCTTACCTTACGAATTGTTTTTAAACATAAATTGTTGGATCATAAGTTTGTAGTAGGACGCTGTATTAGCTCCATGTACAACTGGTTTACTGATTTGTGTAGACGTGATTGAGTGAAGTACAATAACTGAAAATTCCTTGCTTTGTTAAATATTTTTTTTTGAAAATTACTCGAAACCCCTTTCAAGTATTCTTTCCGTCGCATATTACAACAATAACGGTGGAAGTTTTTACAAAACAGATTTGAATGTCATTTTTAAACCACTGACAGAAGAGGATACGGGAACGAGAAAAAATTTCTTAATTTATTATGTGAAGTACGCCATTACAAACTTTCTGCAATGACCTCACGTCTTCTGAAACAAGAACTTTCGACTTGACTAGTCTTCATTATAGAATTCGAGAGCACAGTATAAGCACAAAATTGAGACACAAACATCAGCAAAGTATGAATTTCTCGACGAGCTCCAAATATTCGCTTAAATTCATTACAAAATTCCACTCTAAGTTGGGGATATCCAGGAGATAGCGTGACTCCGCCAGAAGTTTCGGGCTGGGCGCGAGGGGAAGAGAAGGGTGGGGTGGGGCAGCTCGAGGCAGGGGAAGCGAAGAAGGGGCGATGGGGATGTGGCGAGAAGGAAGAATCGAGGAGGTGGCGAGAAGGGGAGGCGGGGATAAAGATGAGGATATAGGGAGGCGGGAATGGCGAGGCGTGGAAGAGGAGGGGGACGGGGAGAATGAAGCGGGGAGGGTGAAGTGGGAAGAGTGAAGCGGCGATGGTGAATCAGAGTGGGTGAATGGTGAGGCTGAGAGGGTGAAGCGGAGAGGAATGGTGAGGATGGGGAGGGGAAGGCATAGAGAGGTGAGGAGTGATCGAGAGGCGCGGAGCAGGGACAGGGGAAAGAGAAGCGAGGTGTGGAGGAGCAAGGCGTGGAGGGGGTGAGGCGGAGAGGAGAGGGGGACAGGGCGCGACAGGGTGAAGGTGAGAAGGGAGGGGAAGGATCGAGGAGATCCGCCCTCGCACCGTCGCCCTATGTGCGCTCGCTGCGGCGTCCTCTTTCGCACCTCACTGCGGCGCTGAAGCCCTCGGGCGCCGCCCCCGGCTCTGGCGTATCGCGCGCCCCGGGCGGCCGCCGATTACCGGCGGGGGCGGGGGCGGCGTCATCACGCGCGAGGCAAGACGCCACGAGACAGGGACGGGAGGGCATGGAGGGGAATTGAATTTTCCACAAGGAGAGGGGAATATAGGAACAGTATAGGGCACCTTAGAGGCTGTGTACACTGTATATGGATTATTTAAGGCTTCTGGGAGCGTCATCCAGTATGGTCATGTCTCGTCAGGAGTTCGTCCCTGGCTGGATCGTGAGATTCAGCGCTAACCTATACGACGGTTTGCGGGTTTCTTCCCCCAGTGGAGCAGCTCCCCAGCTGAGACAAGCTTTAAACTCCTGGCTTGTGATGGAGTACAAGAAAGTGTTCTCTTATGTGTATGAAGAGGGGAGAAGGGAAGGTGAATAGCAAATATTGTGGCGGTCCGTGGCACCTTTGTCAAAGTACTGATCCGGCAATAGTCCGGTATTAACAGTAGACCCACAAAAGAGTTTCAGACCAGGGAGACTGGCCCAGAAAATTCTTTTCCAAACGATTTTCAATTTGACTTAGCAAAAGAGCTAGTGACGAAAATAGGTTACTGCCGGAAGTCGATCCCTGGGACCTTCCGGTCAGTGACTAGATCATAGAGGACATGTGGAGCATGGACGACTTATGAAGGCTCGTTAGAGCGAGTGAAGACTAGTTTTATATCAAGAGGCTAATAGAGGTGGATGGTTAGATGTGTGCTATGACGAGAATGGTCACGCAGTGTCGACAGTAAAAAGCGGCAGCAATAGGAGCAATCACTGTGAAGTAGGTCAAACGGGGGATGAGTACAGAAAAATGCAGCCAAAAATCTAAGAGACACATGAAATAGAGTCAAAATACGGCAATTTATTGAGAAAAAGGAGGAAGAACTCCTGAAGTCGCAACGTGTTCGCGACTCCACGTTCACACTGCTGATTGCGTCGATCCGACACCCCGTCTCCCCGCAGATTACCGAGCGGTGGAGAAGTCAAGGTAGATGTAATCATGTGTGAGCAAGGATGGGAATATTTGAACGTAATCAGGAGGCGCAAGAGTGGGGATGGGTGGATGCCAAACTTCTTAGGGAGGAAGATGAGAGCACGAGAGGGAGTCTTACGAATGGGGATGGGGTAGTCTTGAGAGCAGGCAAAAAGACGAGAGGGAAATTTAACCTGAGTTTGAGATTGGAGAGGGAGGAGAGGTAAATGAACAGATGAATTCGATGATAGAGAAGGAGGAGAGTTAGAAGACGGTAGTTTTGAAATCTGAAGGAAAATGTTGATTACACATCTAGTTTTGTTTAGATTACGAAGGTTACAAGCTAAGGAAATATACCACTTAATTGTTACACTTACCACTTACTTTATACGCGGAGAGGTAAGACGTTAACAAGCAGATGGGGTTTGCTAATGGCGTTTGTGATAGCAGAAAAAGGCCATAGCATTGAAAATAGATTGAAAGAGAAAGAAAAAATTACATATTACATATTACAGGGCGAAAAGCTGGTAATTTCTGAACACAATGATGGGTACGTTTAGTACAAAAAACGCCTAGTCTTCCTAAGATGAAAATGGGGGTAAAATTATTTAAGCATTTAGCACACTGTGGTCTAAATTCTATCTTGATTTAAGGAGTTCAGAGGCATACAAAATTACATGCTTAGTTCTCAAGCTTCAGATAATGATAAATGAGTTCCCTGAAAGAGTTCACAGGCAAGAGTAAACTGATGCGAAAGGAACACAGATGTTTAGAAAATGGCAACTTCTGAAATTGAAAGAGAAATTCGAGATGATGTTGATGGTGTGACAATAATTAGAAATAATATTTAGAAAATAAGACTTTAGTCCCTGAAAGAAGACAGTAAAGATGTGAAGTTGGTGAATTAACATTGATATCCAACCATGAATGCCAGAGAACTGACGACGTGAAGAGGACTTAATTATGAAAAGCTAAAGGGCGATTGGTAATTTTCGGATAATCTCTGAATTTAACTAAATTGCAAATTAGTTGGTAAATGTTCCAATTATCAGGATAAAGTCAGAATGAATTAGGAAGTATTTAGGACATCGTCGAAGCATAGTATTAGTAGTTAGTATTTGCGTCATTGTCGAAGCATACTTTGGACTTCCGCAGGCAGGTAAAGGGTAGGGTAGAGTAGGTAATAGTAGATATGATAATAGAGATACGATTGCTCGTGGGAAGTTTCTAAGACCAGTGGGAGACCAAGGGCATTGTTTCAAGTTCCACTGAATCAGTCATTTATATTTACGGGATACCACCTTATCTAATTTCACTGTAAATGACAGCTAGCACTTCATTAGTAATTTTCCGAGTTGTCAACAAGACACCGGGTTTAGGCTTTGCGATTTACATAAAACACAATCTTCTGCACGACTCAAAAATACAACGCATTTTTATTCCAAAATACCTTGTTGCGAACACATTAGACGCCTTACTCGCGTACAATCACATTACTTCAGCCAGACCCCCTGTGAATAAAGGCTACATTAGTCGGGTTAAGACTGAAATAATCCGTTTGTTATGTAGTAAGCTTTATCCAAACAGTCTGCCTAATGTGCAAATTAACCGTCTACTCCTAACGTAAGATATAATTTATTTTTTCGCCGTAACATGTACGTATGCACACACATTACTGCCAAGAAAAGGATGCGTATAGCGTGGACATCCGCATCTTCCGTGTGTCTACAACGCAGGCAACTGTGTTGCCGATGATGCAGATTTCTTTCATTCCCCTACACACAAGTTATCTCCCATTCGTCGGCGATGACATAACCTGGAGCATTACTTTCTCATAAAGTGCACCGACGGAAGGCCATCGTGTGGGCGGAGGCAAATCAGGCCAGGCGCTGGGGTGCGTGACGGGGCAGGGTGGGGCGGGGTGGGGAAGTTGGCAGGCGCCGGGGGGGGGGGGCGGGGGAGGCCGCGCAACTGATACGCGCGTCTGGCATTAGGGCTCACTTTCGATGGGGTCGGGTTACCTCTTCAGCCGGAGGCTGCCCCCGGCGTCTCGACGATCCTCCGCTCCGCCCTCGTCTCTTGCCCACGGCCCACGCCCACGGCCCCGGCCCCGGCCCCGCCCCCTCCGCCTGCGCGTCGCCGCGGCGGCGACTGGCGGCTGGCGGCGGGGGCAGCGCTGGAGCGACAGACCGGCGCGAAGTGGGAGAAGACGCAGCGGAGCAAAGGGCGGGCGGGCGGACGGGCGGACGGGCGGGCGGGCGGACGGGCGGGCGGGCGGGCGGACGGGCGGACGGGCGGGCGGACGGGTGGGCGGACGGGCGGGCGGACGGGCGGGCGGGCGGACGGGCGGGCGGGCGGGCGGGCGGGCGGGCGGGCGGGCGGGCGGGCGGGCGGGCGGGCGGGCGGGCGGGCGGGCGGGCGGGCGGGCGGACGGGCGGACGGGCGGGCGGGCGGACGGGCGGGCGGGCGGGCGGGCGGACGGGCGGTCGGGCGGACGGGCGGGCGGACGGGCGGGCGGACGGGCGGGCGGACGGGCGGGCGGACGGGCGGGCGGGCGGACGGGCGGGCGGGCGGGCGGGGGGACGGGCGGGCGGACGGGCGGGCGGACGGGCGGGCGGACGGGCGGGCGGACGGGCGGGCGGGCGGGCGGACGGGCGGGCGACGGGCGGGCGGGCGGACGGGCGGGCGACGGGCGGGCGGACGGGCGGGCGGGCGGACGGGCGACTGGCAGGCGACGGGCGGGCGACGGACGGGCGACGGGCGGGCGACGGGCGGGCGACGGGCGGGCGACGGACGGGCGGGAGGGCGGGAAGGTGGGCGGGCGGGCGGGCGGGCAGGCAGGCGGGCGACGCTGGAGCGACAGACCGGCGCGAAGAGGGAGAAGACGCAGCGGGGCGGAGGGCGCCCGGGTGAGGCGGGCTCGAAGGAGGCCGTTGACGAGCGCGGAGTGGTGGGCTGGGAGGATCCCAACAGGGCGGAGAGAAGTGAGACGGGGGTGGGGAGGAGTTCCAGGGAGCAGAGATGCGAGGAACGGGCGATGCAGAGGAGGGAGGGGCAGAGTAGCGTGGTGAGACGGAGAGGAGGAGCGGGAAGGCGGCCTGACGGCAATTCGAGTGGCAACGAGTCAGACAGGGGTGTGTCGGGGGAAGGAACAGGCAGAGACGGGTCAGAGATGAGAGGTGGGGGAAGCAACGACGTGAAGGGAGTTAGGCGGTGAAAAGAACCAAACGGGAGGAGCATGCCGCGCAGGAATAAAGGAACCGAGAGGTGAGAAGTAGATCGCGCGGTGTGAAGGGGCCAGCCGGGGGGAAATATCAGGTAAGGAAGAGGCGGCTGGATGGGAAAAAGGGAGGAAGGAGTCGCGGGGGGAGAACGGGCCAGACGGCGATAAGCGGGGCGCGAGATGAGAAACGAGGCCAACAGACAGAAGGAGGTGGACAGGAGGGAGAGCTGGGAAGACAGAGGGGAGTGAAAGTGAGACGAAGAAGAGCGCGTCGGGTGGGCGGAAGGCGCGTTGACGCGCCCGCTGACGCGTCGAGAGAAGGCAGTGGCGACGGTGAAAGGGCTGAGTGAGGCGAAGCGGGGGCGGGACGAAACACAGCAGGAACGGGAGAGCGCGAGGTTGGTGGGTTCCAGGGACGGATGCAGGGCGGGAATGGTGACGTGCGGTAGCGGTGGGGGCGAGGAGAGAAAGTGGAGCGTGCGCGGTGCGGAAACAGGTTGGGAGCGGGACAGGCTTGCGACGGGCATGGGAGGGGAGAAAGTCGGATGTGAGACGGGCGAGGGGGGGCATGTTGCGGGTGTGGGGCGGGAGAGATGCGGGTGTAAGACGAGCGAGGGACGGGTGATGGACGGGCTTGGGACGGACGTGGGAAGGGTGTGGGATGATGTGGGACGGGCTGGGGGCGAGCGTGAGGCGAGCGAGGGACGGACGTGATGTGGGCGTGGGACGGGCGAGAGACGTGCGTGAGACGGACTTGGGGCGGGCGAGGAAGGGACGTGGGGCGCGCAAAGGGGCGGGCATGGGACGGGCGAGGAACGGGCGAGGAACGGGCGTGATACGGGTGAAGGGCGGACGTGGGGCAGCTGCGGTGCGGGCGTGGGAGGGGTGTGGGACGGGCTTGAGACGGGCATGGGTCGGGCGTGGGGGGGGGGGCGTGGAACGGGCGAGGAGCGGAAGAGTGGCGGGGAAGGGACGCAGCGGCCCACAAAGTGAGGCGATTACGCGCCTCCTGCGGTTGGCCTATTTTCTAAATCGCGCCGCTCGGCAGACGGAGGTCGCAAAATGTAAGCGGGGGCGCGTAGGCCTTGGCGCAGATGACGCCCTGAAATGTGAAGGCCCACTTTGCAGTCCTTAGCCAACAGAGAAGTACGTCTTTAACCGAGACGGTAATTTGCGGAAAATTATTGTGACTATTACGGTCGTTATTTGCTTTTGTGAATACACTTCATTTGAAATAATTCTGCAGTGAATAGACAAGTGATGAATAAGGAAAAAATAATATTATTTACCCAAAATACAATTGTTTGGGCATTAGGTGAATGAGGATGATAAACTCAGAAGTTAACATAAACAATCACGTTTCTCCAATGATTCTTGATGTCTCCAAAGTAATGAATCCACTTCAAGTCAGAATACCCTTTACACCTTATATTTCTCATTCTGCGACATTACTGTGGCAATGTTCAAATTCAACGCTGAATAAGAGTCATAGAAAGAAAGAATACACATTTTAAAAACAAAAAAAAATTAACATAGCATCTAAAATAATGGGTTTTGATTGGAAAAAATTTGTTTCATCAAAACAATTTCAAAATTTAACAATATTTAATGTAATCCTACGTAAAAGCTAAAATTTGTGGTAAATCAAGACAGCTGGAGAAATAAATCAACCTTAACCATAATCATATGTTTTAATAATTTTATATAATATTACATAATCACTGAAAACTTGAATTGAAGTTGTAATTAAGATAAAGATTCATTCAACTCTTTTAATGTAACGAAGAGGTATATTTCAATATATCCCGGAAAATCGTGCTTCCTTAAATTATGGCGAGAGATGAAAGAGTATTGAGATATTTATATTATCTTTTTAAAATTTGAATAAGAACTGGAAATAAAAGTTTTAAGTTTCCACTTTAATGACATTTTATATGGAATGCGGGCTCCCTAACTGAAATCTCCCCTTCTCCCCCTAACCGGAAGGTGGATCTCTGGTCATCACAATCTCGTCAGTCTCCAAGCGATGGCATCGATGTCAGAGGCAGGGTTGAACTTTTTCGATTGGAGCCTCGCTCTGGAGCCGATAAGCGCTAACCTGGCAGCGAGCCAACGTCATCTCGTCATTTTTTTTGTCATACCCTTCGTCGTCATTACTGCGAGTGACCGGCTTTTGAGTGTGGTCGTTATTGTACTCTGCGAAGTAAGTTGGCGGACGAAGTAACACCTCTAATTAATGATAATTAATTACATACTACATAATTACATACATGAATCCTGAAAAGCTTAGTCGCTGGAACCGGCTGAGGAGGGTCAGGACATCAACTCATGTCACTGCAGTGCCTCTGAGCGGTAGATTCTAGGGTTAGAGACCTGGCGGTAGGAGGATGTTCGACACTAGCAACGTAGCTAGGTCGATTTCAGCCACTGACTGGAGGATAATGTAGCGGCCGGCTGCTCTGATCGGTTGTTCTCCGTGGTTTCTCCGACCAACACAAGACGAATGCCGGCGCAGTACTGTAAAAACGGGCCACGGACCGCGCGTGGGGAAGAACACTGCCACCTCTCGCGATAAAAACATATTTTACACTCGAGGGACTAATGACCATAGCAGTTGATGCGCGCGAAACACGAAATAATCAAACAATTAACCTCTGGAGAGTCATCCTCAGTCTTCGCGTTCAGTTTCTGGGTTGAAACAACAGGCTTGCAATGCGGACTTCACGTGGCGTTTGAGAAGTTGATGTAACTGAAAATAACGTTTTGGTAACGTTCCGGCCGCCAGTATGTATTGGATCCGGCTGAGGCATTTCGCACTCGAGATACTACTCAGCTGAGCTGGACGATGAAAGAGTTTTATCGATTGCTGTTGATCTTCGCATGATAATGGTCTCCATGGTTTGCTTAAAAAGATTTCAAGGATTTTCGAAGTCGGCTGAATAGTTGTGTTGGATGTTTCCGCCACGCCATTTCTGCCATCTTTCTTTCTGCAGCTCTATCAACGTTCATGGTTTTAAATCTGATACCCGCATTTTTAAGGTACTGGTAGAGTTATTTCCGGACTGTTGGTGTGGAACATAAGGAAGAGGCAGATTAGCTCAGTACCCGTAAAGGGAAGTATTCGAGTTTTGAGAAAAGACGGATGGTATGCAGAACATGCCCCTTTGTTTACAGTACTGCTTCGGTATCCGCGAGGTTTTAACAGGAGTAAACCACCTTAACTGTAAAAGTGCTTGTCTCCAAAACTCATTCAGACAGCAGCTTTTCAGCTGACATCAAAAAATCATCACCGGCGAGATCTGAACCTACGAGCTCCTGGATCACTAGGCTTCTATCGCGAACTCGATGCTAACGGGCTCGAGACAAAATAATTAAATCAAGGAAGGGGTCATGTTGCTTTATTGTTCTAGAAGTTTATTCCAATTGCATTTTAACTCATAAAAAAATAATTAGTTAGAATAATTAATATTTTAATTATTTCCACTTTCTGGCCGATCTTTTTGAGATAAATGACACAAATTAACCACAGTTCTTCCAATCTTCAAGAGATGAAATAGAACTGTACTATACTAACTAAACTGTACTAAATACATGAATTTCAGAGAAATTTCTCTCCAAAATACAACATACAAGGTGAAAAGGACGATAAGGCAGAACAATTATACTACACTTTATCTCCGAGACCACCCTTTCCGATTTCATTATTTTCCTTGCAACACTCTTTATTAAGATCTTAGGAAATGTTCTTTTATTTCGGGCATTTCTACAACTCTAATCGCTGCTGGTTTGGCTTCTGCGGATAGCAACGCTGAAATGGAAGCATATGTTTCCCATTATTCTGGGCATACAGTTAAGGTCTAACAGTTGTGGTAACTTTTAAAGAAAATATGCTTATATAATAAACGATTGGCGCTTTGGATAGTTCTGATACTATACTATATCAACATAACAGTGATTGAGCAATAAAAGTCTCCAACACATATAACCAGACAGCTCCAACAATGGCCCTATGCCAACGGGCAAGACGACTGTGAGAGCGTGCAATGTTCGGCTAATTTAACTCGGACATTAACGGGTTAATAGTGCATCCGTCCGTGTTACTGCCATCACACCGTTACGTCGTTAACAATTTACGAAATCCGTGAGTTACATGCAACATCGCGAATTCCTCTCATCAGCGGGGCTTTTAATCGTCCACCCGCCCGTGTTGCTCCGTTACGTCGCCGTGTGTTCGCCGCCACGTCCGTCATTCATGACACGCCCTAAGGAAATCCGGGCGGGTGTAGACGCGGTGATGAAAAAAAATCACACTCAGACAAAAAGTTCGAGTTGGTTAAATATAATAATTACGAATATTATTAAATGTACCTCACCCAGCTACTCCTGTACTTCGCCTTCCATTATTCTTCGATTCTCATTTCGTGATGACCGAACAGAGACCCTTTAATTTCTACGGCTGATGCGACGCTAAAACGCGAGCGCACGCAATGTCGCGAATCTCTCCC
Organism: Gryllus longicercus; assembly: GCA_038098605.1. NCBI lineage: Eukaryota > Metazoa > Arthropoda > Insecta > Orthoptera > Gryllidae > Gryllus > Gryllus longicercus. The sequence continues at coordinate 6,126,309 of JAZDUA010000003.1, read as the reverse complement.
AAGGCTTTTAATCGGCCGCTCGCGCTGCGCCGGGCTTTCGGCTTCCTCTTAATTCCCTCACCAACAGACACGTTACAGGGTGATGAACAAAAACTGTACAGAAAGGAAAAAGCAAGATTGAGCACAAATTTGCTAAATATAATAAAGACGAACATTATTAACATAACTCTCATAGGTACCTGTATCCCCAGACATCCATTATTTTGCGAGCACTCATAGTCAAGGGTTTAGGGGACACCGTATAATTGAAGTCTAAATTATTCAGTTCTTTTGAAGAATATAACTGAATAACGCAAATATTTTAACTAGATATTGACAACAAATTATACTCTTATAAATGTACGTTGAACAGCATCCGTTTTTATAACCAACTTTTAGTGAGTAATTAATAATTTTTGCATGTTCTAGTCATGGTTTAATTTCCCCAACTGAACGCAACGTTAAAACGGGAAAGCCTACGCGATGTCGCGAATTTCTCTCATCTGCGGAACTTTTAATCGCCTGCTCGCGCCGCGGCTGGCGCCATCGACCTCTTCCGAAATCCCTGACCTACGGGCGCGTGCGTGGGGGTGGGCGGGGTGGGGGTGGGGGAGGGCGGCGGTGTCTCGTTAGGCGGCCCGTAGCGCGCCATTAGTCCTCGCGTTCCGTGCGCATAATTCCCCCTGCCGCGTCCTCACCCCCCGTTCTCGCGCCCCGCCGGCTCCCGCACCGCCAATTCGCCAACGCCGCTGGCGAAGGGAGCGCGGGGCGGGGCGGGGAGGCGAGGGGCTCGTTAACGCGTGGGGGAGAAAGAGGCGAAGCGGTGCCGTGCTCACCTGGCGGGCGCCGCAAGGCAGAACGATGGAGACGGCTACAGAGAGGCCGTTGCGCCGTCGACGTCGTCGTCGTCGTCGTCGGCGGCGGCGGCGGCGGCGGCGGTGGTGGCGGCGAGACGGCGGAGGTGAAGTGGAGTTCACATGGAGGGCGTCGGCACCAGAGTGCGTGGGTGAAGCGGTGGGGAGATGGTGACGGACGTGGTGAGAGCAGCGGAGCCGGCGGCGGTTGGTAATGTTGCCATAGTGGGAACGGTGGAAAAAGAGGTGCTGGTATCGGGAGAGTCGGACGTGGATGTGTTAGCGTGGGAAGAGTGCGAGTATGACAGCTGGGGGGGGGGGGAAGGGAGAAGCGGATTCTGTGCAGACAGCAATGGAGCGGGAGGGTAGATTTGATTTCACTGATTGATGTTTCTAGACACGTCAACTACGATCTTTAGACTCGTTAGTGCAATGTTTTATACCGGAGGTGGCGGTGTTCCTCTCCCACCAAATGGTTAGAGCCAGCGACGACCTACACCAAATATCTCCCCCTGAAGGGGTACCGCCCCATCCGGCCAAGCTGTAGGATCCCAACTGATATCACGACTAATCTACTGACATGAGTGATAGTGAAGTGCATACAATTTTAAGTGTGTGTGTGTGTAAGGAGAGAGGATAGGGAAAGGAAAGACAGATGGTGCGCGGTCCGTGGCCCGATTGTAAGATAACTATTTCGGATTTCGCCTGAAAATCACGTTAAACTTCCAATCAGAGCAGGCGGCCGTTTGAATTCTCCTCCAGACAGTGGGATACGACGTAACTAAGTAGCTAGAGTCGAAAATATGCCACCGTGTGGATTGAAATCTACGTCCTTCCGGCCAGAGTCGTTGCAGATACAGTGGCAACTCTGGCTTTGAGCAACACTCAGCAGGTGTAGGGATAGGGTTGGTGGTAGCGGTGACAGTAGAAGAGTTGGTAACACGGCGTCAGACACGGCGAAGTAGTATCGCCGGCGGCAGCGGCGGGAAGGTGTGTGTAGCGGCGTCGGCGTTGCAGCGCCAGAACCAGAAGCGAAGAGGCGGTGGCGATCTACCTGGCTGCAGAGGCCGGGGGGTGGGGGGGGCGGGTGAGGAGGGTGAGACGCGAGAGTTTGGGCGAGGCGAGGGGGGGGGGGCGTGGCGCGCCCCTGCCGGCTTTTACGCGCTCCCGGGGGTTGTAAATCATGCAGGGGGCTTTGGCGGGCGGCGCTGCGCCTCGCTCCGGCACTCGCCTCAGCCTCGCGCGGCCGCCGATCGCCCTCTCTCAAACACGGGCCCACGGAGCCTCCTCCCACTCGGCCTTCTTGTCTTGCACTTCCTCACTTCGCTTCCTTGGCGTTGCTTTCTTAAAATAATACTATTGTTGACGGCCTGAATTGGAAGCGAACAGAATCACACAGATAAAAAAAATTCGTAAATGAGAAGAAATACGAAATTGAGTGTTATTTCTTTCAGTTTGTTGTATTTGTTGTTTCAAATTCTCTGCTACTTCTATGCAAACCTTTTTTAAACAATCATTATTCTTTGCAGATCCGACTTTTCTCTTTTTTTATTGCAATTTATTTATAATTATTTTTCTTATTTCATTTCTATTATTTATCCAGTAAATTCTGCATTATATTTTTTGTTTTGTCGTAATATTTCTTTCTTTGTATTTTTAATTTTAATCATTTTTGAGTTTCTTATTCTTTGTTTGTTTTTTTCCAATTTTCGTCTGCTATTTTCTTCGGTTCATTACTTCATTCTGCTTCGAAAAATATTATTCACGAATTATTCTAGTCAGTTAATCACATCTTTTAGTTTATTTACAAATTTTATATTTTTCGTACATACGAATTTTCTTGTATTTTACATGTTCTTCCATTTTACGAAGTTTTTTGTTATTTATATTGTGTACATGTGTTACTTCTTCCTGAAGTCTGTCAATACATCAAACTTGCTTATATTACTTCTTTTAGTGTCTTTTATATTGTTATAACTTATTACCATCTTTAAAATTTAGGGTTAATTAATTTAAATGATGCATTTATTTGTCGTGTTAATCTGTTTTTTGGTATTTTCTTTGTCTTTGGTTACTTAATTTTGATTGAAAACTTTATTTAATCTGGTCTTCACTTACCTCACGCGGTTTTTTTCTTTTTCAATAACTCCTCTCCATAACCATTTCGGAATTTAGGAGCTCATGCTTCTGAGGCATAGAAGCTATTTTCATTCTCGATGCTCACTCACCTACAATGTAGGGTGTCACGCAACGACTATTAATCTTCTTTGCCTTTCGCCTTCACAAGCCCGACTTATGACTACCGTCCCATTACCACCTCTTTGTTAAGCGCTTTCCTACTTTTTACGCTTCTTAACCTGTTCATCGCCGCTTCAACAAAAAATACAACAAAGTCAGGCCAGCTTATACTGTCTAGGGACATGAAATCTAGTGTTAAGAAATGCTTCAGTAGATATTGAAAGATAAATTCAAATTAAATTACGCGACAATTAGTGTGTTTTTATAGTATTTTTTATTTTGTATGTCCAGATATGAACATTTATCGTGTCTGTGATGGTGTAGGTTTCCGTGGTCGTCGTTTATAGAAACTTGACTGTCCGAGAGGAGTCGCGACTGGGTAATGGCGGCTGACATATCGACGAACACATTGCAGCCTTCTTCAGAGGCGTATTTCTGAGCAGTTTAGCTGCCATGTTGTAAGAAGTAGTAAGTTCCTTTTTATTACAATAATTTCACCAAAAATACCTGGTAACTTATCCACAAACATGAGTTAGTATTAGGGGCGCCTTCCACTCATTATTCTTAAGTCTTACAGAAATTATTTAGGTATTTTAAACATTTCTGTACTATACAATCATTATGGTGAATCATACTAATGTTCATTACAAATACGTAGATACTGTATCAATGTTAAATCCTGAAAACTGAATTCTCTTGATTAAGAAAGAAATTTAAAAATAAAAATATAGTGAACGTTTTCCCATGCAACTAATTCTAACTACAGAAAAATAGAAGCAACTTTTACTATATGGGGTTAAAACACCCAAGACTGTCAGATTGCTGTTTAACTTCGAATCGCTTATTTTATCGTCGTGTCTACAAGGTGTCGCCGCTATAAAACGTTCCAGAGGCTGTAACCTATTTGATGTCGCTTCGACAGCTTCTGCCAGTCGTCGCCTCATGTCTTCAGCCGCCTCTGCTCGCGTCTCGTTCCGCCGCGTTGCCCCGTGGTCCTTGCCCGCCATTGCGGTCGGATCCGCCCCCTGGTCCAGCTAGCTGTTCTGCGAGTATGCGTATGTCAGGCCCAAGTTAGACCAGAGCTTTAGCGGTATTGACAGGAGAAAATTATGAAATTATGAAAAGTCTTGTCTTCAGTTCCTGGTTGAGATATTTGTCTCAACGTGTCAACTGAAAAAGTATCATTATCGGAAATTGTGGTCATTAAACAGACGTGCACCAGGAATATTCATTGGCGGGGGGGGGGGGAGGCTACAGGTATAGTGTCTCGCCGAATTGATGTTTTCTTATAAAGAATTTTTCATTTGTGATGAATATAAATTGTATTTTTATTAGTTGATTTATAGTTAATATTTATAACATAAAACTATTGATATATTGAATGACTTTCGTTAACGTCAAAGTAGTAAAATATATATTTTTTAATACGTATCAGTGGTTTCTGTAGCCTGCAGCCGAATGAGTCCTCATCCCCCTTGAGAGAGCCACTATATTGAGGTAACTAAATGTTTTACTAAACTGTTGATCACAAATAGAGGAAAACATAGAGCTATTGATAAAAAAATTGCCTTCCAATTAAGTGTTCTGCAAAACATTTTATTTCTGATACTCCCCGGAAACAATTTTGAACAAGTCACGCTAGCAAATTTTCGAGTGCACGCAGAAAATTCACCGGCGCCTGGCACTCGTGTCTCCCTCCTTGCACGAAGCCGAGGTCGTCTTCTTTTCTGTCGCGCCGGCAATATAATCTCGCCGCTCGTCGTCTATTCATATTATCCGCGCGCCTTCATTTCCTCGAGGCGCCGGCCCCCACGGCGTCTGCAACGACCTTGTTCCTCATCCCGGGGCTCTCGAGGCACCTCACTCTCGTTGGCCGCCCCCGACCATCCTCCTCGCCCGCGCCCTCCTCAGCGCGGCGGCGGTGGCGGAGAGCGAGATCGCCCCGGCGGGAGCAGGCAAAGAAGCCGTTGTGCCGTGCTGCCGGCGAGGGCGCGGGGCCGGGGCGAGGGCGTGACGTGGTACGTTGGGGTGAGCGGAGGTAGAGGGATACGCGTTCGGAATGGTGCAGGGAAGGGTGTGGAGGGACGGCGCAGGGAGATGCGGAACGTAGAAGAGCGCGGAGGAGGAGGGGGAAGAGGGCGAACTGTGGCGAAGATGCGGAACACGACGGATCGGGGTGAGAGGGGACGGTTGGGATGGGAAGCAGGGTGGAGCGGGACAAGTGAGGGGCATAATGGGGAAGGTACTGCGTGGCGTGGAGGGGCGCAACGAAGTGGGCCGGGACCCGGCAGGGCGGGTCAGACGCAGTGAGGAGGGTGATCTGGGCGAATCCGGGCATGGCGTGGCGAGCCGCGGCGGGGAAGAGGGGGATAGAGCGGGGAGGAGTTGGATAGGGTGGGGTGGGGAGTGATGGGATAGGATGGGATCGGGCAAGGCGGAATGGAACCAGTCACGTCGGATGGGAGATTGCGATAGCGTTGATCGGGAGTGGGGGAATGGATGAGGGCGGGACGGATAGAGTGGGGTGGATCGGGGTCAAATGAATCGGGATGAGTCGGTGAATAAGAATGAAATGGAATGAAGCGTGGTGAATGGGGTGAATCGGGGTGCGATTCATTTGGGTGGTATGGATCAGGATGAGATGGATTGGGGTGGAGTGGAGAAGGAGCTATGGATGGGGGCGGGACGAATCGGGGAGGGGCGGGTCCGGAGCCTCAACGCCGGGCGGGTGGGACGGCGCTGTGGGCGGCCCGCGGCCGCTCGTACAAGTGTCCCAGGAGGGCGCGCGTAGCGGGTGCAGTGGGGTGGGCGGTACAAACGGGGTAGTTGAGGAGCAGTGGAGAGGAAGGCATGTGGCGGCTGTGGCTGGATGGGAGTGCACACCAACAAGGATGCAGAGATGCCGCAATGGCAACATGGTTTGTATTAGTGGTGACATGGTCGAAATGGAATGGCGGTGTCTGTGCGGTGGAGTGTTAATAGTGGTGGTTGGATGATAGTAGCATGATAGTTTTTGGATAAATGTTTTACCGGGGTGGTTCTGATGGGGTGGTTTTGGTGAGAGGTTTTGGGTGGGTGATTTTCGGGCGATGATTTGGTTGGGGTGGTTTTGTTGTGGTGGTTTCGGAGGGGTGGTTTCGGCGGGGTGGTTTCGGCGGGGTGGTTTCGGCGGGGTGGTTTCGGCGGGGTGGTTTCGGCGGGGTGGTTTCGGCGGGGTGGTTTCGGCGGGGTGGTTTCGGCGGGGTGGCTTCGCCCCGATGATTTGGGGAGGGCGGATTGGGCTGGTCAGTTTGAATGGAGGCGGTTTGAGGGGGTCCGCTTTGGCTCTTCTTACCGGGTGGTTTTGGTTGGATAGTTTTGACGTGGTAGGTACACCGTCGGTTGAACGAGCGGGCGATAGGAAACGAACGTAATTGTGATATGGCTACAAGAAAGCCGCGGTTATGGAGGACCTTGTGGAGGCAGAATAGCGAAGGTACGACGATGAAAGAAGCGGGGCGGGGCAGGGCGGGGCGCGGCGGGACGGGGCGGGGCGAGGCGGGGCGGGGCGGGGCGGGGCGGGGCGGGGCGAAGGCGGCGGAGTGGGGGAAATAGGCGGCGGCTCGCGTCAAGCGACGGCCCCTCGGGCGACTCCGTGTCCATTAGGAGGCAGCGCGCGCACGCAAAGAGGATATTTTAGAGCGAATGAAGGACGCAGTTACGAGGAAAGTAGGCTGTCAGAGAAACCGTGCATTTGATGGAGTGAAACCTGCGAAAAATGTAGTCGAGAGGAAGTGGCGGAAATTGGAAAAATAGCGTTAAAAGTAGTAAAACGTTATTGATGTTTGAGAGAATATCATTGAAATGATATGCGATGATACACGGCTATTGGAGTACAAAACGTCTTATTATTGATTTTGATAACTTATTATACTGAATCATCTTCTGTTGGCACTATTCATAACTTCATATCGCATTTTGCTATATGAAGTTTTAATGCTCCTAAACTACCTGGAAATCACTTGAGATGATGAAAGAAGAGTACGGTTATCCGTAGGAAACTTTTTTCTCAGTATTTGACGTAATTGCGACATTTGCTTAAGAAAATTGATACGTTCACAATTCAATTTTTCGGGAAAATGGAAGGAATGACATACATTCCAAACGGTACTAAACTATTTCTCTTATGATAGTTGGCATCAATTTTGCAGTAAATCCTGGCTAATCTTTTGATATAATCGTAGAGAACATCCAGGTTTCCCTCGTAAATGTACGATGTATCTTTAATAGTGCATCCGCCACTACTATGTCTCTATCAACGCTGTAACTACTTACTCTATTCCAAAACGCATCTATAGTACGCTGTTGGACAATTACAGTGCTCTTCATTCCTACGTCGAGGGGGGGAATGACCTTTCATTATATTTGGGTAATCATTGTTTACATTTTATTCAAGATTTTCTAAAATAAAATTTCAAAAAGAAACAGGACGGGAATAAAATTTGGGACAAGGGAGCGTGTGGTCGGAGGTAGGAGGTTGGCGGCCGTGTCGGTGGCCGTCGAGGGGGTTCCTCGCCTGCGTGGGAACGGAGGGCGCGCGGCTGCTGGCGACGAGGCCGCGACGACCGGGGAATGCACTTGGCGGGGGCGGGGGGCAGAGGGAGAAGGGCGAGGACGCAGAAATCCCGACCGCGTTGTTTGCTGTCGAAGTTCCGAATTGCATCGCGCCACAGGCGGCAGCGATCTGGAAAATATTTAGCGCCGCGGCGCACAAACCGAAGAAAGGAGATGCGAAGTCTTATTCTTGGTAACTTCGCGCTGATCTGATTTTGTTTCAAATCTGGGACGAAGTCTGCAATTCTATACAACTTTGAAGACGAGATTGAATTAATGGTAGTAGAAACGAAAATATGGGGAGAGGCCAAATAAGGCGTTCAGGGGAAAATAATTTTACATGACATTTCAATTTCGAAGGAAAGTGCAATGCGACTCAGTCTTCTCAAAACGAGCTGCATAAGAAAGGAGCTGCACGAGTGAATTATTATTAGCACTTACACTGTTATTTCATGATACAGAGAGAGCTGAAGCCTCTCTTTTGTAAAAGTCAATAGCCCCTACCTCACTCAAAATGCAGATAACGTTATTTACACTCAATCGTCAGAAACAATATCGTGTATAAAATAAAATACTATTTATTTTTGACGTTCAAGTGTTTTTTAAGTCGAAGCGTTAGCATGTGTGCATATAATAGTATATGTTAAGGTAGTGACCAACCACATCATCCCCTGAAATAGAAATTCTCGAATTGAAGTAAAAAAGATAAATTGAAAAGAAATGCAAACTAAACATAACGAAAGACTTATCTTTAAGGAAGGCAATGCTATTAAGATTCAAGTTGACAGTTGAATCCCCAAAATGAAGATAATGGTGTTTCCTAAATAGTCTCCGACAAATCATGATTTTCAAATTCGATATAATTGACACGTCCACATAAAAAACAATTAAATAATAATAATACGGTTATTAATTGACAGAAAATTGACATAAGAGTGTTTAAAAATGCATATAGTTAGAATATACTATAATACGCGACTTGACCGTAAGCTCACTAAAGCGAAAATAACGTCTTAACATTTGATTTAAGAAAAATGGGAAAACCAGTAACAACAGGAGATGTCGGTGATTTTCAACATTATGAATCCAAAGAAAATAAGCCAATGATCTCCAAAGACATTAGAGAAAAGGAGAACAGTAAATGCGGAATAGCAGAAAATAAAATAACAAAAAACGATTAATGTTGGCGATATACTGTTGACATAAAATCTTGAATATAAAAGAATGCAATTAAAATGACATAAAAACAGCCATCAGAAACACGTAACCACCTTGCCAGGGCGATGGCATAGAACTAATTTTAAATTATTAACATATAATGAGGAAAAAACAAAAAAAAAAGAGATATGTGTACAAGGTAAGGATGGCAAAATCAAGTTGAAACCAATAGCCCATTTAACTTACTCCTATAAATTACTCACTACTCTAAAAGCAAGTAATTATTACGGCCAGCATCAACATGTATAATGAATTCCTCCGGAGCGGCCAGCAGGAATTACGATTTACGTATTCAAGTGCGTGGGCGAGTCGACGGATGATCAGCCGCGGAGGTGAGGTGGTTTGGCGGACGCGAAAACTCGGGTCAGAGGCCGTGGCCCGGGCATTCCGCGCGGGCCGAGGCCCGTCATGACGAATGATCCGATCACCGCCAATCTCACGGGTGGGTGATGGGCCCGCTCGCGTGTTCCGTGGTTCATTAGTAATGGCGCCGAGTGGCATGGCGGATCGCTGAGTGAGCGGATCGCAAATCGCCGTTACGGGCCTCATTAATTCATTTATCACTTTAATTATGCACTCTTGCGTAAAATACGTTGAGGGATCTGCACAAATTTGACAAAATACTATACGACAAAATGCCGACCATGGGATGCTGTAACTTTCGCGAATAATGTAGATTTAAACGGATAATTATTTCTTCGTGAGTTTGAGAAATAACGACATTTATGTTGGAGAACAGTACATACAATACGTTCTTTCTATGTGCTTAGAATGAGGTTTATTTGCCATTTGAAATTTAGTTGTTTAGACATAAATTTGAAAATATATCATATAAATCACGAATTGAGGTACGTTTGTAACTACACTTTACGAGTTAAAGAAAGAACATTGTTGTTGCAGAAAACCTTTCATTGAAATGTATAAATTAAAGAATTATTACGTTTGAGTAATCAAGAACAAGGCTTGACAATTCTGAATAAAAATCCTCATATAAATCTCTAAATTCGTATAAGATGTCTCTGGTAAACGGTCGACCGCATATTATATTACCCACATGTATTTCCATGCAATGAATTGAATGAGAAGTAGTTATTGTTATTAAATGCACTATATAAGTGATTAATATATTCGTGCTACAATAGGACAATATCATTTCTTGTAGAAGAGGAACAACAGACACGAAACAGCGTGAGAGAGATGAATTCTTGTCACAAAATATATTTCTAGGTAGAAAATACAATGAATGGGTATACAATATTAGTTTAACATTCCACGTACGGGAAAGAGCATTCGCGTTTAAACTTGTACAGAGTGAATCATTCAGCCGCAAGCAGACGAGAACAAGCCTCGAGAACTTAGCTAGGGATGCAACGAACGTGCGTGAGAGGTCGTGATGGTAGGGATGAGAAACAAGGTGAAAGATGTGGGGGAGTCCGGGAGAAGAATTATTGTAGAGCGTCTCAGGTCTGGGCGACAGGAGGGAGTTATCGCGTCGAGAGCCATGGAGAGATGTGTTGGAGAGGAGACGGAAAGGGTTGGAGTACAAGGGGAAATTATGAAAAAGGAGAGTGCGTTAAAATGAGGGAAGAGGAGGAGGTAAATGAGGGGAGATGAGTAACGAGGTAGGGAATGATAAAAACGTTGTGGAGAAGAGTGGATTGGGGTGAGTAGGCTGGGGTGGGTCGAGGCAGAGGGTTTCACAATAAATGTTGCAAACTTTTAGGACATGCAGAGTGATAGAAAATTATCACGTTTTGCCAATGAATATATTGCAGGAAATTCCATGAAACGTAGTTATATGCCGTTATACATGTGGCAATTGCATCTGATTTTGAGGCAACTCCGTATGCAGAGATGTTCAACGGGTTTACAAAATCTCCTTTACTGCGTCGCATGACCGGTCGAACATTGTGCACAGCCGTTGCCTAAAATCAAAGGCAAATACGTTTATAAATGCGTATAACTCCATTACATGAAATTTCTCACAACACGTTAATCAGCAAAACTTAATCATTTTCGTCCTCTCGACATGCTCTACAAGTTTTTAACTTTTATTTTTAAAACTCCCTATAGTTGTAAAGTGCTGGGGATAGGGTGATGACAGCTGTAGCAAGGCTTTTAGTTAGACGTAACTTGTTGGACTGGGAGAGGCGAGAGTGAATCAAGGAAAGACGCCGCAGTGGCGAGGCAGCGCTAGATAACACAGTCGGCGCGCGTCGGCGCGGAGCGTGGCCAAAAGCAGTGGAGATGATCTATGCCAACCGGCCGAAGGGATGAGGCGCGGATGAGGGCGAGGCCACGCGTCGCGCCGGGCGAGCGGTGTGGTATGAGTGTGGTGGGACAGGGCATATATGAGACAGACGGAGAGAGGCACACCGAAGTACAGAGGCATGGGGGGGGGGGGGGCTAGATGGTCGATGGAACCAAGCGGAACGGAAAGTAAGACAGGGTTGACAGAGGGGTGGAACTGAAAGGAGAGGCGCAAGGTTGAGCAGTGCGTGACGTGCCTAGGAAAATTGACGCAAGGCGTGACGAGACAGGGTGAGGTCGGATGTGGTGACGTGAGGTGAAATGAGGCCGGGAATGTCAGGAGGGTTGGGTTCGGATAGGGATAGGGTGGGAACGGGAAAGGCAGGGCGGGGGTGGCTGAGGAAGCGGGGAGTGGGACTGGGAAGGGCGCGGCTAGTAGGAGCCGGCCAGATAGGGCGAGGTTGGGCTAGGGTTGAGACAGGACTGGAAGGGAGGTAAAGGATCGGAAAGGGCTGAAAAGGGCGTGGCAGGGTGTGTCCGATTGCTGCGCGGTGATTGATGGGTATTGATAGGGGATTGCTGGATGTTAGCGGGGGTTCTTGGAAGTTCGTGGGAGTTGGTGAGAGTTGATGGGGCGGGGCAGGGCTACTGGAAGCGCTGGTAGCGTTGCCGGGGCGAGGAGTGTCGCTAGACATATCAGCCAGTGCGAGAGCGGTGGAGCAGGGCAGGGGAGGGTGTGCGGTGCGGGACGGATCGGGACGGGACGAACGGCTTGGGACGGGGAGTGGCGGAGCGGGGCGTGGTGGGGCAGGGCGGGACGGAATGGAGCACGGCGGCGCGGGGTACGTGGAGGCGGGCGTGGCAGGGGGCGTGGCGGGGCGGTCTGTGGGCTGTGGCTCTGGCCAGGCCGTCGCAGCGCGCGCCTTGACCCGCGCGGGCGTGCCGGCCGTGCGCCAGTCGATATGAGCGCGCGCGCGTGCAGCGGCGGCAGCGGCGGAGGCGGCCGGCGTCTATTGATCAGCGTCGCGGCGGCGACGGCGGAGGCGGCGCGGGCGGCGTACGCGCACGGCACCCATTCATGCGCGATGAGGCGGGGCCGCTGGCCGCGCGCCGCGGCGGAAGACGAAGCTCTGGCGTGGGGGCGGGGCGCGGCTGCTGACACGCTGAAGGCTCAAGCGGGAGTCAGGTGCACGTTTGGATCAGTGATTGTTAGTGATTCCGGGCGCGTCAACGCTAGTAAGGTCATTAGTTCCGTAAGTGAAGTGCATGCTTTATCGCTGTGATCTTCCCCCGCTGGATGTCCCCCTACCGTCGGCTACCGGGGATTTCCCCAACCAGGTATCTCCCACCAGCAGGGCACCGTCCCAGCTTTGGGAAACTCTAAGCTCCCGATCGGTCCCCCGCTAGTTGGCCGGTAGAATTCTCACGTGACTTAGCTATCCAGCCAGTGGCGAAAATCCTGCCATTGACGGGACTCGAACCTAGAACTTCAGAGGAACTGAAGTGGGATCAGTTGATACCTTGAGCCATCTCTCAAGTGCAAGCAGGCGGGAGAGAGAGTACGACTATGCTAAAGACACGTCAATGATCAAGGACGACAATTTTGTGAGGGATACTGAAGGATAATGAGGACGAGAAGAACAAGGGCAGCAGAGAGTATTGAGATGACCTATATAGTGATGCACGTAATGCAATTTTCAAAATATAAATATAATATTTTCTTTAAATCTGCAGATAGCGATAGTACTCCGTTGCAAGTCTACGAATAACATGTAACCGAGTGAGACGATTATTCGAGCTGTATCCTGAATGTTGTAATGAGAATGCTAAAAATCTTTCGCACGAGTTTCACACCGTATATTTTTGAATAAATGGAAAATATATACTCTTTGGATCATTCACAATATGCCCAACAGCAGACATATTGATTTATGGCGTTACTTTGGCATGCACTAATTAACTAGCTTTAGTTTTTAGCCATGACTACTCTGTAGAACGGGTCCCGTATTGTACTATTTTGCCGTACGCGTTCATCAAAGTGCAACTTTCTAATTACGTAATCGTACGCTGAAGTAATGATTTCTTTGCAGGAGTATTCAATAATATTACATGGTCAAAAATAAATACGGAAGTAGAGAATACAAAATAACAGTTAAACAAAGATGTCGGTGTGACGGGTTAACAATTAGTAACGGTAAAGCGCGTAGATAGAAAAATGTTTGTCTCCCGAAAGGGGAAAAGAACAAATAATGAATATTTAGCTTGAAGATGGCTTTCGCGTGCAAGATGAAGTAACAATTAGAAATTAAAACTGCATCATGTAATTAATAAAATACTTCAACACAAGAACTTGTATGAATTTGCACAATGGTTTTATGCTTAAAAATATTAATATTTTTTTCCGTTATTCACTATACCAGTTCTTTTCAAGGAGAAAAGTTCAGATTCAGCATTTTCTTTATTCGTATTAATTTTTATATGACATAATTTTGGTATGAGAAGAAAGTGACTAAAATATATTGAAATCAATGTTCAAAAAATATAGTTTAAATTATATTTTCATCTCAGAAACACATTTATTGATTTGGAAATATGTTCATACGTGTTTCACAAAATCTTATTTAGAGCATATTAATTTAATAGCCCTGGTAACCTGAAAAATGAAGTCACTTTACTACTTTCTCAACATCAACACTCTTAAGTACGAGAAGATGGGTAAAATCGTTTATAATTCATTCTATTTTATCATAGATGTGTCTGTATCGTTCAATTCCTCACAGTGTAAGTTGCGACAGAGTTTGAATAAGAATTAGTTGAGCATATTATCCTTAAACATATATAGAAAACCTTTTTTGAATATTAGTTATAGGACCATACGTGTAGCTGCCTAGTCACTTCCAACGACTTCAGCGTTTTACATACATACATTATATTCTCAAAATTATATTTACAATAGTTAAAATTTGTTATAAAAACTAAATTTCGAAACTAATTTATATTCTCATTTTAATGACATCAGTACACATGCTGTTAGACGACCGTTCTATAATTGGACGGCACAGAATTGTCAAGATTATCTTAGAAGTAAAAGGAGGAGGCTCGGATACAAGAACATGAAAACTTCACACGATCTTCTGAAACAGGGGCCTTCGTTGCTGTCGTGCAGAAAATTGGAAATGAATAATTTACGCGGTGAAAAATAGAAAATCGAAAATAGAGTTTTACACAACATCTGTTCTAAAATTGAATGGACACAAAGGGCAAAGTTGGCCGAGTGTCAACTCTATATCAGAGGTGGCGAATTATCAGTGACTTAACATACCTTAATATAACGTTCACTGTCAATCAATAACAAATATCAATAAACAATTGATCTGGTGGGTAAGAAGGCGAATGAAGACATAAAAATCCTAGATTTGCTATCCGAACACGGATTCATTAACAGTTCTCAATAATGTATTGTCTGGTTGAGGATTCGTATTTACTGAGTACAATGATTTATTTCGTTCACATAAGGAACACTGTTTATATTACGTACGAGTATAAATTATTATTTGCAAGAATTAGCTGTCAAAAGTAATAAACGTCTAAATGCAGCATAAAAGACAGGTTAGTCGTTAATGACCTAGATGTTGATTCGACCTTAAATAACAAAAAGGAAGAAAGAAAAAGGTATCTCTAAACGTTCCTTTACGCCATAAGCGGGAATGAAATGTGAATAAAGGCATTGGGTCTGAAGTCTCTCTATGATTGAAATTTATATCCTAGTTCAGAACGGATGTCTTTCATTATGAAAACTGCAAACTAAAACATAGTAACCAGTAACTAAACTAAGAGGAAGCTTATTATGTCAAATTTAAAATTAGGAGCGGATATACATTTTTTACATGCATTTAAAATAATACATAATAAGTATAGAAATTCAGAACAATATGTAACTTTAATGAAACGAGGATATAATGTACTAACTCCTCGAGGATACATATTGATCATTGCCCCTCATATTTCATAATTTGTTTTCTAGAAAAAGAAGCAATACTTTTTTAGGAAAATAATTTTGTACCTCATTGTTCCGTCAGAAGGAATTCTTTTAAAAGAAAATTTAATTGTTTTTTGATCTTATTAAAACGGTCTCAAAATATTTTTTAATACTTTCTTTGACCTTAGGGAGTGTCTAAAGTTTTTCAAAAACTCTAGCGTTCAGATTTGGTGAAAACAATTAGTAAAAAATCAATTAGCATTTTATACAAAATTGTCAATATTTTCCAAATACTGGTAGCGTATATGACGTCGCGAACAATTCTACCTTCTAAAAGAAAATCTTAACTATATATGTCATTTACAACTATTAAAAATTAAAAAAATCAGATGCACAGCTGTTTTACATTCAAATTAAAATTTTTCCACGGTCAAAATCAATAGCTATCTCTTCGGGGCGTGGTAGTCCTAAAAGCCTGAAAAAAAAGTTACAAATATCGATTAACTTCTCCATTTTGGAACGGCTAACTTTTCCCAACAAAGTTAACTGTTTAGGTGGAGAACTCGGGAGAGAGTTAGTTCACACAGTGTTTCCGGCAAAAAGCGACACAGATAGTCTCTCACATGCAGCAGTCTGTGCTCTGTAATAGATTTGTCCTTCATAACGATACAGGCATGGCGCATGGCTAGCGCCCATGTAACCAGCTTGCAGAGAAGAATTTTTTATTTCTAATGGTAATTGATTATATAATTCAAATACTTTATCAGTCTATTTTTTGCATGAACAGTTTTACTGAAATTAATTAATAAATTTTGTGCTTGTTTTGTCTCTCTTGTTGTTTTATCTTTCACTCTTTGGATTTTGTTTACTAAATTTCCTGCTACCTGTTTAGTTAATTTAAAAAGAAAAACAAGCGTATTGTATTGAATCCTCTGTTTTATTGACATAAATTTTAGTGTCTACATGTCTACACATGTTAAATTAGTAGTGCAAGAGTAATAGGGATGAAATAACGTTAAAGCAGTGTTGAAAATTGGAATGTAAAAATTCAACCCTATCGCCGAGTGGAATAAAATCCAGGTGCTTCTTAAATATTCCGACAAAACATCAAGTAGACTCATACATTTTTTCGGAAACTATTGTACTAGTAGTTTCCTGTAGAAAATTTTCGTTTTTGTAAAAAAAAAAACTAATACGTTATTTTTGAGTGCGTAATTCAAATGCTTGCTCTGTACGGACACACGCGCTGGATTGAGTGATTAAGGAGCGGTAATTTTGGTGCTGCGGAATCACTAGTTTTCTGTTTCGAATCGCGCGGGTTTGCAACACATATTTCGTTATAATATGTCATTTATCAGCAGAACCAGTCAGACGTCCCTCTCTCTTTCTCTCTCTCTCTCTCTCTCTCTCTCTCTCTCTCTCCGTCCCTCTCTCTGTCTCTTTGTCTCTCACGCAGGGCGCGTCACACGCGTGGGTAACCGCCGTGTACGCGGTAAAGCCCAGAAACAATGAAACCCAGGTGGATTGGAAGTTACTATTAACAGAAACAACATCTTGCGCTGCAGCGCCATCTAGTGGAGTTACAACAAAATAAACAACATAAAAAACCTTCTCCATGAAAATGCATAGATGTGCCAACTTTAATGGAGATCGGTCACACAGTGTCGGAGTTTATCGATCTCGAACAAACCAACATACATTTTTATTTATATAGATTACAGGTCTCGATTGGCAGTGCCCCCTCTAGAGTTGAATTCAAGCCGGAGAAGATATGATAGTGGCGCGATCACTTGTATTGGTAGCATTGTCAATATAGTCCTATAGTACTTATATCATATTTGTGCTTGTATCTAATTTTTTTCCAAGCCATAATCCTTATTTTACAAATTGAAAAGATCATTAACTGATCATTCATACTGTAAGAATTACCAGAGGTTGTTGGGACTCTGGTGCAGAAAGTCCGAATGACGCTCCTTATTGTTTTTTGCCTCCTAATATGCAAATAACCCTAGTTTTCTGGAAAAAGAAAAGTTCGATGGGAAATTGATTGCACTAAATTTCATAAAATAACGATAAGAGTTTGCATGGTCTTAGTAAAAATATGGAACATCTATTTAGATGTTAAACATTTGTTTTTAAGATTTTTTCTCACTACATACAAAATTTAATTTACAAAGTGCTCATATAATAATGTAAATTTAGTTATTAAATACAGTCACAGGAACATACGGCAGTTACACTCTGTGATCAAAAGTTTCCGGACACGTGCTAAATGGTGTTATGGTGTGATCGTGTTTTTCATGAAGGGGACTTGCACCCTTGTTTTGTGTGGCACAATCACTGCACAGGCATACGTTGATGTTTTAAACACCTTATGGCTTCCCACTGATGAAAAACAATTCGGGGATTGTATCTTTCAACACGATCGAACACCTGTTCATACTGCACGGCCTGTGGCGGAGTGGTTACACGACAATAACATCCCTGTATTGGACTGACCTGCACATAGTACTCAGTTGAATCCTATCGAACATCTTTGAGGTGTTTTGGAACGCCAGGCCTCACCGACCTACATCGATACCTCTCCTCAGTGCAGAATGTGAAGAATGGGCTGCCATACTCCAAGAAACCTTCCAGCACCTGATTGAAAGTATGGCAGCGCGACTGGAAGCTGTCATCAAGGCTAATCAACACTCAAATGAATTCCAGCATCACCGATGGAGGGCGACACGAACTGTTGAGTCATTTTGCACCACGTGTCCGGATACTTTAGATCACTTAGTGTATAAAATATACTATCTAATTCGATGTTCAATTTACGTAAGCACGTTTCCATAGATCTGAAAGAAGTTATCGACGATAATTCTCTGGATGATTAACCTGTAAGTAAAAATACAATCTTTATAAATAAATGTTACGGAGAAACTTAGAGGAATAAAATGCTGAACAATATGTTATTAATTGTTTAGAATTTGATACGATTTCATATCAGACGCTCTAAAAGATATTGGAAGGAAGCAAAAACGTACACTGACAACAATACACAAAATTCAACAAATAAACGAAGATAATGAATATTCAAAATAGCTCCTAATATCATAGTATCATAGTATCATAGTAGTGTGTTCTGACTCTACAATCCTAGATGTCATAAAATTAACACACCCTGCAGAATTAATATCTATAAAGAGAAGAAATTACAATGAAGACACCATCAACCATCACACGAGGACAGAGACCTGATCACCTGACCTACTTCCACGGCAAAGCCACAAACAACAACATACTTCGATGACTTAGAATGCATATGATATAGAGGGTAATGTGGAAAATGGATCGCCTTGAAAGACAAACACCAGATACTACAGAAGTGGGGAAGTAGGTTAAACCCTCCCGCGTGCGTCGAGGCCTCGTCGTTCGGAGTAGCAGAGCGTGGCGGTGCCAAGGAGAGCCCCCATGCGCGTGACAAGACCGTTGGCGGGGGCTGTGGCGAGCCATCGAGACGGCCGCTTTCAACCAGAATGGCGGCAGCAGCAAGCACAGTACCAGTAGCATGATGTAACATCACTTGTAATAGTGTAATTTTCTATTACTATGTTTCTTGTATTTGATGCCATTCTCTTTCACGGTGTTAAATGAATGCAAATTAACATGAAACAACTAACCATAATGAAACCGAACAAAACAAACTAAACTGAAATAAGTATGAACTTAAATTGAAACGAAACTGAACTGAAAAGAAACTGAAGGAAACTGAACTAAACTGTAATGAAACGGAGCTGGGAAAAAAAGAACAGAAGTTAAAACGAAACTGAAATAAACAGTTACAAAATTAATCTGAGCCAAACCATATTAAACTGGATTGAAGACTACTAGCAAAATGGACGATGATTGATCCCGTAATTACACCAACGCTTTGTCTTTAGTAAAATATCGATTTTAAGTAGTTCTTCGCTTCAACATTAAGTCCGGAAGAAATCCAACAGACTGGAAAAAATGTTAGCTAATAAAAAAAGTGTTTCATTAAAAAAAATGAGTGCGTGAGCAATCGGGATGTTCTACACATCTAATGGTATTCCTCGTGTCGACCCTTTCCTTCCTCTCTATAGCGTCTCAACCGTCTGCGGAACCGACAAGACCTCCATCTAGTCTCCACGACCTCTTGAAGCGTTCTTTGTTTATCCAGGATCTTCTAACATGATATCCCGTTGCTAAGTGGATCGAGTGACTGATTAGTGTCTCCGGGGGCGTCAACTGCTAGGGTCATCAATCCCGTAAGTGTAGTTTATGCTTTTGTCGTTGAGGTGGCTGTGATCTTCCCCCGCTGGATGCCGAGATCCGGCGCCTACTCACGGGCGAGGTTTTTCCCCATTCAGGTATCTCTCACGAGCGGGGCAGGTATCTCCCCCCAGTCCCGACAAGCTCTAAGTTTCTGACAAGTATCCCGTCATGTGAGTGGGGTAGTGCATGTAAGTGTAAGTGTAAGTGTATGTGTAAATAAGGAGTGAGGATAGGACGAGGAAGGGAGAGGAAATATTGCGCGCGGTCTGTGGCCCGTTTGTTAGGGTTCTGCTCCGGAATTCGCCTGGTGTTGATCGGAAAAATCACGGAAAATTACTGATCAGTGCAAACGGGCGCTCCTCCAGACAGCGGATGATTTCGACATAGCTATTTGGCTAGTGTGGAAAATCCTACCACCGTCAGGATTCCAACTCTAGGGCCTTCCGGTCAGAAGCCCTGAGCCACCCATGCCGGTCGTTGATAGGGGGAGGCAACTGAAACCTCATAACATAACCCACTACACTACACCTCGTGGTCGGCTTCCCCTTGAAGCGGGCGCTGGCGTGCGCCTGTTCGGCCTCAGCCCCTGGTCGGCAGCCCTGCCCCGCTGACCGAGTGGCTGAAGGGCGCGTGGCACGGCTCGCAGCGCAGCGGGCAAATGGCCCGGAGAGGCGCTCTGCGGCCGCTTGCCCGCCGTCGCGCGCGCGCGCCCTTCGAGGCCGGCCTCGCCCAACGCAGCTCTCCTTCCCCTCTTAACAGGGGAGGTGGAGGCTTTTTGGTCTTGCTGAGTAAGCTCGAAATGCTTAGATGTAGTGGTATTTATTTATTTATTTATTACAACTATCTATTAAAAATAGGAGTACATTCTTTTAATAGTTTGGAACTGAAAGAATGTACATACGTCGTAAATATGATCCAATATATGTATATAATGTACTATGCAATAACACGCTACTTTATACGCACTCGGTAATTTCCCAACCATCCCGCGACCGTTCTTCTTTCAGAGGAGGCATTTTGAAAAATCCAGTCTTAGTAATTACAGACATCAAAATAAGAGACGTATGTTAAATTTAACGTTCAGTATTTGTGGCTCAGCGCGTATATGACGGTCGATCCATTTCTGTCAATATAAATATATTATATATTAAGAATACCTCAAACGTACAATTAAAATGTTATGTGATATAATCCATGCTAGTTATGTGTTTTTAGACCCGCTGAGTTTGAATATGATCTTCAAATTACTCCAGCGCCTTCAGAATGACTAAATCTGCAAATTACTCTCTTAGAGCAGCGCGGAAGTTAGAACGTACGATCTTTACGGTTTTTGATCCTATTAGTTCAAATGTAGTGTTTCAGACATTCCAACTCACTCAGACTGCAAAACCGCAGAATATTCAATTATATCATTCTTAATCTTTCAAAATATTGAAAGTATTCACAAAAGGCTCCTTAAGTAATGTCCCTTAGTAATAGAGGTTGTATGATGTTTTGTCTAGTCCTAGAAAATATTTTATCGTATTACAACCAGGAGAAAGTTTACAAGGGTTTACTTGGAATTTGAACTCACAACCCTCGCGCAGAGTAGTCTCTGACGCACCATACCGAGTCCTAAATGTGTCTTCAGCAATACGAATGTGAATATATTATGATTTCGCTACAATACACTTGTCATTTCGAAACAAAGGACCTGCCCAAACGACTGTAGAATCAAAATGTCGACAGATTGTCCACGCCGGTTCTACCAGAGTAGGGACACCGCCATCTTCCAAGATATAACAAGCACTACAGTTGCGGGCCCAATGATCATAGCCTAGCATCATCACTTGCCGCGCCCGAAAACACGAAAAAATCGACGAATCCATCCTAGTAAGCGACAGCCAACGGACGCGAGTAAACCAGCCATCAAGAAGGTCACCAGAGGTGGCGCGCAGACTGCTACCCTCGGCACTGGGATGATTTGAATTGCGATCGCATCCCCTCGCACGTCTCTTTTCTCTGCAATCGCGCAGTCAGCGAGCTGCGCAAGCGACAAAAGCGAGCCAGGAGGAGGAAGACGAAAAAAAAAGAGTCGTCCCGATTCGAAGTCCGCATTGGGGCTCGTAAAGAAACAAAGGGCGCGGGACGACCGCATTTGGGGAATCCGGTCACGGAGGCTGCGCGGAGGGGTGGGTGGGTGTGCGGCGGAAGAGGAAGGGAATAGGCGGGAGGCGATGGTGGGCTAGGAGGGCAGGGTGAGGGAGGATGAGCGAGGGGAAGAGCGTGGTAGTGTGTGCAGGGGGAGGGTGGTACAAGATCAGTCGTGGCGGGGCGGGCCATAGCTGTAAGGATGGGGTGCAATTGGGGAGGAACGGAACCGGAGGAATGGTGTGCGGGGGAGAGGTGAGAGGGGGAGTGTCAAGTGGTGAGAGGGAAAGCGTGAGGCCGAAGGGATTAGATGGAAATGAAGAGGAAAGCAACTAGAGAGGAAGAGATGAGAAGAAAATGGGAGAGTGGAGAAGAGTAAGGAAAGGGTAAGGGAGGGGCCAGGAGAAGAGAGGAGAGTGGCGAAGAGGGACGGAAAATGGCGGTGTGGGGAGGAGCGGAGAAGAGCACGAAGAAACGGAGCGGGGCAGAGTGGATGAGATAGAGGTGGGAGGGCAAGGAGGGGAGTTTGGTGTAGAGGATGGTTGGGAAATGGCATGGTGGGAAGGGACGCGGCGGAGCGGTTTGGAGAGAGAGGAATGAAGCGGGGCAGAGAGGAGATGGAGGCGGGGTGGCCATGGACAGGATGGGCAAAGACGGGGCATGGCGAGGCATGGAGGGACGAGAAAGGGCGATACGGAGCAGGATGGGGGTGGGTGGAGCGTTCTGAGAGGGGCGTGGCCGGGAGGAGAGGTACGAGATAGGGGCGCACGCACGGAGGCAGCGGTGCCGCATTAATCGTGCGAATAGAGACACGCGTCGCCAAGAAGGTGAGAAGGCCGATTGTTTGCGCAGTCTCTACACCAGCGTCCCTGTTGTGAACGCTCGTTGTGTGAGAACGGGTTAGCATGGAAAATCGTTGGTGATCAATGCTTAGCATCGAAATTACTACTTATGCCAGCGAAAAATTCCGAAAACACTTTTCGTGAGAGAAATGTTTGAATAATATTTGAAGTGTTGTGATAAAGTTGACTACAAATTGACTAAATTTAAAACAATTTTTAATCGAGTTTTGTGATGTTCAGGGTAAATGAAGGATCTGTATTCTTTTGTAATAGATATTTAAGATACGAGTGGTAAAAGTGACTATTTATTTTGCTCGAGAGATTGCGCCAATAGTCTTATCAAGCTCGTGTCGCATCATTTCCTACTCGCAAAATAAAGTGTCACTTTCACAACGTGTGTCTTAAACTATTTTTTTTATTCAGCCTTACTGATTTTCACTTTATTTTAATTCATGTATACAAATCACTTTATAATACAATAAAGTCAGTAGCAGTTGGAAAAAGCCCTTCATTTAAAACAACTTAAATCCTCTGGGTTTATTTGGGAATAAATGGGTTTAATTGTTTTTTGTATATAATCGAATTTGCTTTAAAATTAATTTTCATTGATTGAAACATATATTTATATTAATTTAATAGCATTAATTTAAATAAATCTAAAACTGAAACATATATTTACATTACTCATTAACAAACATAATATTTATTTATTAGTACGCTCATCTCCACCTCTTGTTATTTTAATAAAATATTTAAATTACTTATATGTGTAATATAATATCCGAGCAAAATGAAGCTAGCGTCGTCGAAGATAAATAATATTACCGATTATCGCTGTTTTCTGATTCTGTTAAAAAACAGCTTTCGCAGTGAAATATTGGCCATTAACGCAAACAAAATGTGAAAAACATGAACATATTTTTGCGTTTCCCCCCGTTTGTGATAAGTATTACAAATTGCACAAAAAGTTATGTAGCAGTCGATCGAAACTTTTCAACTTTCGGTTTGGTTAAGTCGACATTGTGGAATAATTTGGTTGAAGAAACGGTTGAGAAATTAGCCAAAATTTATAAACACCAGGAATGTAATAAAGTTGTAATTTTCATTTAAAGTATTAGCTTTTTATGATGTTCATTTTCAGCAATCAATTATACAATTCGGAAGTCCATAATATTCACATCTTAAATATAAATAACATTCTTATTAAAACAGTTGGCAGGGACAAAGTAACAGAAGAGTTAAAAATGCAAGGCAAGGAATTTGTAAAAAGGAAAATATGAGAGAACAGCGAAGGCAATTGAATATGTCACTCACGTTTTGAGAGAGAATTTTTAAACGATGCGGAAATAGAGGGGGTCAAATCGCCCGTATCTTGCTGACTTCCTTGTCAAAACTCAAGTACAGAACTGGCACATGTGCAAGCGCGAAAGACCCGAAGCTGCAGCGTTAGGTCGGATGTGATAGTGGAGGAACTGCTGGAGTTGTCATAGACAAGTTAAGCTATTAGGATTCACAGAGGGTACACGAACCGTCGGCAACTGCATTGAATGGGGACACCAACTAAGTCGTGTACTCGGACAATGGAATTTTGGAAGCAGATTCTGTTGCAAATGGGGTAGACGAAGAAATATTGAAATTGATACAGTGAAATCAAATTCATGTTATTCCCATATAATTATACAAGAAATGCTAAGGAGGAGATTTGCAATGGCGCCGTGAGGCTTTCAGCAGAGAAACTTAATTTTAAATAAATAATAAGAATTACTTGGTATGCCCAAACGCCATGTATATTTCCAATTATTTTAAGAACAGTAGTTGTAAACAAGAAGATGGCTCTAGAAACTAAGGCATTTACTCTGCAATACGAATGATCATCAAAATGTAGTGCTATCTGCATATCGTGCTAAGGGGTCATAAGTGTCCAAAAAATAATTATTATTTCCCCTTCTTTTTTCGGCATACTCTCAGAGCGCCGGGCGGTTAACAGAGGGGTGGATGCTGCCTGGGCGACCAGGAAGCAAGCGGGGTCTTGGCCTGTTGGCGGCGGCGGCCGCGCCACGCGCCAAGTGGCGCGCTCTAAAATGCATGGCCTTGTTACTCCCAGAGCGTGTGCCGGCGAGCGACCGGCGCGGCGAGTGGGGCGGAGCGGAGCGGGGCGGGGCGGGGTGGGGCGAGGAGGGGTGGTCGGGAACGGATGGGTCGGGGAGGGGGGCGGGGTGGGGTGGGGCTGGGCGGGTCGCGCAGGCCATTGCGATGTGGTGTGGAGGATGGGGCTCTATCGGTGCGGAGCGGAGGAGCGAGGAAGTACGGAGGCGAGAAGAGGAGCGGTGCGCGTCGCAGCGATGGGATTCTGTGAGGAGGAGGAGTGGTGTGAGGCAGAATGGTGTGAGGGGTGGTGGTATGAGGAGGAGAAAAGAAGGACGAGGGCTGGAGCGTGAATAAAAGAGAGATGTAATGGGGCGAAGAAGAAAGGGCAGGGGCGGGATGAATGGAAGCGGAATGGCGCGGCCCCCTACGAGAGGAAAGGAGTTGCGGGTTAAGGGAGTGGTCAAGCAAGGGAGCGGGGCGAGAGTGGAGGAGTGATTATGAAGGAGGTGTGGTGAGAGAGGGGCGAGACAAGAGAGGAAGCGAGACCTCCGGGGAAGCGGGATGCGAGGGACTACATGGGTCTTAAGAATGGGGAGAGGAAATAGGGTGAAAAGAATCAAGGAAGAGAAGGGGCGATGGAGGGGAAGAGCGAGGTGATGGAGTCGAAATGAAGAGAAGGGGGTGGCGAGGAGGCAGGTACGAGAAAGTGAGAGACACGATGGGAAAAGTAGGCGTGATAGTGTGAGGGGGATTGGTATGAGGGGGGTGATGCGAGGGGGAAAGCGGTGAGAAGGAGGAGTGTTGTGAGGGCGTGGTAGGGGGGGATTGGTGTCAGGAGGAATGGCGGGAAGGAGGAACGGTGTGAAGGGGAGAGGCAAGTGGCGTAGCGATGAGAGGGGAAGGGTGGGGGGCGAAGGGATTAGATGGAAATGAAGAGGGAATGAACGAGAGAGGAAGAGGTAAGAAGAAAATGGGAGAGCGAAGAAGGGTTAAGAGGGTTCGAGTGCACGAGGATGGAGTGAGAGGCGTGTGAAAGGGGAAGGGTCGAGGGGTAAGGGACTGAGAGGGGAAGAGAGAGGTTTCTTGGAGATGGAAGGAGGGAGAGAGTGAGAGGGCAGGGGGCGAGCATCCGCGAGCTGGGACGTCGGCGGGTAGGGCGATTAAGGGGCGGCGTTTGGCCCCGCTGCCCGCGGCGGGGAGCGCGGCGGGGCCGAGCTGAATGGGCGCGAAGACGGACGGCGCTGCGGCCAGCCACTCGGCGCTTTGTCCGGCGGTCGGAGGCACCCAGCGCGGCGCGGTGGTCACGAAGGCGGCGATTATGGCAGGTGGGGACGGCCGACAGAGGGATGTGGATCCCAACCCCAAAGGGCAGAAAAGACTGCATTTGCTTTCATTTTTAAACACGCAAATATTCTCCAATTTGTACGTTGGAAATTATTGTTTAAATGACGTTCAAAAATAAATGTGTTAATACGCTCCGGAAGTGTATATAGTTGCATCATATGGAACCAAACCTCTGTTACACACCCGGAAATTTTTTCCCAAGGTTAGGTGATAATGAATTTTGAAAACCAGTTACTTGGACCGATACTGTGAAGTGAGCCGCTTAATGATACGTTGTTTCCGTTGTGATCTAATGCAGCCTCATGGAACTAGGGTAAATTAAATGAAGGAAAAAATATAATAATGGATTATTCTTTCTCAACTATACACTATGTAGTAACGAATTATCCATCTATTCGCAAATTACATCAGCGTCTTTGTCTAATCTTCCTTATTTTAGACTAAACAACAACAACAACAACAACAACAACAATAATAATAATAATAATAATAATAATAATAATAATAATATGTAGTAGATGTATGAAACGTTAGAATCGAATATAAACCTCAGACGCACTCTGATCCTAGTTATTTAATGGTTTGAAAATCCGTTTCTGCACCTGCTTACAGCAGCCACATATTGCATCAATTGTGTAGAAAAAAGCTTTATGAACCTTTGAAAAACTACGATGAGACGTTTGTTGACGATAATCATTATAAACCTCATACCAATTTCTGCCATTAAAAGAAAAGATGACAGACAGTTGGTAGAGGGATGATATTTAGTGTTATTATCGTCTAATGGACAGTTAATGTAAGACGATTTTGGAAACTTTACCAAGGGGACAAATTTATCTTGAAGGTACTCAATAGTTTACGCCAGTATGAAATAATATTTCCATAATTTGTACGGTAGCACGAACTACCCCAAAAAATGTCTGCTTTGAGTGTTCCAGCTATTGGAGGTATTTCTCATCTATACCCTTCAAAGAGAGATCACATACAAAACAATCTAACCAGAAGGTCTGCTGTATACGAGTACAAGGAACTATGAATTTCCTTTCTATAATACACACAGATCACACAGCTTCTTGGGTTTGGTTGATTGTTAGTGATTCCAGGCGCGTCAATGGCGAAGGTAATTATTCCCGTAAGTGTAGTGTATGTTTTTCCTCGGTGGGTGGCGGTAGTCTTACCCCTCTAGATGGAGAGATCCGGCGTCGACCTGTCGTCGT
Source organism: Gryllus longicercus (assembly GCA_038098605.1). Lineage (NCBI taxonomy): Eukaryota > Metazoa > Arthropoda > Insecta > Orthoptera > Gryllidae > Gryllus > Gryllus longicercus. Next base: position 6,099,296 of record JAZDUA010000003.1, on the reverse strand, counting down.
CTAACGGGTTTTCCTCAAGAAGGTGCCTCCCACCAGCTGGACACTGCCTCAGCTGGGACAAGTTGTAAGCTCCCGACCGGTCTCCCGGCATGTGTGGTAGTGTAGTGCATGTAAGTGTGTGTGTGTGTGTGTAAGGGGTGACGATAGGACAAGTAAGAGGAAGAAAAGATCGTACGCAGTCCGTGACCCGTTTGTTAAGGGAACTGCTCCGGCATTCGCCTGGTGTTGATCGGAGAAAACACGGAAAACTACCGATGAGAGCAGTCGGTTCCTAAAATTCTCTTCCACTCAGCGACTGAATTCGACCTAGCTGACAAGCTAGTGTCGGATATCCTACCATCGTCGAGACATTAACCTAGAACCTCCCGGTCAGAGGCACTGTACTGACATCAGTTGATGCTCTGAGCCTTCTCTTTCCTGGGTTTGAAGAGGCTACAGTAAAAGAAAGGAGCCTTATTCGAAATGGCGCAGCACGCTGGAGGGGAAACGGAAGTGCGAAAGAAAGTTCAGAGAAGGCGTTAGAGGGCTCTCTCAGTCAGGCCAGCAGAAATATCTGAGAAGGGGAGGGGCTTGGTGAAAATGGCGTGGAAAGCGGGGGGGTGGGGTGAAGTGATGCGGGTGGAAGTGCGAGATGAATTCTCAGAAACGCAGTGGAGGTCGAATCGATGCACGCAGCGAGGGGGAGATGGCTTCCTTCAGTGAGTCCTCCCGCAGCAGTTAGGAGGTTGAAATTGGGAATTCCCCACGAGAGTCGAAAATATAGAGAATATAGACGTACGCACGCTGCTGCTGCAGCTGTTGATGATCGTCATGATAATGATGATTCAGTATCTCCAATATGTCGAGACGGAAATTAGAAAAAAATGAACATAACGTAAATATTAATTGTACAGAAATGTAATTACTTGTGTTTTTGTGGGTTGATAGAGAAGAGTGAATGTTGGCGATTAAATAATTGATTTCTGAATTGCGAAAAAAACAACATATTTTACAATATTGTGATACTTTTTAATTTTTTCAAAAGTGATTCATGACGCATTTTGATGCTAATTAATTAACATATATGATTTATGAGGAGATTTTCCCCAACCAAGTATCTCCTACTAGTCTGGCAACGCCCCAGCCACGCAAGTTTTAAGCTCCCTACGTACGCTAAGTGTGCGTAAGTAAGGGGTACGAAAAAGACAAGAACGAGGAAGGAAAGATCGCGCACGGTCTGTGAACAGTTTTTAGGGTACTGCTCCGGCATTCGACTGGTATTGACGGAAAACTACCCATCACAGCAGCCGGCCGCTAGAATTCTCTTCCAGAAAGCGGCTGAATTCAACCTAGCTGACATCTCCCTTTACGAGGTCACCCGAGTACCTATCGGGAGTCGAACTTGCTCCTCGACTTAGTTTTCCGGATGGTTGTGGCGCCTTTCGTTGTGTCCTGTGCTTTTTGGTTTTTATATTTTTAAATTCACAATTATTGCAGAATTTGTGAGTTGGTTTCAAAATAATGTTTACAACAGATCTAACGTCTTTTGAATTCTTGGGCTTCGTTTTTACATTACTAAGTATTACCTTAAAATTCAAATAAAGAAAGCTCATCCTTGTCTTTCAACATCGATTAAATTTGCGAATAATTAATGGAATTTTTATTGCTTTTTTGTCTTTATCTGCATTGTCAATTTGTGGATTGTTTTAATATCTTATTAGGCCTGTAGTAATTTAGTTTTGTGTTTTATGTAGCCTGTTCCACCTGAGAATATGATTAATGAAGTCAAAAATCTTCGTATGTTTGTAATGTAATAAGTTCAATAATGTTTTCTTTGATGGAATGTTTGTTTTTTTGATTTTCTAAAAAATGAGAATACCTACCAAGGTTATAACATAATATTCTTATAATTTTGAATTTATGTATAATGGAGTTGAATTTTGATTTTGGGAATACACTGTAATCCAATATACAAAATTGAGAAACTATACAATATCTTTCAAATAATTCAATTTGTTGTTGCTGCTGCTGTTTAAATTCTTGAATTAATTTATTACTACAATATTATAGCAATAATAAAAGTACGGCAGTTGGATTTTATGTAAAAATTAATTTTATTTTATTGTGCCAAAGAGTTCTTGGAACATGGACCGAAAACTTCATCCTCAACGTCGACAAACGTCACAGAGAGCTCGATTGCCAAGAATATACGAGGGAGGAGCCAAAACCTCCCATTTCCTGATCATATGATCGCAGCATTTGACCTCCACTTTATAAAGGATGGCTGAGAAAATGTGAAATGTGAACAATAATACCTATGAATGGTTGTCGATGGAATAATGTTCAGTTGAGATAAGCGATGGTATGGAAAATCCAAATACTTTACAATCACATAGGGAGAACACCCATGCTTTAAGCGTGATTTGAACATGCAATCGTCGGTCGAGAGTACTTTCACACAGCGCCCAGCCCCTGGGCCATCGTTTCAGGCTCGTACCACGGGCGCCCAAGTTAATAAAATGCAAAGTCACATGAATGGTTGCATATGGAGGATTCATGTTCAGAGGAAGGTTTCTAGGAAAGGTGTTTTCAAATGAATGCTGTCTATTGCGCTCGAACGGAACTTCCTTAGCTTTCACTGCAGGCATTTTTCAGCATGCACCCGATAACTGTTTCCCGCTGTTAAGCCATGCATATACTAAGTAAGTGCTTGCCAGATGTAGGCTGTTTCCATATCGTAGAATCCTTTCACGGCTCCTAATCAGTAGTACAGTGAGGGGTGATCCGCTTGCTAGCACAGTCCATTCGAGCTCTGTGGAGAATTCCGAAAAGTCTTCTATAAAAGTACCAATGGAAATTACGGAATCTTGAATGCAAATTGAGTCTGTGCGGGATTTCAAGTCAATGGAACATGAAAACAATAAAGATTTACATATTTCGGAATAATGAGTGCATACCATGTAATTTTTCATTTTCTTCCATTATATCGACAAACTTGGCGATGAACTTTTCTCTTCATTATGTAATGGCCCAAGCATTGTAACCGTATATAGCAGGTTGTATCGATTTTACCACTAATGTAAACAACAACAGTAACAACAATAATACAGCTTCGAAAATATATTGGTTGTTGTAAATATAATTAATACAAAGACACTTCTAAAATTCCATGTTCAGTTCACACATTGATAATAAATATGACAACAAAAAATCCTCATCTAATCACGCACTATAAAGAAATTAATTCGCTTGTAGGATCACGTTTCCTCGTAATCTAACAACGTGAAGGCGGGTGACGAATACGGACGTCAGCGGGAATAGTAGATGCGTGCCAGGAAAACAGAGAGATTGTGAGAAAGAGAGGAGAGAGAGAAGGAGAGAGGGAGAAGGGGAGAGGGTGGAAGAGGGAGAGAAGGAGTGAGAGGGAAAGAGATGGAAAGAGAGGGAGGGAGAGAGGGGGAGAGAGAGGGAGAGGGAAAGAGGGAGGGAGAGAGGGGGAGAGAGAGGGAGAGGGAAAGAGAGGGAGGGAGAGAGGGGGGAGAGAGGGGGAGAGAGGGGAGCGAGAGGGGGAAGAGGGGAGAGAGGGGGGAGAGAGAGGGGGAGAGAGAGGGGGGAGAGAGAGGGGGAGAGAGAGGGGGAGAGAGAGGGGGAGAGAGAGGGGGAGAGAGAGGGGGAGAGAGGGGGGGAGAGAGAGGGGGAGAGAGAGGGGAGAGAGAGGAGAGAGAGGGGGAGAGAGAGGGGGAGAGAGAGGGGGGGAGAGAGGGGGAGAGAGAGGGGAGAGAAGAGGGAGAGAGAGGGGAGAGAGAGGGGAGAGAGAGGGGGAGAGAGAGCGGGGGAGAGAGGGGGGAGAGAGGGGGGAGAGAGGGGGAGAGAGGGGGAGAGAGAGAGGTGGAGAGAGAGGGGGGGAGGGGGAGGGGGAAATAGATGGGGAGAGAGAGGGGGAGGGGGAGAGAGAGGGGGAGGGGGAGAGAGAGGGGGAGGGGGAGAGAGAGGGGGGGAGAGGGGGAGAGAGAGGGGGAGAGAGAGGGGGAGAGAGAGGGGGAGAGAGGGGGAAATAGAGGGGGAGAGAGAGGGGAGAGAGAGGGGGAGAGAGAGGGAGAGAGAGGGGGGGAGAGGGGGGAGAGAGGGGGAGAGAGAGGGGGAGAGAGAGTGGGGGAGAGGGAGAGGCGGAGAGAGAGGGGGGAGAGGGAGGGGGAGAGAGGGGGGAGAGAGGGGAGAGAGAGGGGGAGAGAGAGGGGAGAGAGGGGGAGAGAGAGGGAGAGAGAGGGGGGAGAGAGAGGGGGAGAGAGAGGGAGAGAGAGAGGGAGAGAGAGGGGGGAGAGAGAGGGGGGAGAGGGGAGAGAGAGGGAGAGAGAGGGGAGAGAGAGGGAGAGGGGGAGAGAGAGGGGGAGAGGGGGGAGAGAGAGGGGGGGAGAGAGAGGGGGAGAGAGAGGGGAGAGAGAGGGGGGAGAGAGAGGGGGAGAGGGAGAGGCGGAGAGAGAGGGGGAGAGAGAGGGGGGAGAGAGAGGGGGAGAGAGAGGGGGAGAGAGAGGGGGAGAGAGAGGGGGAGAGAGAGGGGAGAGAGAGGGGGAGAGAGAGGGGAGAGAGAGGGGGAGAGAGAGGGAGAGAGAGGGGGAGAGAGAGGGGGAGAGAGAGGGGGAGAGAGGGGAGAGAGAGGGGGGGAGAGGGAGAGAGAGGGGGAGAGAGAGGGGGAGAGAGAGAGGGAGAGAGAGGTGGAGAGGGGGAGAGAGAGGGGGGAGAGAGGGGGAGAGAGAGGGGGGAGAGAGAGGGGGAGAGAGAGGGGGAGAGAGAGGGGGAGAGAGAGGGGGAGAGAGAGGGGGAGAGAGAGGGGGAGAGAGAGGGGGAGAGAGAGAGGGGGAGAGAGCATTGGTTTGTCGTGGCGAACACGGGCGACACGAACGACGTGGGCAGGGCGGGGGGCGGGGAGCCGAGGCCCCTCGCGTGCCGCATGCGACGGCCAAGGCGAAGGCGGCGAGGCCGCCGGCGGAAACGAGGGGCGGGCGCCGCTTTAGGTGCTCGCGAGATAGCGACCGCCCGCCGCCTCCGTCGCCTCCGCCCACCCGCGCCCCGCCCCGCGCCTCGGGGGCCCGCTCACTTCGAGCGCCGGCGCCGGCGCGGGCCCGTTTCCCGCCCGTTTATCTCCGCTTTCCGTCGCTGCTCACTAGTCCCCTCCACGTCACACCCCCATTCCCAGCCTGCCCTGCCGCACTCTCCCTGCCGGGGTTTCGGAGATCCCCACCAAGGCGCTCGCAGACACGTCGATCTCAGACGCATTACCTCAAAGTCCCTTTGCCCCCCGGCGCGTCCCTTCCAAGACATATCGCTTGTCTTAATGGCCTCTCTTCTCTTAGCCCCCCAATTTCCACAATTCGTCGCCTCCACAGGTCTTCACATCATCCCATTCTCCCAGCCTGTCGCCCGCGTTACGTCGGCTCTCACCAAGCCGCTCGCAGCCACGTCGGTGCCAGACGCGTTGCCTCGAAGCAACTCGGTCCCCCGGTTTCGGTTGCTCCCCATCGCGACATTCCACGGCAAATCGCTCCCCGCTGTGTTGCCCCAATGTCTACTCGCCTATCAGCCCCGATATTTTCTCGTCACGCGTCCCGTCACGTCAACAGCGCTACATACGAGTAGTACGATTTGTATCTTCGCCTTGTTACAACATTGCAACATCCACGTCCTTCCCCGCCTCCTTTCCTTAACGTTCCTTCGTACCCCAGAGCGGTGCTTCCATTTTCCGTCGCTTCCTCGCGTAGTCGCACCGTTCACTTAGCCTTTACCTCACCTCTCCCAGGGCGTTCGCTTGATTCGCTGACACCTTGCTTATTAGCCATTTCACTTCACGGGCACATCGGTTCCTCGCCTCGTCGTTTCCGACGTGCCTCTCTCATGCGTCACGTCGCTTGCCCACGACATCACTTACCGTTGACATCGCTTACTTACTACATCGCTCTCACTCCGTCGGTCCCCACCCTTCCTCTCCCAACTAGGTGAGTTTAGCTCTCAGCCAGTTCCGGCTGCATCTGCAGCGACTCTGAGCGGGGGGTTCAAGGGTTAAAGTTCAGACGAACGCAGATTTTTTTGTTATTTAAGGTCGCATCAACTACTAGGTCATTAGCGACCGCTATTGCGTGTAACGGTATGGTAACTATGAGGATGACACGATATGATGAGGATGATGATAGGGTTGTGAAAGGACGAACACAATACAACCATGCCCGAGGCGGGACTCGAATCCGCGAACCTTAGTTCTAAGATCGCTACGACACTACTGCCTTAGCGATCTCGGCCATCCGGACCGACAACGCAATATTTTCGACATTAGGTAAATAGCTAAGTCGAATTCAACCGCTGTCTGGAGGAGAAATCAAGTGCCCGGCTGCTCTGATCGGTAATTTCCCGTGGTTTCTCCCATCAATACCGGATTAATGCATTAACGTAGAGCCACGAATCGCTCTTTCCTTCCTCTTTCTATTTCTATCCTCCCCCGTTACTCAGACAGTTACACATACATGCATTGCACTACCACACAAGTCGGCAGCTTTAAGCTTCATCAGGCTGGGGTAGTACCTCGCTGGGGAGATACCTGGTGAGGAAAAAATTACCACAATCTGACTTGTAGGTCGGCGCCGGATATCAACATCCAACGGAAAGGAACACCACCACCTCCCGCTAAATAACATTCACTCTACGAACGAGACTGATGACCGTAGCAGTTGGCATACCCGAGAAAAAAAAACCATCAGTCCAATCCTACCTCACATTCCCTCCAGCGCATCGTCAATCCACCTCTGCTCGCTGCCTCGTCTCCCAGCGACTGCGCTGCATCGCCGCCTCGCCATCTCGCCGCTCCTTCAGCGGCCCTCACGACCTCGCTGCTCGCTTCATGCGCCGCCTCGCTCCCCGCCCCCAGCGGCTAGGGCAGCGAGTGAACAGCGGTGGCAGACACGGCTTATTCCGCGCCGCTGAAGGAAGTGCTGCGCCTGGGAGGGAGCTAAACGCGGTCGCGGCACGATCTCATTTCAAAGTCAGGCAGCTCTTGTTTCTCCAGCGCAGGGAGGACGGACGTGACACGAGCCGAAAGTAAAGACGACAGGCAGGCTCTTTACAGCAGATTCGGATTCCGGATACCAAGGCAGTACAACTTTCCTGCGAACTATTCCCTCGGGGCATCGATTCCTCAAGGTGGGTTTCCGAAAGGTCAGAACACATGAAAAAATTGTAAAGGAAAGCCATCAAGGGAGTTATTGATTATAAAATCTAAGTTAAATTCATAGGTGTCGAGTAATTATGTTTCATTTATTGAAGGTTCTCTTCCATTAAAAGCACCGGTACTGAAAGTAGACATTGCACAAAAAATATTACACTAAATATGAAAACATGTTTCCTTTATATTTATTAAAATTTTGTCTTGTGATATACATTAGCAACAAATAATCGATCTGATTTATGCCACTACCATGAAGGATTTCGGTGATAAAATGAAATACGTTTACAGACGTATTTGAATAATTATTTAACAGATAAATTTCGGTCTTCATAATTTTTTTGATAGTTGTGTATACTTTTTAAATAGTTTCCATTATTTAATTATAAAATCATTTTTAAAACTAAAATTCCAAAAACGATCTTAGAAATCAGACTATTTGTTATAGAGAACTCCATGATTAAGTGAACATCTTAAAGGTAAAACTTTACTAATTCAAAATGACTTTCTTTAACACACACTGCATATTAAATCCTACTAAAGTACAGTTAATTTCCACTAATAATTACGGTAAAGTAACTGGATCAAGTTTGTATATTGCTCGTTTGAGTAAAGCGCCACACGAAAGTTACATTTTGCCAGATCAATCTATACGTCGTAGCAAGATTGTAATACACGAGCAATAGCCCTCACTGCCTCTGTACCCAGTCTCCGTCCAAATAAACGCGAAACATTTTCAGTGCAAAACGCGCAAACTGCAAATGACGCGCCGTAACCTACGAGCCCTTCGATCTCGGCTGCAATGCGGTGTTCGGGGGCTAGACCGCCGGTAACTAACCCGCAGCGCCCATTATATTCGCCGACCGCCGAGCGGCCGCCCAGCGCCCACTCACCGCCCGCTCGCGAGGACGCTGATTGAGCGACCGGGCAGGGGTGGGCATGGGGGCGGACGGACGGGTAGTGTAGAGTGGGGGCGAGCTTGTGCGGACGCGGTTGAAGGATGGCTGACGAGAGAGACGGAGTGAGTAAAGGAAAGAGTGAGAACGTGAGCGAGGTCGTGAGGAATGCAGGGACTAGTGAGGGGTGGATGAAGGAGGGAGATGAAGGTAGGCAGTTAAGGCGATGGGCGATTAAGAAAGCGATAAGACGAGAGGTTGTTAGTTTGGCGGTAAGGAGGCGTTTCGATGAGCGAGCCGTTAACGGGGTGAACGATGGCAGCAGTGAAGATGGGCGAGCTGGTGGGGGAGCGGGAAGGATGGTAGGCGGGAAGATGGGCGAGTTGGTGGGCAGATTGATGGGCGGGTTGGTTGACGAGTTGGTGAGCGAGTTGGTGGGTGAGTTGTTGGGTAGGTTGGTAGGCGGATTGGTGAGCGAATTGGTGGGTGAAATGGTGAGCGTTCTGTTGGGTGGATAGGCGGGTAAGTGGGCGGATTGGTGATCGAGATGGTGGACGGGTTGATGGGCGAGTTATTCAGTAGATCGATGGGAGGAATAGAGAGCTGGTTGGTGAACGGGTTGGCGATAGTCTGCCACTGTGCCGGCGGGAATCTCCTCCGCCTGTTTGCCAGGCTCCCCTAACGTCGCCATATATTCGCTAGGCCCGCGGGCGTTTCCCGGGCGCAGCTCCGGTCAGCGGCCTGAGCTTTACGTCGCGCGACGGCCATTGCGGCGTAAATCAGCCGCGCGAACACCGCAGCGCCGCTCGACGCACCGCACCGCGCCGCGACGCTCGCGAATTTTATGCTCTCCCTCTCTCCATCTCTCTCCATTCTCTCCCTCTCTCCATCTCTCTCTACCTCTCTCCCCCTCTCCATCTCTCTCTACCTCTCTCCCCCTCTCCATCTCTCTCTACCTCTCTCCCCCTCTCCATCTCTCTCCATCTCCCCCCTCTCCATCTCTCCCCCCTCTCCATCTCTCTCCTCTCCATCTCTCCCCCCTCTCCATCTCTCCCCCCCTCTCCCTCTCTCTCCCTCTCTCCATCTGTCTCCCTCTCTCCATCTGTCTCCCTCTTTCTCCCTCTCTCCATCTCTCTCCCTCTCTCCATCTGTCTCCCCCTCTCCATCTGTCTCCCCCTCTCCATCTCTCTCCCCCTCTCCATCTCTCTCCCCCTCTCCATCTCTCTCCCTCTCTCTCCATCTCTCCCCCTCTCTCCATCCTTCTCCCTCTCCATTTCTCTCCATCCCTCTCTCCATCTCTCCCTCCATCTCTCTCTCTCTCTCTCTCTCTCTGTCTCTTCTCCCCGCCTTTCTGCGCGAGGTGGGCTCTCCGCGTGCGGAGGGTGTGCTGGGACACCCACGTCTTTCTACGCAGGGGATGCGGCTGGCCTTCGTCGCGAGCACGTGAAGAGCTCTCGGCGTGGGCGACGGCGAGGGCAATCTTCGCGAGAAAAAACAAACAAAACCCATTGCCTTTGCGGAGGGAAGTGAAGGAGGAGCTTCATGGGGAACGCCGAGGGGTTGCAGCGCGGAGAACGTGGTAGCGGCGCGGCTGCGGGTTCTGTGCGCGAGTGCCGCCAGATACTGTGAGAACGCTGTTGAGAATAAGTCGAGCCATTAAAAAAATAGCAATATGTCATTAGAATTCGTGTAAAGTACCATTAAAATTAAAAGCTGGGTGTGATGTCCGAGGGGCCATGACATCAGACATATCGGTCAAGGACTATTCATGTTGGAGAAAAGCCTCACTACGATATAGGTGCAATTTTTGTCCACTGTCCAGATGATATTGTAAGAAAAAAACACACTTTTTTCCATGATCGTATAAAAAAATGGTTTTCTATGTAATGACTACGTAGAAGACTTTTGCACACGGTAGGTAGGTTGCAACAGAAATAAGAAAATAAAGCACACATTAATGACAAATAAACTTTCAATTCATTATTGTTAAACTCTTCCCAATAACTATGAACATATAATTAAATATTAACACAAAATGAAGATGAAGCTGTTAACATAATATACATATTATACATATGTATGTTCATGAAACGGGTAAGTAAACATTCACCTATTGAATATCATTAACGCAATTCATGATAAAAAGACTTATTAATAACAATATTATGAAATTTACAGACCTACTTGTTAGATTGATAGTAATGAATATTTACAATGAAGTTGACCAAACTTTTTTAATTTTTCATTAAAATAGGTTCCCAAAACATTTTCAGTAAACTTAGCAACTACCTTAGATGAACACTAACTTCTTAACTTTAATGAGCGTTCGCAGTTTTGAGAAACTCCTTGGAAGTGTCAGTATCGCCATTATTAATTTGAAATACACTAACTATAATCAACACACAATAATTACAGAGTAGGAACTCGCATGGGACATCATGCTACCGTAAGTAACAATATCACAGCCTCCTGTGCAAATCGTTAACAAAGATGGGGTTTCCTTCTGATTAAAACATGAAGAATAGAGATGAAAAAATCATAATTCCTAATACAAGTATTTTTGTATAATCATAGAAAAAATGTTGCATATATTTCACGGACGAAATTATTATTTTTGATTACCTGGACGTATCTGTCTCTGGAAAACACCCTCAATCTCCATCGTGCAACAATAATTTCACGCACTTAATGTTAAAAATAACTACTTCTGTGTCAAGGACAAACAAAATGTAGATTCCGACTACATTACGAATACAAAAAAGTAAATTATTACATATAAGGGCAAGAAAAATCAATTTTACCGTATAAGATACCCTCAAAACCTTTTTGTCTAAAAGTCGGAACTTTCCTGCCGAATTGTTTAACTTTTTTTATTCTACGAGTAACTGCAAATGTCACAAGACAGTGAGTTTCAGATAAAGATTTGCCGTTTCCGAGGCAGAAAAGAGAAGAACGAATCGATATAAGAGCGTGTTGTAGACTTAGAACACAGATAATAATAGTGGGAGAAGGTGTAATATATGATTGATAAATAGTGATATCTAATATATTAAAACTATGTTTGGTTAGTTGTTTGTTTGTTGGTTCGCACTTAATGTGTTGCCGTACCGTTCACCCGATTGCAATAAAAAGTTGTCAACTTATTGCTTGCACTTGTGAGGAGAAAATAGGCATAGTACAATGGGAATGTGCGTATGCCTTTGCACATAGAAGCGAATTGATTATGATTTTATGCTGACTCAAGCGTCACTAGTGTGCTCTAAGTAATGGCACTCTACCGCAACCTGCCGCATTCTGATGTACGAGTATTAAGAGTGTCTTCATTGCATATTATGCCTCTGCGATTGTGGAATTTAGCCCAGGAGAGACAGATACAGAGATAGATAGAGATAGAGAGAGAGAGGGAGAGAGAGAGAGAGAGAGAGAGAGAGAGAGAGAGAGAGAGAGAGAGAGAGAGGCGATAGAGGCAGACAGAAACGCAGAGATAGAAACAGAGGGACAGAGACAAAGAGGGTCAGAGAGAGACAGATATAGAGACAAAGAGGGACAAAGAGGCAAAGAGAGACTGAGACACGGGGAGAGAGACGGAGAGATAGAGAGAGACAGGAACGGTGAGAGAGACGGAGAGCGAAAGGGAGAGGGAAGAAGAAAGACAGAGGTGGTGGGCAGGACAAATTCTGCCTGGTTGCACTAATTAAAAAAAAAACAACTTTTACGGTGTGCCATCCCCAAAGCCGTCTTCTCATCCGAAGTCTCTGCAAGCTCCTACACAATCGAGTTCATCAAAGAAGAGATAGAAATAAAAATTGCTGGAGGACAGCGGTGACGATGTTGGAAGGAGGGGGAAGGAGGGAGGAGAGTGTCAAAGGCGGAGGATGCTGGGGCGGGACGCTCATGTCAAAGGGGCAGGCGGGCACACAGCACAGGGGCCCCGCTCAGTGAAAGAGACTACCCGCAACCGTGTCGGGAACAACAGGCCGGGTCTCCGGCGCATGTTTACCGGGGGCGGCTATTGTCACATGCTACCGCCACGCCGCCGCTTCCGCCACCGCTCCAGCCCTGCCCTTTGCACTTCCGCCACGCTCTGCCGTCACCGTCGGCCTCTAGTTGGTTGCATACTCATCTCTGTGGCCGTCGCCTCCAGATCCCATCTCCCTCTCCTGGACCCTTCCCTGAAGTTGTACTCGCGTCAGTCTACATTCCGCTACAACTGCCGCTCCCAACGCCATCTACCCTCCCGCGTACATAAACGTTCTTGTCTCATCCTAGCTCCCTGCGCCATCTTCGCTCACGTTTACAACCCCGCGCTCGATCCCGTTCTCATTTTCGAACACATCCCTGCCACCCTTCACATTCAGCATCTTCCAGCCATTCTTCTGTCCTTATTGCACTCCCACTGCCTTGTACGCCGACGATGATAGTCCTGCGCCTAGACCTGTTTCCGCTCATGTTCCCGTTTCCGTCTACACACCCGTTATCGCACACAGCTCCGCATTCTGCTATGAGTCAGCTACCATTCCTAACCCCGCTACCAGCCTCATTTAAGCTGCCGCCCATCTCTCAGTTCCCGATCAGACGACCCCGCTTCTTTGTACGTCCCCTCTCCATCCTCTCCCCTTCACACACCTTAATCACGTCTCAAACACAACCATTTCTCTCAAAATGCTCCGTTTCAACAAGCACCGACATTGTCATAATTATAACCGTCACCGTCACCGCCGCCCCCTTCCCCCTCGAGCTGAAGGTGAGGGCACGTGCTTCGTCCTGCTCAGCGCTTAAACCTTTCGTCCCCAGCGTTGTTTGCCGAGCCTCCGAGTACACAGACATAACGGCGGATATTTGCATCGCCCCTACGGCAAACACAAGCCGTCCGCCACCGCCGCCACCACCGCCCCCGGGGGCAACACGCCGCGGGAGGTGGGGTTGGGGTGGGGTGGGCGGCGCGGAGAAAGTCGAGGAAATGGCTACAGTGAGTGTCCGACCCCACGAACACTGTCACGAGAGATACTATGAGGCCTCGTGTTGCAAGACTAATAGATGATCAAGTGCTTGCGAATGCAATCTATACGAGGATGGGGAGACAGATGTCAATGGTTTTGGAAACGTAGAGAGGATTGTATGTGGAATGTTATATCGTCGGTGGACATGAAAAATTACACATCTCAAAAAACCGTCATTGTTTACATAAATGAAAAAAATGTTTAGAACAGTTTTTTTACTTATAAAAACACATAAAGATCATTCATAAGACAACAGGTTCATAGAATAAACACGGTATTTGGACGCGAAATTCTCCGCCCAGAAAAATCAGTTTTCCTGCGAAATAACAAATTTCCGAGATGGTAATTTTTCTTGCTCTCTAGCGATACATTTCCCAAACAACTCTCCTCGCGTTGCGAAAACAATTTACAACAAAAACAATGTTGGCCACATTATCTCGTAAAATATTTGTGATACAAATTATTAAAACATATGTCTCTACTGGCTCTTATGCTTCAACGATATCTGGTGTAACACCACCGTGCATCTGAACAATGCTCGGTTAGCGGCCCGGTTGTAGCTCAGTTGGTGATGGAAGGAATTGTTAATCAGATTAAATGGACATTTGAAATAAACACTTTGATTACTGGTGAAAAAACTACTTTTATTCCTGGGCAGAACTGCACCAGGGAAGTTACATTTATGAAATAAAAGAAAGAAGAGATTGAATGAAAGAAAGAAAGATAAAGGTTAAAACTAATAGGAAAGCTTACATCTAGAAAAGAATACAAAATCATTACAACTAAAATTACAATAATAAAAACATGATCATTCGATGTGCCTTGGCGCGGCACCGCGTTGACAAAATTCTACAGAGGTGAATAGCCTCCAGTTACATTGCCTGGCAAGAGTTCATTGTGCTCGGACGGGCGCGGCGAAGCTTGTGGGGGCGGTGCGACCTTCACTGGAATGCAGCCGGGTTAGTACCCTCTCGAGTGGTCGCAGCTGCTCGCGTCTGCGGCAGGGGGCGGCTGTCTGGTGACGTCAGCAAGGGAGCGGCGGGCGTCTAGCGGCGGTGTCTTCGGTAGAACTCGTAGGTAGCCGGGGTTATTGCTCTCGATCTCAGGAGCGGAGCACACAACCATGTGTTTCTCCGATTCTCATGAGAATTGTCCTCAGGCACAACTCCCGAAAGTTGAGAAATCCTTCAGAGGCACACTCGCCTCTCTCCGCGACTAGTTCCCACCCTAGAGAATTTTCTCAACCCAGTAAAATTTTACAAGTGCCACAGAGGTGTACTCGCCTCTCTCCGCGACTGGCTCCCACCCCTGAGAAGTCTCTCTCCCAACTGAAATTTTGTGAGTCGAACACGCATGAAGTAAACTTTCACCCCCACCCTTTTTCCTCATGTGCTCCTGCTCCTTACAATGGTCGCGTCGCTATTGGCTAAAGGTGGTGGCGTTGTACACTATATTCGGCCAATAGCGACGGGGGGAGCAAAGGAATTTTCCACTTTCTGTGTTTCTGACGGAAAACAGTGTCCCATTGTTCCGTCTCGAACATAGGCCATGTCTGTAAAAGGGGGCGGCTGTCTGGCAAAAGAATTATCGTTCTGGGTTTCCCCGATCACGATGGCAGGCGTTCCAAAGATTATCCAGATGTAGCTGCGTCTGGACGGTTTTCAATTAGCCCTTTGCCCTCATAAAAATCCGAAATGGGCCGGGGGCGCACGTGGCTGTCACTAGAAGAGGGGCTGCGCGCGTGACGCCGTCTGTAAAAATTCCTTCGGTCTGGTTTATTTAACTCAATTTGTCTTAAGCATTCTGTACCGCTACACTGGATTGCAATATCATGAATCGTGCGAGAACGATAACAGGTGCTAAACTTACGTGAAAATTTTGTATATCCGCACAATTAATTCGTTTATTTTAAAAACCAGTAAAACCGAGTTTGCCAATTCGAGGAAAGGAAAAAAAACTATCTCAATTCAGAATAATTGTTTATAGTAGGACTTTCATTTATTTCTGAATATAGTAGGTAGTTCTATAATTTTACGGAAGAAAAAAAATTGCTTTTAGAAAATGATTTAACTATGTGTCCATTTTTTAGCTCTTGAGTAGATTTGAAATAAAAATGTCAATTTTAACAAATATTACGTGTCATTAAGAAATTTCATAAATCAATATTCAGCCTTATTTAATTTTAGAGCGATTTCATTGTTTTAAGAAAGGAATACAATCAATTCAAAAGGAGATTTTACAAATAGGCAAGGATATTTTTTGAGATTTCATCCTAACACAAACATATTTTTAAAATTAAGAAATTAAAATAACAGTGAGATCCAAAATATGGGAATACTCTCATACGTCAATTTTTCTAAAATATTTACCCAGAAAATGACCGCAAATAAGCTCCAAGTAAGAAAAAAAAGACGCTACAGGAGAAAGTGAGAAACAAAGTATGCCATACAATTTCAAAGACTGCAAAAACTATGCAGTCACAGCAAATCAAACGTACGGTGGTAGAAGACAATGACACAAAAATGATTCTGGAAAATTTTGATGAAGAGTATTAAACGTATTTCATAACACCATTTAATACGAAAATGCAAGGAATATCATAAAATATAAATATTGCACTTTTGAGGTCACCTAAACAACGACGCATTGCCTCCAAACAATAATATTGTCGATCGAACTTGCTTCCACCATTGCCGGAGAGGGGTCATCGCAGAAACGACACGAGGTCGTTTTGTGGAGAGCAAGCCAAGGACCACGTGCGAATGAGAGGGTCAAACCCTCTCGCATTGGCAGCCGGCGATGTGGGGTTCATGCCAAGAGATCTCGTCGTACCCGACGCGCCAGGACATTTGGATTGCACTGCAGAATGGTCGCTTGCAGTCATCCACAAACATTTTACATCCTGTCCAATCAAAAAAACCGTTGTGAAAGACGCTGAAATCACGAACGCCATTCAAATATATCAGTAGCTTACTACACATGAATTTACATTTGACTGGAAGATGGATTTAATTTTCCAAACTGACGAAAAGTATAAAATAGAACTGAATTATCCTCTAAGCGGAGATGCAAATTGTAGTTAACTACAGTAAGTTGTAAATTCTTGGATATCCGGGATGAGCCGCGTCTCGGTCAATTGTGCTGACGTTTCGGCCATCTTGCTGTGGCCTTCTTCAGAGCTATACTGCTGAGCAGAATTGACCGAGACGCGGCTCATACCGGGTAGCCAAGAATGTATTGACTCCGGCCGCGGAAGCCTGCGAACGCATCAGTAAGTTGTTTTATCACTCTGCCCACAATAAATCATTGATTCCAATGGAAATATGAAAATAATATAAAACTCTACCCAATTTCATTATTGTTCAATTAATAGATTTTGACACTCATAAAAACGAAATAAAGAAAATTTTTGTCCACTGTTAATGATGAGATAAACTGGCAAAAAGCGTTCAAGAAATAAATAGGCGAGAAAAATATTCAGCCGAGGAAGACAATGGCGCACCTAATGACATGAAGGAATCCGTTCCGGTAAATAATAATGGAGAAAATATAAGAGATATTATAAGAAATGCCTATGCTTACAAGGCCCCAAATAACAGATTCTCTAAGCCCAGATTCTCCTGATAAAGAAATTGATGATGATAGTGATAGTGATTATAAGAATAATTAATAATACTATTTATAATTAATATTATGAGCCGAGAAAACTCAAGCTGCTGCGTACGGCGTCAATCACAACCTCTCAACGAATCGTCAACACAGAAGTACTAAAAAAATCTCTCCGGTGCCGGAACCCACTCTAGCCGAACACGCCGCGATGCGCAACGCGGTGCATGCGAACCCGTTCCAGGTTCCGGTTCGCTTCCCGCGCGACGGACCCGAACTGATAGATATTATTTGATTTAAACCGAACCCTCCCCGTTTACATAACGCCCGTTGCCCGGAGCACCGCCGTCGACCTCCAGCGAGGCCCTCGGATCGATCTCAATCGATGCCTCGCTATTGAGAGACGCGGAAAAGACACAGCTCCTTTTCCTTGGCTGAAGGGTGGGGGTGGAAGGAAAAAGAGGGAATTCCCGGGCATGAAACAGGATCCGCTCGACTTCTTTGCAGACGAATCGTCGCTGTAATTCTAAATGGATGAGAAGCTTCGAGGAGAATCGGGGTTTACGCAAGATTAGATTCGGCGACAGTCTCGGCATTTCGTAGTCGATGGGATAGTTGACGAATGAGAACGTATGCCAGAAGAAAATTTTTATCATTGACCAATGACGTATTATGTGTTATTCTATTGTAATCACGAATGAATGAATGAACGAATGAATTATTATGATGATACTGTTTAAATGATACCTATATTTTTGAGTGAGATGTTTTCCTTAGATAAAAATAATATAAATTTCGGCTGTATTTATGCTAGTATCGCAAGGCTTTTCCAGCAACAATTACAAATAATATTGAAGTTGAATTATGCAATTTTCGGATGGAAGTTGAAAGTTAATTATTAAGTGTCATTAATTAGTTTGGATATTTTTTTAAACCAAAGTACAGTACTTCTAACATTTTATTTTGTGTAATATGATTTAAATATTACTCATCCCTTATCATCTTTATCTTCACCCAAAATGGCAGGCTCAACTCCAGTATATCGATAACTCATGCTGAGGTTCTCGTTATAAGACGCTGTAATATCTTAAAGCAACATATGTTAACGCGATTCAAATTAATATCATATAACAGCATATATTCCGTGTATATCATCAGGTACTATCTAATTATAATGGCGTCGATAACTACATATAAAAAATAGTTGGAGAAGAAAACCCAATTTCTTTTCTGTTACTTGTTTATCGCGCTAGGATAAGGTGATTTTTATGTACAAAAAATAAAAAGAAAAGAAAAAAGTTGCGCTTGCCACAAGACAGACAAAACGAGTTTTTAATATTCCATGCTCCGTCAGACGTAAAATTCCCACACTTAATGAACACACTCACACCTTCCCCGCAATCACGACTTTCAGCAGGCGTTTATATTCCGCACGCGGCGCTCAAATCTGCGGGTAATTGCGTTGCGTGGGCGTCCATCGACGTGGGCCACTCATTTCGAGCGAGGTCGCCTGGCGACGCAGGACGGCAGGGCGGGGGTGGGGGCGGGGAGGGGCCGGCGAGCCGAGGGCAGAGGGAGGGCGGAACGGTGAACGGGGGGGGGGAGGACGGGTGGCCGTGGAGAGGACGCGAGCGGGGTCCGAGGACGTGAGGGAAGCAGGGCATGAGGGGCGTGGGCGAGGGGGGACGCGAGAGTTGGAGGCGGGGAGACGAGCTGCCTCAGGGGGACCGCGTCGGAGGTTCGGCCGGGACGCGTTTATCAGATTACCGGGAGGGTCGGGTCGGGCGGACGGCGGCGGCCGCTGCCGCGGTGGGTCAGGACCGTACCCGCGCGCGCGGAATGGGGGGGGGGCAAGCCGGGGCGGTGCGGTGTGGGGTACGGAGGGGTGGGGACGGGAGAGGCGGTGTGGTGCGGGACGATGCGGTGCGGTGCGTGGCGTGGCAGTGGGCGTGCAGGGCGGGGCGTGGTGGTGCGGGGCGGGGCGGAGAGTCGGGAGGGACGAGTGCGGGGCGGGGACTAGGCGGTGAGGGGAGGGAAGGGGTGAGGCGGGCGCGAGGGGCGGGCTAGTGTCCCCAGGGCGCGTTCGCGTGCCAGTCGGTCACCGCCATCGCTGCCGCTGCGTTCTCCTCCATTACCCCCGCGCGCACGAGCACGACACACGACCGCCCGAGGGCCCCCCTGCCCCAACGCTCGCCTCCTTGCTCCGTCCCGACCCCTTTCCCTCTCCTCCTTCCCCAATCCTCCTTCCAGCCCCCATCCTGCTCGCTCGCAGCTCGGCTTAGCTCTGCCCTAAGCGCTGGCGTCGCAGCTGCGGTCGGGGCGCGTTCGTCTCCGCTGCGTGCGCCGCGCGCCACGCCCCGTCCCTTCCTCCAAGGCGCAGCGCCGCCGCTGCGACCCCGCACGCAATCGGGCGCGCTGGGGCGGCAGATGCAGGGGGTGGGGAGATACGATGCAGAGAAAGAAAGAATGTGAGAGAGGCAAATGAAGAGCACGGGAGATGGGGGAGAGTGCGTGACAGAGAGAGAGGTAAGGATAGTGAAAGAGGGAGGGATAGTGAGAGAGGGAAGGATAGTGAGAGAGGGAAGGATAGTGAGAGAGGAAAGGAGAGAGAGAGGAAATGAGAGAGAGGGAAGGAGAGAGAGGGAAGGAGAGAGAGGGAAGGAGAGAGAGGGAATGAGAGAGAGGGAATGAGAGAGAGGGAAGGAGAGAGAGGGAAGGAGAGAGGGGGAAGGAGAGAGAGGGAAGGAGAGAGGGGGAAGGAGAGAGAGGGAAGGAGAGAGAGGGAAGGAGAGAGAGGGAAGGAGAAAGAGGGAAGGAGAGAGAGGGAAGGAGAGAGAGGGAAGGAGAGAGAGGGACGGAGAGAGAGGGAAGGAGAGAGAGGGAAGGAGAGAAGACGGAGAGAATGAGAGAGAGGGAAGGAGAGAAGACTGAGAGAATGAGAGAGTGGAGAAAATGAAGAAAGAAAGGAAACGCATGAGAAAGTGAGGGATGAGAAAGACGAAGGTGTACGCACCAATATCAAGGTAAACGCAAGTAGATACGCTTTTAATGAAACGCTTTTAACAGCCCGAAAAAAGTAGGTTAAATAAACATAGCTGCATATTTCCAGAAAGGAAGAAGGAAAGGAAGAGTCTTAGAATATTTACAGTGACCACCAACAACATGGACGTTTTCCGATGTCAGTGTAGTGTGGGCCACTCTGGTTGCCTTAAATTCAAAGGTCAAGAGAGGTTCATTTTACTTCTTAAAATACACTTCCAACAGTGCTGTTTGCTTGACATCGCACAGGGTGCCATATCTATCTACTTAGAAACATTGGGCGAATAGCCAGCAGAGTTCGTCAGTTCAATAGTCGACTACGTTATTCATTATATGATTGGTATGCCAATACCCTACATTTCATTCATTTGTTATTCCTTTGCAAGTCGTTGATTCTTCTTCAGATCGCGTCGCATTGACGTATGGGAAATCCAAAATCAAACATTCTGTGAAATAACAGGATAATATAAAATGAATTGAAATAATATGAAAACAAAAACCTAAACAACTTCCGAAGAATAAAACCCCAAAATAATGAAAACAATTAAACATTAAAGTATTAATGAGGTTCAATATTATTGGCACATTAATTAATATTATGAGGTTCAATATTATTGGCACTAAAGATATGCAAAATGGACTTTGATATTGTAATGTATGCTGTTTCATCGCAGTTGGGAAGGCAAAAATTGCAGAGAAGTGAAGATCAATATTTCCGTGCCCTCTCGTAAGCTAACATGCCAACGTGTGAGGCTTCAAAATGTGATATTCGATTACACTGACGTATCGCTAAACCTCAAGTAATCGTACATAACACATTACTTTTGCTTCTCTTGTCTATTTATACTTACAAAAATAACTACAAAACAAGAAAAATTATTTGTTATTCTACCGTTTCTAGTATTATTTCAAGACATTACACATTAGTATATTTCTCTGTTATTGCACCACTATCTTCCCAAAACCTATCACATTCCTCTCACTTGGGACACAGTTTTGATAGTATATTTTTCCGTCCTGAACTACGATGCCAATATTTGCAAAATATACTTCGTATTTAAAATTTCCCTAGTTTATTTTGCTTCAATCTAGCTCATTTTCTTGTAATCGATTTATTCCCATATTATTGAGAGCAATTCTGTGTTTTTGTCCATCCTCCAAATCCTATCACCCACACCTCTCGCTGTTTTTCCCCTCAATTTCCATTCCATCTCCCCGACCGGAATCTCTTCGCAAGAGGTTCGCGCGGCGTCCGCGAGGGGCGCCTACGCACTTTCCAATATCGCGGAGAAATATGAACACGCGCGCCGCGTCCGCGTGGCACGGCGTTGGGGGGCCGATTGATTTTGACTTGACCGACTTTCCCAGTGGAAGGCGGCGGCGCTTTGGGGCTCTGGAGGCGCCGCCCCCGCCGTCCCTGCCGACCCCGTCGCCCCTGCCACCGTGAACCTACCAACCCGATCTTGTTGCCCGTTTCTGCTGTTGCCAGCCCTGCCGCTTCTGCCCCAGCCACCAGACCCCTGCCACCCCGTCCATTCTCATTCCTGCCTCCCCCGACATTGTCATCCCAATCCTGCGATTCTCATTCTTGCTTCTGTCAACTCCGCCCCTGCCGCCCTCTGCCGTTCCTCCCCACCCACACTCCTGCCGCTGCGATCTTGCTGCCCTGCCTCTGCTGCTCAAGCCGCCGTGGGCTTCTCACGAGCTAGGGGAGAAGGAGAGATGGCTGTAATGTGAGGAAACGAGTTTGGATAGAATGGAATAGAGTCGCCTGAATTTTTACCACACCGTATATCACCTTTGTTCCTAAACGCGCTCGGCCTAGTTTCCTTTTCTACCTCGGCGAGATGTGTTAGCGGGAATAAAACCAGGTACTTGCGGGTGGCCGCGTCAGCGTAATCTGGGTGTATCCTGGTCTTTTCTTCCATTGATACAAATCCAAGCGCGATGGGTTCACGAGCTATAATTGTTCAATGTAATATGTACCATGGCCGATAAGGACTCACAAGTCACATCAGTATGATAAATGGGAGCCCTCTTTTTTCTGTAATAATTATTTGGTTGGAGTATAGGCACGTTCAGGAAGGAGTAATGAATGAGTGACATATCTGCGAAACGTAGTCTCGTCGTTCTCAACGTTTCAGAGACCCATGGATGGGTGGCCTTTGTAATGACGACCATCACCGAAAACGGTGCACAGGTCACTACTCAGGCGTGGAACACATCTTACGTACTTCGCCAGCTACTAGATACAACACAATGCTCTTAGTTGTCATAACTCGATTCTTCGACAACATTTTTTATTTTCATTTGGGCAACTCTTGTTCTGTATTAAACGATCATCATCCAAAAAGCAAGTTTTTCCATTCTACGGTAAATCAAACATCAACGAAAATATTAGAACAAATTTTATTTACACTATTAAATGAGCTGGTATTTACCAATAAAGTTCGCAATATGTAGTGCAGTGCTATATGCACTTTTGAATATTTGCCACAAACGTTTTGTTTAACTCATGCATATCTCCCCACCTACAAATTTCCCATCATTTCCTTTGACCCCGTCGTCAGTGAAACAGTTCTCGCTTCCCTGGTCAAGTGATGGACGAGTAAAATGTTTCAAGGTGTTCAATGGGAATGTTGTATCACAGTGACGCCAAATCCTGTTCACTGTAGATTGATTAAAACCTATTTAATTAGCTGTATATCTTGTAGCCCTTCCCTCAGATGCTAGAACAAAAATGATACTTTTCATCTGAGGAGTAAATTCAACACTATTTCCCTTTTTGTCGAAGTAGTCACTGCAAACCTCTGGAATCAACGGGGAATACAATGAGCTTGAACTCAATTTACAAATTATTTCCCAATGTATCAGTTCTTTGTTTAACAAAAATAAACAACTATGACTGCCACCATAACTTGGCGGCAAAAAAATTCCCCTGGCAGTTACACCCCGATTGTAGAAAAATAGTTTCTGAAAATCATTTTTTCCGATAGTGTTATCATTTCTGCAAATCTTATTCAGTTGTTTTTGGAGAGTTTCATAAAATTCTTTGCTTAATTCTTCCTACTTTCTTCTGGGGCGTAAATGCTGACTATTACAAGGTATCCTCGTGTTATTTTAAGTCGAATGTACATTTTTTTCATTCACGAAATTATAACTATGTCTTTTTGTTTCCTAAGCTTTCTTGACGACAATTGTCACTCCTGCAGATACTCTTTGTTTGCTTAGGACACCTGAGTAATATAATAGGTAAGTTTGTAGGTCCAGACTTCCCTTTAACTTTTTCTTTGTTTCTGTTATTGCTGCAATGTCTACGTCTAATCTTTGAAGTTCACTAACGGGTTTCGATTCTTTGTGTGCTGTTGGAAAAGTTTGAAGAAAACATTTGGAACCGTTTTAGAGAAAATGGTGTTTTGAACGTTTCTGAAAATGCGAAAGTTTGAGCTCATTTTTACGGAAACTGTTGAGTTTTCGGGAAACGTTATCTCACATTATTTAAAGCGCATGTATTCATAAATACATTAGTTTAAGAAATTGTCGATAATGTAAATATAAGCGCCGTGAGAGACAAATCAAAAAAATTACATTTTTGTAATTTTTGTAAAAACAAAAGAATATAGAAATATGGCATTTATGCCATCTTATAAAGTGCATTTAGCCCAATCCCTTCCAAAAGTTTAAAGAAAAAATTCGGAGTTATTTTCAAGGAAATCTTGTTTTTAAAATTTTTTAAGATTGCACATATTGCTCGCAATATTGCCGAAAACTACTAAAAGTTTTAAAAAACGCACATGACCTTAATGAAAAAACTGACTATGGAGAACAAATTGTATTTGAAGGAAACATCTCTTTCTTCATACTTCAATTTGTAAGAAGACGCTTGAAATTTTGAAATTATAAAATTTTCGAAAATAAGAGTTAAATGTTAATATCTGACTTATGCCATTTTATAAGTAAATTTTACTCTATTCTTGCAAGAAATTTAATGAAAAAATTTGAAGCCCTTTTAAGACAATTTTGAAAATGTCAGGGGGCTTCATGTAAAGTAACTCCAAATTTTAAAGATTTTTTTTCAAAATCTCAAAGATTCGACTTGAGTCAGATCGACTCGAGTTTCTTCAATTTGAAAAACAATCCTTCTCATGGTTTAAGCGCTGGTAGTGTTCACAGACATCAGACGGACGGATAGACAGATGGACGTTTTGAAAAAAAAAACAACAACAACAAAAATCAACAATTTTTCGGTATCAGGAGACTCCAAAACGTGTATTTCCGTTGAAATTGAAATAGGTTTTCCGTAGCGTTATATAACTTTCCCAATACTACGGATATTACTTCGTATATACATACGTACGTATACGGGAAAGAAAAAATAGTAGTAACAAAGATCTGCGACAATAGTAGCAGCCTACACTATCAATTCTCATTTTGCTCATGATAACAGATGATCAAGTTCTAACGTTGCAGCTCTGAAGGATATTCTCTACCAACGTATGTTTGGACAGCTGCCCATCCTATTGTTCCAGAGCTGTCTGTGCCCTTCCTTCTCCGACCCTAGCTCCCCTTCTGGCCTTTCGTTTTTCAAACAGACTGTCAGAAACAGAGAAGCATCCCATCCATTCTTCCTAGCGACGTCGGCCACACGGGAAATGAGGAAAAATAACCTTTGCGATTCTACCATTTCGCTTTCTATCGGATCAAATGGAAACCTACAATTACATTACACGTTTAACGGACATTTTTAGAAATAGCTACACACGTGCGCTGACCAAGATAGGAAGAAATTTAGCTAAAAGTGGTGATAAAAAGACTTGGTCACTTTGTTGGAAAAGTCAATGGTGCCATAAGTGAAAATATTGTGGTGAACTATGAAGTACATGAAACCTCTGATTGTTCTATTAGACACGCCTGTTACTTGGTCCATATTGCCTTGCCTTGGCCTGCTACCTGTCCATATTTAACATATCTAACGATGAACATTCCTATATCAACAAACCCAACATTTTTTGTATTTTTTCCCTAGATTCCTTGATTTGAAGAAAACAAAATGTGGTAAACAAGCACATACAAAGAGATTAACTGTATGTGCAAGAGGGACAAAGTAATACTTTTCCAGCAATGGACATCCAACACCACTTGGGTGAATATTCCCGGGCATTCCCCGTCAATTTGAGAAAAGGAATAGTCAGGGTGTAAACACAATTTTTTACTTGGCGATAACCCGTTTTGATTATTGTGGAAAATATGAATTGAGGCAATCGTTCTGAAATCAAGGACCTATAGGTTCAATGAAACAGAGATACAGACGAAATAGATACATTTTTCAAAACTATTAGACGTGTTAGAGATTCTAAAATGTACCTCAATATGGTAGAGAATATATGATAATAATCTAAATTAATTGATAAATTAATTATCATGTAACAGGAAATTTAGTAAATAAAATACGCGTAAAATTAAAAAAAATATACAAGTCAATCATAAAATTTTGTCATTATTTGAGTCGAATAGTCCAAGTCGACAGACAACAACAACGTAGTATTTGATAAAGGATCTGAATTCTTTAAGAAGATACCCAGCCTTTAGCTGGGACGAAATTAAGGAATTTAAATGTGTATATAGTTTTTAAATTCCTTAATTATAAATATATATAATTAAAATGGAAAATAAAGTAAAATTTAATACAGTACTACGTAAAAAGTAAACGTATGTAAAATATATGTAATGGATCAGAAAGAGACGGGAAAGCCTATTAAATCAAATCCATCACTAAATTAAAATCTCGATCGTCCCCTCCACAATTGTGGCCTCGCCTGCAGCGTCGTTCATGGACAGCCGCCACTGTTCGTCTGAGGAGACCTTTTTTCAGCGCTTCTTTCCCCCAACCGCCGCTTCACTCCACGTTTCATGGAGATCAGTTTAGACGGCCGGCAGTCGTTAGGCAGATAGGCGTCTCTGTGGGTCGATCGCCCTTCGGTGAGAGAGCGATGGGTGTCAAGGACCTGTCGCGCCGCCGACTCCACCCCACCCCACCTACCAACGCCTACACAAAGAGAAGTATTTGGGTGTACGCGACAACATTGAATCGAAGCTATGTTTGAAAATATAAATTGAATTATATTTCACACAGGATTTTTAATTAATAATTAATGATGATGACAAAGATGAATGCGACACTCGTCAGTGTCTTTTTAAGTAGGAATGTAAGAAGGCTTACGTGTTTGTGACCTCCCTTTTCCTAGGCAGCTGACTGCATGTGTGGTCAGGTTGGAAGAGGCAAACTTGAGGGGTTGGGTGATGATGAGAGAGAAAGGATTTATGAATGAGATACTTGAGATGGTATGGTAGGATGAGAGAAGTCAACCACGCGACCATCTCACGGTGAAAACTGGTGCCTTATTTCTAATGGGAGGAATCGAACCCAAAGCTTTCGACATCACGTATTTCAATTCTGGCCCAACCCCTGTGAAGGCGAAGAAAAATTAGGATGTTAAACACAGAGATAATAAAACACTAATCCAATGATTTGTCCAATGATTGTGAAACTCGGAGAAGATCGCTGTAAGATAAAGCTACAAAGTCACCAGGCTAATGCTCTTTAATTATCATTCAAATGATAAAATACGATAGGTCTGATCATTAAATATCTCAATTAATAACATTCGATGCGGCATAAGTGAGTAGCAGATTCTTACGAACATATTGGCTGGGTAAACGTTCTTAGATCCCAGATAAAGTCCCAGAATTAGTGGCCGACGTGTTGGACAAACGTGCTGGCATACTTCACTATTGAGAATAGCAGAAGATATAATCAGTAGTCAGATCCCGAAGTACATCAAATAGTACTAATCTTCAAGTCATCTACATATTGATCGACCCTTGAAGACATTTCTAGAACACTTAACACTATCATCTTAATCTTATTTTACAGTATAAGCATAAATGATGCTTATATTAAAGAATAAAAGTAAGATGAATTAAAGAGTTTTGCGCTAGGCGTATACAAACAGCTGAAGCAGTCTGTTTTTCTCCCTGCTGTCTGCATGCCTCTACCTCTCTACCTGTTTGCCTGCCTTTCTGGCTGTCTATTTGTCCGTCAGCAAGCTCGCCTGTAAGTTTCATTCTTCCTGGCTGTTTTATTGTCTATTTGTCTATTTGTGTGGCTGCCTACCTGTATGGATATGGATACTAATGAATTTATTTCATTCATTTAGCATCAAATAAATTGTTACTGCTTGTGATGCAGGGTGTGTGAGTAAGGGATGTCATATTTAGTGAGCAGAAGCAGAACAAGGGACTATATGAAGATTTGCCCAAAGAATCACGGAAAATCCTTTGAGTTGTCACAAGGCAGTTTATTTGCAATTTGTTTTGCATTTACCATAATTGTTATTTTGTTTTAAGATCCTAAGCGGCACAGTAAGTGACACCAATATTTTCAAACAAGGAGGATGTTGGGGGTCATCAAGCCACAGTTACTGACAGAGGTTATTGAAAAATGAAAATGTGAGAACATTTGGAAACAATAGGAAGGATTTTCTTCTTCATATTATTAACACCATTAGGACTCTGTTGTATTGACTCAGGGATGTCAAGGTTCCCAAATGTTGAATAGGTACGATCGCATGAATGTACAGTATAACACCCGTATCGTATGATCGCTCGATTCAATAGCACGAAGAGATGGTAGTTATGATACGATAACGTTGAACGTGTCACATTTACCTTCGATTCTCATATCCTAGAGGTCATCTACCACTACTATCTTTCTCTTGGCCTTTTTGACTCTTATTGCTATCGCTATTGATAGACTTTTAGGCAATATATAAATACAATTTGAAACTATGTGGAAAGACAAGGTCCTACCATATTTATCTACTAGATAAAAAGGGAATTCGGGGGAAAATAAGATCGAATTCTTTTTTCTTGGAATGTGTTCTTTCATGTTTTGTATACGATCATTTATTTTATAGGGGTTCTTTAATTACTGAGGTTATTGAAGCCATGAGAAACGATATGAGTAGACGATAGAAATGATGATGGCGTTGATGATGTGAATGATGTCGGAGCAATGATGAAATGTGTGGCATGTGAAATTTGAGACATGTTTTCTACGACAGACCATCCCCGTCCAAACCACTGTTTATCACGCACTGACTAATCCGTGTTCCAAATTGTTTTACTTTTTCCAAGAGATCCTAATAATACTTTGGTACATGAGAGTTAATTATTAAACACTTTCCGTTCTTTTGATCTAAGATTTGTACGCTTTTATTCGACGAGTGCAGAGATTGATTTCATAATCTCATGAAGTTTCTAACTAGGGTCAAAAGTTCCGATATAATGATATCAATAGTTTCGCCGCACTCCACATACGGACTAAATCAGATAAAAGTCACATATCTACTTTATAAATTTACCAAACCACGCGTTCTTTGTACTTGAATCAATGAGTATACAATGTACACTGTTATTATTTAACGTATTAAGAATACATTTATAATTCTTACAGTTAATGGAAACATCACATAATACCTTTTATTTCTTAGTACTTAGTACAGAAGAAATATGATGAGTTGACATAAAAAGTTGCAAACAGTACGTTAAAAATAATAAAAACAAAAATTAAACAACATTCATTATAACTTTGCAAATCACACATAACCGCTATTTTTATGTGATCATAACGTGCACAATAAGAAACAACAATTTTCAAACAAATTAATTACCAAAAACAGAAAAATTAACTTCCGATGCCACTTATAGGTATTTCACCACATTAACATACGTCAGGTAAAATATATTTGGACTTATAACTTGTCTAATAAATAACAAAATATGTTATCATAGTGAATCACTAAACTCAAGTTATGATGACAGATTCTACTACAAATATATATAAAGTATTTCATAGTATTTTTGACGAATTTCCAAACAATTCAGAATCGTTGGTTGTGAAAGATTTCCTCTGAAGTAACATGTTCTTCAGTTGCAGTCAGTTAACAGTAGCATCGTATTATACTGGAATTTTACGTGTACGTAAGTACACTTCGTCTACAAAACGATCTGGAAAAATATTAATAAATATACCTTTAGTCCGGGCTAGCTTTTTGTTGTTGTCCTACACTCTCCCAGCTCATCTATTGGCGTCTAAAGGGCATAGACATCTAAAAGACATTGGCGTCTGAAATTGCCTATAATTCACTCAAAATCACGCGAAAACTAGTAGTATTTCGAAAAAAGTGTGCACGACATTAATTAAAGAACTAATTGTAAAGAACACGTTTATTTGAAGAACAAATATCTATATTAAATACTATAATTTTACAAAGGAGTCCAAATTTTGAAAAGTTTGCTATATTTGAAAATTCAAAATTAACCGTGTAAATCGAACCCTGTGCCATATTTATAAGCAGGTATACTTCACTCATCTCTCACAAGAAACTTAAAGAAATTTGGAGCTATTTTGAGAAAATTTTGGAAATATTTCAGGGGTTAATGTAAAGTACCCCCCAAATTCAAAGAAATCTTTTCAAAATAACAGGGTTTTGAAAAAACATACGAATAGTTTAGATGCTACGAATAGTTTAGTTGTTCATAGACGGACGGAGGGACGGACAGCCGGAGATGGTCGGACAGATGGACAGACGGAAGAACGTTTAAAAAAAACATCACTTTTTCGGTATCAGAGGACCACAAAAGTTAATTTTCGTTGCAATCTTGAAATCGATTTTGATACCGTTACATGACTTTCTCTACACTACATGTACTACTCCGTATATACCTCCGTATACAAGAAAGTAAAAAAAAAGTGTTTGTTTCTTATACTACAAGATAGATAGCGCTCACTCAAAGGATTTTCATCACTACGCGTCGTAAACGACCTTCTTATCTTGAAAACCTAAACTCGTGACAGCAGGTCTGACCAGCGGCACCTACATTGCAGGCTGCCACGCGAGCAGTGTCACACTGACCCAATGATTTCCCACGATAACCACATGACGCGGAGACAGACAGCGCTGAGGTCACTGGCTCAACGCAAAAACACTCGCTTCAAGGCCGCAAACGAAAAAAATGATACAGAACGGTGAAATGAATACCATCTTGATGTGGTGTTTAAGGGGTAATATTAACCATGCTGCCGAATAACGTTCAAAGAAAAGATGATGATTATGTGAATGGATGTGTTGAAGTATATTGAACCAACACGAATGTTGTGAGATTTTAAATGCAACTATGTTTACTAAAGATTCTTTGAGTTTTTAGAAGGACCCTACTAGTTATTGATCTGAGTTTTGAAAGTGAATGATCGCTGACCAAATGTATGCTACAGAAGTTGGAACTGGAATACATAAATCTATATTAGCATTGTTCAACATTTCAACATATTGTAATTTGATTGAAATGTATGTTGAAACATTAATTTAATTTTAACAATTTTTGTACCGTTTATAAGAAACCTTCCTCACAAAACATAGTAAATGTGCTGCTGATGGATAGGGACATACTCGTATTCCTGTACTGCATTGAACAGATTTAAAATGAAAAAAAGGTCGCAGATTATGATATAAATAGAACTGCAGGAGCAGATGGAACTCGCAACCCACGGCAATGTACACCATACGTTACCCTCGTACACAACCCTTGCGTCCTAGGTCATTAAAACTTTAGTTTTCGCGGCCTTAGAGTCGAAAATCTTGCCACCGCACCGTCGGAAATCGAATTCTACGACCTCCCGATCAGAGGCACTACAGTGACATCAATTGATGCTCTGACCCACCTGAGTCAAGCAAGTGGCACAAAACCGTCGTGTTTTTTGAATGTGTTATTCACTAAAGGGCCATTTGCGTTGTCATAAAAATTACTACGCATCTTTTTCTCACAAACAATGCAATAAACCAACAGGGGATCGGAACCAGGGTACGTTCTCCACACGCCATCTAAAGTGTTGAAGGTAAGAGGCGAACGCTGGAAATGGGATTAAGCAAAGCCCTGGAGAGGATCAGAAGTGAGAAAACTTCTGCAACTGGAGAACACACAGAATGAGAATGGTACCAGCTGGATTGCGGCAGAAGGAAACAAGGAAAGTATGGAGGGTAAGGGATGGAAGAATATGAAGCGTTTCGAGTTTAAAGAGCTTTTCTAATGAATAAACTTCTGGGGAAGTCGATAAAAACGTCTATTGCTGTCGACGCTTTCACTACTCAATTTTCGTGATAGAATTATCGGATCTGAACGCAAAAGACATCTCCACTTTGATATTCAATTACGAAAGACTACTTATTGAATTTTTAAAAAAATGAATTTTTGAGCACTCTCAAGAACATTGCTCAGGTGGAAATATAATATTGGTATGACACGCCCGAATGACGATGAAAACAAAGAAAGAACTCGGAGACGAGTGTGGAATAAATAGCGCGCACTTTTTTGACAGAAGCTCTCGAATCGATTAACAACGACTAGTTCTCAATTTTTCGCGGTGACCCGATATCGTAAGCGCGATATACTGCAGAGAACAGACCTACTACTTTCTATTGGCTCTACCTCAAAATTGAAACGACAATCTGCGCATTAAGTCCTTCCCCGAAATAGCACACGTTAACGCAATGCATATCAATGTTGTCATAACAGAACGTACATGTGTGTTAAGTGACGATTTGGAAACTACAATGTTGAATATCCAAATCGCGTATGGTACAATATTCACATATTCAACGAATCGAACTGCAAGAAAATTGTGTGTGCTCTGAAGAGAAACAACGCATAGAACATTATTGTCACCACACAATTTTCATATAAATATGTTATTGCTTCGTACAACTTATTTGAATTTAAAGTTTCATAAATGCAAAACATACGGAAAGGAAGTTGAAACTTTTCAACATACTGTCTTGAAAGACGCACTGAGTGTATTTCATATACTGTATGTGTTCGTAAGTTATTTCAAAGGAAGAATTGTATGCTCTTAAATTTAGTCCACAGTACATAAATTTAATTTCAACTCAAACAAAAACTTTTTGTTTGACAACTTTCAAGCTCTATCCATCAATACTGTCTTGTTTCACTTGCAATAAACTTTCATTAACGCGAGAGCTCAATCAAGCTCGAAATACATCTCCCACTACTTGTTCGGAGCTCTCTACTGTGAATATTGCATTGAATAATTGGTTTGTATAGTGAGGCCAAACGTGTTGCATTTGAGCTATTTACACTCGACGGAATATATCAGGCACGTTAATGAAACTCAGACCAATTTCACTGCCTCAATTACACTCAATAGCAGCTGTGTTTAAGATCATAATACCAGCACACTGGGGCAATTTATGATCAAACTCACACTAAACGATATTGTTTATATCATATATACGCAAATGGCTGGTTCAATTTCTGTCAATGAATTTCATAAACCATATTTAATTCGTAAGGCAATAAGTGTGCTGTTAAAGTACCGATAGTAATTATGCAGTTCATGGAAGCATAGCATAAATATTTTCTTGACACAGAAGTTTTTTCGGCTTTCTCGCGGTAAAGCAGAGGATAAAGAAATTTGAAAGGGTTTCTCGACTGTGACAGTAATAAATTGCATTGTGATTATTTTAATTGTACACAAACACAATCGTAGGATTTCAGGGATGCAATAGCTACGAATTACATTATGGTAACTGATTTTGAACATTTTCTACTGACATGTTATTCAATAAAACTCAGAAGAAAGATAAACTGGAAATGTATTGACTTTCAAAGTTGTTCTAAACATAGCAAACACACGAGATTATTATTTTTCTCAGACCGGACAGAGGAACATAAAAGCTAAGAGAAGAAGGATTTTGTTTTATTTATTTTTTGGAAGTACCCAGAGGTCAATTATTCCCTGACATTTAGCTATGCCCAGCCATTATTATTTAGCTATGCATCAATGTAATATGATATTCATATTAAACGTACAAACGTTTTGGTGTTTGGGTGATGAGGTATCAAAAGTTGTTTGTACGAGCGTTATTTGAATTGATATTAATAACAAGTTATATGTCAAAATAGTTTTAGTCACAAATTGTTAGTTAAAATCTAAATTCCATCCTTTTTGATCTATTGCCTCAACCCGTAATGAATTCGACCTATATTGCTTAAAGTACATAATACTCATAAAAAACGGATGATTTTTAGATTTTATCAGTGAACATTTTGTTCTGCCGACTCAAGAGCCTACGCAGTTCTAAGAGCCTACAACAAAATAATAACAATAACTAAAGAGACATGTTTTCGAGAAAGATAATGTGGATTAGCAGTAACAAACATTAGTTTTATAGATCTCGCATGTGATCGACACAGAAGTACCTGACGAAAATTCCATTTTTACTGTTGTCAGTTCAATCGGATTCGATTGTTTGTGGCCCGCCTGGCAGTTGTGCAGATTAGGTCAATGCATTTTTACCGATTTAATTGAAATCACTTCGATGATCTTTAAGGGAAGAATTATTTGACTGGGTTTGGAATGCTTTACGTATACTTTTATTCCACTGCAACTGAAACAGATTCCTCTGCCAGATCGAGTGTAAATATTTACAAATACAAATTTTTCAATTACATACAATTCATGTGAATTTCATTAACTTCAATTCATAGCATATGATATTTCATTGATCGCATGTAAGCACTTGAAACAAACCCCAGGTCTTCAATGAGAACCAAACTTAAGAAATTCAAAGAGTTTGAGGACAAACCAGAAAACAAGACAGATGCCATTTGGACTGAGGAGGTGAAAGGGAAACATCAGCCAAGAATGAAAGAGAGATGGAAGCAAAGAAAATAAGAAAGAGGCAGAAAGTTGAAATAAACGTAGTACATAGTACCTCATTCGAACAGTAAAAGAATCGATACAATTAAAGTAAACTTAATTCACTTCAATCCATAGCATGCGATATTTGACTAATCTTATATAATCACTTACGAGAAAATAAGTGTACAACATTTTTATTAATTCGAAACAATTAAAGTCAACTCCATTCGCTTCGCGTGGCGCGCGGGGGGGGGGGGCGCTTGGGAGCCCCGGCGTCGCGGTGCCGGAATGCCGAATCCAGGGTCGCAGAAACGATCGGAATTCTATTTCTCCAAGTTCTCCCGCATCGCGTCCCAACTTTCCTTCGTCCAATTCGTTGGCGAGGCCGCACAGCAGAGGGATCTCGAGGAATTGCTAATGAACAAACTTTTGCTCGCCGCCCACTCCCCTCCCCAGCCCACCTGACGCCGTGGCGCGGCGCGGCGCGCGGCCCCGGATACGGGCGGCGAAAGACAGGCCGGTCCACGCCCGGGAGCGGTTTTTTGACAAACAGTGAACGCACGTGGATAAACGAAACGTGTTTTATTGATTGGTGAATCAGCGTTTCCTTGCGCGTCAGCTGTCAAGGTTAATAGTTCAACACGATAAAACACTCACTACGTAAATATAGTGCATGTTGTGTCGTCGGAGGTGGCGGAGATATTTCCACACAGAATGGCAAGATCCGGCGCCGACCTACACGTCGACTTGCGGGGTTTTCCCTATGTATTTCCCACAAGCCGGGCACCGCCCCACCCGCGACAAGCTCTAAGCCCCCGACACGTGTGATAGTGTAGGGCATGTAAGAGTGAGTGTAAGTAAGGGCTGAGAATAGAACACGAAACTGGAAGGAGATATCGCGCGCAGTCCGTGGCCCGTTTGTCAGGGTACTGCTCTGGCACGGTTTGTTAGAGTACACTTCGTCTGGTGTTGATCGGAGAAATCACGGAAAACTACCGATCAGAACAGCCGACTGCTAATATTCCCTTCCACACAATGGCTAAATTGGATCTAGATATGCAGTGCCGAAAATCCTGTCACCGTCGGACCTCGAAACGTAGAACCTGACGGTCAGAGGCACTGCAGTTACATCGCTTGTGCCCTGAACCACTTATGCAGGTGACAGATACCTAGTTGGGGAAAACACCGCTAGCCGACGGCACCGGATCTCGCCATTCAGCTGGGAAAGAACATCGATCAAAGATCTCCCACGATAAAAAATGCACAATATATACGTAGTGTGTGTTTTTATCGCGTGCAACTAATGACCTTGGCATTTGACGCGCCCAGAAACTCTAATTAACCAATGAATAAAACATGTTTAATTATTCCACGTGCTCTCACTGTTTGTGAAAAAAACTACTCGCGGGCGTGGCCCGGCCTGTCTTCCGCCGCCCGTATCATTCAATCAATAAACCATGTAGTACACAAAAGTGTTAGCCAGATGGCGAAAGGAGCGAAAGGGCGATGGGGGCGTCGGGGGCGACAGGGACGGCAGAGCGGATCGGCGGGGCGAAGGGGGCGCATTCGACCACGGGTGTCGGGAGCGCAAAGGGTTTGATGGAAGCGGCGAGAGCGACGAGAAAGAGGTGACGGATATAGTGAACAACGGGGGTAACGCGAACGAGGGTGGCGCACAGAGGGAGTTGATGAGTAGGGGCGGACACAGGGGTCGATCGAAGCGAATGGAACCCCGGGGGCGAAGGATATGGGACAAGGAAGGTGCGGCCCGCGGGGAAGGCGTGGTAAGTGCGATGTTGGAGGCATGGCGGGGAAGGCTTGGGCGGCGGGTTGGGATGCGTGGGCGGTGGGGAAACCGTGGGCGGCTGGAGAGTGGTGGACTTTGTTTCTGTGGGCAGGGGCGGGGGGAGTGGGTTTTGGGGGAGCTGGGCAGTGGGGGAGTGGGAAGGCGTGGGCGATGAGGAAGGCGTGGGTGGCGGGGATATGATGGGTGGATGGCGGGGCTCTGCGGGCGGTGAGGAAAGCGTGGGAGGTGGAGAAGGCGTGACTGGCGGGAAAGCGTGGGAGGTGAAGGAATGGTTGGAAGCAACGAGTGGCAGGAAGGCGAGGGTGACGGGAGATGGTATGGTTGGGCGGCGCGGTTGTGTGGGCGAGGGGGGAGGCGAAGGTTTTTGGGGAGCGTGAAGAAAGGGACGGTTCAGACGATGGAGGGCGGGGGCCGCAGAGCGACGGGGCGCGGGTCCAGCGGCGGTGGGGGCGGGGGCGGGGGCGGGTCCGCAGTAAGACGCAAGCGGGTCAAGAGCGCTGAAGGGCCGAGGACAGCGCTGTCGAAGCCCCGCCCATCGCCCCAAGCAATTACCGAAACGAGCGACTTAATTGCTCCGCCCTCGAGCCGCGCGTGACAAGAAAGCGCATCGCCGCGCAGCCACTGCCGCTCCACGCCACCACCCCTCCACGCCCCGCGCGGCGGGCGCCCTCTCATGCGTTGGAAGCTGAGGGATTTTTATCATGTCCAAGGAATTATTTAAAGAAAACAGTGTCCATTTTAGTAAGGTCAGAATACAATTCTCATTTATGTTTCAATGTTTAAATGTTTTCTTTTATTCAGAGGAGAAATTAGCTTAAGAAAACGGTTAATAATATATTGCTACGGGGATACGTATTCGCATACAATGTTAAAATGTTTTACTTTCTCTCTTGGAGACTCCGAAATGACAGAACCTACTCTTACGCAACAAGATTGTTTCGTTGGCGCATCAGCCAGAGACGCGGGAAACTGTAATCTGACGTGACAATTTGTATAGTCTGTATGTTAATAGAGAAAATGAATTACAAATTAATAAAGTGTAATAATTAAAACGAATGGAATGTTAATAAAACAAAATGGGACAGAATAATACTAAGTGGGGAATAGAGGGGCCAGACGTAGAGTGGTCACTATAATTTTTAATTTCTTTAGTTAAATAATGTTGATGAGCCAGTTTGGAGTGATCAATTTTTAAACGGGTGAGTACGCGGTTTCATGTTTTATAGGGAATGAAGTGTGTTGACGTTTGCATATTAAATACGATTTTGTTTTATCATAAAGCTCATGATAAAATAATTAATTCTCAATAATAAGATTCGATGAAATACATTCATTATGTAAGGCAGGTAAATATCTTTCATGTTGATAAAGAAAAGGTTTCGGGTAAGAAAACAACAATGCTTTATTTCTGTACTAATAAACTGAAAGTTCAATATTTATTCACCGTAAAATAAAAATAAGTAAATTCAATTTTTTATCACGCCCTTCTATAATGTTTCAATAAGTTTTATTCCACTTTGGTTAAAACAGTAATGAATTTGTCAATATGCACTTAATTGTTGGAATGCTATTACCATGCATGTAAATGTGATTAACTTGAATTTAATACAAATATTTGACAACTTAATTTTGAAAAAAATCATGAGAAATCAACTATTATATTACTAACCACTTTTACTATTGTCGCCTTTAAAAATGTAGATTGTTATTCGTCGGGGTAGAGAAAGATGCAATTGAAAGTGAAAAAACCCCGATATTATCTAGGAACGGAAGTACCTTCTCTTGTTGCGGCCTCCCAGAGAACGTGCTATCATGAGAACTTCGGTAACAAGTTAGAAGCGAGTTTTGCTCATCTTAACAGAACGGGAGGAGACATCAAACGCCCACTTTAAACCACTCTCACTACCCGCTTTTCGGTTTTCCTACCATCCAGTTCAACGCAACTTCCCGTATTAGTTTCTAAGGAGAAAAAAGCAGGAACGAGCTTTACTTCTTCCTGCGCACGAAACTTAAG
Organism: Gryllus longicercus; assembly: GCA_038098605.1. Classification (NCBI taxonomy): domain Eukaryota; kingdom Metazoa; phylum Arthropoda; class Insecta; order Orthoptera; family Gryllidae; genus Gryllus; species Gryllus longicercus. Next base: position 6,061,968 of record JAZDUA010000003.1, on the reverse strand, counting down.
AACCAAATTTCGCATGGAGACATAGCATTAAAGCTGAATGTAATACGACGCCCTGAATCCAGTGCATAGGGGAGTGCTTAGGTAGGGGTCACGCCTTGTAATTATCAAGGCTTTAATAAGGAATAACCGCGTTTTACACGGCACAGGAGGATTGTGTGCCACCGAAACGAGAGCTGTGCTCACGGAGCGTAAAATGTGGTTCTGCGGTGGAAATGGGGGGAGAGCAAGGGTTGATAATCGCCTCCTCCACACACTCTACTTCCTTCCTGCTAGTCCTGAACCAAGAGTAAGTAGATGGAACGCAATTTGCAATAGTAGTAAAAGTAATTATTCTAGTGATTCTCGGGGCCGTTGGTATTAAATACCTATCTGCTACTACACCGTATCATAAGCAAAACACTACGTACCCAGTACAACCTGAAGTATTTTTTATTTAACTTAAAAAACAGTTGAAAATGTGTGAGACTTGCAACGGGGGAAGTGCAATCTGTGCACATTCCTTTGTCTTCTGAAATCCATACCCTACCTCATACACCTTCAGAACACTACGAATCTGATTGTTCAGCTTGTATGTGTATTTGTGTGTGTCTGTGTGTGTTACAGCCAAATTAATTAGCTAATCTATTACGATTAATATAATGCACTCTACAAGAACTTGTATACAACGTCCAATGGGCTGCGCACAATCTTCCATTCGCTCCTTTATCGCCATCATCATTCTATGATCTTCTCCATTATCCTAATGGGAGAGCGGCACACTTTGGTAGGGAGGCGGCCTTGTGGACCCTACAATAGCGTAGGACTGTCTCAGGGAAAAGACATCGCAATAGGACCGAAACGTTTGCTTGTAACGGTAGGAGTAGAGATAAGGGTGAGTTACTATTTTGTTAGCAAATGCAGAAAAATGAAACTTGCTGTTAGTTTTCCGTTGCAAATAAATTTTCTATAACTCGCCTATAAAATGTCTAATTTTTCAAATGTTGCTAATCTCGCGGTTTTTAAATTTTTTATATTTATTTATCATTAACTTTTATGCATCCTTCAACTATTATAGTTTAAATGATGGAGCGGGATTCTGGAATACAAGAAAACGTGCGCAGATGATCTTCTCCCCCATACGTCACATACAGTTTTTACTGTTTTTTGACTAAGTAAATATAATCTAATCTTATATCATCAACTGAATCATAATATTCTATGAAAATGGCGGATAGGGCAACGCTGTTTGTCTAGAGTTTGATATTCTATTGAACAATGATTATGAAGATATAGTACATTATAAGATTTCAAGTACCCTATTTTGTTTCTTTTTTGGCACTATTAACTTACAATTCTGAAGAATATCTAGGGTAAAGAGACGCCTAACTTCAAGAATATGCACTTCAAAAAGGTATCATAACTTTCATTCATAATTTTAATTAGTAAGACATCAGAATGTATGTTAAGTAAAATATTAATTGTTAGTAAAAATGAAAAATTTATTTAAGTATTTTTTAAGAAATGTACGCAGAAAATACTATATGCGTAAAAACTAAAAATTTAATTTATAGAACTTTTTATGAAATAAAAGTCTAAAACTAAAATTCTCAGAAACTAGTTTACAATAATAAACACTAAATTAGCAGTGCATATTATGCTATCTAGATATGAGATGTGAACTTTTTCATTACAGACTAATAAATTTCTCAGTTCAGTGACAATTTCTGTGAAACATGCAAATAGATGTTTCAATGAAAGATGTTTATTTTCACGCGGGTTAGACTGAATTCTCAGTTATTAGTTGTCTAAATAGTCTTACTAGGATACCAAATAAAATATGCATAATATTTACATATATACATGTTATTTTTAAACATTAAAACTTGGCAAACAATATACGGCCGATTATTAATTAATTTGAAACGCCGTAATTGGATTTTCTTGTAGAACAGCAATTTGATATGAAAACTGATTTTATAATTACAAATGCTGATAAACTATCGACTTCAATTAGTTTCATAATTGAACGGAATACACTTCCTTGAAGGAGAATCAGAACGGAGAGGGGCCCAGAGAAGAGTTAAAGAGGGATAAGATAAAGAGGGGAGAGGGAGTCGATAGGAGGAGCTGGAGGATTGTAGGAGAGGATATCCATCGTTAGGAGAGCGCATCGCGAAGAGTTGTGGGGTCGGGTGTTGGCGAATTGGGGACTAGATCCGGAGTAATGATGGTGATGGTGGTAGTGATATGGTGGTGGTGGTGGTGGTGATGGGGGTCGAGGTAATGGCAATGATGGTCGTGATGGTAGTGGTAATCGTTGTGGTAGACGTGATATAGGAGATTGTGGTGTTGGTGGTGGTGGTGGTAGTTGTGGTGGTGGTGGTGGTGGTTTTGGTGGTGATGATGATGATGATGGAGGCGGTAAAGGCAGTGGTGGTTGTGGTGTCGGTATTGGAGTTGGAGGCGGTGTAGCAGGAGCAGGTAAAAGTGATAGAGGTACCTGAGGTGAAGGAGGTGGAGGTGAAGGAGGTAATGAATGTGGTGGAAATGGTGAAGTAAGAGATGGTGGAAGTGATGGAGGTGGTCGAGCTGGTTGAGGTGATGTTTGTAGAGATAGCGATCGTGGTGGAGGTGGTCGTTGGTTGGTTTGAGTGTGGCGGCCCGACGGAGGGGACAAACCGGACGTGTCCTGTTCGACTACAACAGCGTACGGTCAGGCCGGTCCTTGGTGCGGCAGGAGAGGTCGGAAGCCTGGCGGGCCAAGGGGGGCTAGTGACCCGCGTCGTATGTTTATGCATGAGGCGAGGCGGGGGTGGGAGGGCGCAGGCTGTTCGACTGCGGGCGGCGGAGACGGCGCGACGTCTCCCGATGTGAAGTTGGCGCCGCCCACCAACTTTTATGTCCTTCGCCCGCCCGGGACCCGCAAGACGGATGTCCGAGACGTCAGCCCATCTGTGGGATTGCTAGGGAATTGAGAGCGCCGGGGCCGCGGTTCGTGGGCTGGCAGAAGAAATTTCGCACTGGAATCACGGACGACATCTGACAACTCAACTTACACGGTCATTCGTAAGATCATATACTGAAAGTATGCAGGGATTATCGGAGTTACTAAACAATTTTATTAAGTTAAAACAGACCTCTCTTTAAGTATTAATCGCAACTTTTTCTTACCGAGGTAATAAAATTTTATATTTAAGTGCTTTAATACTCATTTTCAGTGTATTTTGTACGTTCACAATACGAAACAACTTCAATCTCTAGTACCAAATACTTTCAATTATCTGCTTTGTCGATATGTGAATGAATGATTTTCAGTGCTTATTGAATTCTGTAAGTTATAAATATTTGCAATGCTAAATAATAGCAAACCTAATTACGAAACAAAATGTAATTATTTTCAATGGAATGTATGACTAAAATGTGCACGTTTCAGAGACATGGATTTTTGTAATTTATTAATTACATAAAAAATAAATGTTCTATAGACAGAATTAAAGTAAAAAGATGCAAATAATGATTCACAAACTGTGGTTTCTCGTACTACCATATTTCAGAAATATATATCAGCAAAAACCACAATACTTCATTTTACTTTGGGAAACATCATCACTAAGTGAAAATAACAACAACTAAAATAATCATCAATAATCATTTGATGGACATTACTGTTGCAAATTTACTTTTTCATATTTTTCAATCTTCAACAGAAAATGTCTCTATGTGAAATTAGGATCATTCGTATTATATCACTCTCGTGGAAAGTTAAAGCATACAAGTCGGCACGAGAGTTTTTCTGCGAGGAAGTGTTATAATACAAAGGACATAGAATATTTTATTCGTTTACAAATCACCCATTCAAAATGTACGAAAAGCCATTCTGTTATTTTCCAAACGTCCTCGATTCCAAACGTTATACGAAGCCATTCTCTCCGCAATCAGGCTCTCCACAACGCCGCGGATTCCTTCGACAGGCGCAAGCGGCGCGAGATTTAAGGCAACATTTGTCGGCAGAAGCGCTCGTGTAGTACTCTCATCAAATCATCCGAGCACCCTTAACGCGGCCTCCCGCCGGAAAAAGTTTCCCGACGCGCGCATTAGAATAACAGAGAGATGTTCACGCCAGAACCTCAAAGGTGCGAAGGAAGTTTATGGTCTCTTGCCGAGCAAAAGATGGCATTTTATTCATGAGGAGCGCGTTCACGACGCGGTGAAGACGCGGCGACGTGCGGCGGCGAGAGCGGAATGGCGGCGGGGGCGGAGGGGGGAGGCGAAATAATGGACCGGGGGAGGAGGGTTGGGAGTCCTTGAAGCTCATGCATGAATTCATTGCCGCCCTCGGCATACCCCGAGCGTCCGCGCTGCTGCCCCCCTCCCCTTCCCCCGCCGCCACCCCGCCACGCCCACGCAAATGAAAGGCTCGCGGTGCGGCGCGCGCCTGTTTTGTGATCCTGGCCGCCGCCCGCGCCGCAGCCACGCGTCCTGCACTGCGTTTGAACGAGGAGTGAGGGAGGGGGCGTGCTGGGTAGGTTCACTCAACCACCCTTTGTCTTCTTTGTTTTTTACCGTTATTGTGTTTGCTGCTCTTGTTATTGATACTGGGCTTGAAAAATAAAAGAAAGAGGTAAGTTGAATATTAAAATTGTTGCTGTTAGAGAATGAACATATTAACCAACATTTCACGTGAATTCCAAATTATTAATTTGAAAAGGTCTTCCTTTAAGCGTAATTCACAAATTCTTGCGTAGCTGAGGCAGGTTTCCTTTGTCTGCTTTTTTCAATATTGTTGTTGTCGTCCTATTTTATACACCACATTTAAAATAAGAAGTAAAATCAAAAAGTAGAAGAGGAACATAATGAGACATTACTATATAATTCTGAAATGGGCAAATTATTATCGATCAATATGTTTTATAATTTACATATCAATGGTTGCATCAGCTACATTATGGAGAAAAATAAAAATGGAGACAAACTTGAAAAATAACAGTAGGAAAAACAAAAGAACAAAAGGCGACAAAGAAAAAACTAAACAAAAGGACGACTGTAATTCGAAAGGCATAAAAGATATGGAAAATACAGGCCTTATAGAGGTCGACCTTCAGATGAATACAAATTCTACACAAGCCAAAGCGTGCTGAAGGGCGAATTTAAGCCACGATAAAGGGGAGCGACGAGAAGTGATATTTGCATAGAACTTCCATACTTTGGATTTGATTGATGAGAAAATAACAGGATATGAAGGACACGCGCTATGCATGCGATCGACGTTTCATATTAGAGAGTAGCTTCATTAGCAGAAAAGCCATCGCACATTACTGCGTTTACTTTAGGTTATATTACGAGGATAGAGTTTGCATAGAAGAAATGGCGGATGATCGTGTCTTTTATTTCTCAACAGAACCCAGCAGATAGTGCTCGAATGAATCGACGGACTTAAGATTGGTGCACAAAACTGAGTGGGTGTAGTTGAAAAAGATGATCTCTTCGAGAAAATTATCATTTATCGTTTTAATTAACATTTCAGTGACGCTAAATTATTCTTTCCAAATTTCTAAAAAATGTTTCGATTGTATATTCCTCTGAAAACACAATTCGCAATTGTTTCTATGTTATCCCACTGTAAGTTTCAGATTTTTAAGTAATAATATGAAGAGAATAATAAAATGAAAAGAAATAATTGAGAAAAATCAATTAAAATGAATATAACTACGAATGAAAATTGTTAAATAAGAAATAATTTTTAAAAAATCGTTGCTAAGAAAACATCATTAAATGTAATATAATTCACATTTACTGAAACCTCAGTGTCTTAAATCAGTTAAGGAAAGAAAAAATATTGTTTTCGCTATAATTGCGATTGTGTAACGGATATTTGAATTGCATGGAATATATATAGGTGTGGTGAAGGGAATGAATTGAGGTATCACGAAATTCGAGATAAAACTGTTAGAGTTATATAGGTTCCATGTATTACAGTTAGTAATTTATTCGAATTATTTCAGTTGTTTTACAGACTTCAATGACATTCAACTATTTCTTTTGTATTTTGTAAAAGTGTCTCGTCTCCTGACCTGAAAACAAAATAGAAACCAACCAATTCAACAGCAGCAGCGGCGGCGGCGACTGCAACACGACGTGAGTATTTCGTTGAAAGCCGAGGAGACGGAAAGTTAGTCTTAGCCGCCGCCACCCGACATACACACCCGGTCAACTTCGACCAACATTCGTCGGTTCCTTCGAAGCCGCGAAACCTTTCCGCAGCTCCGCCTGTCGCTCGCTCGCTTGCTCGCAGAGACGTCATACAAATTACATGAATTTACGCCGAAACTCCGGCAGCTTACTCGAAACGAGAGGCAGACGCGCCCTCGCCTTTCTCCCCTGGCCTTTCGCCCATCGCTCTTTCTCCTTCCGCCGCCTGTCAACCACACACAACCTCGCGCGGAAATCTGCTGCTCACTGCGCGCGCGACGCAAGCTGAGGCGAAAAAATCCGAAAGGTTATTGTTGAAAACAACAACTACAAGGAAAGCTGGGAAAACGGATATCATTCGGTTAAATACAAAACTGAGACAATAGAAATAACAAAAAATTTAACAAATAAGAAAAGTTTTCTAAAAGAAATCTAAGACGATGCGCAATACCTTCTCCATTCGTTAGAGAAATTTCCAACAAGTTAACACGGTTATTCTCTTGGAATACAGAGTGAAATCTGAGAATAAACGTTACAAACGTCTAGGTTATATAGAGGGGTAGAAAATCACAAAGTATCTTGGACTTCTTCAAAACGGTAACTGCCACACGCGATGTTTTACCCATCAGACAGGAGAAGATGTCATGTAGTACGTAACTTTGTTGCATATATTTCTTACTATAGGTCCATTGCAAAAAAATCGTCATGAAAACTTTATAATGCTTAAATTACTTCCACACTCAAATTGTGTCGATTGATTGTTTCATCATTAAAATTCGATGAAATGTTCAAAACTTATGGTAGCGAGAAAAAGTTTCCAAACATACAACAAAAAAACAACAAACAATTTGCTTATACCATTCTTGTGCTACTCATGACTGCTTGTGAACGTACAGAAATGTAAGAAAAAACTATACAAGTTAAATCTTTCAGAAAAAAAACCCTGCCAAAACAGTCACGCAATTAGTCGAGCACTCGTGATTCTTATCCGCATTCTTATAGTAGATGCACCTGGTCTAACAGATAATTCAAGAAACATGCTTTACTCAATTGAACTATATCAACACTACTGGGACACATGCGTACATACAACACCTTGTAAATTGTTCTAAAAGTGCAAGTTGTTTGATATTGGAACTGATATTTAAAGAGCTAGACTTAAACTGCGCCTTAAATCATATAGCCCGAATAGTACGTGAATGAGTACGCATTCTAACATGGAAATTGGGTTTTAAGGAGAACACTAATTTTAAGATAAGTACTACGATAAGGTTTTACAGCGTAATGTGTATTGCAGATTTCATGTACGTGTGCTAATTTCAAAACAGCAAAAATTACGTTATTAACGTTTCATTTAAAATATCTTTGACTCACCGCTGGGGGATAATTTTCCATCCAGTAGCAGAAGAGTTACGAGCCTTCAAGTGGATAGTATCCCAGTCATTTTTCCTTGGCCTATTTTAAATGGAGGATATTTGAGGAACGGCTAATCAAAACGCATATAGTCTGCTGTGGAAAAAAATTGAGTGTGATATGAAATCGTGTATTTATTAATACGCTCTACACACTCCTGCTTTCAGGTATCTTTAAATCGCATTAAATGTAATGCGTTTTGAAGAAATCTGAAAGCTGGAACGCACGGAGCGTATTAAAAACTGCAGGATTTCATATCAAACTCATTTTCTTGCATCAGTGGACAACATGCGTTTGGATTAGTTGCTCCTCATTGTGTTTTATTTAAGAATCTTCTGCACGTTTTATTTCCGGAAGCGCTTGCCTGGGCGATGCCTACATCGGCCCACTGCGCGCGGGGGCGAGGAGGCGCGTTCCGGTGAGCGCGAGCGCGGGCGCGGGCGCGGGCGATTCCCCGTTGCGGAGAAAAAATGTTTTTCACCGCCTCTTATTAATCCCAGGAATATCCGGCGGCGGCGGCGCAAGCCGCTTTTCGACGCTTCGCTGGCCTTCGCCAGACGCGCCGAACCGCACGCCCATCCGCCCATCCGCCCTTCCGCCCTCCGCGCACCCCTCCGCCCCCTTGCCCAAGGAAGGAAAGGGCTCGGGGAGGGGGAGTGGGAAGTTTGGGAAGGGGAAAAGGCGCTGAAGTACAGGAGGAGTTCCGGAGGGAGATGATGCTTCTGTGGGATGAAAAATGTGGGAGAAGAAGAAAGTGTGGATAGCAACAGGGGTTTGGGAATGGTAAAGATGCTGGGGAAAAGTGTTGTTGGGGAGAGTGGTTGATGTTGGGAAAAGTGGAGTGGAAGACACGTTGGAGTACATGTAGGTAGCAAAGAGGGTCTTGAGAGTAAAGGGTTGGCGAAGGTAAGAAAGGGAGACTTGCTCCCGGTGTGAAGGGCGCGTAGGAGCAAGTGGGTAGAAGTGCGGAAAAAAGTGCGATTTGGGAAAAGGGGAAAGCAAAAAAAATATAGAACATTAGAAGATGAGATTGAAATAGAGGGGATAGAGAGAGAGGGAGAGAGAGGGAGAGAGGGAGAGAGAGGGAGAGAGAAGGAGAGAGGGAGAGAGAGGGGGAGAGGGAGAGAGGGTGAGAGAGAGTGAGAGAGATATAGAGAAGAATGTAGAAGAAGAGACTGGCAGGGGCAGATGGGAGAGAGAAAGAGCTAGAGATAAAGAGAGACAAAGATAGAAAAAGAGAGAAAAAGAGAGAAAAAGAGAGAAAGAGAGAGAAAAAGAGAGAAAAAGAAAAAAAGAGCGAAAAAGAGATAAAAAGAGAGAGAGATAGAACGAGAGAGAGAGAAATGGAGGAGTGAGATATTTGTTAAAGGAAAGGAATTGCGGGCAAATGTTTCAACTGAAGACCTTGGAGAAAGGGTTAAGAAGTTCAGGAAACCAGACGGCATTACAGAAGGGGAGGGTGTTGGGGAGAAGTAAGAGGTGGTGTAGAAGGGGGAATCTGCGAAATGGATATCGTGCGAACGGAAGTCCGGAATTGCAACTTCCATCAAAGGGCTACTTGCAGAGATTTCACTTGCCTTTTGGTTTCTTTACATTTCGAAATTGTAAACGCTAAACGACGAGTAAGCAAAAGCATTTCCTTTTTTTGTGCTACGTAGCTACTAACTCTCACTGCTAGACGTATTATGTAAGTTAATCATCACGTTTCTCAAAGAAGGCAAACTCAGTTATTGGATCTTCAAGTTGCCAGATACGGCCTGTGAATACTTTTCCCTTACTTAAGCTGAGCGTTGGAGATACATATCAGTTTTTTTCTGTGTCACGACAGTTCTTTGTGCGTTTTATCTGTATTATGGAAGAATTTTTAGTCTGATCGCTATAATAATTTGGATAATAATGTCTTATTAATTAATTGATCGAATTATTTGATGCCTATCACTAGTGGTTAGGCGGAAGAGCAGGCCCTATGGCCTGAGCCTCGCCATTAATAAAGACATTATTATTATTATTATTATTATTATTATTATTATTATTATTATTATTATTATTATTATTATTATTATCACTATCTTAAAGGATTAACATGAACTTTTCCTTTCCACAAATAATTTTGATTTTAGTTAAGGACAGAAACAAAGCTCCTCAACTTAAAATTTGTTTCATATAACATATTTGATTTGAATTCTCTGCTTTTTAGGTAAAAAAGTTCCGTCAATTGTTTAAATCGTCCAGTTTTTGAATATTGAAACTGCGTTGATGTAGTGTAGAAAACCATTACGACAAGTCATATTTATATTCTTCTTCGTTGCCAAACAAGTTATCGCTCTTCCTTCTTCTTCTTCTTCTTCTTCTTCTTCTTCTTCTTCTTCTTCTTCTTCTTCTTCTTCTTCTTCTTCTTCTTCTTCTTCTTCAGCTTATGCCATTATAGCTTTACAACCTGTAACCAGTCTTTGGCCTGAAATCTTCCAAATTGCTTTTCGGTCATCTTAATTTATTTACGTATCTTTCTCAATGCTAACACGTAACTCTCACCGTGCTGAATACTCGGACTGTCATAAATTTTTACCGTCTTGTTCAGCACCTTTCCAAACAGCTACATACAAATTTTTAAGTGCTGTGAAGCATCGCAAGTAGTGTTTTTAAGACAATTAGTACTAAGACATTTCATGTCCTTACGACCTGTCGAAGCCCGGAAATCGCCGCGTGCCGCCCTACCTCCTAGAGATATTCTTTGGTCTAACAGCACTTTGGTCTAACAGCCGTTGCTCTTAGATGATCGTGGGCAGCTCGTGGGCCACACCGCTGCTATTAGCCTACCTGAGAGCAGGGTGTCATTTGCTTCGGAGGGCATGTAGCACGTAGACAGACAGAAACGGGTGTTGTTGTGGCTGGTTCAGACTAGAAGGTGAAACACATGCATGAATAATCCAAATACTATTATTGAAAAGATATGGGTCCCTGAAAATGTTACCTCAATATACAATGAATAAATAATTAAATAAACAAATACATTTCATTTTGCGGGTAGAACCTTAAAAAGAATCACAAAATGTGGTTTGCTAAAAACGTCAAAACATAGAGTGTAACACAAATGTCATAGTGCACCGTATGTAAGTTTCTTTTTCAATTTTCTTAAAAATAGCGTTGGTTTAAGGCATCCTTACAACTGACTTTGATACAATTATTAAGAACGCGCGTCACTCTGAACTTCAAAATAAGAAGTTCAAACGATATGAATTTTGTCATCAGTCGTAAAGGGATGAACGCGCTAGAAAACCGACACAGGTTGATAGACGTCGCATTACGTGCCTCGCGCCGCCGATACAACGGTCGGCTCGCTTGGGGGGCTAGGAGGTCACGACAGGTTTTGATGCAAAACGCCTCTCAAACACTATTTCCAATACTCCATATCACTTCAAAATTTGGATATGTGAGTTTTACGTGGTGTTCTTCCAGCTGCCGAAAAATTCATGAGGATCCGAGTATCCAGCATGGTCATTGTTGGATGTAAGATCACAGAGGAAGAAAGATAGTATACATTCCGTCTCTATGCTAACAGCGCCATACCTCCAAAAATGTAATACACCAGTTTAAAAGTTTTATAACAATTTTGTCGACAAAAAATTTTGACTGGTGATTGTCAATGCAGTTGGAACTGCACACACATGGATATTCGATGCGCATACACCAATTACTACACTATCGAAGACCGCAATCCCTACATACAAGTACTTGTATGCCAACATACAAATACAAATACTTGTATGCCAAGATACAAATGGTCCCGTGCGTTGTCAAAGAGACCTAAGGGACCGTCCACTTAAGTTTTGATATTTATAATGTGCGGCAATTTTTATAAATTGATATAGCTAATAATATACATGTGTATTCATTGAAAGAAGCATGATCTAATTTCTGTATCTCTAAAGAGGAAATATAATTTTAGCATCAACATTCATACGTAACTATATCATACTAATTTTTGTAAAAAAGATGTATCTTGATAACAGAGTAATGTATTAAACTAAGACAAGAAAAATATAAATACTACCTAGATCTGTTCTAAATTTTCAATTGAATTGAAAGTTTTAAAGTTAATAAACCAAAACCTTTTCTGAACCCAAGACGCAGTAAGAACTTCAATTACGACAAACTGTTGCAAGAAGTTGCATTATACGAGTATTTTGACAAAAAACACGACAGAAATAATATAAAAGATTTTCAGTTTCCTAAAAGAACTGAAATCTTTACCAACAAACGAACAACAATTTGTGGGCTTTCGATGTTTCCTTCTTTGTAATATTAGGGTAAATGTACATTATTCTATCTTTTCGTCCAGACTGGTGTACTTGATATTTCATTTGCCTAATACTACGCTTTTTCGCCATCCAAAAGACCTGATGCTCCTTTAACGGACGACCTCCAGCGGATGAGAAAAGACCCCGTCATCGCGCTCTTCCAAAGCCCCCATCATTTGCGCATTTTCCGGGCTCAGCCCCTCGGGCGGCGCCCACAAAATAAGTTCCTCCGCCGCATCGCTCGCCTTTAACGGACGGCGCAAGCGACAGCTCGTGGTCACTGGGCCGGGGCGGGGCGGTGCGAGGCGAGGTCGAGGACGAAAGGGACGGCGAGGGCGATGGAAAGGGTGAAGGCGAAGGAGAGAGCAAGGACGAGGTCCAAGGTGACAGCAAAGGCGAGAGCAATCTCGAGGGCAAAGGCGGAGGAGAAGGTGAGGGCAAGGGCGACACTGATGTGAGCTCGAGTGCAAGAACTAAGTGGAAGGAAAGAGAAAGAGGGAAGGCGTGGACGAAGCAGAGGCAACGGCAAAAGGAGGGTGACGACGAGGGTGATAGTGAGAGCAAACTCGAGGGCAAATGCGAAGCAGAAGGTTAGAGCCAGGGCGAGGGTGAGGGTGAGGGCGAGGGCAAACGCGAAGGCGAGGGTAAGTGAGAAGGCGAGGTTGAGTGTGAAAGTAAGGACGAGGTGCAGACGATTGCGATGACGAGGACGAGGGCGACAGGGACAGAGAGTGCGACGGGAACAGCAAGGGCGAGGGTGGAGGCGAGGGCGGGGGCGAGTGCGGAGGCGGGGCACTGGCGTGGGCGGAGGCGCGGCATTGGCGTGGGCGGAGGCGCGGGCGGGAGCGGGGAAGGGGAGAGCGCGCGAGCGGGCGGGTGCGGGGACGGGAACAAGGGCGAGGGTGAAGGTGATTTTGAACGCGACACGAGGGCGAGTGCGAGTGCGAGAGCGAGAGCGAGAGCGAGGGCGAGGGCGAGGGCGAGGGCGAGCGCGAGGGCGAGGGCGAGGGCGAGCGCGAGGGCGAGCGCGAGGGCGAGGGCGAGGGCGAGCGCGAGGGCGAGCGCGAGGGCGAAGGCGAGCGCGAGGGCGAGGGGAAAGGAGAGCGCGATGGCGAGGGCGAGGGCGAGCGCGAGGGCGAGGGGAAGGGGAAGGGTGAGGGCGAGGGCGAGGGCGAGCGCGAGGGGAAGGGCGAGGGCGAGGGGAAGGGCGAGGGGAAGGGCGAGGGCGAGGGCAAGGGCGAGGGCGAGGGGAAGGGCGACGGCGAGGGCGAGGGCGAGGGGAGGGCGAGGGCGAAAGAGTGGGCGAGGGCGAGGGCGAGCGCGAGCGCGAGCGCCAGGGCGAGGGCAAGGGCGAGGGGAAGGGCGAGGGGAAGGGCGAGGGGAAAGGCGAGGGGAAGGGCGAGGGGAAGGGCGAGGGCGAGGGCGAGGGCGAGCGCGAGGGCGAGGGGAAGGGCGAGGGGAAGGGTGAGGGCGAGGGTGAGGGCGAGCGCGAGGGGAAGGGCGAGGGCGAGGGGAAGGGCGAGGGCGAGGGCAAGGGCGAGGGCGAAAACGAGGGCGAGGGCGAAAGCGAGGGCGAGGGCGAAAGCGAGGGCGAGGGCGAAAGCGAGGGCGAGGGCGAAAGCGAGGGCGAGGGCGAGGGCGAGGGCGAAAGCGAGGGCGAGGGCGAGGGCGAGGGCGAGGGCGAGAGAGAAAGGGAGCAGAGTCGAGAGTAGTGGGAGGAGGCGCGGGAGGGCCAGCGCCCGCAGCCGTCGGAGCCACAAAGGAGTCGGGGCATTTGTCCGGAGGCAGGCGGCCCGCGCCACAGCAGCAGATGGTGCGGGGCCGAGGGTGCCTGCGGGGCAGCGCGACACCGAGAGGCCTGAGGAGAAAGACAAATGCGGGGGAGGGGGTGAGTTGCAGATGCGAGGCGGAGGCCGCTGCGGCAGAAGCTACGGCCGTATAGCCAATGGTGGAAGTGCAGGTGCCGAGAAAGGTGATGGTGCCGGCGGTGGACCGGTGGCAAGAGGCACTAACCATGGAAGTGGCGAGGAGTTGGTGTGTAACATGGTGAATGCAGGTCGTGTGGATATGTCAGGGCGTGGCTAAGTATGTTGAAGTAGTCAGCCTATAAATCAGGAGCTACAGTGATAGCTACGATGGGATGAAGGCGAAGCAATGGCGAAGTTGGGGTAATTGCGGTGGGGACGGTTGGGGTAATGACGGGAAAATCACGCGGATGTAAGCGAGGGTAGTAAGTAGGGGTAATATCGGGAGAACGGCGAGGTCAAGTTGATTCCGTTGGTAAGGCGATGGCAGTACGATGACACGACGATGAAACGTCGATGACAGGATGATGGAAGGCCGATGACAGGGCGATAGCAGGAAATCAAAGGGCGATCGCAGGACTCAGGGCGATGGCGGGGAAGTTGCAGGGTGAATGTGTGGCGGCGGCGGGTTCCTGGTGGGTTGGAGAAGCGATGAAGTCGGTGAATAGCGGTCGGCGCGGCTGAATCAGGGTCATTCTTCTCCTCACTAGAGGCACAGAAGGGCGGTGGAGGGTGCGGCGCGGGGGAGGGGAGTGTGCGTCAGGGAAGGGGGCGCAAGCGAGGGGGATTATATGGACCAAGCGAGCGCCAGGGAATTAGGCGCCCACATGTAGGCTTGGCTTAGGAAAGATGCCTGTAATGGGTGCTGGGTAATAAGATAAGACTTCGTGCGGGATATGTGATGGCATCCTGCTGATGCTAATGCTGGGTGAGAAAAGACAGACGCGGCCGTGCAATCGTGGTAACAAGTATTTAGCTCGATGACGACGTTACGTTCATTCTATTTAGGAAGGGATATGAAACTGTGGCTATAGCACTGGCGTTACGACGTGTGGTAATAGCAAGAAAAAAAATTATATTAATGCAAATATATTTTATATTTCGTTTTACAGCTGTCGTCTGTGAGATGTTTGGGACAGAACACGACAATAATGTAATGGTGCAAAGGAATATGAAAATGATTGTACTGATGAGAGTATATTGAGTAGTATTATGCCAGTAATGGCTAAGACATTAATGGTGGTAAATGCAATGAAAGCAATGAAAATATTAGATATTGCAAAGGATACGTCTTTATTAGAGGCGATGACGAAAATGATGGTAGATGCAGATGCGCCAATACAAGATGGTAGATAAGAGGATAATGCCAATAATTTACAAATAAAATATTGGTTGATTAGGTATAGAAGATGCGATTTCCTTCACTATTCAATGAAACTGTTGCATTATCTTCGCACAGATCTTTATGTCTAAAGTCTAAGTACCGTAAAAACGTATGAAATTGACCCATTCACGGATTACTTTGTTTTAAACTTTGACGGTTATTTTAACTATATTGAAAATAGGCTTTGATGACTTCCACATTCAATGAAACCTTTTTGAGATTTACTAAGAGGAGAATTGAGTTACTTTAGTCGATCTCCGGGTCACACGCAGTTCTTTTTTTTTAGAGCGGAAATGAATACTTACTGAAAGAACAAGGTGTTTCATTTCGCAACTGTCTTTTTTTACACTACCAACACTTATGACGGCATGCCTTTCTTCATCTTCTAGAAACAATAAGATATTTTTCCCGCACGTAATTGTGAAATGGAGAATGAGTAAGCGCAATAAAGTAATAAAATTATCATTGGTAGCGCCTAGAATTATAAAGTAGAATTATATCATTTAATGACAATATAATTGGACACGGCGTGTATGTATATTATTCCATGGAATAATTTTAAATATAAATTAAACTGATTTATTAACTTAATTTTTACTTTTATTATAATACAATATAAATACTAAAATATCGACACCAATTAAAGAATAAGAAAGTTCTTCAGATAAACATATAAAATATATTGCTATTTATATACTGAATGCTTTCCGAGAGAAAATATGCACATATACATTATTTTTACATCACAAACTCTATAAAATATACTCGCTTCGGTACAGTTAACATTCCAGGGCCCATTCCACGTAGAAAGTAAGAAAATAAAGACGCTATACTAGAGTTACAGAAAGTAAATGAACAATTTGTTCGCAAATAGAAAATGTTTGCAGAAGTATATCTATCAATTTTCATTATTCAATAGAGTATAAAGAGATATTCACATCGATGAAAAATGGATCACATTAATCGATAAATTTAAGGGACAATATCTATTGGTTTACGACCATGTCAAACTTACATTTATAGCCCATAAAAAGTCCAATTTTTTACTTCAATATCGCCCCATGGATCTCAGTTATTTAAGTAACAATTGAATGGTTTTCATCGCTTAAGACAATAAGACTATAATGCATCGCTCAAGACAATAATACGCTAAAGACTATAATGGGTACAAACACTACAATAATCAATTAAAAATGTCAATGATACATATTTGTCATCTGAGCATACGACATTCTGATTTTGTGACAAATCATTCGGCAAGCTTTGTCCAGTTGTAATTCAGTTTCCTTCACTTTATGGCCTCTACATTACATCCAAATCACATTTTATCGCCGTTAAAGGAACAATGCACAGTACATTCAGGCCTCGCATCTCTTGTGGCCTCTTATCTCTTTTCTACACTTGTGGAAGGGTTGAGCTCAGTTCGCGACTGTCAGAGGCTGTCGGGCCGCCGCTCAACCAGGCCCCACCCCTCTTTGCTCCTTGGCCTTTGCTCCTTGGCTCTGGCCACTTGCTGGGGCCAACGCTTTCCCCTAATCATTTCCGACCTTCGGCTATTGTGAGAACGCTGATGCGGTGTTGTGGACATTATTCATGAACGGAATAGAATTGAGTGGATGGAATGAATAGTATAGTATTTTTTGTTAATGTAATTGTTAATTGTTGACTCTAGAGTGAGAGTTGCGGGCTATGCCTGAACAGAACAATTATAAATGTTCTTCACAGTATATATTATTCTGTATTACTTTAATATTAACAAATATAAAATATGATATATTAAAGAATGGCTCAAAGTATAAGATGAAAACCCTCTAGTAGATGATGAAACTTAAAAAAAAAAAATTATTGAAATATCGTTTAGTTTCGATTTATAAATTCTAATATGTACACATTTTGAAAATTAAACATGTAATGTATACATTGAATATCTATTATAAATTCATTCAATTTACATATTATTTCTCTAAACCACAACGCATTTTTCTTTATTACAATGGAGCTCCTTCTAAATATTTTCTGAAGAGTTTGCTTCGTCCTCCACGCTCTCGCGTCGGCCTAATCGTGCCCAGATCTGTCACTCGCTAACCCACCCGGCCGGGGCCCTTCCAGCATCGACCAGACACATCGACCTCATCGTGTGGCCCGCCCGTCCTCGCCTCCCCGCAACACGCCACGATCCGATCTGTCACATCCCCCTCGCCCTGGGCCTAACACGCACTCCACGTTGGGGAGGAAGTACGGCAAAAATTCCTAAATTGGGCAGGCTATCAGTTTTGTATTATTTTTCACTCTAAAATTAACCATTCATACATTTTCACGAATTTATAATCATTGGATATCTATTTCAAAAACGTTTTAATGCGTTGTGAACATTTTATATTATTACAGTTTAAAATAACTTCCACCATTGTGCAAAATTAAATAAAACAAAATATTGGGGAAACAACAGCTTCGCAAGTTACTGGTAAGGTCATCAGCATGTCACACTGCGCCGTCCCACTCCGCTCCGTCCCACTCCGCCCCGTCCGACTCTGCCCCGTCCGACTCTGCCCCGTCCGACTCTGCCCCGTCCGACTCTGCCCCGTCCGACTCTGCCCCGTCCGACTCTGCCTCGTCCGACTCTGCCTCGTCCGACTCTGCCTCGTCCGACTCTGCCTCGTCCGACTCCGCACCGCCCCACTGCGTGCCGCCCCACTCCGCGCCCTCCCACTCCGCCTCGCTGTTCTCCGCTCTGCATTTCCCTGCGGCGGCGCTCCATATCGCTTCGCCCCATTCCCCCCCCCTGACCAATCCCCCCAGCGTCCCACCTCGGGTGCGCCGGGGGCTGCGGATGAGCAAAAACGGTAAAGAGCGCCGAGCGGCCCATTACAGCCAGATTACGGCGGCGCCGGGCGCCCGGCGCGGGATTAGCGGGGCCGACTCGGAAATCATTTCGTCTATCGCCATTTGTATTCACAGCCGCGCGGAATCCGACTAAAAACACCGCTGTGTACAGTGGCGGAGGGGAGGGGGCGGGGCGGCCGCGGCTTAGCGGCGGCGCTCGCGGTCGTTTGGCGAAGGCGCGGAAAGAGGGGGAAGGGGAGTAGCGGAGAGGGCATGGACGGATGCGGCTGCGGTGCCGATCAGACAGCGGCGACCGGGAATTGCAGGTCAGCGGAACACTGCAAGGAACTTTCACACTGAATGGTACTTTATAGCTTTCGGAGGCTTTAATTGACTGATTGTTTAGTGATACAGATCGCGTAAACGGCAGTTATTAGTCGCGGAAATGTATGTTTTTACTGAGAGAATGTTTTTATTGAGGGATTTGGCGCTGATCTTCCCCCGCTGGATGGCGAGATTCGTCGCAGACCTACACTTCGGATTGCAGGTTTTTCCTAAACCAGGTATCTCCCACCAGTGGGGAACCTCCCCAGCCGGGTCGAGCTCTAAGCTCTCGACTGGACTGTCAGCATGTGTGGTTGTGAAGTGTAAGTAAGTGTATGTGTGTGTGTAAGTAAGTAAGAGGTGAGAATACAAGAAAGAGGAAGGAAAGATTGCACGCAGTATGTGGCCCATTTGTTATGGCGCTGCTCCGATTTTTGCCTGGTGTTCATCAGAGAAACCACGGAAAACTAACGATCAGATACCGATCAGAGTTGCCGGCCGCTAGAATTCTTCTCCAGGCAGCGACTGAACTCGACCTAGCTGTCAAAATGTCGAAAATCCTGCAACCGTTTAAATTGTTAAATTTTGCTCGATAGGGAAAATGACTAGAAAAAGGAATGAAATGAAAATTATATTTCCAGAATCTATGAATTTGGTACATATAATATTGGTTGTAGAGATAAGTACTTTCCTTTGGTTTAAAAATAATTGAGAACGTAATGTTTTATTTTATATTTCCAGAATTTTACTAACATTTGTTATTACCAAGAATTTATTACAATTCTTACAAAATTACTATTATTGTTACGATAAACACCCAGATTTTCAGGAAATTATAGAGATGTTTGCATTACGTAATAGATTTTATAAAGAATCACTGGTAACTTCTGTGGGGATATTTCCGCAGTCGTTCGATAAACAAATAAACTCACTCTTTGACTCAAATGTGTCCTAAGAATTTTGAAGATAATTGAGCTCAACTGGATTTAATCAATTACACAGGCACACTAAATAAGAAGTCAGATTAAATACTTGACACATGTTTCTCTATGTATGTCGACGCTCTGAATCCGAAACTGAAGCCAGAATTGCGCCACTACCCATCAATTGCATTTTTTACAATTTACAATTTCGTGGTGTTTTTCGCGATTTAAATAAAACTGGAGGGTGGTGGCGCAATTGTAGCTTCAGATTTGGACTAAGCGCGTCGACATACATAGAGAAATATGTGTCAAGTCTTTCACTCGGACAACTTATTAATTTTATACTTGTATGCCTGTGGCTGATTTGGTAAAGGGTATCCTAAACTTAGTAAACAATAAAAATATCAACAAGGATGAAATTTTAGGATAAAGAATACCTTGTGTCTATTGCAATATTTGAACTGGGAATATTAATTACATAAATCATAACATACATATGCAGTAATCACGAATTGGGTATACTTTTTCCATCCTCATGTCCTTTTCCATTTGGGCAGGGCTGCACTGTACAGACTCCGACGTATATGTCGACCTATTCCCAACATTACGAGCGCCCGTACCTGCACGACAGCTGCCGAAGCACGATGGTCCGATGAAGATAAAGAAAAATAGCTGCCGATTTCCCCGGCAGATTGCAATCATCGGAGCTCCGGAGCGGACGCGGGATCATAAATTCCCGCGCTCTACCTCATCTCGTTGCGCCATTCGTCCAATCACTGCCCTTGCGCTCGCTGGAAATCGTTTCTCGGGTCGCGGTGTCTTCGAGTGTCTGCTCGGAACAGGAAGGGGGAGGTACGTAACGGAGGTCGTGAGGTGGAGCAGGGTGAGGTGAGGGTGCGAGGGGGAGAGAGTCGGGAGGAGTCTGCAAGAGAGGATGGAGAAAGAGGGGAGAAAGGGGTTAGAGAGGCCGGCGAGGGGTGGGGAGGGCTGAGGGAGGTGGGGAAGACAGAGGCGAGGAGAACTTAAAAGGATAGGAAGAGTAAAAGGTAGGGAGGTATGAATGGGCTAGGGAGTACTGTGTGGGACATGAAGCCCTGAAAAGGGCAGAGAGGGTAGAAAACAGATGGAAAGAACATACGGAGTGGGGAGAACAAAGAGAGAAGGGGAGATCTGAGAGGCGGAGAAGACAGATGGAGAAGACAGAGAGGCGGGAAGGGAGGTGCATGGGAAGAGGCGGAGGGAAAGGAGGGGGAGAGGCGGGGAGGAAAAGTCGGAGAGGACAGATAGGTGTGACAGGAGATGGAGAGAGGACAGATAGGAAGGGAGAGGCGGAGAGGACAGACAAGCAAGTAGGGCTGGAAGGGTTACTGGAAAATTGTGTGAGGGTGTTGGCGAGGTCTAAGAGACGTGGAACACTGAGAGAGGCGTTGACGGAGAAGAGTGGAGAGAACGAAGCGAAACGGATACGGCAGTTGCGGGGGGGGGGGGAGGGAGAGAAGTGCAGAGTGACAGGGCAAGCAAAGGATCTTCACATGAAGTTGAGCGGGGAGCGTAGTGGTGTGGAACGCAGAGAGACGCGGAGCATGGCGGGGATTGTGTGCGGAGGGGGGAGCGGAGCGGAGCGGGGCGTGACTTGGTGAGAGAAGTGACAGGGTGAGGAGCGGAGCGCGGAGAGGTGGGCGGACAGAGACAGGTCGCGACAAGGAGAGGGGCGAGGCAGGGTGCGGAGAGGGTCGGAACTGAAGCCGTGATAGGGCGGAATGATGCAAGGAAGAGGGAGAGTGTGGGGTGGGGCGGGGCCGGGCGGGACGGGGGAGAGGGGGCGGGGACCATCGGCGCAGGGAGGGGCGTAAAGTAAATCCGCTGCATCAGTGGAAGTGCGCCCCCGCCACAGCCGGAGCTCGACCCCGGGCTCTTCACCGCGCGCCGCGCGAACAAAACACGGCGAGGTCGCGGCGTCTTCGTGTCGACCGGGCGCTGTCCCGATTGGTTTTCCCGTCGCCGGAAATGAGACAATTTCGGCGCAGCTTCCGTCGGCATTAGGAAGCGCGGAGAGGCGTTTGCCAGACGTCTCGTGACCCCGCGGCGCGGCGCGGCGCAGACGAGTGGACGGTGGTGGACGCGGACGAGGGACGGCGTTGGCGGCGAAATGAACGGAGTCAGAGAACCAAAATCATATTTAAGAAAAGTTATCATAGTCAAATGTGCAACATTCATTCTTTCGTTATTAGTGTCGTATAGGAGAAGAACAACAAAAAAACCGCAAAACTTAGTGGTTGCATTTAGCAACTGAAGTTCACGTGCTGTTAAAACATGGTTAAATTAATACAAATATCCCAATATACGCGTTCTGTGAGAATTGATTCTCACTTTAAAGTAGACAGATTTTAAAGTAGTAAAATCACATAAAAGGAAACTAAAAACGAAGTTACGTCAGTGTTACCGGAGACGTGTACTCATTGAGAACTCTATATTCGCAGAACGAAGTATTATGTGAATCTATATTTGAAGGTGACTTAATCAAAAATTTACCATTTTGAAATAAAAATGAACATTGTTCGAATACTGCGAATACTAGGAAACACTGGAATGATTTTTTACAAATGCTTCTAAGTGAAACTACACATTATGGAAAATGTGAATTTAAATTGAAGTTGAATTTATTATATTGGATATACTTAGTCCTAAACTGTATTTGAAATTTGTTTCGTAAAACGTATTTTTTACAATACAATTGTCCTAATATTCCACGACATTTTACTGACTATTATCATCAGTTGGTAACAAGTGTAATTAAAACCCATGAGTTCTAAAAATCCATCGTCTACTATTAACTACTAACATCACTCCATCATCTTTTCCAAGATGAATATTTAAATATGTATTTAAAAGGAAATGATAGTACATAGGATATATTTAGAAAACGATATTTGAATACCAACATTTTACACTACACGGCAGTTTATTAAACTCGGGCTAAATTATAGCAATACTTGTTTCGTAAATACCAAGTAATTTTATCCTTAATGAAAATCACTAGAAAAAAGTTGATACAAGAAATTTCATAAAACATTAACATCACGTTGCAAAGTCACATTATTGTCACCGTCACTCACATAATTAGAATCTGATAATTCTGTCAAATATTCAAAAGTCGCAACCCGCATTTTTGGTAATGTTAAGCCTCGGTTGTTCCTTCTAATTAGTCCTTGGATAAGATTTTCCTCTTTTGACGAATAATGAAATTTGTATTTATATGACAAAGTAGTATCATGTCTTGTGTTTCAACAGTAACATTTTATGTGAATGATATAAAAATGTGAGCAGTTACTTGATAAAAAGCTTTCGTTATATTCCTAAATTTGATAGTTTCGAGGAATGAATTTAAATCGCATTCAAATATAAAAGGTATATGAATAGGTCAAGTATTGTGTAAACGATGCAATGATTGTTCAATTTCTAGTCAATAATTTAGAAGATTATGCCCATTCCTCTCTCAGATGTGGGTTTTGGAACGGCTATGAAAGTCGCCTGTGCTTGTGAAGTTAACGAGCAATATTTCATATCACGGCCCTCCATACAGTTCTCGAGCACCGGGTGCAGGAATCACACAGATGTACGAGAGCAGAGCACGGTTTCTGAAAGCGACTCCTTTAGAGCCTGCTTTCAGAAAGAGTGAAAAATTCATGCGGCGTAGGAAAAAAAAAAGAATTCGGAGCGCTCAAAAGCTCAAATAGATTTTCATGGGTCCTCGGTGCCCTAATGTGAGGTCGCTTTTTGCAGAGCGCAAGTTTGGAGCGCCGCCAAAAAGGATGAAAAGAGTCAATCGATCACTGACAGATTGTTTGCGGGCTGTTTTCAGATGACTCGTTCTCCGTGACCGAGTCCTCCCTGACCTCCCTCGCTGACCCATGCTACGCTTATGGCGGGAATCTGTGAAGTATGACAGAGGACAAAAAAAAGAAGGATTGGATAACTCATCCAGCGATGAGATTTCAGACGGTAAGCTAAAAGCAATTTAATTTTATTGCCGTAATATTTAAACAAGTCCAGTTAAAGAATAGAATGCAAGAAATAGAATACATCTTTCTCATTGTTATAGTTAGAAGATTTAAATAGATGTAACAATTCTAATACACCTGTACTTTTTTGAATTTAGATCAAACATTTTTCGTTCAAATTAATTAAAATGAGTATTTTACTACTTCATTTTCTTAAATATTGATTAATGTAAATATAGGGAATTTGTCTTCGCCAAGATGTATTCGTTTCATTCATGTACAATTAATATTTGTTCAATGACAACACGTCTTTTTGTGTATTATGGAGCATTTTTAAGTTTCATTCTGAAATGGATACATATTTTATTTTATAGATGTTGAAAAGGTGAGAATGTTATGTAGTTCTTATAGTCAAAAGTAGTATAACAAAAATTACAATTCACTGATTAACCAGTTATCTGGTGGGAAATTGGTTCATGTTGAAGGTCTGATTGAAACACTCGTGCAACTAACCCTTATTACATACATGGAATTTGTGTCTTTAGGAGGTAGAACTGCGCATATCTTCAAATAATATTCATTCAATTTGAAAATCTTGATAACTCTTCTCAAGTTTCCCGTTAACAACATACTTTACAAGACATGAAGTGAGTTAAATTAAGTGTATTTCATAATACTGAAAATTGATGGCGAAGAAAATATATTATGCGGAAAAAAGTACATAACGATAATTAAGTGCAAATGTTCAGAAAAAAATTCAAACTTACTTCAGTTATCCCATTTGTTTCATCTAATGATTTTCTGCTGAAAACTTGCTTGAATAGAAATCAGTAAATGATTGCTATAGCTAAACGGCTAGGACGTTGAGAAGCAGATTACATTAATAGACGGAAAAAAGCTTATTTTATCTCTGCAATTTGTTTTCTTTTTATAATATTTCACTATTTTACAGCTACAAATTATGACAATATAATTATTTGGTGAACAATATGCATATTAAAAGTTTTGTGAAAATTTTCTAGGTCAGCATATAGATTGCCCATTTCTGTCGTTAGTCGCAGCAGATTACCTGTAATTACAAAGTTACTCACTAAGAACATTATTTAGTTGTTACGATTTTCTTCTCTGTGAGATTTGTCTTTATCCTATTCAAGTAGTGGCTTCCCTTAAATATGCCGATGACGAACTTCCCTGCAAGACAGCTACAACTGTATTCGTATTCGCTTTTGGCTGGAACAAAATTACACTTGACAGCTTGCGAAGACAGCCAGTCAGCAGACTTCTTGAAGACCCAAAGTTTCTGGGTCGCTTGGAGGGACGCCAAGTCATACAAAAAGCCACTTTGTTGCTACACGTTACAGGGACTATTAATTGTGAGACTCCGCCGCCTGACGTAGAGTTTATGAAGGCTGACACCCAAGTCTCAGGTGAACAACGATGAACCTGTCATGCTCTTGTTTCGCTCCGCACGTCTTAATGACACGCTTTTCCATAAAAACAAGATCAAAAAGGAAATGTTACGGTTTTTCAACAAACTCCTTGTCAAGTTCTTAAAAAAAAATAGTTGTGATGCTATAGAGAAATCATTCCGTTGTTTATACAACGTTGAAACACTTAATTGAGATGGTCATTGAATGCAACCAGGTAATAAATATTTTCAAACAATAATACTCCATCCCTTTCCATTTGTATCTCCGAGGGTAATATGTAAGTTCTGATTATTCACTGGACGGATTTTAAAAAAGGAGAAGAAACTAATCTTCCATAAATCTCTTAGAGAAAGTAATATATTTCTGAGTCGCTACTGAAAACTTTAATTCTAAATCAAATACTACAGAAGAATTACATTCGGATGGAAACACAAAAAATAATGAATCATTTGTGTGGAGTAGTCGTTCAGAATATTTAACGATATTTCCATTATGCTCAATGAGAAATACCCAAGACTAATACTAATTTGCAAGGGTTTTTAAGTAAAAACGATAATGGTTCACAAGTTTAACTTCATTGTCCTTTAAATTGTCTCATGAATAGCTATAGAGATAAACTTTTCTTTGTCACATTAATTCCTCGTGAAGTTTTTATCTTGTGACAAAAAAATGTGCAGTGAATGTCTTCAAGATTAACTCGTAAGGTTGCGGGGCATTACTGACTTACCTTCCCTATTCCAGCTACTTATCGTCTACTAAAATGTTTTTTAATCTCTAATGACAAAAGGTTTTCTGTTTCCTTAAGTGTATATAATTAATTTATAATAGGCGAGCTGGAGTTGTTCTCTGCATGGTTAAACCAATTATCATATATGAACTACAAGGTAATTTGCGAAACATGCACGTCACTGTAAAACACTATAATACATACAAAAATGTAATTCTAATCATTAGAATCCACGAAGAATTCCGCATTTGGAATACAGAAGTACATTTCATCGATGCACAAGAAAAGTACCTCTCAAAGTTATCATATTGTAGGAGAACGGCTTTGATCTAAGATGAGTCGTTTACTTCACGTCCATAGACAAACTGTTTTACTGTAAAAACCGGCCGATTTGTGAAGTATCTTTATGAAATTTTACCTGGTAAAAATGACCTCTTCTGGACCAAGTTCTGTACATCACTAAAATATGACGATCTATTTAAGCATGTCCAATCCCGCCCGCATGAGTCACTTTCCCGCCTGAGAGGCCCGGCAATCTTACGAGCACAGCTACTTCCTCTGATTTCGATCTCATTACCCCCAGCAAATACACAAAGGGATGTAGACGCGCAAGATAAAGCGGGGTGAGGCGTGGAACAGTGGCTGCATCGAAAATATGTTTGCCAGATTTGTTACATCAAAAACCGAGATTTGAATTATGATTGTATTATTTACTTTTTATTATCATTTCATGTTTGTTTTATTCCACTTCTTTTCATTTTGTTATGTTTTATTAAATCATTCAGTTATTTATTGTATGTAACAATAACGAGGGAAAATGTTAACAGTAACAAAAGTTAACAATTCTCGAGCTAGAATATTTGCCTGACAAACCATCTAACATGAACATAGGAAGTTAAAGCAATTATTGATCTCATAAGTAAACGTGATTAAAAATAAATATTCTTTGGATTTAAAATATTTAATTTTACTCTCAATTGTCAATATGAAATCTGACTGATATATTATTACACATTAATGGATCATTTGTTTGATTAAGTAGAGGAAATTGGAATTAATGAAGCTAAATTTAGGGCAATACTGTCAACTAACTTCTCCCAAATTCTGACATGGGCTAGCTATGTAGAGATGTACTGCCACCCCGGAGCAAATTGTACAACTTTTACTTTTAAACCCAGCAGCAGATGCTTTGGAACTCTAGCAAGCTAGCTACCTTGCCCGCGACTTCGACATGTCTGATTTGTAACTTTTCTTGTGCAGCGAGGACGCGAGGTTTCGAGTGCCAGCGAAGAGGGCCCGAGGACTGACCTTGCCGTAGACCTCGGCGCTGGAGAGCTCGTTCTCGATGACCATGACGACGATGCCGAACATGCCCATGACGAGCGCGTAGTCGCTGATCCGCTTGCGCTTCTCGAAGAGGGCCTTGCGCCGGCCCAGGCGGTAGCCCACGTTGGGCTTGTGCTTGGCCGAGCCGCCCATGGAGCCCTGCCCGCTCTCCAGGGAGCCGCCCTTGCACAGCGGCGCGTTGGGGCCGCCGCCCCCGCCCCCGCCGCCGCCCCCGCCCCCGCTGCCCGCGGAGCCGCGCTCCTCGGTGTAGCGAGGGTACTCGGAGTGCACGCCCACCAGCGCGATGCCGGCCTCCTCGCCCCCGCCCCCGCCCCCGCCGCCCCCGCCCCCGCCGCCCTCCTTGCCCGACTGGCCCTTCATGGCGGCCGGGATGGACAGCGTGGACACGGGCTTCCGCAGCTGCAACACACCAAGCAAACACCGACGTCAATTCTCGAGCGCTACAGAACACACTGTGAACAGGCCGTCCCACTCGAAAGTAGCCACGAAATATTCACGTGGTAACATTTTAAAGATTTTGATACAAATCTTGCAAACATGTTTTGGGCGGGATGTTGATGGAATATTAAATGAAATTAAAGGATTTCGGTCAGAGAATTTATGGAACACATATTGCATTTCACGACCCAGTTAAATAATACTCGTAGTTTGTTTTGACGGCATGTGTCAGGGATTAAATAAATTGTTAAATGGGCACTGTTTTAAAATACACTATACAATTTTCAGGACTCGCCACAAAACTATACCGATTTGTTTACATAAAATTGATATTATAGATTTTGTATCGAGATCACAGCCTCGTACATCCTCACCCCTCAACATTTTGAATCTGACTGTTATGAGTGCGCTATGCAATCAGTTCAAGATGACTACTCAATCAACTGAAAGTGAGGATGCACCAGGAGATAGAACTGAAGGTTTAAGTGTGAGGATATACTTGAAAGAATGCTGAGTAAATACTTCTCACAGTAGTACTATATGAGCAAATCTGTTTCATAGTATGCCCTGAAGGTGTAATCATATATGTTAGCTAACTAAGAATTTTATTCAATACCTGACCAATATTCCGTCTAGCGTTGACACGAAATCCTTTAATTTAATACCTGATCATCCCCATTGAAAAAACAAACCTTTTTATGGAATAATTTTGCATAGCATGTGACACCATTAATTTTCAAATAGTATATGACCAGTAATTGTTTCATAACATGTAATTTTCTACTTTTTTAAACCAACTTCTTCCAGGGCTACTTTGGAGTGCGACATTGTATTATTGAGTTGGAAGGAAAGCTTGTTCGGTTTCATTGCACGCAGTAAGCAACGCTTTGCAGCAACTTCCTATAAGCTGTTACTGTTTGATCAGCCATGTCTAATACGCCGTTCACTTCGGAAGTTCTCTGTTCCACAAGGGAACTTTCAGAGTGGATCTGTGATCGGCCGAAGAAAACTTGGGACACGCACGACAAACTGATTCTGACGAAAGGTTCGACTATTCCAGTCATTTGCCTTGAAATCATTATTTACAGGGGCATCTAATTGCATATCAAATGTACAAACTTTTCTATGAGAGCTATATGTAATTATATGCAATACGTGAAAGAGGAAAGAAAATCCACATTCCCAACACATTTAGTGACGTTAGTTTCATGTTTGCCAAAAGCTTTTAGAAACCCATTTAATGGAATTCTTCTACTATGTTATAGAATAATTCAGGAGACAAGAATTGGAGATCTTTCCGAGAGTTTTCATTAATAAGTTCAGAAAACAAGTATGCTCATATTCATGTTGAAAAGATCAGCTTGGCCGAAAAATTCAATTTCATTTGAAGCTCTGCCGGCCGTGTTACCCAGAATACGTAGAATGAACCGCGCCTATGTCTACGTTCTAGTGAATGTTTAAAACATTCGGTCGCAAAATACTGTATTCTCTCAAACGCAAATTCTGAAGAACATCAGATTCATCCTCAACATACCCTGACAACCCATACTCTCAACATACGCGGCTATCTTCCTCTGCTTTAGGCCACACGTTTGCGAGGGTAACATTGCCGAGGGCTGGGTAGTATGTCGAATAAACTTTCGTTCCAATACAATGGTTTTAAATAAGGTGTCGAACGACGTAACAAAAATACTGAATTTCATCTAGGAATAAGAGTAACGAAAATGCTGCATTCATTTTACTTATAAATTAAGCACTACTAAAACGCAAAAAAGACAACACCAGGTGTAACAAAATATATCTTTAAATTCATTTCGTAATAAAACTATTTTCACTAGTAAAGCATGTAAAGGTTCAGTAAAGCATGGTTGTGAGGCACTCTGCACGGCCGGGGACAAAACAAAAATTCTATTCCTTCCTCAGATAGTAAGTATTAGATTGTAAGACACTGGGGCCTGCTAATTAAACAATGAAACGCTATTCTGTCATTTAATCTTTGAGGGCAACCGTTCATCAATATGTCACTCGTTTTCTGCGAGTAGTGATCGAGAAAGGAACTTCAGCTCATCTCTGTCGGAGTAG
Source organism: Gryllus longicercus (assembly GCA_038098605.1). Lineage (NCBI taxonomy): Eukaryota > Metazoa > Arthropoda > Insecta > Orthoptera > Gryllidae > Gryllus > Gryllus longicercus. The sequence goes on along the minus strand of JAZDUA010000003.1, from coordinate 6,032,805 downwards.
ATTCGAGTTTTTACAACCCTTACTTCAGTTTCACTCAGTGGACTTTTAGTAGTTAGTTTTTAAACTGCTCTACATTTGATATAAGTATCCTGAGTTATTCAGACAAGGCAGGACCAACGTTCAGATATATAACCGATTCAACCAACCCCCAATTAGAACCATTCATTGCGGGTTACCCCCTCCTTCGAAATAGAATCATTTGCATCGATATACCCATTGCATATTCATTTACCAGAACATTTCGCAAAATACGAGTAATTAAAAGCATCGTATATCTTTCATCTACAAATACTAAATACAGTTATATTTACATAACTATTCATTATATGGCAAAAAAGAAACAAACATGTGCACTCATATCGAGGTTTCGTCCAGGAAACCGATGCGATTACATTCATCTCTACAAAATAGAAAAATACATAGCTTATTAGTAGGTGCCTAAAGCAACTAATTTGAGGATAATTACGTGCTAAACAGATATTATGACGAAATATGCTTGATACAATTGTGCCTCTGACGAACACTTAACAATGTGATCGAATAATACAAAATATATGTCAGTGTAAGCATTATTAGCAAGTAGTGCGAACAGATACAGCAGTGACAGGAGTGAATTATTGTGAAAAGTATCTACTGACGAGCATGTACACATGCATTGTTGGTGTCACCAACATTATATAAAGTTAAGAAGGGACCGCTTTGACAGAGATCGGGAAACAAATGAACATCATGCAGGGACTTTGCTATACGTTATGAAGCTATTATAGATAGAAGTTAAGATAGTTATAAAGCCATTTACAAATGACCAAACTGTAAACGAACGCACTGACAAAATTAGTGCATGGACGTATCTTGCTATATTATATTGCCAGCAGTGGCCAAGCAGTAGCTGTAAAGCGGTCGCTTCTTATGGGCTTCTCTCTGTAACTGATGTTGGTAACGTATGGTGGTAGCTGGTATTCCATATGATTCATAAGAATGCATAACGTTTCAAATTGCGAAAAACAAGTCAAGTAACTATGCATCCCAAAACAACTTTTCACTTTCCATTTATGCTTCCAGATTTGAATATCATGTGATACGTCACTCAACTTATGAAATGAAATTTAATTCTACAAATACACTGTTCTGGAATCTCTGGTGATTGACAGTCTGCAGTTTGGCCGAGATACCTGTCCCAGCAGTCACATTTATCACCCGCTCGCAGATGGAATGTATTAACAGATCAGCTTCACAGAAACTGTAAAGGAAGTTTCCAAACTGTGCGTCGCATGCACATGAAATGAAATGAAATAAAATGAAAAAAAAAAAAAAACTCCGCGAAAAATATTATTTTGTATCAGTTGAGCATGAGCAAAGGCAGTATTGCAGTTAATTTGCAGTTAAGGTATTCGTATTCACAATGACATCAAAAATAGAATTTCACATATAATTACCATTTAAAAATAAAAAATAATAAGTAATGACGAGGGGAGAGAGATGAGCGAACATATCTCGATATGTAACATTTTCAGCTTTTATTTCTCCAAGCAATAATGACAATTTAGAAGAGTATGTGTGAGCTGTGTTCACTAATTTTCATGTACCACTGACCCCTATCATTCGTTAGTTTGTGAACTAGTCCCTAAAATGACAAAAATTATAATTCTACTAAAACTAATTCACTTCAGTTCTGTATTTATTCTCGATTTTATATTTTATTTTGGACCGTGTAAGGAGTTATATTACGAATTAGTGCAGTTTACATACAATTCTTATGATCAAATTTCACTTTTCATACACATAATGATAAGTTTAAAAATAATTATGATATTTATTAAAAGTACAAAAAATAGTAAGAAAATGAAAGAAAACGAGTACTTCTGTTAATCTTCAACGAAGGTACGTGCTCGCGCACAGATATACTCAAGCGAAAGGATTATTAACAATTATAACACGTGGGAATGAATATTTGTTGTAATATTTGTCGATGGTAATGTGACGTATAATTTAATTGCCATGAGAGCTTTTTCATACAAAAAATGAAAGCTAACTATATTAGCATAAATACAGTAATCATCCGATAAATCCGCTCATAACAAACACCTAATTTGAATTCATAATTTATTCACATGAATTTACACTAAGGTTCATTTGATCGGCGATATTAATTATACATAAAGATTTATAAACACTCCTGACGCCATCAATCACTCACTGATGACAACATATTGGAACATTTAAATAAAATCCATATTCATTAATTAAAAATATTCCAGATATCAAAAGTCTTATAAGGCGTCCAGATATTTTTAACGGAATAGCTTTCAAGATGCCCCTATTTCTTAGTGTTAGCGTGAGAGCATGCTTATATCTTTATGTTCTTGGTTCGTTCTTTCTGCTGTACGAAGGAAGGTGCGGTAATGAAAAAGAGTGACTGACTATAAATTTTAGGCAATGTCATTGACGATGCAAAGCAATCAGAACCGAATAGTCATTTTCCATGAACATCCATGAACCCTTTGGATGAGGGTTGGGGATTAGGCGTGGGTTGGCTGGCTGGGGGGGGGCGGTCGTGATGGCTGCTAGCGAGCATCACGGGAGTCCTCTGAAAATCGACGCCCCCTTGACTCGACCACGCAATGTACTTGTTCTGCATCGATGCACCGGATGCATGTGCACTTGTTTTTCTATTTTTATTGAACTGCATCGAATTCCTTGTTGACGGTTTTGAACGATTTTACTATAGTTCTAGGAACAATCGTTCGAGGTGGGTCAAGACCATTGGCGGTTTTGGGGGTGTAACGGTTATTCTCAAGTCTGTGAGTTCAAAGCCGATCGAATATGTGTAGCGAAAAAAAAATACGGCGAAAAAATCCTTCGTACGCCTTCCTTAAGAGGAGAGGTAAAGTAGGCAGTGTCTTGCAGCTTTACTGCTTGTAAAAGATCTTCAAGTATAAAGAAAGTGAAATCGTAGTGAAATCTGTGTGTTTAGACGGAAGAGCAGACTTAATGGGCTGAGTCTCGCCGCATAAATAAGACACTTGAATTGAATTGAATATTCGATAGTCTATCCAATGACTCACTGCTCCATTTCTCGTCACCTACAATTTTCAGAAAGGAATATCAATCTTCCAAATTTCGCGAACCTCTGTCAACGGTTCGGGTGGAAATTGTGGAATCACGAAGGTAACAGCGCCAGTAATGAAGTGGGGACTGTAGAGAGTCAGCAAGTGAACCCGCCTACATAAATTGTCTCCAACATAATGTTTCATATGCAGAAAATACACTCGCTTGAGAATCATTATTTTGCGAAACCACGACTGCCGTCATTCTAGGACGAATGTATAGTCTAGATGTCTATATGTTGAAGCAAGGAAAGTTATTACAGGTGTAACCCTCCATGCCAGTATTCATTCATTGCGTACATTTGGGCATCTTAATCTGCTTCCAAAATGATAATAGATTTTCCACTGTCTTGGTTAGAAATGTAGTCATAATTGCTTATCATTTCTGATTTTAAAATATATTTATTCGTGTTGATATTAAGCTTTAATATTTTATGACGAAAAATCATACTTTTTATTATTTCTGAATACAGTATACACTAGGCAAACATGGATTTATAATTTTCTATTATAATTAATACTTGAAACAAACATTATGTATCTGAATATTACAATTTCTTCTCATATGATGAAATATTTTAATTGTGCGCGGTTATTTATTTTCATTTATTTGTATCATCGGACTCACTCACAATGCGTTCGCATAAGCATAACACGTAAGAAATTAACTTAAAAGCTTGCAAACTTGCAAGCTTGCATAATAACAAGTCGTGTTTACGTAAGACATAAGAAATGAACCAATCACAGAATTGTAACTCAAAATCGAGAATCGAAATTGGAGCGAAGTCGATAGAACTAACGCCATATGAGCTATGCACACAGTCGATACTTCGAAATTGATTCTGACATCAAACCAATAGTAAATCAGAATGTCTCGCAGCCAATATAAACTCTTATTTTGCCAACGTTTATGGTAGACATTGTGAATACTTCAGTTCATCACTTTTGTTAATGTTTATGTCTATGCGCTATGCTTATGCATTGACACTTTCATCGCCCCCCAGGCAGGCCCAATGGAACACACCCACTGACGAAGACGAAATACAAGCAGCGCAGAGAGAGTACTCGCACTCTCCACGTTCCACGCGCTTCGCCCGAATAGTTCGCTTCCGTTTCTCTACATTTCAGTTGCTAAACTGTTATTCTACTGGTTATTGTGGTGATCGCTGTTGAGATTTTTAGATTGTGATTGAAAATTGAAATTTTAATCGACTACAGTTATTTTAGACATAGAAATTGTTTTTCAATTTTACAGCTTAAACAAATTGGGGAATTTTAAATACTACCAATTAATCAGAATAAATTAAAATCATTACTGCAGCCCAAATTATTACGGACGTGTAAAATATTTCGTCCATTATTTTGAAACTGACAAAGATCATTCAAATACTAGCACACAAAACGTACAGACATGGTTTACGTTAAAAAAAGTCAGCAACTATCCAATTCAAAAATTTGAAAAAAAAATCACAATTATCAAGAGTTGTAAAGTAAAATCTTATGATTTGTTCCAGATTATTGCACATTTTACGAAGATCCAATTTATTGAACATACGTTCCGTTTATTTCGTTCTATTTCAATCGGAAACCTTTCCTTCCGTTGTGCACGCAGCACGATAGAGATCCTTGGACAACCAATCTGAAACGACGCAACGCGAGTACATGCATGAAAAGACCGATTTATAAGAGGATTAAGCAGACGAAGCGTATAATGGAAAAAGTATATTCTTGGAAAAAAGCAAAAAAATGCAAAACGGAGGAAACGAAAAGTTCGCGTAGTGCTTGACGCAAAAGAGGCAGAAGGGATTTGGGGATTAAAAAAGTCTCTCCTAAGCTCCGCCGGCGGCGGTGCCGGTGCCCGCCCCCGCCCCCGCGTCGCCCAGCTCAGGAGCGGCGACACCCTCCAATTAGGCGCGCACTCACAGCGATAAGCGGCGGCGCGGGGGTAGGCGACGGAGTAGACGGGGTGGTGGTGGGGGTGGGGATTGGTGCGCTGGTGAGTACGGGGAGGGGGCACGGCGGGATATGGCGCAGGGGTAGGCGACGGAGTTGACGGTGGTGGCGGTGGGAGCGGGGGTTGGCGCGACGCTGAGCACGGGGTGACGGAAGAGCCACGGAGATGTAAGCGGGGATGGGGACGGGGTCGGGGTTGAGGCCGGACTCTGGGTCCTGGGATGGCGCGGTGATTGGGAAGAAGGACGTGAATGTTGTGGTGGAGACGGAAGCGTGAGTTAGGAAGGGTCCGGGAAGGGGCGGAGTGGAATGAAGCAGGGTGCAGGGTGGACAATACAGAGGTAGTGCGGGAAGGGATGTGGTGAGTCGGTGTACCGAGGAATGGGGTGGATGGTGTCTGGGGCGGGGCTAGGCGAGAAGTGGTGGGGAGGGAATATGGGGAGGAGATTCGGGGAGGGGAGGACAGAGATGAGAAGCAGGAAGAATGGGCGGGGCGGAGAGGTGGGGAGGAGAGGTGGGAAGGAGAGGCGGGGGGCGAGGCGGGGAGGCATGGCGGAGGGCGAGTCGGGGAGGAGGGGCGCGGAGGAGATGTGGAGGAAAGGCGGGGAGGAGGGGCTCGGAGGAGATGTGGAGGAAAGGCGGGGAGGAGATTCTTCGAGAGGGGTGGATTGGAGCGTAGCGTAGTGTGAGGCGCACCCAGGGCGAGGGTAAGATGGATGTGGAGCATGGCGATACCGGATATGGAGCGGACGAGCGATACGGTTAGAGGCCGATCAGTTCGACGGGTGATACGTGGCGAGGTGAAGCTAGAGAGGAGCTGGAACTGGCGGGGATGGCTGGGTAGAGAAGTTGAGAAAAGGCGGGGAGTATACGAAACACAGTCGGGAGGGGTGGGCCAAGACTAAAACCGGGAAAAAGACGTAGAGAGGTGAAGTGTGATGGAAGGTGAGAGAACGAAGATGTTGAGAGGAGTTCGGGAAACCGGACGAGGCGTACGATTAGAATGAAGAGAATGAGGAGTGGGCGCGGAGAGGGTAAAGAGAGGATATATGGGGTACGAGGTAGAAATGCTACTAGCGGAAGACGAGATGGAGTTAGGGATGCAATGAACGAAATTTTTCACGGTAAAAAACGAAGGAAAATAACATGATAATACTTCGGTATACTTTTTTCATTACTTTTTACTATTTCATGTGCCTTGAACAACCTGTTAATGGATGTTTGAGTTCGATAAAAGATTGGCACTCGCGAATCTCCAATTAAATTATCGACGAGAGCAATCGCCACTGGTGCAGGGGGACGAAAAGTGTGCGAAAGACGGGTTGATGCTGGGGCAAGAGGAAGTAACAAGGACCCTTCAGGTCGTTTGGGGCAGGAAACGGGAAACCGATTTAGCGAAGGTTGAGGACCAAGTACGAAGGGGTGTGGGAGGGGGGGATAGAACTCATTACGTTAAGTAAAGAAGTCACGGAAGTGATTGATGGACGAAGTGAGCGGAAGTGTGGGTTGCGAGGAGAATAAGGAGGCAGGCCAGTACCATACATGTCCCAAAAGATCAAGAAGCTAATGATCTTCTAGCTCTTGATCTTTTCAAGAAGTAGAAGGTAAGCGCTCCGGTCACCACATTACATGATTGATAACTTGTGGGTTGCGAGGAGAATAAGGAGGCAGGCCAGTACCATACATGTCCCAAAAGATCAAGAAGCTAATGATCTTCTAGCTCTTGATCTTTTCAAGAAGTAGAAGGTAAGCGCTCCGGTCACCACATTACATGATTGATAACTTGTGGGTTGCGAGGAGAATAAGGAGGCAGGCCAGTACCATACATGTCCCAAAAGATCAAGAAGCTAATGATCTTCTAGCTCTTGATCTTTTCAAGAAGTAGAAGGTAAGCGCTCCGGTCACCACATTACATGATTGATAACTTGTGGGTTGCGAGGAGAATAAGGAGGCAGGCCAGTACCATACATGTCCCAAAAGATCAAGAAGCTAATGATCTTCTAGCTCTTGATCTTTTCAAGAAGTAGAAGGTAAGCGCTCCGGTCACCACATTACATGATTGATAACTTGTGGGTTGCGAGGAGAATAAGGAGGCAGGCCAGTACCATACATGTCCCAAAAGATCAAGAAGCTAATGATCTTCTAGCTCTTGATCGTTTCAAGAAGTAGAAGGTAAGCGCTCCGGTCACCACATTACATGATTGATAACTTGTGGGTTGCGAGGAGAATAAGGAGGCAGGCCAGTACCATACATGTCCCAAAAGATCAAGAAGCTAATGATCTTCTAGCTCTTGATCTTTTCAAGAAGTAGAAGGTAAGCGCTCCGGTCACCACATTACATGATTGACAACTTTATTTTCCCGGACGCGTCAACTGCAATGGTCATGAATCCCAAAAGTGTCGTGCACGTTAATATCACGGGATGTGGAAATGTTCTTCCACCGCTGGATGGCAAGATCCGGCGCCCACCTACGACTTGTGAGAATTTTCGCAAATCAGATATCTTTCACCAGTGGGGCACCGCTTCAGCCATATAAAAACTCGAAGCGCCCTACCCTAAGTCACCCGATGTACGAGTACATGGTAGCGTAGAGCGTTGAACCCTTAACCTCCTGGTAGGAAGGTGGAAAAACCTACCGCTAACTTCTTTTTCCACCACAACTTTCACCTGAATTGATCTGAACTTGGTATCCAGTACCCACACGTTGAAGGTAAACTACACCAGAAAAATATGATTATCGTCAGTTTCGCAAGGGCGGAGAAGGCGAGATCAGAAGAAAGCAGCTCTCGACTTCACCGCACACCCGCGCCGCGTCCACAGGAAACAAGGGCTGCACATCGGCGAGCGGCGACGCGGAATAGGAAGCGCGCTGGCGGAACCGCAGCGCGGCCACCTCCGCACAGCGGCATGGAGGGGAGGGGCGACTGCTATGGGCGAAAACGCCGAGCGAGGAGAACGAGGGAAGGATCCGCAGCCGGGTATAGTGGGGCCAGGAAACTAAGGCGGAGGGAGTGGAGGGCGGGGACAAAAAGGAAAAGAACAGATAAGAGGAACAGAATGAAGTGTGAGTTACGGCATAAGGGCGAGGATAATAGCAATGATAATAGGGGACGGGAATAGATGCGAGGGTGTAAGCAAGAGCTAAGGCGAAGGAAAAAGTTCAATCGCAAGCGACATGAACGAGAGTATAGGTGAGGAAGAAGAATAGGTTGAGGAGTAAGGCGAAGATGAGAGCAATGCCGAGAGTGAAAGCAAGGACAAAAGCAATGATGGCGTGGACAAGGACGAGGGCGAGGGCGGGGGCGGGGGCGGGGGCGGGGGCGAGGGCGGGGGCGGGGGCGGAGGCGGAGGCGAGGGCGAGGGCGAGGGCGAGGGCGGGAGCGGAAGAGAAGAGAGGGTATGGGCGAAGACGAAGGCGGTGCAGGGAGTGGAAGCGCGAGCGGAGGCGAGGGGAATGGCGAGTCCTGGTGCACGAGCGGGAGGTGGGACGTCGGTGACGGGGGAGAGGGCAAGCGCTGGCAGAGAGTGGGCGGGGTCTGCTTTGCGGGCAGACGAGGGGCGGAGTGGCGCCTGGTGTGAGTGTCGGCGAGAGGCCTGATGGCAAGAGATGGGGGAGCCATGAGGCGCGGGGAGGAGGGAGGCTGCCTGCCACCCCGAATGTAACGCGTCCGAGCGTGAGACCACCCACGCGTGCGCACGAACGCTCCAACGCCCCGCACTCGCCAGGTCCGCGTCGCTGCTTTCGTCTCCGCTTCCGGCGCCACCGCAGCTGCAGAGGTTGAAGGGGCGGGGGGAGACGGGGGCTGGTGGAGAGGAAGGGGGAGAGCATGGTAGGGACGGGGAGTTTGGGATAAGCGGGGTGAGGTAAATCGCGGCCTGGTCGGGGCGGTGTGGGACTGAACGCGGTCAGCCATGGTGTGAGGGGTGGAGAGGGGGCGGTGGAGGTTGGCTGAGGGCGTTGGGGATGGGTCGGGAGGGGTGCGATGTCGGCTGGCACAATGGTGGTTCGGGCGTGAGGCGAGCACCGGGAAGGAGACTTCTACCAACGGGCTATTTTTGCGCGTGACCCACTCACAGAAAGGTGACACAACACGGTCTCGTCGATGGGTGATGGAGACAAGATGACTACTCGTATAAGTACGAATTGACTCCTATAAACCACGGCTCACCGGCACCAGTAGCGAGGAGCGCTAACACCACACAAACGGACGAACGTGTCGCTGATGAGGGCGTCGCGGATTGCGTCCCTGCGAGGCTTCAGGAGATACGTAATGTATTAAATATCAGAGATTGTGTTTCCACCTGCCGAAAAATAATTTCTAGATCAGTGATTTCCATGGATTCCATTTCATGGATTTCCATGGATCAATTCCAGGTAGATGCCGGAGCAGCCCCTTATTCAACAGGGCACGGACTATGCGCAATAACCTGACTGTTTCGTCCCCTATCCATCTCCCTCACTCCGGATTAGGACTCAGTAGAAGGGTGTACACACCAAACATTCCCTCTCACATTTGGAATGATTTGATGAAGAGGCAAGAAATCAACAGCTCAATAATATATGAAGTTGATGATGAAATTAATTGTTTAGGTTGCGATAGTATTGAGTTTTTTATTGTTTTTCATTGCGATCTGTTGGAAGCAAGTGCTCAAGATTTCTATTACTTCCTCTTCAGTTAATACCCCGTGTTCCTCGGAAGAAAATCTTCCTCCCATTCAACGATTCTGGAGAGGAAATTGTGTTGTCACCGAGTCATTAAAGACAATGTGGTACTTTTCCACATCATTAAAGCTTTTCACGGTTAAGGCAAAATTACAAAGTCATCACAAACGTATTGGGTAATGAAAATTCTTTTTTTCTAGACTGGATAATTATTTTCAATGTGGTAATAGACAGAAAAAATACCGTTAGAGAAGATATATGTAAAGCATGCGTTTAGCACAGAAAATTATTACATATTAGATAAGGAAGGAATTAAGGAAGCAGAAAAAGTTATCTTTTGAAAATTGAAACGTCCGAAGTAATTAGCGTATCGGATGGCGGAGATAAGGCCCAGGCAAATGCGGAAGAAAATGAACTGATTCTGGAAACGACGAAGGCTTTAACACTTATTCTGGACAACTGAGATAAATAAACGGAAACCGAAGGAGAACTTACTTCCTGTATTTGCATGCTTGCCATTCTAATCAATCATGCAAACTTTAACCCTGCTTTTAGAGTGTTAGGTTTTTTTCTACTCGTTGCGTGAAACGCTTTCAATCTCTTGGTTGGTGGTGAAAAAGAAGATTGTTTTCCGGTACTTTATCATCGCCTGCAAAGAGCCTGACACATCGCTTCCTCAAACATTCGTAAGTATACATCTCCATTTCCGAGTGCCATTCAATGTCGGTAATTAACGAATGAAGGCCTCTCAGAGGAATTAGAATATAAATTAATCATACTTCTTTAAATGATGTAATTTTAGCAATTAGACAGGAATTTTTATGGGGGTGTGTATAAATTGATAAGCTACATGTACAGACGTAATCAAAGGGCGTTCCTTCCATCATATTCAAAACGGATTATGCTCAACTTTTTAAAGCATATAATTTAAAAACATATGATTTCCTTCCCACATTGTAGCGATACCCACATCATATTATTTATGTAGGTATCACTACTTAATCAGTTATTACTTTAGCTTGACTTAAAAATGCTTCAGGATAAATATATGGAAACATGGAATACAGGAAGTATCTATTACTTAACTTATATACTACTATATATTTGTATTTTTTAAAGGAAATATATTTTATACGATCATATTCGCTTTGATAATTAAGTAGCAACGTACCTGGTAATGTCCCCATTTACGGCTAAAGAATTATTTCCCTTCATAATGTTTCAGAATGACGTTTAAAGTGATGTGGATAATATTATCATTCAATGATTCTTTCACGTGGTAACATTAAATACTTTTCATTTTAGTTTCTAAAGATTGACTTAAAATTTTGAGAATCTTAAATGAAAAGTATTTCATGTTTTGATTTATCGTGTAACATGTTAATATATATTAACGTTTTTCAAAATCACACCAAAAATATTTGTTACTAGACTAGTGGAGCGCAGCTTCTATTTGTATCTGCACTAATTCATTTTCCGAAATAAAATTTCCCTTGTTTCTTCTCTTCCATCTTCCACCCACCCCTCTTCTCTCTCTGTCTCTCGCTCTCTCTCACACACTCACACTCTCTCTCTCACTCACTCACACTCTCTCTCTCTCACTCATTCACACTCTCTCTCTCTCACTCATTCACACTCTTTCTCTCTGTCTGTCTCTCTCTCTCTCTTTAGTAAGCGTAAACAGTACTTCACGGGACCCGTAAAACCAAGATAAGGAAGTATTTTCCACTAAAATTACGTTCATGCGTCATAACACAGGATTGGATCGACCCATGCGGAGGCAACAAACGCAGTCTCCACACCCTTTTTCTCGCTTATCTGAGAGGGCGCCCTGAAAATAAGGTTTACTGTACTTCGCAGTCCCTACGCCAGGTCTCGTACAGCCACGTAAAAAATGGGCACAGAAGCATTAAACATACTTATGATATGGTTTTATTCCCTTGTAGAGGCGAAAACAATCTCCGTTAAGTCGTAGCAGTAGCGGATGTAGGTCAGAGTAAGCAGATACATTTCTATCTCCTTATTATGGATGGAAACAATAAATCAAAGACATTCTGGACGATAAAGTTTTAGAAATCATTTTCACTTCTTCAAATTAAATAATGCAGATGCATTTCTGAAATACCGGATTCTAATTTAGTTAATTTAATGTGGAAGTGGATTTTATAAAATAATAATTAATATTAATAATATAATAGCGGCAAACAAATATGATATTATTATCCTGGATTTGGAGAAAAAAGTGTCTACTTGAAGATGACGTGCCGTGCGATCAAAACGTCGTAACCAAGGAGGCAGAGAAACATCTTAAATATAAGAGTTGGGAAATCGAGATCAGCCAAATGTGGGGTGTAAACGCACAGGTCGTTCTGATAGTTGTCGGATTTCAGGGATTTCGCAAAATTTGTGTCAGAACTTGGCTAAACTCCCAGGTCATTCAAAAGACTGGGAAGTGCAAGACGTAACTATATTGACAACAGCCCACATTTTGCGCAAAGTTTCGTAGAGGCATTGACAGTCCCTATATCTGCTCCTTAGGAAGCTGGTCGCAACCCAGAGTATATTTTATTGTCAATCGACTCATAACATCATTACGTGTGAATAGAAGTAATGATAATGCAAATGATAACACAAATGTTTATCTTTTCAAAGTATTGTCTGACTCAGCCGAAAATACAACTCGAATCTCCCGAGAAATGTCTAGTTGCGCTACTTTAGAGCAACTGAGCGTATATCGGGTGATCGGTGTTCTATTAACAGCATGGGCAGTCAAATCTCTAAATAGTCAGTTAATAGGTAGTTAACAGTTGGGAAACGTTATTATATAATAAATAATAATAATAATAAAATAATAATAATAAAATAATAATAATAATAATAATAATAATAATAATAATAATAATAATAATAATAATAATAATAATAATAATAATAATAATAATAATAATAATAATAATAATAGCCGATCAGATGGCCGAGATCGCTAAGGCAGTAGTGCCGGAGTGGTTTCGGACCAGAAGATCGCGGGTTCGAGTCCCGCCTCGGGCATGGATGTATTTGTGTATTTGTGTATGTCTGTATGTATTGTCCTTTCACCTCCATCATCATCATATATCGTCAATTCATCTTCCATACCCCCAGGGCTAACAACCTTGGGGGATAAAAACCGGATCCAGCTTAAATGCTGGTCCCCCCAAAGAATTGTCGCAAGCACCTGCCTCCGTGAGAATGAATAAAAACTGGGCCACGGTAAAGGCAGAGTGCTTGCCTGCGTGGTCCTAGTTGGCCGATCAACGAAAAAAAATAATAATAATAACACAGAGAATAGCTGTCCGGGGCAGATAGGAGTCCGTATGGAGGATAGCCGTCTAGAGAATAGCTAAGGCAGTAGTGCCGTGGCTATCTCGGAAGAAAGATTCGCGGGTTTGATTCCCCCCCCACGACCACCACCACCTCGGGCATGGGTGTATTTGTATACGCCTGTAAGTATGTGGCGTCCTTTCACCCCATCATGGTATACCCCTCATTATCATCATCATTTAATCTTCCATTCCCTCAGGGCTACCAATCCTAGGGGATAAAAATCGGATCCAGCTTAAATTCTGATTCCCTGATAAAGATACATGCACCTGTCATCGAGATAATGGTATTGAGGCCCTGTAAATGTTGGGTGCAATCGCGCGTAGTCCGGGTCGGCCTACTCGCGAGCAAAAAAAAAATACAGAGAATATGAAACAAACAGCAATTTATGTCCGTACAATAAATACTTTAGTAGATGATACTATTATTGATTCACGAATAAGCAAACTCTTAAGTTTTAAGAATAAAGTGATCCGAGAGATGTAAACGAGGTAGTGCTTAAAGCGTAAAATACCTCAGAAACTTTAAATGGAGGAAAATTGGTAACCTCGGTGGTAAAATTATTTATGTCACATGAAAAAGTACCAAATAATAGTTTTCATAATGCGGTTAACTGTCATTTTTTACATCTGGCTTATTTTTAAGTATAAATTCTATCTAAAAACATTGCCTAATGGAAAGATAAATTACTATTTTAGCCAAGCATTACAATAAAGATACAAGGTGTGATCACAAGGTTGTAGGACTGATTTTCAGTTGGCTAGATACACCCACGGAGGGAAGCCTGATTGGTTGGGCGTGATGGCAGGGTCCCTCACAAACAGAGAGCGACCCTTCGCAGTAGCCTTCACGCTTCCTTTGGAGAGTGACCATACTGTTTACCGTGAACCACTATTAAAGGTATCGTCCAAATCGCCAACTGCGCTGCACCGTGAAGTTTTGCGTCAAGCTTCGAAAACGCCACGTATGACGATCAAGCAGGCCTACAAGGATACTGCCACGAGCGCCACTTGAGGCTTTTTAAGAGACACGAGTAGTCCAGGGAGGGGAAGAAAGCTCGTCGGGAACGACCAACTCTCTGGTCGCCCGTCAACATCAAGTGACGACAAAAATGTGACAAGAGTGAAACAACTTTTGGTCTATGATCGCTTCGGGTGTTTTTGGATCATCGTGATATCATCCACTAGGAGTTTGTACTCTCTGGTAAAACCGTGAATGAGCAGTTTTTCGCAGAAGTGCTCGATTGGCTGCGAAAACAACCACGTGCAACCAAGTCAACAGCATGCGACCAGACACTGCCCGCTCCTGGAAGCCACACCGCACCGTGCCACATCGCGCTGTTGGTGCGGGAGCGGCTGGCTCAGGAAGGTGCTGTCACGTTGCCTCCCCCTCCCCCTACAGTCCCGACGTGGCTCCGCCTGAATTCTCCCTCTTCTAATCCTGAAACGGCCCATGAAGTGACAATGCTTCGACTGCAGCGAAAGCGTCCAGGCGGCTGTAACGAGGACCCTCAACAGCATTCGGGCCAGTGACTTCCAGAAGCCGTTCGCAGATTGGCAGACGCGTTATACTCGGGGCGACGAAGCACAAGGGTCCTACTTCGAAGATTATTAAGGAACAGCGGAACGCGTCAGATATTGTTCTGCCCTTCTCTTTTTCTCTCTCTTCGTCTCCCCCCTCTCCCTTCATCTCCCCCTCCACCCAACAAAAATGTAATAGAATGTTCAAAAATATCTCATCCCGTAAATTACGTTGTAAGAAACGTTTATTTGAGGGGTTCGTTCTCAAAATTTAAGTTTTTAACGTCCTAAAACGTTTCGTTTAGATTTTATTAACGATATAGATTCAAATAAATGCTGACCAGTGTTTTGCGAGATGCATTTAACATGGAAATTTACTTTTGTTCCACGGCACTATCTAGTGATTTTTTACGATATTGTAATAGTTATTCTGCTATTCGGGGCGGAGATGAATCCAACAAATGAAAGATAATTAAAATTTGTTCAGCCGTTCTTGAGTTATAAAAGCTGTAACTAAACCGACTTTGATTCACACAACTCACTCAAACTCATACACACACATACATACATATGAGATATTATATATATATATATATATATATATATATATATATATATATATATATATATATATATACATACAGATATGTGCAATAAATATCGTTTTAAGACTAAAAAATAGTGAGATAAATTGTAACAATTTGAAATCTAGAAATCAAATAATAGTTTTTAAACCTAATTTTAAACAGATATTGGACCCTATCTCCTCTAATATTGTTTGATATATTTTATTTCACTGCACAGGCGCTCACACGGGACTAGATATTCGTTAGGATTACGGTGCCTAATAGTCCCCACCCCAAACTCAAGACCGGAGGTTTGCACACGCATACATCACGAGGAATACGTCTACTGTTGGGGCGGCTCAAATTATACGAGGCACTGAAAGCGAAGGTCGCAAACACATCACATGGTCTGGAGAACGAGGCAGCAATGAATAGTTCATAGTGGAAGGGTCTCGCGAACTGCATCGTCCCAGTTTAGAGACGGACCTTTGTGAGTCGTTTCCCGTCAAAGAACATACAAAGGTCTCTTACGGGGAAGAAAGGTAATCTAGAAGCCGTTTTATTTTTGTCTACTACCCAAGTTCTATTGACTTTAGCTTCCGCAGCGATATTCACTCTGTTTCGTGTATTCCAGAATGGGCGCAATGTACGAAGTTGAGGTTTTGCCTTTTTGTTTCAGTTTTTATTTTTTAAGACACACTGACATCGTTTTGATTACACATTTACCTAATTTTACGACAGATTGAACAGAGTAACGGAGAACGTAATTCTGTACTTACGGCGGGTTATCTCTTTAATAGCAACTCTGCCTCGTGGAAAACGTGATAGGTTTTTGTTAAAAAAAGGTTTTATTACCTGAGTCATCTACAAAGCCATAGATCATAAAGTGTCAACGCCAAAAGTTGGTAAGAATGACAGACTGTTTGATTTGTTTGTATACATTTAGAAATAACTTAAGTTCAATTTCATTCAGCTTCATTGAATTGAAGGCAATTTGAAAATCTGCCTGAAGTGAAGAAATCATGCATTCTTTTTGTGATTGTAAGCATCAATGGCTTTTCTGAAGTAGTGATCAAGACCGCCATCGGCAAAAGGGTTTAAATATGGAGTTAACTGGTACTAAAAATTCAAAATCACACTTTCGCAGCGCGTCTTCCTCGGTGTCTGATGGGGTTAAAACCTCTTCGTGTGTTACGCTTGAAGCCTAATCGGTCAATCATTTACATTTAAATGGATGCTCTTTTCAATGTAATATTACCGGGGGGGGTAAAAATGTCCCTTTTCTTCATTCACAATCCAAAGGGAACACGCTGAATGTTTAAAAAGTAAACAATGATATTTTGAAATTGGGGTTTATAAGACATTTTGAAGGGACGCTGAGATGACATTCATTTTACCCATTTTACCCTTTAGTTATACACTAGTTGTTTATGATTCGAGAGGAAAAAGTGACATTTCACTTTGCGAGGTCCTTTGTAGGTAAATAAAACAAAAGTATTTTGTTTTCTTTGTTATATCCACAGATTTGTCTGAACATTTGAGCATTGTCCCACTTTGACCACTAGTTCTAGAAATGGGACTTTTACACATTATGAATGCCCTAAAAGTAACCGCTTTTACTAGTGGCTGTTTAAAAATAATATCTCATATTATTTCATAACTTGTAATATATTTATACGTTTTTTAAAAAAGTCTACACGATGCTATAAACTAACAAAACCGACAGAATGAAATTCTAGTGAATACCTTCTAAATCGTCAAAAAAGTGAAGAAAAAACAACGAACCAAAATATTTGAACAAAAAGAAACACATCCAAACGAAAGAACTTCATTTCGATTTCGATACAACTTACGAACTTTGACCACACAGACGCAACGATATGCTACGCCGATGTTGCTCTTGGCGCAAAACGCGAAACAAAAAAGATCCACTGCAAGTTCCGCAGTATTGGCGCCATATGGCGCGGGTTGGCGCACAGCGGTTTAGTGGCCGGCGCTTACAACTGGCAGTGCGGTTGATAGGGCCAGACTTCGAGGGTTGGCGTCCATAATTGTGTTCGGTCTGCGGGGCTGAGATAACAGAGATTCGGAAAACAGTACAAAGGTTAAACCGAGTTCAAACTTTTACTGACGAATTCCTTCAAACTTAGTGATGCACTGCAAACATTGCTGTGCTGTTAAAATTAATAGATACGGCACGTATTTTTTATTTTAGAACATTATTTATGGATTAATAAATTCTCTATTGATGCTATTCACCAAAGAACTACATATAATAAACTAGATATATTGGGGACAAACTACATCTTTGACAACTGTATTAAGTTATTAAGTAAACATTTTGGGGGAAGTAAGGTAATACTAGATTATAGTAATCATTTTTACCCATGTCTACAGTAAAATAAATTCATTTGAATATTTATTTACGAAAATAACAAACATTTCATAAAATTATGAACACTAACAAGAAAAAATTGGCTAGCGTGATAATTCACGCCTTAACAATGATCTGAGAACATGGATTAACATCAAATAATATAAGTTGACTGCTTCTTAACGCTTGAATATTTGTTCATGTAATCACGGGATGGTCAGTAATGTTGCTCTCCTGCTTTATTCAGTTTCTTCGAGTTATCACCACGCTGACATGGGACAGACACTACTTCAACTAGTTGTTGCACTGTGTGTGACCTGTTCCATAAATACGACAGATAGTTATCGTCTTCCTACCTACACCCGCACGAGGCATGCAATTGTTTTTTGAGAAAATGCTGCAGCATTTGGATTAATAGAACGTGTAAAGAATACACGTATTTCATTAGGAAGAAATACTGAAGACGTAGTTCGACAAAGAAAGTGAGTTAAGTTAAACAATATCAGTAGCTACCTGTAAAAAGATAAGTTGGATACTGTGCGTTGTCTGAAGTGAAAAATATTTATGAGTTAATAGCGGAGGTCAAAGGTCACAACATTGCCGTCGATTTAGAAAAGGGTAAATTCGGAATCAATCTCGACTTTAAAATTGAAGTTTTGCTATGCTAAGTTCACCACCTACCGTAACACGAACGACTTTTCGAAACACTACCTATTGTATATCACCTAGCACACGAGTTTTTTTATTCATTATCTGTAGCTGTTTGACAATAATAAATACTCACACGCCGTATGCAATTGAAGAGCTTATTCCAAAAAAGACTTTTTTCTTCCGTTTCTGTTTTTTATATCAATCTAATCTTTATGTGCTTCTTCATCAGGTTGCAAAAATCAAGTCCACAAACTGCATTTGTTCCACGTTAAACTTTATTCGAAAATCGTTGAATTCTGTCTTGAATTATTGTTAAATGTGAATGCTTTACTTACCCGAAAAAGTGAAAAACTCGGTTTTCCCCTCAAATACCAGCTTCAACGAAGATGTATCCTTCGTCACTCTTGGAATAATATCAACTCTCGATAACCCGTACCTACGGTCTTGGGAAAGGGCGTCCCCCATTTCCCTCAACATTTCCCCTCTCTCTAGTTCACCGTGCCGGGACCCAAAGTGTCGATAACCCGCTGAAGTAGTCGCGGCTTGTCACAGTTTATCGGTTTTTGCGTGGACGCCACAGCTGTGATCTGTGGATTCTTAGTGGAATGACGGTTAATGATAGGATAGAGGAAGGAATGATTAATGGAGCGAACTGACACGGGAAACGGGAGTACCAAGAAAACGCCTGCCGCAAACTCGCTTTGTCCAATCGGAACCGCCTGGGATCGAATCGGGGAGGAAGCCATGCAGTCTGATCATTACACTACGGGCTGCTCTCTCTAAGGAAGTATGCAACTTGGACATACGCTCAGTTGCATACGGTTTGGGAGTATTTGTAACTATGAAACCATCTCGATAAGATTTTTTGACCAGTTTCGCTTGACCCTTTGAACAAATTCTGATATGACCTCTTGCTTTGCTTCTAGGCACTAAATGTAACTTCATTCTGTGTAGAAGTTTTCTTGAGCTCTCTTTTGCTACGTACGAAAGGAGTGGAGAGTTAGTTATTTGCCAACAGTATATTCAAAATAAAATTAGAAGATCGTTTGTCTATGCAATTGTATTACGTAGAAGTAGACATTTATCATATTAAAAGGTTCATTTCTATTTTTACTGATAATAGTGATAGTACGTAAGAAAGAGTATGAGGAGTCTGAACCCAAGAAGACATGAATCGGTACAAACACAAAGGTTCGATGTCACATTTTGCCAGTAACGATAAAAAAAAAAAACTGTTCCTAAAATATAAATTCAACTTTCTGTTCATAAACGTTTGTTGTCCGTAAACTCTGTGACTTCTGCAGAGTGTGCTTCAACTATTAATGTTAAAAAAAAAGATCGATGTCGGGAACTTAGAGCTATTTTGTTTGCTCTTCAAAATTTGAAGGTCGTAGAAATCGAACGTTTTTATTTCTGCGATTCTCATGTGCAATTGCGCTTCCTGGGATGAATTTATGTGACTATCATCATCATCATTATTATTAGTGTTATTATTATTATTATTATTATTATTATTATTATTATTATTCACATTGGAAATAAACTCTTAAATTACATTGGCTCTTTAGCCGCGAGTGCGAGACAATTGTGAGTCGGTCGGGCGTGCGGACGGGCTTGGACGGGCGGGCTGGCTTGGTTGGGCGGGCTGGCTTGGGCGGGCGGGCTTGGATGGGCTTGGATGGGCTTGGAAGGGCTTGGATGGGCTTGGAAGGGCTTGGATGGGCTTGAATGGGCTTGGATGGGCTTGGCGGGCTTGAGCGAGTAGGTGGGTGGTGGGTGGGTGCGCTTGGCCGGTTGGTTGGGTGAGCGGTAGGGTGGGTGGGCGAACGAGTGAGCAATCGGGCAAGCAAGGGGGTGGGCGAGCGAGTGAGCAAGCGAGAGCGCGGGTGGGCAGGCGGGAAGCGCAGGTGGCGCCGGCTGGCGGCGGTGCCGATCGATGCGTTCGCGTGCCCACTGCCGCCACGCGCTCGAGCCTTGACATTTGGCGCGGCCCGCTGCCTGCCAGCGTGAGCGCGTTCGCCCGCACCGCCCGCACCGCCCGTACCGCCCGCACCGCTCCTCGCTCGCATCCACCACCCGCGCCGCGCCGCGCCGCGTCGGTTCGATTGCCTCTGCTCTTGGGACGATAGCGGCTCGGCCGTTCGACTGTCCCTGGTCTACGGCGGGTCCCGACCTACTGGTCCGAAAATATAGTGGAGTAATAATAAGAAAAGTGGTTTTATTATATGTTTAGTGGAGTAGCAATGAGGAAAGATGAGATGCAACGTAAGTAAAATAACGAATTGCGTTACAAATTTATCTGCGTTTCAAACGTGTAACGCATCTACTTTGTAAATAATGCAGCAACTTAGGTTAGAGTTAATTATATAATGTATTATATTATGTTCATAAAATCAAAATTATAATTGATAGAATGTTTGAAATATTAAAAGCATTGCTAGTAAAATACTGTTATATTATTTAATTTGAAAATACAGAAATAGAGACTGAGGATCATGTCCAATTGAAAAAAAAAATAACAAAAAAAATTCGAGTTATTGAACCTGAAGCTTTACCAGGAATTTGAGGTTTCGCGGAAAGATCCATAATAATGTATACAAATGTGAGGTGGTGGCGAGTCTTCTCAGAGGTCTCCTATTCCCGTCCTCTCCTTGGCTCGCCCGTCGAACTCCTTATTCTCTTTTTTACCAGCGTCATTACTGCCATTATCGAAGTCAGTGTTTGCAAACAGACGTCCCGCGGGCCGCATGCGGAATATCTTGGTGCGGCCCGCGACTGCTTTGAAACAATATATTATACCACCCAAATACGTATTTTTAGTTATTCTGTTATTCATTTTTATAATTACATAACTGTAATAGTAATTTCTTTCGTATGTATATTAATCATTAGGAATGTTGAATAAAGCCGTATAATGTATATATATATATATATATATATATATATATATATATATATATATATATAAACTGCCACTACGTACGCTCATTTGCGGTAATGAATTATTAGCTTCTTCTCCTTCAGCTACATAACACATAACTAATTACATAACTGTAATAGTAATTTCTTTCGTATGTATATTAATCATTAGGAATGTTGAATAAAGCCGTATAATGTACATATTATATATATATATATATATATATATATATATATATATATATATAATACTGCTTGTTATGCCAGCGTTCCCATCTGGTCACCCCATCTATTATTATTATTATTATTATTATTATTATTATTATTATTACTATTATTATTATTATTATTGGCGTATAGACCATTACCGACCACGCTACACGATTAACGTGTGTAATTCTTCCAGGATCAGCTTTTCAGCTGTATACTTGGATTACAACAAGGATGTTACGCCTTGAAGTGTGAATTATGAGATGATAGGATGATGATGATAGGTGAAGGGACAGTCACAAATACGACCATGTCTACGCAGGACTCGAACCTGCAGCCTCCTCGGCTGCCGCAACCGTCTGCGCCACGTGGCCGACATTATTATTATTATTATTATTATTATTATTATTATTATTATTATTATTATTATTATTATTATTAGTATTAGTATTAGTATTATTAGTATTATTATTAGTATTCCTCACCACCCTGTTACCGCCTTCTCATCTCCCTTACTGGCCACGTTGCAATCCGCTAGCCCCGATCGAACCGCCTTCATCGCACTCGCTAGATTCACCATCGCCGCCTCCATCTCCTCCGGTCCCGCAACCTACTGGCTCACCGCGCCACCCGACACACTGCCCTCACCCTGACCTCCGACCTGCTGCCCAGACCCCACGTTTCCCACCGTTCCAACCCTTTTGCCGTCACCATCACTCCTCTACCGCCGCACTGTATACAGCGGTTCACCGCGTGCCGCCGCCTCTCCGTACTCAGCGCCCACGCAGCCCCCCCCTCCACGCGCCCAGGTCGCACGCGCCTTATCGCCGCGGCCACACGCAGCGCGAGCGCATGCGCTGTAGCGCGGAAGGCGCTGGCGGGCGACGGGTGGACGCGCGACGCGGCGGTGAAGGTTGGGGAGGCGGCGATAAGGAAGGCGGCAGTGGCGGTGGTGGTGGTGGTGGTGGTTGTGGTGGTGGCGGCAGTGATGGTGGCGGTGGTAGCGGCAGTGATGGTGGCGGCAGTGGTGGTGGCGGCAGTGATGGTGGCGGTGGTAGCGGCAGTGATGGTGGCGGCAGTGGTGGTGGCGGCAGTGGTGGTGGCGGTAGTGGTGGTGGTGGCAGTGGTGGTGGTGGTGGTGGAAGTGGTGGTTGTGGTGGTGGTGGTGGCGACGGTGGTGGTGGTGGTGGTGACGGTGGTGGTGGTGGCGGCGGCGGTAAAGGTTGGGGAGGCGGCGATGGCGGTGGCGGAGGAAGAGGCCCCGAAGCAGCGCACCCTGAGGACGTACATTTTTACTTTGCCCACCGGCTCACAGTCTTCGCAGCGACTCTCACCGTCAGGTTCTAAGGTTCGAGTCCCGATGGTGGTAAATTTTCGACACTAGTTAAGGAAGTCAAATGTAGCCCCTCCTATCTGGAGGATAATTCTTGCGAGCTACTGCTCTGATGGGTATTTTTGCGTGGTTTCTCCGACCAAAACCAGGCGAATGCTGGAGCGGTACCGTAACAACGGGTCACGGATAGTGCGCAACTTTAAATTTCTCTTATTACACACACGCACATGCTTTACACTACCACAGATGTCGGGAGACCAGTCGGGATCTTAGAGCTTGTTCCGGCTGGGATGCTGCCACGCTGGAGGGAGATACCTGGTTGCGCTGCCCCCTCGGAAGTCAACGAGGTCGGCGCCGGATTTTGCCATCCAACAGGGAAAGATCACGGCCACCTCCCGCGATAAAAGCAAACAGTACACTTATGACCTTAGCAGTTGACGTACCCGGAATCACTAATCAAACTATCAATCAAAACCAAATCATGTCAATGTCCAAATTTTGCATTTCACGAAACTAAGTTGAGGGAGAGATTCTGCGTGTCAGGCATCATCTCGTTTTAAAATACCGAGATTTGCCGCCAGAAATCAACGTGTTATGGTGGGGATTTCCAAACTGTTGGTGACATCCAGATTGAAGTGTATTTGCATGAAAATAAGGAGACAAAGTAAAAAGGGACAGGAAAACTCTAGAAAGGGGACGGACAATCGGAAGCAAGTAACAACGAAAGAAAGAGGGACAGAGATGATGAAAGGAAGACAAAATCATACACACCAATGATATAAGAAAAAGAAATACATGGAGGCCAGAAAGAAGCACAATATAAGAGTATATATATGTGGACAGAAGAGGAGAGTCGACGAATATGACAATGGAAAAAAGGGTGTCGTAATCAAAATAGAGCCATAATATTGGTGGCGAGGGGGGTGGGAGAAACCATCGCCGAAACGCACGTGTGTGTGAACACCTGGCGTTTCGCACTTCACTTCACTTCACTTCACTTCACTTCACTTCGTCTCTTTCCCTTCCGCCTCACTTCGATCTGCAACTCCAGGGGCGTCGCGGCGTCGCTTCTGAATTATTTCAACCCTGCATTTCGGAAACCGTGCTCGGATTTCGAAAATGAGAAGCGCCACGCCTCGCATCTTGGAAGAGGCAGCCTTTGACCTTTCACCTTTAGGGACACGCGATGGGACACGCACCGGCACTAGGAAGAGCGGCACAAGGCGAATTTCCCACAGACGCGCGCAAAGTGCCGATAGGAAGTCAAGAGCTTCTGTGTGGTCGCGCAGTCTTCACAAACACCACAAAAACAATCGAAGTAAAATACGAATCATTCGCCATCAGTTCCTCAGAACGGTATCCAATGCCGCATTGTTTGTCACTAACCACATGAAAACATGAAACATACATCTGCAATGCATAACTTTAAACAATATTTTATTTAAACAATAGTACTATAACTTAGCGATAATATCAACTTTAAAATATTATTTTAATATATTTAAAATCTGCTCTATACATCATACAAAGCCGAAAGAAATAACAGTAAGTACTTAAAAAATAATAGTTTGAGGACGCAAAAAGTATTTTGTTTAAATCTACAAAAAGAATAATGTGCCTGAAACACTTCTTAGAAAATCTGCGCAAGCGTTGAAGTACCTGCAAATACGTACGAACACGTTGCAAAGCTACAAAACGGAGATTATCTTTCCTCGCGTGGAATGAATATAATTTGTGTTCATGGGAGCACCGATGTCAAACGTCTTTCCAACGATCTGTTCCTAGAGCACAAATTCATCCGCTTTATTGGGTACGTAAAGGGATTCCGCTGAATGTGTACAAAACGGAAATAGACTCGATGCTAACAACGCTCGTTGTGTGGCGTTCGGATTTGCCTGAAAGCCACACGAAAGATGAAGTACTCAAAGAAGCGAACTTACCTTGTTCTCTACAACCCCACTTATACGTTTCCTTTTCAAGCATGAATGAAATGGCTATGACAAGGCTATATCTGACCGGTCTAGTAATACAAATGTCTTGGAATAAATGCTACAAACTTTCGTGGTTTGTAGGGTGCTCCAAGATAATAAATTTTGGCCCCTGAACATATTTGTATGGAGGAATAGAAACTAAGGCAAAAAATATGAAGAAAACAAATATAAAGAAACATCGTGTTGAAGACAAAAATTGCTGAACAGAGAGTTGTATTTCCTTTCATTTTTGAAGCAAGGCTATTTAATTTCCAAAGCACGATATTCACCATTCGTTTATTTATATATTCACACTCATTTTTGATAAACCAACACACACATTTTAGTGCCATGTTTTATTTGGATTTATGCATTCTGCGACTTTTTTACATTCATCTATTACAAAAACATTTAACAACAGCTGACACTTTAATTATTTATTCTCATGTTAAGTATTCTTTTTGCTTGTCATATCACGCTTATCTCGCTAGATTACCACAATAGTCGCAGTCTTTGCATTTTCAAAGTAGGCTGAATACTCAATAACAATATTGCCAGCAATGTTGAAATTAAAACATGAAAAAAACCTTATTAGGATTCACGAATAGATCAAAGTTCGTATCTTTCCCTTCAAGATTAACACAATGTGGAACTTCAAGTACCGTTTGACAATTTGCAGCACTGTTGCGTTTTCGTTTGGCTGAGTGGTTTTCAAATGAGCTCCAATCATGCGCGGAGTTTGTGGCTGTAGCCCGCACCTTTTAAAGACTTTCCAGCTCCGCCAGTGAA
This sequence comes from Gryllus longicercus, assembly GCA_038098605.1. Classification (NCBI taxonomy): domain Eukaryota; kingdom Metazoa; phylum Arthropoda; class Insecta; order Orthoptera; family Gryllidae; genus Gryllus; species Gryllus longicercus. The sequence goes on along the minus strand of JAZDUA010000003.1, from coordinate 6,007,389 downwards.
GCCCCTTTTAGTCGAGTGAGCGACGATCGCCCTTCCTTTGAGCGAGGGGAAATGTGCGAGCGAGTTGGCGAAAAGAAAGACATCGCGTAAGGGAGAGAATATAGAGGAAGGTGTGTGTGGGAAGCACAAAACGGAAGACGTGACAGGACCTCACATAAAGGATGAACAGACATATAAAAACTGTCCGAAAGAAAACAGACCCATTGTGAACTGCACATGCACGAAATGAAAAAAAAAAGTAAATTGAGATTGAAAAAATGGTGAAGAACGGTGCAATGATGCACAATGTACAACATGAAAGAGATAAGAATTAGTAAATTACAAAATGATATAATTTTGCGACAACTACGAAAATACTCTATTAATAAGAATAAGACTCGCAGGGCCGTGTGCTGTTGAGGAGATATCAAAAAGTGAGGCGGATAGAAATGGAAAGCGAAGGCGGGAAGACGTAGAAGGGGGATAACGAACTACAAGGTAGAAGAAGCATTGTGAGAGACTCAGAAAGGGAATTTGTTTGAGGCAAATACAACGATAAATAGTTACCAGACACAGCGCGGATGAAAGAGGATAGAAGATACAGATGGGGAAGAGTCGGAAGAAAAATAGGGAGAAAAGAGGGATGAATGACAGAGGCTAAGTGAATTAAAGTGAACGAAAATGTGTAACCATAAGAGGTAAGAGGAAATGAAAAGAATGAGAGGATAAGAGAACAAAACAGAAGTGAATGGAAAAAAGGACAAGTGGGTTTATGAGATACCAAAGAGACAACACAAGGCATAGAAATAAGAATAGAGTGGTCAAAAACGCCGAGAAGAATCCGAAACTGGAACCAGTCGTAGGAAAATATCCTCGCAATAAATCTACCAGATTAACAAAGGTTCAATGGATGAGAAGAGAGTACGAAAGGAAAATTGAAAAAGAATGGAAAATTCAAGAGTGAAAAAATTATATTGTGTGTGTGATAAAAGGAAATAAATGAATGAAAAGATAAAAATAACAAACATAAATAAATATAAAAAAGGAAAGAGGGCTTATGAAACCCAAGCGAAGACGGAAGGGAATAGAGATAAGAATCGTGCGGTGGAAGCACTATACGGGATTCAGAAAGGGGACCGGACGGAGGCAAATACAGCCTGAAAAAGTCCCTCAGACACAGAGAGCGGTTGCGGCGCGGAGGGGAGAGCGGACGCCGAGAGGTTCGTGGCGGAGACGTGTTGGCGGGGGTGGGAGGGGGAGGCGGCTCAGAATGGGGCGCGGCAGAGGGAGCTGGGGAAGGCGGTGAGAGGCTGGGCGAAGCGGGGCAGATGCGGTGCGGTGCGGGGCGGCGCGGAGGAGGGCGGGAGTGGTGGGGAAGGCGAGGAGGTGGGATGTGCGGGGCGGGGCAGGGCTGGACAGGGCAGGCGAGGTAGGGCATATCCTGGCGCGGCACGGCGGAGCAGGGCGCGGCAGGGTTGGGAGGGCGAGGCAGGGCGAGGCAAGGCGGGGTAAGGCGGGGCAAGGCGGGGCGGGGCAAGGCGGGGCGGGGCAAGGCAAGGCGAGGCGGGGCAAGGCGGGGCGGGGCAAGGCGGGGAGGGGCAAGGCGGGGCGGGGCAAGGCGGGGCGGGGCAAGGCGGGGTGGGGCAGGGCGGGGAGGGGGCGTGGCAGGGAAGGAGTGGCGAAGTGTCAGGACGGGGTGGGGTTTGGCGGGAGTCGGACGGAGCAGGGCGTGACGGGGATGGCGGGGTAGGAACGTGGTGGGGAGTGGCGGGACGTGGGCGTGTCGTGGTGTAGCGGGGCGGGGCGGGGCGTGGCGTGGCTGGGTGGGGCGGGGCGCAAGCCATGTGCAGCGGCTCGACGGTCGCGCGAAAGGAAGCGGAGACGAGTATCTCCGCCCCGCGCCGGCGCCGGCGCCGGCGCTCACGAAGGGGACAACAGGGGCCGCCTGGCGCCTTTGGCCGCCGCCAGAGCGCGCGCCCCTCGAGGGCGCACTTGCCCCCCCTCCTCGCCTTCCCCCCCACTGCCTCCGCCGCCGCCGAGGGCGAAAATGGCTGTTTGGTTTTCGCAACGCAAGTCCTCCGCCCTCGTTACTTTCAACGACCGCTTCTCGGCGGCATGCCGGAAAAAAATCTCTGCGGCGCAGAAGACCTCGCGCTTACACGCATAACCATCACGGGTCCCAGATTGCAAGCGCTCTACGGTTATACTAAGATACGAGTGTAGCATACACGATATCGTTTCGTACAATTTAAGTGCACCAAGAATTTTCTGTAATGGAAAGAAACAAATAAGGGGGTTAGTGTGCTACGTACGGGATTCGGAGTTTCAAACTGCAGCTTCCGAGCTTTGGAGATCATGTGTGGAGTTCATACGGTGACGGACATTTTGCAATATTGATGAATTGTTGGGAAGGCGTCAAGCATTGGCTCAAGAAAATAATCGGTACCAGCTGCTGTTATTGTAATTTTCTATGATTTCTAGGCAGATTTCCGAGAAGTAGTTCGCGGAGCTTATACGAAGAAGCACAGGCAATGCGCATTATTTCTTTCGCAGCATGTCCTGTGTTCCATTTTTCAGTCACGGGGTGGGCTGATACTCTAGTCTCTTTTAGTATATGCACAAGAGAAGTAATCGATCTAAACAATTGCCGTATAATAGTTAAGTAAGGAAATATGCTTAGAAAATAGTTTAATATTACTAGTATAAAATTCGTAAAGATGGTTCATACGACAGCCGGTCTTTAGAGTAAAATATAAATGTGGATTTTGCTGCGGTATGTACAGATCCTCTCAGGACAAACTCTACTTTTGCAAAATGGCAATTTGTTTTAGAAACTTTTTCTCGTGGACGAACGTTAGAGCACATCATATGTGATCCAGATATTTCTGGCGAAACCCCCGGCTAAGTCAAAACTGAAATAGGGCTGTTAGGAAGCTTAGGAAGAAGAATGGACAAAAAAGAACACGTAAGAATACAACGAAGGAGACAAAAAAGAAAAGAAAAGAAAACGAAAGAAGATGAATGAGAAGAAGAAGGGAGACGAAGCAGAGGAAACAGAGGAAGGAGTGTGGCGGAGGGGGAAAGGGGGAGAAGGCGAAGGGGGGGAATGATGAGGAAACAATGGCGAAGTAAGGGGAGAGGGAGGAGAAAGAGATGGAGAAGTTGAGGCAAGATGGGGCAAGATGAGGTAGAAAAGCAGCAAAAGACGGAAATGGTAGTTTAAAGAAAAAAATCAATATAAAGAAATAATTGCCTCGATCATAACATAGATTCTAATTCCGCGCAGTTCACAATAATTCGCACACTCATTGACGCTCCGTAGCATCATGTGACAATCCGTAACGTGCAGGATCCACTTTCTCGTTCTCACGAATCGTTCTGTGCCGCGTCTGTCGCGACCCCGCCCACGCCGCCGACGAAAATGGCTGTTTGGTTTTCGGAACGCGAGTAGTTACTTTCAACGACCTTGTGCTGGCGTCGCTCCGAAAAAGTCTCAGCGGATTCCCAGGCCTCACATACACACGCGTTGCTCAGGAGATCGGGATTGCAAGAGCTGATACATTAGGTGAGAACACATGATAGGGGAACTACTGTTAAATCTTTCAGTTTTCCCTTTGGGGGAGGTATTAGGAGGCGGAAAATAACAGGTCGATATTATGATCTCCACCGGATATCACGTTCCATTTGGAGAGAAACACTGAATTTTGAAATTACAGTACCTAGCGAAATTAAACAAAGTCACGCGTGGGTCACATTTTTTTTGTGTCACATTCTTAAACACTGCGAAAGTGGGAATGACGATAAGAGCCCTAGGGAAAAGTTGAGTGCTGAAAGATATACTAATATACCTAAACCTATCACATAATCGAGGGTAAGGAAATAGAGTTTACTGATATACATGCCTACAGAATCTTTTAAAAGAACACACACATATTTGAAGAGGGTCCGGATTTTCTAAAAGAGGACATGCTGGCAGTGTAGTTCTAACCAAACGGCTGAAGCTGAAATCTTGCCATTCGCTCTGCAGGAAGAACACTTACTTTCTCTCATTTCGCGAAACAATTTATATGTATTTTGACAATCCTGTCAGTGATGTAATGTATTAACGCAATTCATCAACACAGGGTGATAAGGAACTTATCAAATTTTGTCGCTGTTTTCTAAATATTTCAAATTTCATATAGTAGCATACGATCCAATTGCCGCGGCTATCCAATTTTGTACCTTCACTCTTCTTTTTGATGCAACACGCGGGAAAGCCTAATGATGCCACGGGGCAACCTAAGGTTGCCTAGCGCACGTCTGCTCTAGTGGGCGGGCCTATGTCTGGTGCTCTGGCGCAGCACTTATCTGCGGACATCTCTGCTTATCGAGCAGCCTCACGAAAGGGGAGCGGGAGGAAGAGATACGGCATCCGGCTCTAGTCTAGTTTTTGACTGATTGATTTATTAGTGATCCTCGGCGCGTTAACGCGAAGGTCGTTATTCCCGTAAGCGTAGTGCATGTTTTGCCCTCGAGAGCCAGCGGTTATATTCCTCCGCTGGATGGCGAGATCCGGCGCTGACCTACCGTCGGCTAGCAGGTTTTCCCCAATCAGGTATCTACCACCAGCAGGGCACCGCCTCAACGGGGACCAGCTCTAAGCTCCCGATCGGTATCATGTTACGAGTGATAGTGTAATGCATGCAAGTGCAAGTGTGTGTAAGTAAGGGATTAATATAGGACAAGGAATAGGAAGGAAAGATTGCGCGCCGTGGCCCGATTGTTAGGGTCTACATCGGCTTTCGCATGGGGTTGATCAGAGAAACCACGGAAAACTACCGATCAGAACAGGTGGCCGATAGAATTTTCCTTCAGACCACCGAATTCGACCTAGCTATTTAGCAAGTGTCAAAAATCCTACCGACGTCGGGACTCGAAGCTAGGACCTCTCAGTCAGAAGCACAGCAATGAATTCAGTTGATGTCCTGAGCCACCTCTCTCGGTGCTAGTCTAGTGAAAGGCGAGTGGCACGTGGGCAAATGCAGCAGTCACCGTGGCAGTCTGGCCGAAATGTTTGCATCTGAACATCCTTGGTCTAGTGTGTTATTTAGACTCTAGGTGGAAGCTGTAGAATTTGTGCTTCGAACGGCTTCCTTTGAATAATAAAAGTTTACAACTTCTCCACGTCCAAATGTACGACATGAACATTGGAAACAACAAAAATGGGTGCCAGGTTTAGAAATCAATGGATATTTAGCTGATAGCATGATCGAAATCTTCCAAGTGATTGTACTACAGATTGCCACAAAAAACAACAAACACAAATGAGATGCGATTCTTTTAAAGATTGCATTGGTAATGGATGTAGTATGTCGTAGTAATAATACCATTTATCACATAAACAACAGATTAAACATCCAAATTTTAGTAAAATGGATCGTCGACTCTTTGCCTCTTAGCTAATTCACATACTGAGTATTTATAAAAAAAATATTCACAGAGAACCAACATACTTCTTCATTCCTTAGAACTTTCTTAAGGCTTTCTGTACGTAACATTTTCTCATCAGACTTCTACAGTCATTCTAGATGTGTCAAACAAATTGTTTACTGTACAGAGGAAAAGAGTCTTCTTACACCAAACATGCAAAATACTTGACAACCTGGAGGTTTGTGTGTAAGCAACACTGCCATGCTCAACTGTCAACAAAACGTTACGTGCAGCAGTAGCCTTAAACGAGAATTTCTCCGAAGGCCATCAATTTCAAATTCTTACGAGGCAGCGCACACGTCGTGCCACGAGGCAATGCCGTCGGTGGAGCCGAGGAAAGTGCGTCGCTGAGCCTGCCAAATGGCGTACGCCAAAGCTCACGTTCGCACGCAAGAATAATCACGAACTAACTTCCCCCCTGCATGCGTATGCAAATGCGCGTAGCAGTGTGTTTGTACACGCGACGCAGTGGTGGAAGGATTCGGAGAGGTTAAACTTGACTCGATGGCAATTTCATTTAACTTGAAGGAAAGCGGGTTGAAGGAAACCTTGCTCCAAACCTTCACCCTTCACGAGTTTATTAAGGAGCGTCTTGCAAGTACTTTTATGTTTGTTAAAGGAACTACAATTTTGTAGATACCCTCAGTTATGTAGAACAATAAAAGTTTAAATACGAAATCAGTGCTAAATAAGGATAGTACATTACATGGCTGAGATATTAATAGTTATTTGTCTTCAAGTGGCTAAAAGAGTCCATTACATTCAAGTTAGTTTATTATTCGCACGTTAGTGCATAATTACTAACTAGCACATAAGTAGCGTGACAATTAAGATGATCAGAAAATCAATATTAAGATGATCAGAAAATTCTAAATATTTTATTCACAAGTGATATCGGTTCACCTTGCCTCTCCGAAGCAAAATATTGTCACCACTGAAAGCAAACTTATTTTTTAATTTTGTGTCACACATTATTAACTTAAGTCATACATATCTTTACTGTGTGGGTCATACACATATTGACTTGCCATGTTTATATTGGTACATTTGAATATTCCTTGTTCTTATGAGTTTCTGACGCGATATCATGTATTCATAATAACAAACCTTTAATTTAAAGTCAAAAATACAACAATTAGAGATTGTTTTATAGAGTTTGTTTGAAAATGATTGAAAGTAATAAAGTCAATGTCATTGAATATTACTGAAGTTTTTGATTTCTCTAATACAATCAAACTCATGTTAATATTGAATCACTTTCGGGCGAACTGCCTCAACTGACGACCATAGAGTGGCCCATGCGATCTTTTTCACGAGATGACTTCATTGCCACACACTGTGCACTTGATCTTTATTGTCCTAAGCGGAAGATACGGCTCGCTGAGAAGCGTTGCCGATGGGAGTGACGGTAATGAAGAGTATATTGAAGATAAAGGTTGGGCAAAGTGGTGGTGGCTAAGGCGGTAGCACTGTGAGTGATAGTTGGAGTGACAGTAGGGATTAAATTCTTCAATAATAATTGTAGTAGTGGAACCAGTAACGGTGGCGGAGTAGATGAACCATATGGTGGCGGCGGTGACGCCGGTGGGCATTGTGTTGGGCTGTGGTTTCGGCAATCGGGACTTTGATGGTTGTGGTTTTGGCGGTAACGCCTTCCTGCATTTGATGGCTTGGGATTTAACGGAGATTGTAGCTTTAGATCTACGGTTTGGTGGTTGAGACTTTCGAGTTGGTGATTGTAGTTGTGGTTGTGCAGTTGAGGATGAGGTGGTGGAGGCCCTGCTTAACGCTCCTGTAGTAGCAGCCGTTGCGATATAGGTGACGGTTGCGGGTTACCGGCCGCGGGGGCGACGGCGGCGGCGGTGGTGGCAGTGAGGTCGCCCGGCGCGATGCGATCTGCGATGTCGCGGCGGTGGCGACCTCGCCTCTGATCGACCGATGGTTACGCAGCGCTCGATCGCTGCTGCCTTCGATCGGTCGGTCCGACCACCGAAGGAGCGCCGCGCCGCGCTCCCCACAGGCCGGCTTGGGGACGGGGGGGGGGGTGAGGCGAGGGGTTTTATACACACAGCCCCAGTTGGATGGCATCTGGCATCTGACAGCCACAAATGCTGATCATCTCTTTCATCTAACTATATATACAACATTAAATTGAATGTTCTCAATACAGAGGAACGCCGTTGAAACCGTTCAGAGTATGATAAACTGTTCAGGTTATATTTCTTCTGACAAGAATACATAGCGGAATAATCAAGTCTAAAACTATATCCACAATGCATTTGGCATAGTTTCCTTGTAACTGTTATCCGATATCGGAGGAATTGGATTAAGTCGATCGTATGAGGAAATTTCGTTCTTTGAGCAAATTGAGAGGCGGAAGTTGTGTCTAGGAAAACCGCGTTATTTCAACGTTCGAAAGGTAAAGAACATAATAGCACTTACCAATCTTCCTGTGACGTAACACATTCGTCAATTGCTGCCTTTTGATTTGTTTTTCTATCGTCGATTCTAAGGCTAACATTTAACCTGCATTTAGTGTAATCTGTAAATTTCTAGTTACTATAAATACTTCCGGTAGTATTTTTGGAGCTATTAGCAGTTTGAAAATGTTTAATTTACTTTAACAAGATTGCTACACACTGATACACGGAATATTATTCCCAATTAGGTAATATTAATATCTGTAGGAGAGATATAATCAATAGTTATTATTGGACCATAAGAATATTACGAATTACGTTTTGTTTAAGCTAGTGTAATTGAAATGTTTTATATTCATTAGTATCTGAACATGTACAATGTAGTGGGCTCTAGCAGAAAATTCTGATATTCACCTTAATTTTTAAAAATATCCCTGAGTTAATGCATCACATATAATCACTGAGTTTGTTATAAAAAGGGACATATTTCGAACGATTGATCGAAATTGCTTGTCAATACATTCATTAATCGTTGCTTTCAATCTTCTAACACTCAAACCGGGAGAGGTGGCTCAGGACATCAACTGATGTTACCGCAATGCCTCTGATCGGGAGGTCCTATGTTCAGTCCCGACGGTGGCTGGATTTTCGACTCTAGCTACATAGCTAGGTCGAATACAGCCGCTGTCGGGAGGAAAATTCTAGCGGACGGATGCTCTGATCGGCCGATTTTCCGTGGTTTCTCCGATCAACACGAGGCGAATGTCGGAGCAGTACCCTGACAAACGGGCCACAGACGGCGCGCGATCGTTCATTCCCTTCCTTGTCGTATCTTCACTCCTTACACACTTACACGAACTACAGTATCACACATGACGGGAGACCGTGACTGGAGACCGGTCGGGAGCTTAGAGCGTGTTTCACCTGAGGCGGGGTCTCGCAGGTGAGAGATACCTGGTTAGGAAGAACCCTGCTAGTCGACGGTAGGTCGGCGCAGGATCTCACTACGAATGGAAGTTCACCGTCACCTCCTAAGAAAAATCATGCACTACACTTACAGAACTAATGACCTTAGCAGTTGACGAGGCCGTAAATACTAATGAATCAAACCCAGACTCAATCACCGACCTTCAAAAAACTCTTCGCTTATATTCGCTTCGCTAACTAAAACCGTATAGTAACTCACGCTTTCTAGCACTAAACCAAGGCCTTCTTGAAGATATCTTTGACATAACCAAACTAGGTAATGAATAAATCATAGCAAATAAGCCTTAATTCTACTAACATAATTAAAGTTTCGTATTTGTACTATAAAACCTCTTAATAGCAAACGATAACATATCTGCATCCCACAACTTTTCATTTACAACAATGTAATGTTTTCAGATTTCATTTGTTCTAAATGTTTCGCTGCTTGCTCTACTAGTACAATTTACGTGGATTCGATTCGTAATTTTACTTATCCATTGGCCACTGCAATTAGTTGACGTGCCATTCATACGAATGGCCAAGTGTTTTCGCAAATTCTATTTTTTTGGTATCTACTATTAACTAATTGCCCGTAACTATTAAATAATTATCATTTCAATCGATATATGGTATTTTATTTCAATTATTCTATATAACTCAATTGAGCTCGTAATTTGTTTAAATTAGTCACGACTTCTATTTAATATTTTCTAATATTATTGAAAAAAGTTTTTTATGCAATATACAGTGGAAGTCGCCACGAAGATCTCCTTTTCCATATTTTGTCCGCTCCAATGTCCTAATATCACTATCGCGCGTTCAACGCCGATAATATGGGACCTTGCTCCTCACTATTCCGCGTTGCTAATAATAATCTTACTTGGTTCACAGACAAAAATTCCATCATTAATAATCATTCCAGTCTTTTAGACTCGACCGACGCATATCCGCCTTGCTCCATGGCCCCCTTCTACTCTGATGTTTTATTTATTTTACCTCGAGTCCTCATAGATACATATTACAAAAGGGTTCATCTGTCTATTGTCTCTTCCCAATATAATATAACATATTAAGAGTCCCCAAATATTGCGATTATTTTATGTATGTCCCAACACAAATAGCAAAATTTGGTTAAGTAGTAAGCAAACAATATTTTTAAACGAGAACCTTTTTATGTTGTAAATATAAAGATCAGAATAATTAATGGCATGGAGATATTGATATTTTGGTACTATGTATTTTAATCTATCTCAGTTTAAACATTTATAAGGTTGATTTAGTTTTCTGTGTGAGTAATATGTTTGCTGTATCTTCAAGAAGCGTATTTAGCATTGTGAAACGCCAGAAATAGTAAATAATTGCTTTTTGCCGAAGTTGCAAAGTTTGAAATTATGTACATGTGATATAACCTGCATAATGCTAATTAATTGTCAACATCATTTTCCCAGAAGGAGAAAATCCATTTCTGCGTCAGGAAATATGCGTGAAGCAAAAACAAGGATGGATGGAAGCGACGCTTTGCGACAACATTAAGCCAGTTTTTTAATCAACGGTGGCTTCAATACCCTCTGTGTTCCCACAAAAATGTCCTTATATAATTATTACGCAATAAGATTATACTTACTTTATTAATGCCTTTGCGTCTCATTCTTTCGTTTTGCTGGGAAATCGATGATTATTATTACATTTATTCACGCAGTCTAAATCACTTTTAATGAAGTTTTAATAGGTCAAGGAGAGACAACATCTCGGAAGTTTATCTATGTGCCTGTTTTAATTTTATGTTAATTTAAGTTGTGTTTATACTTTATTTTCTCACTGTTGAGTACACGCCCAATTCATTAATGAGACGAACTACAGTATTACTCTTAATAGTTTCCAAACAGTGATGATATATTTTACTATTTCTCTTGGGACAGAAATTATCTATTTCATTATTAACAAATAATTATTTCGCAGTTTGGATTTAGCAATTATTTCTAAAAATTCAGTAGATTGAATGTAATATATCTGCGGTAACATATATTATTAGTAATTTTGTTTCAATGAGTTGTAAAGTTGTCTCCTATGGTATTGAGTCTTTACATTTAAAACACTAAAGGTTTTCATTCACAAAGAAATATGCCCTTTTTTCTTAAACAAATTGAGTGATTTTTGCTTTATGAATATAATATGAATGGGAAGTGGGCCACAGTTTTGTAGCATAAAAACTAAATTTTAATAATGGTGAAATTAATATAATGAACATAGAACATTTATGTGTCACATCTTCATTATGTCGTATGATTGTCTCAAGAACTAACAGGAGGTCTTGGCCTACCGCGAGAAAGAACGTGTGCGTGTGTGATTATAGTTATCCTCATTAAAATAACGGTTTTTTATTTAGAAGATGAAGTTTCTGAAGATTGAATGAAAAGATTTGTGTGTGTAGAAAGGCAAACTCAAGCAATCGTTCACACGTGGATCATTTTCTACTAGTGGGGTTCAAGTAGCACGTACGTTCCCGTATTTTCACACCAAATTACGCGAAAAGTACTCAAATTCTCAAAACTTGTACATGACCTTGATTCAAAATCCATCTCTAAAGAACAGATTTCATTACGGGGAAAATCTATCTTCATAATAGTAGTTGTAAGAACACACTGAAAAATTTTTGACCTTTTGCAATTTTCGAAAAATTAGCGTCTTTAATGAATATGAGAGCTACACCATTCTCTTCATTCTCTTCCAACAACAAAATTTAATAAAAAACAAGAGCGCTTTCTTTTTTGAAAATTTTGAAAATGTCCCGGGAGCTTCATGAAATATTCCCCCTAAAATGAAAATATCGGTTTCAAATTTAAGGAGCCAAAACATGAGTTGAATCGATTGAGACATATCAATTTTGGAGTAAATTATATGAACGGTTTAGCCGCTAGCGTTGTTCACAGACAGGCAAACACAGACGGACAGAGACAGGCAGATAGACAGCGGGACAGACGTTTTGTCGTCAATCAATTTCGCGCTATCACAAACCCAAAAACATGAATTCTGGCTACATCACGAGTTAGAAGATTTGTTTTTCCAAATCTAGCAATTATATTTATCCAATTTTTCGTTAGCAGGACCTGGCAATAAGAGTTTTCTGTTGCAAATTATCCATTTTCCCCCGTGCAGCATTACATAACTTTCTCTCTATAGAGAGCTCTATAGCAAGAAAGTAAAGATGTTCGGTGATTACAAATAATTATTGTAAAGTATTACGGTTCTAAATCACGTCGGCTAGCAAGATTTGCTGCTATAGTCCACGACAACTTTAATTTCCAGATATTAACAAATAAAAACTTTTTCTATTATAGTTTCAGTCACGTATTACAGTGTTCACAGTGAATTGTAATTGTGTTGTTTCAGAATTGGTAATATTTTCTCATTATATATGGCATGGAAAATTCATAATGAACAACATGAAACATTGATTCGGGGGTTTTAAATTTTCCGTGCAGTGCATATGTTGTAGTTTTCTTTTGTAACCTTTCAACAATAATTTATTTTCTACAATGTAATAGTAAGAGTTAAACCAGTACGTAATAAAAATACGTCGGCTAACGGAGGCTCAATCAACGTCGAAGTCGCGAAATATCGACAATGATGTAAAAAGGTCTTCCCGCAGCGACACTTGAGCTTTCCCGGCAAAATTCAATTAAGCCAATAGTGTCAACTCAGAATTCGATTCGGCAGTTCAAGACAGTAGTGGGAAGAACAAAAATAGCCAGCGCTATCTTGCAGACAAATCGAACGTCAAAATGGGTGTGTAGCGTCCCCTGACACTAAATTAAACAACGGCAAACGTCTTAAAATTTCAGCATAGGGAATGTGAGCTTCAACTGAAATGCACGACAGTGGCGCCGAGTAATTTCTCACATAAATTTTTAATCCATGATACTTGGATCCACTAAAGTTCGGATACATTTTTTTCCCGAATTACTTGTGTGTCTAATAAACTATATTATTAAATTATATTTTAAATATACTTTGTGGTTGATACCTCCTCGACCCTTAATCATTATGAATTACCAAAATATCTCTGCTGTCAACACGGATTTTAAAGGAAGATAGATGGACGGGGAACGGTGGCTCAGCACATCTGGCCAGGACGTCCTAGGTTCGACTGCTGGATTTTCAATCCTAGTTAGACAACTAGGCCGAATTCAGCCGCTGTCTGGAAGAGAATTGTAGCAGGCGGCTGCCCTTATCGGTAGTTTTCCGTAGTTTCGTCGATAAATACCAGGCGAATGCCGGAGCAGTACCCTACCAAAACGGTCCACGGACCGCGCGCAATCTTTTCTTCCCATTCCTTACCTATCCCTCACTTACATGCACTACCGGTCAGGAACTTAGAGCTTATCCCGGTTTTAGTGGTGCCCCGCTGGTGAGAAATACCTGGTTGGAGCTAAACCCCGCTAGCCGAAGGAAGGTCGGCGCCGGATCTTGCCATCCTTTGCGGCGGCGATGGTGTGACGGTTAGCGTACCGGACTGTTATACCCAAGCTCGCGGGTTCAAACCCGATCGAAGCCGTGGATTTTTAGGGCGACAAAATCCTTCGTACGCCTTCCTTCGGAGGGGAAGTAAAGCCGGCTGTCCCATGTTCGTAGATTTACTTGCATGTAAAAGATCCTCAAGCCTAAATGACGCCTCTGAGCTAAATTCAAATCGCCTGTTTCTCGCCCAAGAAATACCTCCTTTCTCTGCTAGTTGATGAAAGGAGCGTAGCGAAATTTGCGTGGTCAGACGGAAGAGCGGGCGTGATGGCCCGAGTCTCGCCACGTAAAACAAGGCAAATTCAATTCAATTCAATTCAATCCAGCGGGGAAAGACCAGCACCACGCCCCGGGGAAAACATGCACTACACTTTCGAGGCTAGCGACTTTAGCAATTGACGTGCCCGGAATCATCAATCAATAAAGATGAAAGAAAAAAAACTACGCCGGGGTCCGTCCCTCCTTCGGCATCCGACTCTTAAAGGGGGCAGTGCCCTTGCAATGATTATCGTGTTCGCGTGCCCTCGTGCCCGCGAGCGCCGTGCCCTTGAGCAGCGGCCAGAACGTTCACGAGCTGCCAGTGGGCTTCCACACCAACGGACAGCACCTCGCGAGCGATCACAGACGCTTCGAAACAATCGATAGCGCGGGAGGTGAAGTTATTTGAAGAATATTTCCAGGGAACATGGGGGAATACGGTGAGATGAAATATGCTTCTCTATAAATTTAGTGAACTAGAAGCAGATGATTGCTATGTTTTGTTTATTATTGAATTATTTTTTAGAGTAAAATGTGACACAAATATACTACGTTTAGGAAAACTAAATATGGTAGTCCACGTGAAAAAGACATACGCGTTTTCGCGTCTATCTCCATATAATCCAACTCCATTTAACTCTCCAATATCCAACAACAATAATGTACTAGAAAATCATCAATGTGACTATACAAGCTAGCATACCATCAATTGTCCAATGTGTATTACAGACGAGTAGGTGACTACTCAGCATTAATAGGGAATCAACTTCGGAGAAAATATCTCGGAAACCGTCCTTCATAAGGTAATATAAATATCATCCGTGTTGATTTCAAATTAAAAGCCTCGTAGGAAAAATATCATTGCTGTGGCACCTGATAAGTGATAAGCTTTCGCATATATACTACGTGTATAACCAATAGAAGTTTCTTAAACAATCTTTTGGAATTCTATTGAATCGGCAACCATTATTTTCATTCTATTGAAGTTAAAATTGTCAAGAGTACCACAATATTTTATTCTTCATTCATAAATATTTTATACTGTAATATATTATTGGTTGGTGGATTTGAGATCTTCAGGACATTTCATCCATAATTGACCAAAATTATATAGCCAAAACAAAAAACTCTCAGACACTTTTCGTCATAACTTAACAAGCGAGGCAATCAATTTTTGGCTGTGACCTGGAACACCGGGATTCGTGTCTAGACCTCCCGGCTCTTTAAACGAAAATCAATCTCCATTCATCATTGGAAGAAGCATTCCGAATTTTGCGGCCATACACGGAGGCTTCCTCGATCGCTGGCTCACCACCACCTCTCCGGCCGCTCGATCGGCAGCCATCGACTCGTTGGGGGGAAGGGGAGGGAGGAGGAACAGATGCAATTGCTGGTTGCTCGAAGGCCTCTGCATAAAACAAACGCATCGATAAGGGGTCGTTTCAGCTGCGGGACGGGGAGAAATCTTCGCCTACAAAGCGACAGCGGGGTGGTGGAGGTAAACGAGGAGGTGGATGTGGTTGTGTGGGGTTGGAGGTGGTAGTAGAGGTGGATGTGCATCTGTAGGTAATGGTGAAAGTAGTTGTGAAGGCGGTGGTGAAAGTGGAGCTGAAGTTTGAGACGGAATGGGACGAAAACGTGGACGTAGAGAAGGTGCAGGTGGAATTGAGTGGAAGTGGAGTTGATAAAGGTGGAGATGAAATTGGTGGAGGTCGTGTTGGTGGAGGTAGATTTGGTGGAGGCAGAGATGAAGGTAGAGGAAGAGAATTTGGTAGTAATAGTTATGGTGGTGTTGGTGATGGTGATGGAAATGGAAGTGCAGGTAGAAGTAGAGGCAGAGGTAGAGGTGGAGGTGGCGGTGTAGATGAAGATGGTGGTGCAGTTGATTGAGGAACGTCAGGTGAAGGCGTAAGCAGAGGAGGAGGGGGAGGTGAAGGTATTGGTGGCGGTGGAGACAATGGACGAGGCGGAGGAACTATCAGTGTCGGAGGCGACGGAGGAGACGGTGGTGTTATCGGAGGCAGCAGCGGGGAACGTCGGCGGTCGATGTTTGGCGGCATTAGGACCGCCGTCCCCGCCTTGCCCCGCGCGCAATGACAAATGGCGGCGGTCGGCTTTCGACCGCGGCCGGCGACCCTCTGGCGCCGCGGGCCGGCGGGCGGGCGAGCGAGCGAGCGGGCGATGGAGAGCGAGCGGGCGATAGAGGACGAGCGGGCGATGGCGGGCGGGCGATGGCGGGCGGGCGATGGCGGGCGGGTGATGGCGGGCGGGCGATGGCGGGCGGGCGATGGCGGGCGGGCGGGCGATGGCGTCGGGCGATGGCGGGCGGGCGGGGGGGCGGGGCGGGGCGGGGCGGGGCGGGGGGGCGGGGCGGGGGGGGCGGGGCGGGGGGGCGGGGGCGGGGGGGGACGTGGCGGGGCGGGGCGGGGCGAGGCGGGGCAGGACCGCGTGGTTCGAGAGATGAGAGGACGGGTGACGGATATATAGACTACGTTTGGCCGATTAAACCAGGATTGGGAAGATGTTCGTCGGACTTAAAGTGGAAAACCTTCCACTGTGGTAGTTTGCGAGCGCGTGTCGATTGGAGGGTTAGAAGGGTTTTGGTTCTGCGTGCGTTGGTTGTGCCCAGAATTGGTGGTGGACATTTGCTGAAAGGCAATAGAATCATAGCAGTCGATCTGAATTTTGTCTTTCCTGCTGTACCCTGCAGCAAATATATACTTATTAGATGTCTCACATTGCTGTTTCTCTCATCCTGGTGAGAAAGAGGTGGCCTTTCTAAGGGAAGAAAATACAGTTAATACTTATGGCATGAACGCTTTGGAGTCAGAGATCCAGCATATTTTATTGATACTGATTATCAACCTAATGTTTGAAATACCTATTCATTATGTCTAACTACTTCAAAATCATTTAATACATAATAAAATACTGGAATAATCAGTTGGTTTAAAAGAATCTGCGAACTTAAAATATCTACATTAACTTGATTGCCAGTTTTTAGCCAGACTTAATTGTTTAAATTCATTTACCAAAATCTTATAGCCTCGGCGGTATGTAACCGTGCATCTAGAAAACGCTTCTTAAAGAAAAAGTAATGTAGGGATTTTGAAGATTTTTTTACTACAAACACCTTCGGAAGACATTTGTATTGCGCGTAACAAAGGAAATTCTCCTACATTATTCAAATTTCCAGTAAAGTATTGAGTTGTTTCTTTGCACTAGCTTCCTTATAGGTCATAATCCTATTAATATGACCTCTGACATTTGTATAATATATCGATCGTTCCGACGAGCGGAATAAAACCCCGACCAGCGACAAATCTTTTACTGCATATCTGACCCGCAAGCATTCAATCAGTACTCAGCGATTCGAACAGAGCAACTACGTACATTAGCGGTCTGCTACCGCACCATTACAAAACTACTCGCACGAGTATCTCCCTAAAACCAAATCTAAAATCATCCTTTTTTCCAGGTGATAAACATTATTTGTATAACACATAACACACACACTACACATAACAGTATATTTTTATTAGGCTTTTTCACGGGCCGACCTATCATTGAAGTGTGAATTGCAACCGGAATCTGCCGTGGAGAAGCGCATAAAACGCCAGTGGCCGGGCGCAGAGATTTCATTCGGGGTTGGCGTGCCACTATTGCGGACAGGATGATCTCCGTGGAAGGGCTGAGCGCGGTTATTGCGGTAGAGGCCACAGCGAGTGCCCGCGCAGGCAACGAGCAGACTGGCGGAGCGCAATCAGGGTGGAAAGAGAGAGGGAGGGGAGGACGACGGGCTGCACAGGCAAGTTGCGTAAATAGGAGCAAGCAGAACTCAGAAGAATGAAGTCGTAGGCTTCCGCGGCCAGAGTCATGTGCGTGAACTGGGCTGTCCGGGTGACGCCGCGTCGAGGGCTGTGTTGCCGACGTTTCGACCATCTTGTCGTGGTCTTCCTCCCTTCCTTATACCAGCCCTGAAGAAGACCACGACAAGATGGTCGAAACGTCGGCAACGCAGCCTTCAACGCGACGTCATCTGGACAGCTCAGATCACGCAGAACTGAGAAGAGGTGAACGTAAAATCAACGAAAGTACGCGAAGAGGGATGACCTGATTCATTTTTGTTTCATCGTTTGGGACTATAGAAAAAACGATACTATGACATGGGGTCACTCGTAAAGGACAAATTGAAATACATCATAACAGAGGAAAGCAATGCTCATTAGCACTCAGGAATACCAAGTTAAAAATAACGCAAATCCCAATAGAACATTCTCCACTCGATGCTTTTACATCGAGGTGCGCCCTTAAAGGCTCATTCCTCGCTTCTGCAACACCGAAATTATATAAGCTGATACCACAATTAGACAGGCTCTCGCTACATCTGCTAATCGTAAGTGCACCTAGACGTTCGTCACAAGCGATTCTCATGCTGTGACGAGACTATGTGAAGGATGGAGTTCCATGGCAACGATGGCAGTAACTGCAGCTATGACAAGTAAGAAGTAGGAAAGCCGCAGATAAACTACGTCACCTTGACTTCTCTCATCCCTCAGTCCTCCTCTTTATCCCTTTGAATTACTATATATCATCCTCCTTTTCTCTCAAATTTGGAAACATAATAAATAAAACAATAGTTAGATGAAGGTACTTGCATAAATAATTTTATTCGTTATTCCCTATCCCTTCAAAAATTAATTAAAACTTAGTCACCCAGACCTAGTGACGCTTCCCAAGCGATACACTGAAACCTTCCTGCTTCCGAAGAAATAGTCAGGAAGAGTAGAAAGTATTATGCTCTTTACCCGAGGTGTAAGCGTGAAGGCAATTAAGTGAGTAAAATAACTGATTATTTGCGCGGGCAATTTGACTCGATTTGTTTGCGCATTTCCAAGTTTCCTGTGAGGCTCCGGCCCCACGCAACTTACATAAATCGTTCTTCAGTCTTTGTCAATACAAATTTCAAACACACTTTACCTCAAAATATAGATATGGATTAACTAGCCTCGTTTCCCACACGTAACCAATCCTAAAGGATTGGTCTTTATCATATAGTACACGTGACCCTTTTATCAAAGTGCTTTAGCTGTTTGGCAAAAAAACAGCAACTCAAAGCGAGGATGAGAGATGACTGCGGCGAGCAAAAGCAGTCGAAGAGGAAGAATGGGAAAGGTCGGGAGAGTGAGAGGGGGGCCGGGCGGCGACCTGTTGACGAGGCCGTTTTTCATTAAGCAGCGCCGGCTGACACGCACTGGCGCGGGAGGAATGTTAAGCAGGCCCCGCCATTAAGAGCCCCGCGCCATCCCTGGCATCATCCCATCCTGGCACCCCGCCCCTTTCCCATCACTCCTCACTCCACCCGCTCCACGCCCCGCCCCGCCTCGTAGGTGCGCCTTATTGCGTGCGTCGCGCGCCGCCAGAACGGATGCCGGGCGGCGCGGGCAGAGGTCGTTAGGCGTTTATGGCGATCGCTATCTCGTACTGCATAAATTAAACCAATATTAGGAGTGGGAATTGGAGTCGCAATTAGATAGAGGTCAGCCACATTTTTCAGACTGATTAGCAGTTCGTGTTTTTTTCGTATCGAGTGGCTATAGTTTTAGAAAACAAATATTATACCAATTAAATTCCAAAATAAAATTTTAAAAAATAGACCGTAATGTGAATAAATATTGTACTCATTTCAAATATCGACATATTATATGTGCAGCCCTCGGTGGCTCGTTGGTTAGCGTAATCACTTTTCACGGCACAACCCGGGTTCGATTCCCGGCCGGGGCAAAAATTAATTGTGCGCTTTCCTTGCAATGTCGCAGTACCCGTTGGTACGTAGCGATGAGAAAGCTCACTTCTCAGGTTGAGAATACCAGAAATATAGCGTAGGGATGGCTATGTGCTAACAACACGTACTTCTTAACCCGTGGCCGCAAGGACGGGACCCTGCTGGTAGGCCTTAGCTCGCAAAGAGCTGTTGTGACAAAGTACGTAAATATATATTACATGCATTCGCTGTTACGCATGTCATGAATTTATTAGTAAACTAGTGATACAACCTATCACAATTTCTGAAATGTTGATTTTCATGCAACTGGAAACAACCTCCGCAACATCCAAGCTAAAAATAATTCATATTTTAATCACCAGAATCTATTTATTGACTGAAACAGTTATGAGGTATTCGATAAATTCACGGAAGCCACGATGAGAAACACAATCCACACCCTTTGGCGGGGTCTGGGTCTAAATCGTTCACCGGCGAAACTTCGCTACAGCAGACCCTCTCCGTTCCGGAGGCTCTCCACGGCCCTGAACTGAAGTTACAACTCCGCGCGCCGTGACCGAGGTGGGAAGCGGGATAAGGAAGAGAGACGCCGGTCGTAGGCGCGCCGCGTCCGCCGGGGACCTACACGACGACGGCGACGCCGACGCCGACGCCCACCTGGCCTGGGTGGCAGCGTCGCCGCCCAGCACTCTGTCCGGAGGTCCCAGGGCGGCCGAGGCCGAAGCTACTTCTCGCAGATCCCGCGTCCCGCCGTGAGACCTCAATTCGCGCAAGACATTGGTTGGATTTCAGCGCTCCAGGATCAGCGGTGGCTCGTGTGCCAATGTGTTGGTGGTTGGAGATCAGGTGGTTGGTGTGCAATTTTTAATGCGCAGTCATACGCCACACGTACCTAATTTTACTCATTATAGACGTTAAATATAAATATAAAAGTTATAACTTTTGCCTCATTTTAAATATAGATTATACAGCCCCTTCGGCCCTGGTCAATTAAATTTTTTATAAACTCAGAATTGTGAAACCTTGCGTGAGACCTGACTTCAATACCTATCTACTTATTCCAACAAGATTGGAGATGAAAATAATTGGGATGTCTATTCAATAAAATTATATGCAGTTCAATTGCTGCTTTTAGAAATGGATTTAATAAGTTCGTTGACGAAATACAATACAATAAAATGTATTATCATTAATGCCTTCTTTTGTTATGCAGCCGAAAATCAGCATAATCAAGTTGCTTTCTGTAATTGAATATGCTGCAAGATTACTAATCGCGAGTCTAGTTATGCTCTGATAATAACTTCGACGAGTTATGGGGTGCTCAGTATAATAGAAGCGTTTTGTATCACAGTATGTCATTACTGGAAAATCAATTACAATATAAAGCACTAATAAAAGATAACCGATTAGAAAGCAAGTGGCCCATTACAAATGTTGCATGGCAGCGACAAATATTCGGAATGATTGAAATCTACTAAAATAAATGGCAATTGGTCAGATATAAGAGATAGAAACGGATCATTAAAAATAAGACAGAGAGATGGGCAATTAGAAATAGGAGAGAATGCGTCTGGGAAAATGTGAGGATCAAAAAGGGTAGATAAATATGTTGTCAAAGATTCAAAAATGTAGTATACGAGTATAGAACGAGTGATAGAGAGCAATCGAGAAAGAGGGAGATGAATGAGAAGAGAGGAATAAAATGATAATTGTTGAGAAAAAACAGAAACGAGATACGGAGAGTGGAGCCACGAAGAAAATAGATGAAAAAATGATAGAGAAGACAAAAGATAAACGATGATGCATTAGGGGAAAAGTGAAGGAAAAACGAAAGAAAAAGAAAAAAAATGAGGAGAGAGATGAAAAGAGACAAGAGATGGGAGAGAGCGAGAGAGGGAGAGAGGGAAAGAGCGAGAGAGCGAGCGAAAGAGGTAGAGAGCGAAAGAGGTAGGGAGAGAGGTAGAGAGCGAGAGAGGGAGATAGTGAGAGAGGGAGAGAGCAACAAAACGAGTGGTTCCCGAAGAGCCTACATCCGCCTCGCGAAGGCTTCTCAAGCGCGTTGCGAAGGCCTTCGAGTCTCCGGGGGCGGCGAACGACTGAAGCACCGCCGCCTGACCCCGCCCTCTCCTTCTCGTCCCTCCACACCCTCTCTCGTCCTCCTCCTGCCCCCAGCGCGCGCCCTTACGCCCGTTCCGCTTCGCCCGGCGCCGCCACGTCTCGTGACGAGCCGGGGGACTTGCGCCGCTTGATTAACCATAAATAAGGCGCCGGGGGGAGGGAGAGAAAATCGGCAGGCGGCGGCGGCGACGATGGCAACGGCGGTGGTAGCAAAACCGTTCCCACACAGGAAGCCACTACCGGCAGCAATGGGAGCAAAAAGGAAACGAACAGGGGGAGAAAACGTGAAACTGAAAGAACACACAGAAAGAGAAGACGACAGGCAAGAGAGTGAGAGGAAGAGATAGCCAAGAGAGCTAGAAGAAGAGACAGCGCCAAGAGGAAAAAGAAGATACAAGAGGGAGGGAGGAAGAGCAAAAGTGACGAGAGAGAGAGAGACAGGCAGAGAAAGACAGAGAGACAGAGACAGAGAGAGAGGAAGAGAAAGACAAGAAAGAAAGCGAGAGAGAAAGATACAAGAAAGGGAGAAATATGGAGATAAAGAGAAAGGAGATGGAAAGGCATAGCTAAAGAGCAGAGAAAGGAAGGAAAAATATTTGTAGATATTTGCTTGTTTTAGGCCCGCAGCCAGGGAGTTCTTTTTCGTAGAGTCGGAGCCTGTTTTTTGCAGTTATGTATCGGACGTATCTACCAAATCTTCTCAAACTTCGTTTGCGAAACTGATGTTTTCTACTAAGAGAGTTTTCGTTCTGCTGTCGTTATCCGTACGTTATTCCTGTTGTTTTTACCCATTTATTTACATTGTTTTATTCTCTACACGTCCTACAGTAAGTAATGGAATCTTTTGCACGTTATTCACGCATTCGTTAATGCACATTCCGACAAACTTTTGATATTTTCATAAATGTATAGTAACTAAACTGGGCTTGAAAAATCGTTCCAGTCTCTAAGAAGGTGTCAGTGATGTGGGCAGTGGGAGCAAAATACATCAAAAGAAATTCTGCAGAAAGAGGATGCGCCAATAGCGTTTTCATAGGATTGCATTTTCCTCCTAGTTTTATATTTGTTTTGAGTAACAAGAGATTATTACTTCAGTTGTCTAACATATATAAATTCTATAATATCCGGGTTAATGACCTTTAAAAGAACAGAGCTATTGCTCCAGAAGGAAACATTAAAGGTTCAGGCAATTGTGTCTGAGAAGGCGGAGGAGCGTTTAACCCGACCCGAACCACTGACGATGGGAAAAATAGCAGCAACCCCAGCACAGCAGTAAAGGCAGCTCGTCGAAGGTAAAACCAGCAAGAACGTAGGTGTGTCCAGGGAGCTGTTTAAGCAGCGGAAGGGAAGCGGTAGCTGCTTCGGGGAGGGCCCTGCGGGATTGCGCGCTTTAAGCAAAGCGAGATGAGACTAATGGAGAAGAATGCTTTCCCCTGCGCCGTTCGTTTTATGTCGCAGACTGTAAGAAATCCTTCTTTATGGGGGCATTAAGTATAGGCGGAATTAAGTGACGCGTTAGATGAGAATGCGATTTTCGAAGAATATTCATGTTGTTGAAAGCGGAGAAACGGTTATGTAACATTTAATGAGTTTGCATTGGAGACAGAAAGGAGTTTGCAGTATAATAGCATTTTTCTTGTATTTATCGCTTTATTACTCCACTATTTATTAACGTCGTATGTATGAGAAATGTAAGTAATCAACTTGGTATGTATAAGTATGTTAATTAAGCATGATACTTGTATGTTAATGGTGAATACATCATGCTATGTCATGCACGCAGATTTCTTGTGCATCTAGAACTTGAGATTCGTATTATAAATTACATTTCTTCTTAAGACACTTAACAAATTACGCTGTACCTGCGTATATTGTTCCTCATGGAATTCTGATATACGCAGTTGGTATGAGTGTTCATTTTATATACTTCGAGGTGTGTTGCAAGTTATTACTTTCACAATTAGAACAAACTATATCCAATCCAAACTGTTAAAGCTTATCAGATGGCCAAAGATAGTGTTGAATTTCTTGACAACCATACGATGAAGAAAAAAATTAAATTTCAAATATAGGAGGGAGAACAATTCAAAAAATGGAAATGTGAAGATGATTTAAAAAATTGAGGTTTCCAGGAATTCGAGTTAGCCACTTCCAAAAAATCTCGTATGTTTATATCTAGGATCTTACGAGCGATTCTTTTATTACTAGTGTACACATAAAGAGCTTTGTTCAGGGTTTATCACCACAGCGTAAAATATGTAAAGGAAACATTCCCGGTTTCAAATACTGCGAGTCATGGAGGCTCGACGTACCAACATTATGTGGATAGATAAGGTAAAGGAAATTGGGCAACAGAGATATCGGGAAATTCGAGTTGCAGTGATTCAAATAATCGAGGCACCTGATCATAAATGTTTGTATGTGTTGAAACTCATTTGTATACAAGAGAATTCAACTACGATGCGTACACTACTTCACACCCACTACTTCATAATTCAATTTGCTACGAGATTACAAGGAGGTCAATGGTGTGCGCGAGCATCGTTTAGGCTCTATCGCCCGGGTGATCGAATTGTGCGGCGGAGGGGAACGCGCGCACGAAACGGAAAACTCGGGGCGGGGGCGGCGCCCGGAATCCAGGAGGCCTTGATTAAATTGTATTGAAAGCGCGCGCGCGGTTTAATTGCAGGAGGCCGTGTTTCATTTCCTCCGCGGCCGCCGCCGCCGCCACCGCCTGGGCGCCTAGCCCCCTCCCCCGCGCCGCCTCGACGCGCATCGCCCGCCCCGCCCCGCTCACGCCCACCACGTCCCACTCCGCTCTGCTCCAACCTCCGCCCCAGGCCTCGCCGGCGCACTGCTCCTTCCCACGGGCCCGGCCAGCCCCGCCCTACGCCCCGCTCCTTTCCATGATCTGATGTCCTGTATGGACAATTGCCTCCCCCCCAATTTCACTCACCCTGTCTCTTCCCACACGTTCCTCCCCCCTCTGCTTCCCATATCGCTTCCTCCACACACGACACCCTCTTCACACCGCTTCCTCCTCGAAACACTTCCTCACCACACCATTTTCACCTCTATGCCGTTTCCTCCTCCTCACCGTTTCTTCTCCAAACCGCATTCTCCCCAAACCTTCACACATCACACTCTCTCCTTACCGCTTCCTCCCGACACAGCTACCTCCCCGCACGTTTCCCCACAACTTTTCTTCGTGTCATCCCCATTCTTTTGCTCCTCACTTCCTTCCCAGTCCACTTGTCGCTCTTTATCTACTTCTCTTCCTACTCCATCTCCAATCCACTTTCTTCGCTTTATTCTCTTTCTTCACTCCACTCTCTTCTTCCTCTCCCGTTTCACATTCCTCCCACCCTCGACTCTCCCTGTACCGTTCCGTCCCTGCTCCTCTTCCTGATCGCTCTTGCTCCCACCATGGTCACAGCTTCACCCGCGCCTGCAATATCCCCGTTTCTCGCTCCGTCTCCATCCCCGACGCCCCTCTCAACGCCTGCTTGGGCTCGCTGCCGTCGTAAACGAGGCCCGAGGGATGGGAGAGCGTTTGGAATGGCAGAACACGAAGAAAAGGAATACGGAATACGCGGGAAGGGCAATGCAGAGGACAGGAACGTTGAAGCATTAGTAACTTGACTAATCACAAGGCGGGCACTGTGGTATGAAAGTGACCGGTAAGTTTGCAGAAATGAGATAATACGGAAAAGGTGCAGTGTGTTTGTTCCACGAATTTCTAAACCACTGCTTAAAACATCAACATTTAAAGGCGGCTTAAACAATCGGCATGAAATTAAGTTTTTATCCGTTAGCATCTCTGTCTATCAGGTGGCGTTTGACGAAAAGCCACGTAATAACTTTCGTATATTTCCTCGTTGCTACAGTCCGCGTCTTCCAGCTTCTGCCAACTCGTTTATCACAGCCGTCTGGCCACAATCTCAGCTTGCACCGCGTCGATGGAAGCGAGGTGGCCGAGACGGCGACGTCGCAAGTTGTTAGGGTCTTCGTGGACGTGAGCAGGCGGGGGGCAGTGACGTAGGGGAGACGGGCGAGGCATGAGTGGGCGGCGCTGGGCAGCTTGAAGATGGACTGACCGGAGGGTAAGCTGAAGGAAAAGTGAGCAGCGACGATGGTGGGGAAAATTTCGAGTATGAGGTGAGGAAGAGGACTGCAAACGAGAACAAGATGTAGTATAGAAGAGGATGGGAGAGACCATAGGGAAGACGGTGAGTGACATGGTACAAGAGAAATTGATAGTAAGGAAGGATATAGTGTAGGAGAGGGTAAGAGAGAAGGTGTGAGAGCGATTGGAGACGACGTGTCTACGAAAACGTTGGAGAGAATGTAGTAAGCGAGAGAGTTGGCAAAGAGGGTGCAGGTAAGAGAGTGAGGTAGAGCTACAGCAAACACGCTTGTGTAGGGCTGAAGAGAGACGCGGCGGGGGAGGGTAACGACGGGTGCCAATGAAGAAGAGATTGAAGGGAACGAAATGAGGATTAAAAACAGCCGGGTAGGGCGAGGCTCAGGTGAAACGGGACGCGGGCGTGAGAAACGGCGAGCGCGTGGGCGGGGGCAGGTGCGAGGAACGGGCGTGACAGGGGCAGAGCAGGTTGGGGAGTGCGTGAGCGGGCGTGTGTGTGCGTGGGCGGGCGTGTGTGGGCGCGCGTGGGCGTGTGGGCGCGCGTGGGCGTGTGGGCGCGCGTGGGCGTGTGGGCGCGCGTGGGCGTGTGTGCGCGTGTGTGGGCGTGGGCATGTGTGGATGGGTGGACGTTTGCGGGCCTGCGTGAGCGGGCGGGGTTGGAGTGGACAGGCGTGAGCGGGCCCGTGGGGCGCGGCGTGGGTGCGGGCGCCCGCGGCGATGGCGAGGTCGGTCGCGGGGGCGAGGACAGCCGTGAACGGGAGGTGCGGGGCGCAGGGGCGTGGGCGTGCGCAGGCCTGCGAGGGTGGGCGGGGGTGCGCGTGGGTAAGCGCGGGTGGGTCCGTGGGGTGCGGACGTGGGCATGGGTGCGGCCAACGGCAGCCAGTAAATTGGATTTCTCATTCACGCGCGTTTCTCCAGAGGCCGCGCTGCGCCGTGCCGTGCTGTGCCAGGCGCTGATCAAGAAGCTGCTGAGAGGCTGCAGGCAGGCGCCGGGCGGACGGGTGAAGGGCAACGAAGGCGTGACGAGGGACGCGAAGGGCTGCGATGAATGTCAAAGGACGTCGCGGAGGGCGTGGTAGGCATGAAGCGAGGAGAAATTGGTTTCGGAATAAAATGTCAGTTTATAAATAACTAGCGCTACATATTTGTTTCGCTGCATCAGGTGATTCAATAAAAATGCAATTAATATTTTTTTATAATTTTTTTGAATTCTCACTATTCTACGTAAAATGCTTGCAACTAATTTGTTTCTTAAAATTAATTGATCAATACATATTTCAATAATAATTACAACCAGTTGGATACAAGTTTGTTGGTTTGCTCCCACCGCAGAATTTTGCAGTAAATCCGGAGCACGTATACACATCCCTGATCCCTGAGGCGGCGACCATGGCTGGAATCCGGATATCTACTCTCAGAATCAAAGCAAAGCAGGCAGGACGCTCAACAGACCAAGAAGCTATGCTGTACGAGACGTCGAGGAGAATTCTAGGAGCGAAGGGCAGATTGCGAACAAACATTCATTACTCATTCAGAACTTTGGCAACGATTTGCCAATATGTGCTCGCTTTCATGCACATACTATTCCCTAGCACTTTCAAGAGGAAGAGATGTTGTTCAAAAGTTCTGATTGTGAACAACATGGGAAAATGACTTATGTTGAAAGAAATTTCAATTTTCAATTCATTTCTCATCCACAGATTAGAATATTCATATTTTCGTCTTTGCCGAGTATTATTTTATTCAACATTTAATGAATATGATTTGAACTTAATGTTCTACAATTATAAAAAGAATTTAGAGAGTACTGTGGAATCCAAATAGAAAATCAGGACATTTATTCATTCAATGACGAGAAAAATATAGAAAAAAAGCAAACCATGACCGTTGATACCAATAACTGTAACAAATGTTGTTGAACATAGATTGGACAACATTTTTGACGGTAATAATGAATGTTACGAGTAAAACGAACCCAATTACGTTTATTACATTATCATCGTTAGATGGGATTAAAAAACGATTATCTTAATGTGAAAAACAACTACCCAGTGATTCACATTAATTATTGTGAATTTTCATTCTGATATCCGTCAGTAAATTCGATAATGAATTAACGCACAGAACACTTAACAGAAGCCGTATGAATTATGGAAATCAATATTCACTATCGTGTTGGAGGATCAAAATCGGGGATAATAGCTTTTAAAAGAAGGATCAACTACCAATATAGCAATAACATAAACATTATTTTGATAGTGACACTTCAATAGTAAATATTGTTTAGTTGATTTGCTGCAGTTCCGTGATATTGCTGTAAGGTAGGGAAAAGTGATATTTCATTTTCAAAAGTTTTCAAATTCCATAAAGTTGAAACTCCGCCTGGGTCTGCTTGCAGGCACTGCCGGTCCCAAGCCCGGATAAAGGAGGAGGGTCTTTTCACTAGTATGGCAATGCTTCCACTTACTTTTGCCATACTTCTTTTAACTGTCCTATTTTGGTCACTCTAGACCCCTTGTATTTTTCGACCCCGATGCTATTAGGTTGCGAGGGCTAGGGAGTCTTTCCTTTCTGATCTTCTACTTTCTGTAAACTACTAATCTTTTTCTATCTTCTTATAGATCCTGTTCTTATGCTTCTTAATGGGGGGACAGACCTCAGAGCTGAAGTGAAAGCAATCTGTCTAGGGAGAAAACCTTATACAAATCCTGCGAGTTTGGGAGCAGTGAGGTGGCAGCCCCACTACCAAACTTTCCCTGCGCAGCGTTCGTAGCGCGGCCAGGGGAGATTTTTATTACTGGCTCACTCATTGATTGTAAACAAGGAAATCCTTTGGTAACGACATTGGCAAAGTTAAAGGACAAACGTTTTGGTATATCAGAACATGTCAATATAGGAACTTGGAATGTACGAGGCATAGCTAACAAAGAATACGAATTGCTAAGAGAAGTCAGGAGTGCTAAACTCGATTTGGTTATGTTATCTGAAATTAAAAAGAAGCAGAGGGGAACATGTGATTTGGGAAACTATACATTAATTTATAGCGGTGTACCTATCGAAAATAGAGCAGTAGCAGGAACAGCTATTCTAATAAATGAGAAATGGAGAAATAGGATAACTTCTTACAGTTGGATAAATGAAAGAATTGTAACATGCAGATTCAAAATAGCTAGAGGATATATGAGTATTATATCAGTGTATGCTCCTGAAGAGGGTAGAAAAGAAGAATCTGATAAATTTTATGAAAGCCTACAAAGTGTACTAGATTCCACAAATAAAAATGATTATATAGTCATAGGAGGAGATATGAATGCTAGGATAGGACAACAGCCCATTAAGGAAATAATTGGAACAAACGGAGAAGTAGTAATTAATCAAAATGGAAAAGTGTTACGTGATTTTGTGAATTTTAACTCATTACGAATAGAAAATACGTTCTTTAGACATAAAGATATCCATAAATTTACATGGGTGAACAGAGGGTACAGATCAATAATTGACTATTTAATTGCAAATGAAAAGATGGGAAAACTATTTCAGGACGTGAGAGTGATGAGAGGAATGGATATAAATTCAGATCATTTCCTAGTAAGAGGGAAAGTAATCCTTAAAACTAAATGGGCAAGAACAACACGCAAAAAGACCACAATAAAGGAAACAGTGTGGAAAACTAACCTATTAGAAGACCCTAGCATCAGAAATTTATTTCAATCACGCATAAGACTATATATGCTAAAGGAACCCATCAGCACGAATATTGAATTAGAATGGCAGAAGCTAACCCAACTGATAGAAAGTGTAGCTTTTGAAACCTTAGGGAAAAGGAATAAATATAAGCCAAAAAAGGGACTTAATGTGTGGAATGAAGAATTGAAACGTGCAGTTCAAAGAAAGAAGGAGTCATATCTACAGTGGCTCATGACGAAAACTCCTGAGACATTGGAAGAATATAAAATACAAAGAAGAGAAACAAAAAAAATAGTAAAAGCTGCACACAAGGAAAGCTGGGAAAGATACATTTCTAACATAGAAAGAGATGTACATTGTCGCCAATGTACTGCTTACAAAATTATGAAACACCTAAACAGAGAAGAAAAAGACGCAGCAAATTTAGATCTTCTAGATAGAGAAGAATGGATTAAGTTCTGTAAACATCTGTGGACAAAAGAAGAGGGAGAAGATGTAAATGATGAAGAGGAGGAAAATAACAGATGTATATCAGAAATTGATAAAATAGAATTCAATGAACTTCAAGAAGCCTTGCAAAGTTGTAAAAACAGAAAAGCTCCTGGCTCAGACAATTTAAATATAGAACTATTTAAATATCTACCAGAAGAAGCCAAAAATAGGCTTCAAGATTTTCTAAATCAATGCTGGCAACAAAAAAGAATACCAATGGAATGGAAGAAAGCAGTAGTAATACCCATTTTTAAAGGAGGACCAAGAACTGACTGCGAAAATTATAGAGGTATAAGTCTTCTGAATACGGCATATAAAATATATGGGAAGATAATAGCAAATAGATTGAGAAACATTGTAGACAGTATATTACTTGAAGAACAAACAGGTTTCCGGAAAGGAAGATCCTGCTCGGATAATATCTTTATTTTAAAACAAATAATAGAAAAAAGAAGAGAATACAATCTAAAGACCTACATAGTCTTTATTGATTACAGTAAAGCATTCGATAGTGTACACAGAGAAAAACTATGGAAAATTATGGAAAAAAGAGGAATACCATTGCACTTGATCGAAGTTATAAGAAATATATACCTAGGAACACAGATAAACATAAAACTAAAATCTGGAATTATAGCCCAAGGAAATATTAATAAAGGGGTTAGACAAGGGTGTTGTATTTCACCTATACTTTTTAATCTATATCTAGACAATGCTGTGAGAGAATGGAAACAACAGATCATGAAACTTGATATAGAAGACAATTTTAAAGGAACAAATTTTATTAAAACTTTTATGTTTGCTGACGACCAGATTTTAGTTGCAGATAAAGAAGATAATCTGCAAAGGGCACTATATGAACTATATAAAATAACAAAGCAATATAATCTAAGTATATCTACAAATAAAACCAAATCCATGGCATTCCAAGGCTCACAACCTTTAAGATGTAAATTCATATTAGAAAACAAAATTATTGAACAGGTTAATACCTTTAGATTTCTAGGATGTGACGTATCATATCTCGGCGAAGTTGATATTGTAAGGAAGATAGAAAGATTCAATATGATGTGTGGCACCATCAAAAGAGCGCTCAAAGGAAAGGTCCGTAAAGACACAATGCTAAAGTTTTATAAAGTTATGGCAGTGCCTTGCGGACTTTACGGAAGCGAAAACTGGACTATGAACTCCAGAACACACAGTAGACTTCAAGCAGCCGAGATGAGATTTTTAAGATCAGTCCTGGGAGTAACAAGAATGGACAGATTAAAAAACGAGACCATCCGGAAAAATATAGGAATTTACAACTTAAACGAAAAAATTAAGGAATACAGAGAACAATGGAAAAAACACCTCGAAAGAATGGAAGACGACCGTATTCCAAAGCAAGTGCTTCAGTACATCCCTAAAGGAAGAAGAAGCGTTGGTAGACCCAGGAGAAGATGGTTAGATCAAGGAGGCGCAACGGACCAACCGGTCTAATGCTTGAGGGAGAAGAAGAAGAAGAAGATAAAGTTGATGAAGGCGACAAAAAAAGCTTAAATTCGAATACCAAAGTCCCAGGTTTACTAAATAGAGAGTAACGATTTTCGTTGTTTTCCATTTACCGAATCTAAAAAAATACACGAAAAAAGAGGAACTGTAGGAATTGAACCTTTCAATGCGCACAGTGGAAAAAAGGTACTCTATTCCGAACAAGAAATGCGATATCATATTCTCGCATAGATTTCCAAATCGATCTCCCGCGATAAAACGAATTGAAGAGCCAGTGCATTGTTGTCACGTCGAGAGCTCGACGTCTCTTTCGCACAGTAATTGGATGGAAATTTGATGGTGCAAGGCTAGCCAGTCAGCTGGGCGGAATTGTACTTTGATGAAATTCGCGGGTGGACCGGTCGGCCGGGAAATTCGGCAGCGTCGACCCGTGCGACGAAACCCTTGCTTTGGGCTAACGCCGGCCCGCGCAAGTCCGCGGCTTCGGGGCGGAGTGGGGGATGGGAGAAGGCGAGGGCGACGGCAGGAGTGAAGAGAAGTTCGACGGAAGGACGAAGGCGCGGGCAAACAGAAGCGCGACTGTGAGGGGTGGTAAGAGGGAGGTTGGGGGTGGGAGAGCAGGAGGTAGCTGAGCGAAGTTTAGGACGAAGAATAGAGCGTAGACAAGGGGAAGGCAAGGGTAAGGGCGTGGGCGAGGGCGAGGGCGAGGGCGAGGGCGAGGACCAGGGCAAGGAAAATGTGGCAGTGAAGACAAAGGCATGATTGAAGGTTTAAGTAGTGTCGTGGGTTTGGGCAAATGCGTTCATGAAGTTATAGACGAAGACGTGACGAAGGCGAGAGCGTGAACGAATGCGAAAGGTTGAAGCAAAGCGTTGGCGAAGATGTGGGATGGCCAAAAGCGTGGGCGAGCGAAAAAGGCATTGGTGACGGAATGGGCTTGGACGAGGGCGTTGTGGGAAGGCATAAATGTGGAGGAAGGCGAAGGCGTGCGCGACAACAAAGGCGCTGGTCCTGTTCTGGACGAAGGGGCTGGCGAAGACATTGGCCGAGGACCAAAGCGTTGGCGAAGGAGTGAGTGGAGACGCATGCTTAGGCGTGCCCGGAGACGTTGACAAAGGCATGGAGTTGGGTGATGTGGTCGAGGGTGACGTGGACGTAGGTACTGGTGTTGGCATGTGCGGAGGCGAGGGCTGGGGCCAGGACGACGGGCAACGGCCGATGGGCAGGGGTTGCGGGCGGGGGTGGCAGAAGCTATTGAGTGAGAAACGCAGGGCTGCTGGGCCAAGTGAGTGTGAACGGCCCCAGGCGGCGCACAGAGCGGACCGGCGCGGGTGGTGCGGCGTTGCCAATATCTAAACAACCTCAGACGGTGCCCCCCACCGCTGCAGTAACTTCGCGGACCCAATCAGCTCGCTGAGGCAAGGCCGAGATTTTACTCCAATAATTTGCTCGGAAACATTTGCAGGTAATAATAATAGTAATAATAATAATAGTAATAGTAATAATAATAATAATAATAATAAAAACAATAGCACACTAATGTGCATTGCACAGAGATTATTTTCTAACGTTGGCATTCGTATCTCGAAAACTAGTGTATACACGGTCTTCATCAATAAATCAATGTAACGTATCCATTAATTTCTGTACTCCAGGCCTCTCCCTTTGAGGAAATGTCACATAAAGGAGGAGTAAAGGTTCAAATATTGAACGGTAACGTACGTGTAAACTATAGGTAGAACAAAGAGAAACAGGCACTTTTTTGTAAATAGAACGGATATTACACGTTGGGTCAAAGCCACAAGACATAAAATCTAAAGTGGTCTATAAGCCGTAGATAAAACTGATTTTAGTGGTGAACTAACGCAAATGAACATTAGATCGTCAAGCAATATAATAACAGAACTGGTTGTAGTGGTTGATACTAACGAATTTATTATCAACTAACTTTTCTACGTATTTTAAACATAAAAGGTCGCAAAATAAAACTTCTTAAAATATGTCGATCAGCAGATAACATTCACTTATCTTGTCTGTTTGGTATTACACTTCTTTCTTCTTGGATACGATAATTCATATAAAGGGATACTAATGTCAAATTGTCATTATAGTAATTCACGCTTCCAGAAAGAAAAAGCGAAGTTTGGGGTAGCTTGTTGTGAGCATACTGAATAAACAATCACATAGCATTGTGCTCTAAATGACCATCCAACTTTTATTTCAAGGGTTAAGATATCGAGCATTAAGAGGAGTGTCTATACAAGTGTCAATAAAATCTAATGAGAACGTCATTGAACACTTTATTGTGTTCAAGAGCTCGTAGCACTTTCAATCTAGACAAATATTGTATATATATATATATATATATATATATATATATATATATATATATATATATATATATATATATATATATATATATATATATATATATATATATATATAGAGAGAGAGAGAGAGAGAGAGAGAGAGAGAGAGAGAGAGAGAGAGAGAGAGAGAGAGAGAGAGAGAGAGAGAGAGAGAGAGAGAGAGAGAGAGAGAGAGAGAGAGAGAGAGAGAGAGAGAGAGAGAGAAGTACCGACCCAACAAAGAAAAAACAAAAAATTTGGAAAAAAATGTTTATTTTTCAACATAGTCTTCTTTGAGCTCTGTACATTTTTCCCAGCGATGTTCAATAAGTTCGATAGCCTTTTTATAAGAACTGTCTTGCTCCTCAAAATAGCCATTAACTACCGACATCACTTCTTCATTGTTGGAAAATCTTTGACCACTGAGCCATTGTTTCAAGTGTGGGAACAGAAAATAATCAGAGGGGGCAAATCTGGCGAATAGGGTGCATGAGGTAGCAATTCAAATTTTAATTTATTAATTTTGGCCATTGCAATAACGGATTTGTGAGCTGGTGCATTGTTCTGATGAAACAACACTTTCTTCTTAGCCAAGTGTGGCCGTTTTTGCTTGATTTCTGCGCACAAACGTTGCAATAAGTTTGCATAATACTCGCCGTTGATAGTTTTTCCTTTTTCAAGATAGTCAATGAAAATTATCCCCCGCGCATCCCAAAAAACCGACGCCATGACCTTGCCTGCAGATGGAACGGTCTTCGCCTTCTTTGGTGCGCGTTCTCCCTTTTCAGACCATTGTTTTGACTGTTGTTTTCTCTCTGGGGTGAAGTGGTGGATCCATGTTTCATCCATGGTTATGAAACGGCGTAACGGCGTAAACATTCTGCTTTGTTGCGGTGAAACTTCGCTAAACACTCAATTGAAACATTTTCACGACACTGTTATTGCTCGAGTGTGAACAAACGCGGCACCCATCTTGCACACAGCTGTCTCATGTCTAAATTTTCAGATAATATGCGATGTACCGCACTTTTCGAAATGCCTACTATGTCTGCTAGCTCGCGCACTTTCAGTCGACGATCACCCAGCACCCAGCTATGTGGATTTACTTAACCATTTCTGGAGTTGTCACCTCATTTCGTCGACCACTGCGATGCTCGTCTTGGCAGCTCGTACGGCCTCGTTTAAACTCTGCTACCCAATATTTTACTGTAGTAAACGAAGGCGCAGACTCACCCAGAGTAGAATCTAGTTCAATTTTTATACTGGTTGGGCTGAGGCCTTTCAAATGAAAGTATTGGATCACATAACGATGACCCATTTTCTCCATTTTTACAAATTCACTCACAACGTTCACTATTGATTGTTGCCACACAAATACTAAACAACGTAGCGTCTTCAAACTTGAAACTTATACTTCATAGATTGTCTACTTTCTAATACGGTTATATGTTTCGAAACAATACCGCAATCTCTAGGTCAGGCCGCGTACTTCTGGGACCACCTCCGTATATTATATGATGAATAATATGATGATCAAATTACACCTCATGCAATGTATTCGATTAGAAACCTTTTAGAAATTAATTCCTTGCCTTTAAGTAGTCCATTATTTTCAAATCAGAAATCACGCAGCTTATTTGATCTAAAATAAATTAGATTACTTTTACTGATTCGAATATCAGGATAGAAATACGAAAAAATCAAAACTAATGTAAAAAATGAAACTTTACCAATAGAATGTAACTAATAGAATGTTGTAAAAATTAAGCACAGACAAGGATTTTAGAGACAACGTAACATTTCAATTGCAAGAAACTTCGTCATAAATCTTTGAAGAACGCATCTTTAAAGATCCACATTTCGCATATACGTATGATACGCATCCTTCTAGTTCTTTTCTAAAGGACAATAAAAAGAAAAATAATAGCCGAGCCGGTGGCCGAGATCACTAAGGCAGTAGTGCCGTGGCGATCTCGGACCGAAGGGACGCGGGTTTGAGTCCCGCCTCGGGCATGGTTGTATTGTGTTCGTCCTTTCACCCCCTATCATCATCATATCGTGACATCCTCACAGTTATCATACCGTTTCAAGCAATAGTGGTCGCTAATGACCTAGAAGTTAATGCGACCTTAAATAACAAAAAACCCAATCCAAATTTTTGTACACCTATTAATAAAATCCGGAATTTGAAAAATAAAAGAAAACACATTCAACTCAGCGAGAATAATTTTTACATTGCAAAAACGTCCTAGTGTATAACAACGTGTCACCCGTCTCAAAGCTTCCCCGGAGAGGGGGTGAGCAGCCAACGTTGGAGGCCCTCAGGCGGGGCTTGCGATAGGCAACCGCGGCGAGGGTTAGCCGAGCGTGCTTCGGAGCGTGCGAGGGACGGGGGTGGGGAGGCCTTCGACGCGGGGGCGGATTCAGCGGCGCCGACAGCGGCGTCTCGTGTTTCCATCCCGGCGCTTCCACCCCTCCGCCCCTCCCGTCCCCGGGCACCAACGCACCGTACTGCACCCGTTCCAGTGTCATTCATGTCTCTGTCCCCGCCTCCGCGTCCCCACCTCCTCCCCCTCTCAGGCACCGCTTCGTCCCAGCCTCCACTTCTCCAGCACCAACCCCACCTGCCTGCACCCGCCTCCTCTCAGCTCCAGTGTCATTTATGTCCCTGCCTCTACCTCCACGTCCGCCTCATACTCGTCTCAGACCCCGCTCCCGGCCCCGCCCGCGCATCCGCCCGCCTCCTCCCCCAGTCTTTGTCTCCGTCTTAGTCCTCACGTTGTTCCCACCAAAGCTCCCCCTCCGACACCACCCCACCTACCTGCACCCTCCTCTCTCCGCTCCCATCGCGTCTCCCTCGTCTCCGACCCCGCCGCCGCTTCCTGCCCCGCTCCCGCGCTACCACCCGCGCCCCTACAACGTCTCTTTTCCCCCACACTCCTCCTCCGTTCGCACTTGCAGCGCCGCCTCGTCCGTCGCCGCCTCCTTCACCGCTCCCGCCCCCGCCGGGGTGCGCGGGCGAGTCGGCGAGATGGCGAGGCGCGGACTGACGCTGCAACGCGAGCCCCTGTGCCGCCGCCGCCTCCCAACGCACCGCTTACAGCCGTTCGCGACGCCAGACGGGGCCACGCGCGCACGAGAGAAAGGCACCGAAGAGGCGTGGCGCACACGTTCTTTAAAAAAAAGGCACTCAACCATGAAATTTCCTTAAAGAGTTTACTTAAGTATTATTTATTGACGTAATTCTTTTTACTTTCTCGCTACAGAGTAGAAGGAAAGAAAGTTAAGTAAAGCTGCGCGAAAAAACGGCGAATTTTCTACGGAAAAAAATTATTGTTGGAACTGGTAACGAAAAAGTGG
Organism: Gryllus longicercus; assembly: GCA_038098605.1. Classification (NCBI taxonomy): domain Eukaryota; kingdom Metazoa; phylum Arthropoda; class Insecta; order Orthoptera; family Gryllidae; genus Gryllus; species Gryllus longicercus. Next base: position 5,970,345 of record JAZDUA010000003.1, on the reverse strand, counting down.
ATAAATCCAGTTACTGAATTAAGAAAAACAAATCCTCTAACACGTTGTGTAGCCAGAATTCATGTTTTGTGTGTTCTTGATACCAAAAAAATCGAATATCGGCAAAATGTCTGCCTGTCTGTCCGTCCGTCCGTCTGTCCGAAATTTTAATTTTGGGAGGTATTTTACATGAAGCCCGTTTTTCATTATTTTTCTTGTTGGATAGTGTGAAGAAAGTTTAAGAGACTGGTGCAGGTTTCAAGTGTGTTGAAAACCCTAATTTTTAAAACATTGCAAAAGTTCACATTTTTTTCGGAGTTTTCTTACAACTAAAGTATTTAAGATAAAGCTATTTTCCCTTAATGAAATCTGTTCCTGAAAGATTGATATTGAAATAAGATCATGTACAATGTTTCAAATATTTCAATACTTTTCGCGTAATTTTGCGTCAAAATGTGGGCGAGAAAGTACGTGCTGCTTAAGCACCACTAGTTCAGTTATGGAATGAGCAGACGTTACCCGAGGAAGACTCCAGTCAGCACACGAAATTTGACATATTCACGCCATGTTGTGAGTGGTCCACACGAACTCACTGGACGGTCAGACAGACGTTTTGCCATCGTTCAATTTTTCGGTATCAAGGACTCCCAAAACGTGGATTCTGACTATCCCCACGTATTAGAGATTTGTTTTCTAAATTTAGCAATTGGATTTATCCACATTTTCGTTACCAGGGCCTTGCAATTAGAGTTTTCTACCAAAAACTCGCCGTTTTTTGTGCAGCATTACATACCTTTCTCTTTCTCTCTACTCGGTAGTGAAAAAGTCATAAGCTAGCTCTTGGGGTCGTGTTTTGGATTATATATTTTCTATGAATTAATATACACGAAAGAGAGCAGTTTCCAGTGACATGATCTGTAGAAACACAGGACCTCACAGAAGGATAGTTATGCTTTCGTTTGTCGTTTTTGTAATATTATGTTCATTGAATGTAAGAACATTGCCATATTCTTAATATTTATTGATTGTTTTGATATTGAGTATTACGATTATCAACGAACCATTAAATTTTAATCTCATAAATATGGTAATGGAAATCAAATTAAAAACCACTGTTTTCATAACAAGTAATGCAGCACGCATGTAGACATTTAGTGAGAAATCAAAATTAAGAGGAATATTCATCTACTCGATGAAGTGAAACCAACGGCCCAATGGATATTGGAAGCACGTTCCTCTCAATGCTCTGAAGTTTCGGTTGATGATGCGGGAAAGGCGCATCAACTATGTCCGATAGCTAGCCGCCAAATTCCACTCACGGTTGTTTACGAGGCGGCCAAATGAAAAATTCCGCTTAAGCTCGGCTTCGCTGTACTGGGAGAGGAATGCGTATGGCATGTTGCAGAGTATGGGAAGACTCGTGTGCTGGGGAGAAATACTCGTGATATGATGCGACTGCATAGTCAGGCAAAGGGTGAGAACAAGGTGGAGGATGGGATGAATATGACTGCAGCGTAGATCCAACTAGAGAGCGGCAGCTTTGAACGCAGTTGATTTGAAGAATGATTGGAAGATGAGAAAAATGATGACTTGGTGGAAGTAAGGCGTAATAACATGGGAGACAGCGACACTGAAATGTAATTTACTTGAAAACATATATAAAAAGGCAATTATTAAACCCGAGAAGCCTTCCTAGAAGGCCCAGAAGGGCAGCTACAACAACGAATGCAGAGCTGAATGTTGCGGTTCGAGATCTCTGTAAATTATCGGCGTTTACACCACGTAATTCTTTGACCTTTCATTACACCACGTATCACGTCTGGATCATCATTTCATCTTTCATCATCAATTACCCCTCACTACTACCTCCATCATCATCATCATCATCATCATCATCCCTTAAGCTGACGAAGTGGCCAATTAGAGATGAAAACATTTGGTTAGGAATATGGTGAGCATGACGAAGTAAACCTTTCTCACCTATTCCCGGGAACAGAGGATAACACTCATCATCACTACAATCACCATTTCTCAGAGAGGAAATTCGTCGGACAGCCGTGCGGTCCAAGGGGAAAAGGAGGCGCTAGAAAGCATTTAACATTAGAGATAGATATTAATTTGACTGATTTTGGCAAAGCGTTTGTAACTTGTGAAGTAATTGTTTGTCATAAAATGCCATATAAAATACCCATCTACCGCTTTAGTTACGAGAAATTCAAATTGGAGAAAAGCGGAGGAGAAGGGAGATACATAATGTAAAAAATGTCGCGAAGAAACCCAACGAAAAACTTGTTCTAATAAGGGTGAGAGAGATAAGACAAAGGAAAAATAAGATAGAAAGAAAAAAAGAAGTAAGCATGGTAGTAGAAGAAAGAAAGGATAGAAGGAATTAGAGGACAAGAAAGAGAAAGAGCGCCAAAGAGAGAGGGAAAGGGAAGGCAAAAGGAGAGCAAGAGAACGAAGAAAATAGGTAGGTGAAGGAAGAGAGACAATGGTGATTCAAGAAGAGAGACATGAGGACGAAAGACAAGATGAAGAGGGGGATATGAAGAAGGGGAGGAGAGAAGAGCAAAACAGGAAGAAAGACAGAACAGGAAGAGAGAAAAGTGAAACAAGATGAGACGGAAGAGAGAACAAGAAGAGACAGAAGAGAGAAGGGAACGAGACGGGGGAGACGAGTGAAAGAAAAAAGCGTGAGTGTGAACATTAAGAAGAAAAAAGGATATTCTAATCAGAGTTTATTTGCAATCAAACCCATATTTATAAAAGAATACTGTTGCCAGTGAAAATGAGGGGAATGGCTCCCACGCTCTGCGCCCTAGAGGAAGGCGGTGGCTGCGGAGGCGCCACCAGTGAGCTGAGCGTGATGGCGGAGGGTCAGAGATGGGTGTGAGTTGGGGAGAGGGGAAGGGAGGCGGTGGGCGCTCCCTGCGCGCTCGTGCGGCGCTGACAGGCAATCTGGGCGTAATCCCTCGGCCCCTGTCCTGCCGCTCCTACCCGCTCCCGCCGCCGCCTCTTCTCCCCTCCCCTCCCCCACCGTCGCTTTCACCACCGGCCCGCTTGCTCGCCGCTGCGCGCAGCGCGCCGCCGCCGCCGGCCGGAAAGTGCCCGCCGCAGAGTAGTTACAACTTCCCTTCCGAGCGCCTCCCTCCCCATCCCCAACCCCTCCACCTAACCCCTACCGCGCGGGCGCGTGCAAAAATAAATGACTGCTGCTGCTACTATATTTACAAAGCTCCCAGCGTGGGACGGACACTTCGTAGATAAAGGAACAACATGCCCAGGCGGAGACGGTCGGCAGGAGATCCTCACGTAGGTACATAACGGACGGAGATTGCACAGGCGGTAGACTAGCTACGAAACCGAATGAAAAGGCAAAATAGAATAGGGATCTCAGATGACAATGAGTGAGACAACAAAATTTGAAAAGAAAAAATAATATTAACAGCCCCTGAAATATAGTCTAAAGATGGCAGCATTTCATGGACTGAATTGTAGATATTATTGTTTGTTAATAAACAAAGAGTAATGGAAGAAAAAATAAATCCAATATCTATGAAACTCTCTTGGCAATCAAAACCGAAATTTATGAAATATTTAATTCAATTATAGGTTGCAAGTAAATTTTATATTATCTTATCATTGCTGGTCATGATAGTATCTGAATTACCGTAAAAATTATTATACTTAAAGTCTCTGTTCAATTCTTATTTATAATATGTACGAGTATATCTGATGTAATACATTTTGAAGCCACCAATCGAAACAGAAAAATGGTGTTCTCAACATTCAATGATTGCCCATGGCTATATTTTCATTGAATAACTAATGCAATATTCAAAATCAATCAATATGAGCTTTATCATTTGAAGCTGATATAAATAGTATCAAATTATTTTATTTCACACAAGTCTGAGCGTAGGCTTAGCAGTTCGTGCCGTAAAATAGTTCATTAACACAAGGCGTAATGTAGCCTTCGCCCGAAAGGTAAAAGAACATGGAGAATATAACTTGAAAGTAATTCCATCTATTGATACAATAGGAAAATGTGATGATACCGCACTTCCGTGAATACGCCGATCCATTTTCCTGAAATATACACGCATATACACACATCCTGAAATGTGGCATAAAAAAAGGGCTCACAAACTACCAGCATTTCATAACAGAATACTCTAAAAAACTTCATTAACGAAGAACAAACAAAAAATAATTTGAAAAAAAAAATTCCGCTCGAAACAAAACAAAGCAAAACAAAAAAAAATGACGTTCCGCGTACGAGGAAGTCCACTCGGCCCCCTGCGAAACCTGCAGCCTACATTCCACGCGTCACCGTCCTCATCCACTGCGCGCATTTCACGGATTTATTTTAAACCTCCGCTGGTTGGGGAAAGGGAGAGGGTGTGAAGAGGGGGAGGGGGAGGGAGAGGGAGAGGGGGGAGGGGGAGGGGATGGTGGCGGCTACGCAAAAAGAGCCGTTCCACGTACGCACCATCTGCCCGCGGCGGCGCGCCGGACACCGGCGTGTAGCTCGCACGCGCGTACAGTGAAGCACGCGCCGTATGAACGTGGCTTTCTTTTGACGGTTCGTTCATGGACTTTTTCTACTCCCATTGTATCATTTGATGGCTTCAACCCGTGATTCTCATTACGATGCAGATTTCACTATCTTACAGATTCTTGACCAATCGACAGAGACATTTACAAAAAAAGTATTGACATTTATTTAATAATTCTTGTAAATCTTTTGTATGAATGTGTACATTAAATTTGCAATAAATAATATATTATGCATATAATTTTTAATGGCTTTCATTATTAGTAATTTTGTACGTGGAATATTATTTAAAATAAATTGGATCGTAATTTAACTTATATCCTATTTGACTAGCGCAGTGGTAAACAAAAGCCACCTGGAAGAGAATAGGGTTAGGGAGTTGTCCGCTAGTTGGCCATGGCTGAACCCAGATTAACAGAATTCTCTAAAATACTCGTTCGTTCCTCTCTCGTATCGTTATGTCACACTCATATTTTACCAGTCATTACATAATTGTTTCATAATTACCATTATAATTAATATATTTACTGCTTTTGAGAATGATTACATGAACGACTCATATTTTATATATTATATAAAATTTATTTTCATAACTAAGTTACAGCAGATCTTTTTTTTTCACAAAAGACTATCTTCTTAAAAATAATGCTTCAAAGTGTCGCAAATCTATCAGTAAGTATATTTCAGTAGCATTGATATTGCGTGTATTAACAATAATGGCCGTGATCCCTCGCCTCTTGGGATAAACATAAGAGGAATAGTTTTGATAGATGGACAATGTTCATAATAATGATACTATTTGCGTGACCAAGGAGAAATGAATGAGAGGTTGGAGAAAACCTCGAACCTGTTTTGTCCATCAAACATTCTAATTGACCAAAGAGCATAATTTAAAAACTCTCTACCTTGTCTCTTGTTTGCTTCACTTCAATGTGTTTGATAGAACACGAGTGAAAGTTGGTAAACCTTTGAAGTTGAAGTTATTTTAATAGTTGTTAATGCTAATTTGATAATATTAAGATTCGTTACCAACTACTTGTATTGTTAAAATCCACTTGTACTGTAACATTCCTTACTAACTGTATACTAATTTATTTGAATTCTGAAATAATCCACGCAAATACCGCACATGGTACATTACACGTAAATATCAATACAATTACAGATAAACTCGCAAGCACACATGCTAAAACATATAAAAGAAAACATGACAACATATAAAGTGACGGGCCATCTTGTGAAGATTTAAAACAATGGTCTGATCTGCTGAAGGTTCAGAGGGTTTCGTAAATCACAACAAATCTTTTTCTCCTCCTTCGAAAGGAAAGCTGATCCGCCCAAGACCTGCATTCCATGCATTTAAAATAACATTGCAGCGATATCACTAGTTTAATGTTCGTGGTCGCTTGTTTTATCGCTGCAGGTGGCCGTTATCATCGCCCACTGGAAGGAGCGATCCGGGGCGGACTTATACGTCGGCTTGCGGGGTCATCATTCATCCCAAGACGGGACAAGCTCGAAACTGCCATCTAGTCTCCTGACATGCACGGTCGTGTAGCGCATGTGTGTGTGAAAGTAATGGGTGAGAATAGGACAAGGGAGAAGAATGAAATATCACAGGCGGTCCGTGGCTCGTATTTAGGATACTGCTCCGGAATTTGCCTGGTGTTGTAGCTATGTAGCTAATGCCGGAAATCCTGCCACCGTCGGGACTGTAACCCTATGAACTTCCGGTCAGTAGCCCTGCAGTGAAACCTATTGATGCTCTGAGACCCCTCAGCCGCTACCACTAAACGACCGACACGATTGATGCTGATGAACTCCGAAATGTTAATTGCTAATTTTCTCAAATTGTTAATAGTGATCCACGAATTATTATAACACTTCTGTTCTACTAGCCCTTTTTTCCTAGGACTTTTCTAGTCGGCAGGCGGTGAACCGTCATGTCCCGATGGGATGCATATTCGACCATACACTTGACACCAACACATTTGTGGGATTCTTTGATCTCGGATCAACAGAACGCGAGGTCCTCCGCGACAACATATATAGAACGATTTTCTTAAGAATGGGATAAAGTGACAGTTCGCGAAACAAGTGAACATCACGAGTACTTCAGAGAAGTAAACACGTGCACCGTCACGAGTACGCATCTCACATTCAAGACTCAGTTTTAAAACAAACATAATACTTATCACAGAGAAACTAAATTCAATGTAATTTTTATAAAAAGAAAGAATTTTTACAGAAGAGCACAAAGCTCTGCACTTCCTAATTTCAATTATTTCTCGTGGTGCACTATATTTTCGTCGGACGAGCACATCACAGCCAGGGAACTATTTACAAGTTAGCCAACCGCAAACAAACGAATAGAGGAAGGAGAGTCTAATAAGTTCAAGGACACAACGACCACAGAATCGTCAGTTATGTTGCCAGCACTAGCTGTCAAATCATCCCATTCTAAAGAAAATCGGACAATACATGAGGGACAAGGGACAATCCGTGCTCTAGGAGAACTCGAACCCGTATCCTTCCGTTCGCAGCGCGGAATCGGTACACGCTCTTAGCCCCCTCGGCCATCCAGGTCGGCACACTTGTGTTCTACTAGCTCTTATTACCAACCTAACCTCCGTTTGACGTCAGAGATTCAGAGTGGATGATGATTATTTCCTTGGCTGGCACCCGTGTTCGTAGGCTCCGTCCCACTGTGCTGCAGCCCTTGAGGTGGCGGTGCGTCCGCGGCGGCGGGTGGGGGAGGGTGGCCGTCCGCACGTGTCCGGTGCACGTGCGCGCGTTTCGCGCTCGGGAGGCGTCGCGGCGCCCGCGAGCGTGATGACGCCGGGGGCGGGGGCGGGGGCGGGGGACGTGGAGCGACGGGCTGCAGGACAGGTGTCCGCCCGTGCGATGGGGCCGTGTGCTGGGGCTACCGCTGGGACTGGGGTGGCGGGCGCCGAGCTGTGCATGCGTTGCACTTGGCGTGGACACTCGTGACCTTCCTATTTTTATAACGTTTTTTTCTCTCTCTCTCGTGTTTTGTCTGGCTGTTCATGGAAGGCGTTCATACGAATGGGGATTGAAATTCAGTTTAGGAATTTTAGAGTCACTTGAATTTATTGTTTCATGAACCTTGGAACGTTTCCAGACTGAATTGACGCGAATTTATTTTTATTATAAAGTTGGCTACTTTTCTGGGAAACCCCAATTTTATAGAATTGGATACAAAATAATTATTTTCTAAGGTACATAGGGTATGTTAAGGGTAAGGTTCCGTTCTATGATTTGTTTGTCAGGAAATAATGAAAATGACGTCCTTCCTTCTGGCTAATGAGGAAAAACGGCTAATAGTGATTTTCCCATGACATTTGCTGCGTAATACTAGGGTCCCATTTCTACCCATAAATTACGCTATGTAACAAAGCTGCCGAAGGTAGATTCGATCGGATCGTAGTGATACTTTGCACACACACACACACACACACACAGTGCATTGATCTCTATAAAGAATTTACTTTGATTCGTTTCTTTCTGCTGTACTGAAGTGCACCACGTAAACACCTGTACAATCATTACGTCTGATATGATCAAGAAAAAACAAACACGGAACTAGCAGACATGGTCTACATAATGCCAAAGGATGATATGGGTAGAAGACTAGTAACCTTTCAAGCAATATGTAAATTCCATATTTCCATGCATAGATCAGAGAAGAAAGTACGAAAAAATAATTGAATATTTCAATTAATATATTATATATGTAATATGTCAATTACAATATTAAATATTGCTTACGATTTCAAGATTAAAATCATGCTTGTGAAGTGGGAATAACTTGGCAGTGACCATTATTTCAATAGTAATCTAAGGAAGGAATGTAATCTTCGCCAATTCTGTCAATGTATGCCCTTTTACGGAACACATCCTGACGAAGTTATAGCAGGTAAAAGATAATCGTGATGCAGACACTTACAATTTAAGGGTATAAATATTTAAGTGCCAAAAAAGTACTAAATGAAATTAGGGCTATCGCTGCAATGTTTTAAATGCAGAGAATGCATATCTTGTGCTAATCAGCTTTCCTTTCGAAGGGGGAAAAATTTTTGTTTGTGATTGCAAATTCTTTTAAATATCCTTAAACGTCGTCTGTCAAAGCCAAAATAAAACGCGTACTTAACTACACGCACTTTATCAATAATCAAACCCAAAGAAGGTCACCATCTTTATACAAAAATAACCTGCCCACAACGAGTCGACCAAACAGTAGATTGGGAACATGAAATGCCGAAACGTCCAGTGATACACTGTGTGGTGTGTGTAATGCGTGTCGGATAAAGTAGGTGTGTTACGGGAAGGTCCTTTGGGTTGGCATCTGCTGTTTTGTGGGGCCTTTTGGGGTCCTCCTGGGCTTTATTCATGGCCTGCGACTAGTGGGCAACTCAGTGCGAGCTAACATAGTGCAGCAATTGGAGGGTTACACATATCACGAGAAGAAAGGCTAATTGGTTGTGTTTTTGCCTTATCATACTTTGATGTGAGACAATTCCGCTCCTAAAGTATAGTTAATCCAGTCCTGAGCAATTATTTTGACACTCGTTTATGTCAAACTAATACAGGAACGTGGTCGGTGAGAAACATGTACAAATGTTGCGCTTTCGATTCACGAACGTTGGCTAACATGCGTTGAGGGCTTTCGTACTATTTTCGTGATTCTGCCATTTTTCACTCAAGCATGTTTGCATGAAATACATTGTTTCATGTTGCAAGAATTTAAGAAGTTGCGAGAAAGAGAGTGAGAGAGAGAGAGGAAGAGGGAGAGGGAGCTAGAGGGAAAGAGAGGGAGAGAAAGAGAGAGAGGGAAAGAGAGGGAAAGAGAGAGAGAGGGAGAGGGAGAAAGGGGGAGAGAAGGAAAAGAAAGAGAGAGAGAGAAAGGAAGATAGCGAGATAAAAGAATACAGAGAAGAAGACAGAGCGACAAAAAGGAAGAGAAAAAAGAGAAAGAAAGAGGGAAAGAGAGTGAGGGATAGGGAGAGAGAGAACAAAACCACATATTTAGTCTTCTCAACTTATCATGGGTATAAACCTATTCAAAGGAAAGTGTATTAAGTGAGCTACTATTTAATACGTTCAGTACTTTGATAATGAAGAACAACACGGGTGGTATTGTGCCCGAAACTATCGCGTCTCACAAACCCAAAATTAATAGCATGCACAAACTGTCCGCGCACTTCCCAAAGCGATAAGGGTTCAACGCTCATCACAGATACTGCAATCGATTTTTCACCGCACTTTCCATCGAATTTCAATTTCTATTGTTTTTGTTCGGCCTATTCAACCTTCACGCATATCAGTCCATAGTGAGATAACTGTATTCCCAGTGACACTCCATACTAAATTTGTCCCAGTGTTTACAAACACGGAGAATGAGTTTATGTTAAACACAACTGCAGGATCTGTATCGTTGTTTTGTTCCAGCATTAGCTTGTTTCCTTGCACAAACCGACGAGAACTTTATTTGCAACAATCCTCATCTGCCAACTCTGTCAGCGAATTATTGTTTAATTAAATTAGGACTTTAATTTAAACAATAATTGTTTTAGAGAGTCTGATATAAATACATTTTTACGTTTAGTACAAGCTTTGTGCGTCATTAAGAGAATTTTCCACAAATGTCACGCAGACACATAACTCATAACATTAAAAGAACTTTCGTGGTAATAATAATTTTATCTTTAACACCACACAATAATGTATCAAGTTTTTGTAGGAACAATAATGATAAGAGTAATGAACATTCCATTAGAATGCCATTTTTGTTATTTCAAAGCCATGCTTTTTGTGTGTTACGCGGATTGTATTGTGGAGTATATACGGTAACCACTTCTAAGATGACAAGTCTTAACGTAACTCGGGGTGTCTCTATCAGTATTAACAATTGAATAACGTATGTGTCTTTCTTGAGGTGCACAAGTAGGGGGGATATGCCGGTTCTGGGCCAGGAAGTGCTTATCTTATCAGCTTATCTTATCTACTTCCTGTCCCCGCCCCCCCACATCCGGTGTCAACAACCGGCGCCACCAATTATAATGGCAGGAAGTGCTTATCTTATCACCTTTTCTTATCAGCTTATCTTATCGACTTCCGCCCACCCCTCCTCCTCCCCCGCCCCCACCCCTCCCCCTCCCCCCGCCCCCACCCCACTTCCGATGTCAACAACTGGCGCCACCCATTATAATGCCCCGCCGAATGTCAACAATCCTTCACCCTTCCCTCCCCCCGCCCACCCGATGTAAACAACCGGCGCCACCATTTATAATGCCCCACCGACCGGGGTCAATGACCCCTCTCCACCCCCCCCTTGCGACCTCTGGCGGCGAATGGTGGAAGTGTGTGCGCACTCTGGCGGCGAATTGTGGAAGCGTATGTGTCTGCGCTCTGGCGGTGAATTGTGGAAGCGTGTGTGTGTGTGTGTGTGTGTCTTTCAAAAATGCTGCTGCCTGAAGCGGATTCGAACCAGCCTCAATCCCATTTCCTGAGGCGACCAGCACTTTGGCTCTGAGCTACGGTGACATCTCGAGTCAAGCTGTCTGCTTTGGGGTACAGATATTACACGCGGTCGGGAGGGCGCGCTGCGGATGCTGATAAGGGCGGGGGCCGCTGAGGGTGCGCGCTGCGGAAGTGATAAGATAGCGGGGGGGAAGGGGGCGCTGAGGGCGCGCGCTGGCGGCGCTGGCGGCCGGGTGGCTGATAAGATAGCGGCGGGCGCTGGCTGCTTTGTTTGCCCACTCATTAGCGCTATAGAGATACTACACGCGCGCGCTCTCTGGGAGCGATTCGGGGAACGAGAGGAGATGGCGCTGTGCGTCGGGGCGCGCATTTTGAATGCACTCTATATAAGATAGCCAGCCGCGCGTCTCTCTCTCTCTCTCTCGCTCGCTCCCCCGCTGAAAAGACTTTCATAATAGAAGAAAGGGAAACCCTAAAAGGCGGTGATAGGAAAAACAAATGAAAAACAATACAAATTGAAAGAATGTTTCTTTTTAGCGAAAACAAATGAATAAAAATTAAAGTCATTAAATTTCATTCAAAGACTGTAAATAAGATAGAAGATAGCAAAAAATACAGATCAAAGACGCAAATGTTTAGAATGCACACACACAATCTTAGATCCTAACTGCTTGCACTTGTATTTTCATATTGTTATGCTACGCTTTAGAAGATAGCAAAAAATACAGATCAAAGACGCAAATGTTTAGAACGCACACACATAATCGTAGATCCTAACTGCATGCACTTGTATTTTCATATTGTTATACTACGCTTTATAACCCTCTGTACATAGGCTAGATTGTCAAAACGAGTACAACCTCGAGACTGTGCTGACGTAAATGGGCGTCAATCTTCGTCGCTGTGGGCTGGAGGCCGGAGCCGTATTTTCGAATGAACAACAAAGAGACTGGATGGATTGACGAACGCGAGTGCTGTCGCAGTACTTACCCGACCGGTGATGGAGGTGGCCGAGTCGAGTCCAGCGAACACTTCAGCGTCGTGAGAATAAAGTCTTCCGATTCAGGAGGTCTCCTTTTTTGTTTACTTTTATGTTAAATTGCCATTGAACATGCAGGAAGAAGGAACATTTATTGTGTGAAGATTTTATTAATTATATCAAAGAAAAGTTATAATAGCTCGGCTACTTACCGCTGCTATTGAATCTAAAGGTTCCGCAATGTTATATGTTTATGAATAGAAAAAAAAATGACGACTGCAACTTTATTTCTTCTTAAGCATCTAATATATTAGAAAATTCTCCAATCACTTCCAATACATTTTTTGATGCAAATATTTTATGCGAGATTGTGAAGAGTTCCTTACTTTCTTCGGGCACGCTTGTGGACTTGTTGCGGCAAGCCGAAGCGTAGGTCGGCGCCAGCCACTGCTCGTATGGGGACTTTAGCAGTTGACGTGTCGGACTATTAAATAAATCAATCGACTGAAGCGCTTTATAATTTTAAATCGAATTTTTAATGAAATAAATTTTTTTTGTTTTGTTTATTTTCCTTGTAAAATTTACGAATTGAATTATCTTTAGATGTATAGCAGTATTGAATTATGAATAAAGATAATTATTAAAAATAAGTAAGAAAATGGTTTATAGTTAATATTTAAAATAATGTCACCTTTGTGAATACAAGAATGTTTATTATCAAATGCATTTTTTTATATTTACGGAAAGATCAAGTTTACCGTTAATAATGTCATCAAAATTATAAAAAATGTTTACTTTTATGTTAAATTGCGATTGAACATGCAGGAAGAAGAAACATTTATTTTACTGAGTGAATATTTTATTAATTATTATCAAAGAAAAGTTAAAACAGATCATCAAAGGAGAAGTACAGTGCATCTTGAATTCATAAATACAGCCGCTCATAAATTCATTCCGGTACCACCGGTACCTAGTGATACCACCGGTATACCACCGGTATTCTAGTGAAGGAATACAAGAAAGCAAATGTACAAGGGTTTCAAAATTACTTAAGAGAACGATATGGCGAGTTTCTTAGAATAGGAGGAGGAATCGATGAAATATGGGGAGAGTTTAAAAATATTTTAGTAAATGCTGAGCAGGCTTTTGTACCCAGTAAATTATTAAAAAGTAACAGCGACCCGGAATATTATAATGCAATGATTAGGTGATTGAAAAGAAAAACCAGAGAAGCATTTAACAACAGACACCGTAGTGAAAATCATATGACTTTATTTCGAAATTATACAAAAGTATTAGGGAAGGAAAAGAAAATGGCAGAGGAACGTCATTTAAAACATATTCTTGATGCGGAGGGCAGTAATAATTGGTCGCCATTTTTTAAATACGTTCGTAGAAGGAAAGGAAGTAAAGACGAGATTCCAGTTGTTCGTGTTAATAATTCGCCAATAACGGATCACAGGGAAAAAGCGCAGGCTTTTAACGCATATTTCAGCTCGGTTTTCAAGCAGAAATCTAACAGTATTCAGATACCAACGCTGGTAGATAGATGTAGTTTTCATATTGATGTAAATACTTTGCGGCAAAGAATAAAATTAATGAAAAGAGGAAAATCACGAGGTCCTGATGGTATTTCCACGGACATCATTAAATTAGGCGGAGAGGCAATTCTACCTTATTTAATTAGGTTATTTAATGTATCAATAAACAACGCTTGCGTACCGAAAGATTGGAAGCTGGCTCTCGTAGTACCTATTTTTAAAAGTGGCGACAAGACAATAATTAGTAACTATAGGCCGGTAAGCCTTACATCAGTCGTATGCAAACTAATGGAACATCTAATTTCAAGCTATATCAGGAAAGAATGGGAGGGCAGGGAGTGGCTTTATCAGGGTCAGCACGGTTTCAGAAATGGTTTCTCATGCGAAAGTCAGCTAGTCTCACTTCTACAGGACCTAGCCGACGTAGTTGATGAAGGGAAAAGGGTCGACGCGATAGTAATAGATTTTTCCAAAGCTTTTGATGTTGTTCCACACGATCGTCTTATAAAGAAATTAATAGATTCGGGTATAGACACTAGAGTGGTAGCGTGGATAAACGAACTACTCCGAGACGGGAAACAGAAAGTTCGAATCGCTAGTAACTTATCAACCTCGAGAAGCGTCACGTCAGGAATTCCACAAGGAAGTGTAATCGGACCACTCATGTTTCTGACCTTCGTGAATGAATTGCCGACTAATTTAGCTTCAAATGTACGACTCTTTGCAGATGACTGTGTAATCTATAGGATTATCAATTCGGAGAAAGACGAGGATATTTTGCAGCAAGACTTAGACAAATTACATATCTGGGTAGAAACAAACGGCATGGAAATAAACAGTTCAAAGAGTAAGTCCATCACGTTTGGAAGGGGTCGAAGTTACAATGAATCTGCGTACAAACTGAACAATAATGTTATACCTCGAGTCACGTCTTGCAAATACTTAGGAATACAGCTAGACAGTAAATTGAGCTGGGAAAATCAAGTCAATTTCGTTGTAGGGAAAGCCTGGAAATCTTTACATTTTGTTATGCGGATACTGAAAAAGAGTACAGTGAGAGGCAAAGAACTAGCGTATATGTCATTAGTGCGACCTACATTAGAATATGGCGCAGTATGTTGGGACCCATACAGAATTTTGCAACAAAGAAATCTAGAAAAGGTCCAGCGTAGAGCATCAAAATTTACTTTCAGGGGTACCAAGAATAAAAGGTTATGGGAGTCACTCGAAAGGAGAAGATTATAGTCACGTCTCTATGCAATGTATAAAGCGTACACAGGCCTTCGAGCGTGGAAGGAAATTCAAAGTCGATTAGGGAAACCTACATATTTCGGCAGAGCGGATCACATGCACAAAATTCAGACAAGAATTCAGAAAACGGACGTTGGGAAATATTCATTCGCGAATCGCACTATTAGAGACTGGAACAGTTTGCCAGTGACAATCTTCGATCCCTTTCCTCAAAGCCTGAGCAAATTTAAAAATAAATTAGTTTCTTGAATGTGGATATGTTATAAATATATTTAATAAAATTCAGTGTAATTACCTATGTTTTCTTTGAAATTAAGTACTATTATTATTGTTGTTATTATTATTAATGTTATTATTATCCTTATTATTATTATTATTATTATTATTATTATTATTATTATTATTATTATTATTATTATTATTATTATTATTATTACTATTATGATTATGTGCAGTGCAGTGGCGTGAAGTGCAGTGACGTTGTGTAACTGAGAGAAGCGAGTGAGTAAGAAAGACATTACAGCTCGTATTGCAGTGCGGTGAAGTGTGGTGAAGTGAAGTTAGGTGAAGTGGAGTTCAATGAAAGATTGCACGGTGAAATATTCATGTGATTTTGTGAAGTTTGTATAGTTGTTAAGTTCTGTAATGTTAAGTTAGTGTATTCTGCCACCAAGTTCTCACACTTAATTGCAGAATTATTAATAAATCTAAATAAATCTCTTCCCTACTCCTTTAGTGTAAATAGGAGCTACTGTCTCTATTTTTATTCTTCTTTCAACTGTTTTGTTGTTTCAAACCTATTAGCTTTGATCTCTAATTTAACAATGTGTGGGAAAATGACCACTTATGTACAATAATTTTTAGCTAAAACCATAAAAAACATTGTCAGAATTGTGTTGGACATGCACCTTTGCCAACGTCTTGAAAACCAAGTTAAATCTTTTAGAAGTAGACTTTATAATTTTAAATCGAATTTTTAAAATGTTAATTTTTTAATGAAATATAATTTTTTTTGATTATTTTCCATGTAAAATTTTCGAATTGAAATATCTTTAGATAATACTAGTATTGAATTATGAACAAAGATAATTATTAAAAATTAATATAAAAATTGATTATAGTTAATATTTAAAATAATGTCACCTCTGTGAATATTGATATTGTGAATTCAAGAATGTTCATTATCAAAGGTATTTTTTTATATTTATGGAAAGATTTAGTGTAGTGTTAATAATGTAATCAAAATTATAAAAAATGTTTACTTTTATGTTAAATTGCAATAACATTGAACTAACATGTAGGAAGAAGGAACATTTACTTTACTGTGTGAAGATTTTATTATAAACAAAATTATAAAAAATGTTTGCTTTTATGTTAAATTGCGATTGAACATGCAGGAAGAAGGAACATTAACAATTTGGAATTACATAAGAATCTGAGAAAAATAACGAAACAAACTTCTATATTGATTAAGTTTCACCAAGTTTCCAGTAGCAACATTGGCAATGTACAATATTTGCATACATCAAAACGCAACAAAATCAATCTCAATAGTATATCTGAAAGGGGATGAGTACAACCAAAAAAGAATGACACTTAAAAATCGAGATGTTTTCACTGATGAATCTGGTGGTGTAAAATGCGGTACATATGTGTAAATGTTTAGTGGTGAGCTGTTGAAACTGTCATCTGCCTCGGATGCTTGTTGTCATTATAAACAGGTGGTATCTGTTAACATTCTCGCCCTTCAATAAGTCAATTTCTACAAATAATAAGCTATTCCCTAGAAAAATATAGTCTGAAATTTTTGCAAATAATGATAATATCATGCTAATATGTGACCTTAATAGCAAACACTGCGATTGAAAATGCAACACAACAACTCCTCAATGGCAAAATTTACTAAATCTAACACTCTCAATTTAAGTATTCTGGTCCCAATAGAACTCACCCCCTTACAACAATTATATAATTCCTGACATATTATCCTCATCAAAAAAATAATGATTTTCCCCTATATCAAAAAGTAATTCCCGAACTCGATTCGGACTCAATAATCATCCTCTCTATCATCTTATTATAAACAGCAAGAAGGTAAAATAAACTGGTCTAAATTCAGGGAAATTTTAAAATGAATTACAAACATCCGCAAAACATTTAATCTGAAAAAGACTTAGATAATGAAGTAAATCTATTAGTACACTTACAAGGATCCCTCACCAATTCTACCACATTTCTCAAAATAACAAATCCAATAAACAAGGAACAAATCCCAGTAAAAATCATAAACCTAATGAAATGCAAACACAATTTAAGACGCTATTGGCAAATGACGACCAGACTTAAAAAGAAAATTAAACAAACTGACGAGACGAGATAAAACTAAACTAGACCAACATAGATAGACAAGCTTTCAGACTTTTCTAAAAGAAATTCACCCGTCATCTAGGCATATGGGGCATACATAGAATAAAAAGACAAAAACAAGAATTTTCGTTATTTATGAGTGAAATCTCAAATATGCTACTTACCGCTGTTATTGAACCTAAAGGTTCTGCAATGTTTATGGCTAGAAAAAAAATGAAGCTTGCAACTTTAGTTGTGCTTAAGCAATTACTCTAATATATTAGAAAATTTTCCATTCAATTCCAATACATTTTTTGCTGCAAATATTTTATGTTTAAAAACTTTCAAGCAATTATTCCTTTGATGCATAGATCAGCTCAATCCAGTGCTGTTGTGTTTAAGATTCTACTACAATTTTGAATCAAAGCAGAGTATTCATAGCGGGCTCCTGACAATCCAGTCACTCGATCAATTTTATGGAAATGACTCTTCTAGTGAAATTGTAACTGAGCCAGTCACTCAGACCGTTTGAAATGTATGCAGGAATGTTAAAATCACATAAGTCGCAATGTTTAAAACCTGTTTTTAACGGCATTTCTTGGTTGAGAAAACGGAGTATTCCCCACCCCATGTCCGTCACTTGATCCAGAAACTTTTCATTATGCTAAGACATATTTACGAGACTCTTCGGTAAGGACATGTATTCAAATTTGTTTCAAAACGTTTCTCAGAAAAAGTGAGACAAGATCATAACTAACAGATGTCGCCATCTTACCTGCACAAGACATCGGTTCAAGGAAGAGATGTCTCTACGGTTACCCACCTCGAACATGGTTTCGTAGTTTCCCTTGTTTCTTGTAATTTTGGTATTTGATTCTCTCAACACAGAAAATTCTATATCCCTTTTCCCTGATTTGCCCCTTGCTTAGACTCGGTTGTAAAAAAAAAATTTTCCTCTGCGACCCTCTTGCCATCGTAGAGAGAATCTTGATTTTCTTTCCTATTTTCTGTACTTCTCCCGCGCTTTCCGTAAGCTTTTCTGACTTTTGGTTTCAGTTTCCCTATCTTTTCATTTTAGTACTCGAGATCTGGGGTCCCCTCGCCCGCCCAGGGAGGAATATTTAAGTCTCCCCCGATTATCAACGTTTATTCTTATCGCTCTCCATACGCGTCACCTCACTTTGATTTCGACGCATCACATCTCGAATTCCCCATCTTTCCAGACCTCTTCTGCATGCAAACTAGCTTTAACACAATGAAACGTCCCACCCCCGCGTCCATCTCTGTCCCTCCTAAATATGCCATAATCATCGCGAAATATTTCTGCATTAGAAATGTCAGGTTTAAACCGTACCTATTACATCAGGGCAATACTGACCTATCAATTTCCAAAATTGTTTGTATTTATTTATTAAGATTCTACAATTTACCTGCAACACGAACTGTATTTGTATTCCAGGACCATATATTATGCGCTCACGATCAATTACAAAAGAACGTATTAACGTTTTTGATTGCAGACAGAAAAAATGGAGAATAAAAACTAGCGAATCAAAGTCACAAGCAAAGATTTTCATCTTCGAAACTCAAAATTTTTCTTTACTCATTCAAAACACATCCATACGATGACTACGATACACCACTTCCGTACCTAAAAATTACATTGGACGCAAAATTAACCTGGAAAGAACACTTCATCAGCACAGTAAAGAGACATTCACAAAAATCTAAAAGCCCTATCGCATACTAAAAATGAAACTTCACTTAGCATCGAATGTGTTAAAATCATTTAGAAATCATTCATTAGATCTTTACCATGCTCCGTGAGCTCCGTTTTAATACAGGTCGTCTACATCTACATAAATGAACAACAAATTCATCCAAAAATTCAACAATGTGTCATGGTTTAAAAGCAATCGACAACTACTCAGAGAAGTAATAATAAACCCTTCTAGACTACATTTCTAAAAAAATTTTAAAAACTTTCAGGCCCAGAAATACCTTCTGCTGAAACTTAAAATCCTAGTAAAACTTACCGACAACAACAAAGAATTTATCCTATGTCAATTTCAAGATCCCACTAAGTAAAAAGATGCACTTACTCACGTAGTCAAAACGCTATAGACGTAGAGAAGACTATTTTTAATATTTCCAGCACACCTGATTTTTAGAATTGGGGAACGCTTTTTAGGTTTTCTTTATGTAGCGTTTCTTTAGAATATAATTAGTTCATATGACTTTGTGTCATAATTTTGAATGACTGTCTCATGAATTTGTAGCATAATTATGATTTATAGGTCAATAATCATGTGAATATTAAAGAAATCCAATTCAATCTGATACAACAAATGTATCATGGAGTCTCTTGAGCAGTTTGCTCATTCTATCTCCAAACTAACAATACTACGAGAGATTCCTCTTTTGAATGGAAAGAGATAAAGAATGATGAAGTGTATGCAAATCCTCAAGATGTCATTGCAGGTTAGTAATTGTTAAATTTTCACCGGCAAAAGGCTATTATGGAATCACATGTGGCAAGAGAAGAAATAAAGCTGAATGATGGACTTCTGCGTTCAGTTCCAGAAACACGTATAGCCTTATGATCCGTTTCAGTTTACAACAAAACCCTTACCTCCATACCAGAATAGATGAAACTGATCTTGCCGAAACCACTAGAAGACAAGCGTCCAAGATTTAATGACATACTTAAGCAAAGATCTCTGATGGTAAAGTTTGCGCAATACTTTTTCATTCAATTCATTTGCGAATTTCCTTATAAACATGCGTTCAGAATATTCTTACTGATATTTATCCCCTCTCACCAAGCATTCACCAACCATAATCTCTTATTCATTAGGGGCGACCGCTGCCGCCGCCGCCCTCTATCATCTCCAACACGCGGGCGCAGCGGGGGTGGGCGCTCACTCCAGCGAGGGTGACTGTAGATAGCGCGCCGCCTGCGGTGATAAGACCCCCCCATGCTTCTGATAATCGAAAGAAAAGGGGTTTTCAGACTGCTTCTTGAGAAGCATCGAGAAAGACATAGAAAAAATGTTTGAATAAAACGTAATGTCCGAATATTCGCGACAAATTAAACAATTTATAAATTTAAACAAGTTCTTCATAGACTTGATAGAAGAGTAAATATACAGTACGCCTTAACAAATATTCAAACATGCATGAATTTCTCCATAAAATACCCTTATGACTTACATTTTGAGCTATTTTATACTAAGAGCTGCTGTTTATTTACAATAAATTTTATTCTATTAAAATAAAAAAGTACTGAAAAAATCAACATGTGTAATGTTGAAATCGAATCAATTTCTTCAGTATTACTGTGTTGAATGCTGAAAAAAAAATACAAGTTCATTGAGAATCAGTATTGAACAAGTTGAACTGTACTTTGAGAAATTAAAAAGAAAGAAGGAACAAAAACAAAATAAATTTTTGTAAAGAATGTCATGAATGTATTGTCTGAGAATGGAGAGGCAGCACCTAGTGTAATGAACTATGTTACTCGTGTGATAGACTGATTACTTCAGGAGCTTGGAAGAATATAATAGCCTCTTGGGAATTCGCATTCTAAAGAAAAATAATAATAAATGTGAAAAGTTATTGTTTTTTTATAAGAAACATAAGTCGCACGAAAATGCAAGAAGAAAGGCAAAACACCTACAGTTGGTACCTCCTGTCGAAAGAGAGAGCGCAAGAGACAGCGACAAAGGCACGTAGAGAAATTGTTAATGAGAAAGAAAGAGAGAGAAAGAAAGAGACAGAGCGAAAAAGAGCGAGAAAGAGAGAAAGAGAGAGGGGGGGGGGATACTTGAATGAATTTGCAATTTTGTGTTGTCATTTCCTGGTGACAGTATTTAATATTTTCACATGAAGCTAATGTATTATATTAGTTCCATTGATCGATTTTTTCCAGTTATACAACATTTTAAGACGTGCGATCATGACATTACAGATACTTTAAAGTTCATTTGTTTTTCTTCTACAATACAATAGTACAAAGTTGAAAGTTCAGTGTTTCTTTTTCATATCAGGCACTATGTATTTTTATATCACTATGTATTCCAATAACTATGAATCAATTGTAAGAAATATTGTCAGAAGATAAACTGAAAAGCAGGGTCACTTCACCTGTCCACGCGATATGATCAGCATGCTGAGTGTCATAGTACGAATGCTTGGTGAGAGGGGATAAATATCAGCAAGAATATTCTGAACGCATGTTTATAAGGAAATTCGCAAATGAATTGAATGAAAAAGTATTGCGCAAACTTTACCATCAGAGATCTTTGCTTAAGTATGTCATTAAATCTTGGACGCTTGTCTTCTAGTGGTTTCGGCAAGATCAGTTTCATCTATTCTGGTATGGAGGTAAGGGTTTTGTTGTAAACTGAAACGGATCATAAGGCTATACGTGTTTCTGGAACTGAACGCAGAAGTCCATCATTCAGCTTTATTTCTTCTCTTGCCACATGTGATTCCATAATAGCCTTTTGCCGGTGAAAATTTAACAATTACTAACCTGCAATGACATCTTGAGGATTTGCATACACTTCATCATTCTTTATCTCTTTCCATTCAAAAGAGGAATCTCTCGTAGTATTGTTAGTTTGGAGATAGAATGAGCAAACTGCTCAAGAGACTCCATGATACATTTGTTGTATCAGATTGAATTGGATTTCTTTAATATTCACATGATTATTGACCTATAAATCATAATTATGCTACAAATTCATGAGACAGTCATTCAAAATTATGACACAAAGTCATATGAACTAATTATATTCT
This sequence comes from Gryllus longicercus, assembly GCA_038098605.1. NCBI lineage: Eukaryota > Metazoa > Arthropoda > Insecta > Orthoptera > Gryllidae > Gryllus > Gryllus longicercus. The sequence continues at coordinate 5,948,387 of JAZDUA010000003.1, read as the reverse complement.
AAAGAAACGCTACATAAAGAAAACCTAAAAAGCGTTCCCCAATTCTAAAAATCAGGTGTGCTGGAAATATTAAAAATAGTCTTCTCTACGTCTATAGCGTTTTGACTACGTGAGTAAGTGCATCTTTTTACTTAGTGGGATCTTGAAATTGACATAGGATAAATTCTTTGTTGTTGTCGGTAAGTTTTACTAGGATTTTAAGTTTCAGCAGAAGGTATTTCTGGGCCTGAAAGTTTTTAAAATTTTTTTAGAAATGTAGTCTAGAAGGGTTTATTATTACTTCTCTGAGTAGTTGTCGATTGCTTTTAAACCATGACACATTGTTGAATTTTTGGATGAATTTGTTGTTCATTTATGTAGATGTAGACGACCTGTATTAAAACGGAGCTCACGGAGCATGGTAAAGATCTAATGAATGATTTCTAAATGATTTTAACACATTCGATGCTAAGTGAAGTTTCATTTTTAGTATGCGATAGGGCTTTTAGATTTTTGTGAATGTCTCTTTACTGTGCTGATGAAGTGTTCTTTCCAGGTTAATTTTGCGTCCAATGTAATTTTTAGGTACGGAAGTGGTGTATCGTAGTCATCGTATGGATGTGTTTTGAATGAGTAAAGAAAAATTTTGAGTTTCGAAGATGAAAATCTTTGCTTGTGACTTTGATTCGCTAGTTTTTATTCTCCATTTTTTCTGTCTGCAATCAAAAACGTTAATACGTTCTTTTGTAATTGATCGTGAGCGCATAATATATGGTCCTGGAATACAAATACAGTTCGTGTTGCAGGTAAATTGTAGAATCTTAATAAATAAATACAAACAATTTTGGAAATTGATAGGTCAGTATTGCCCTGATGTAATAGGTACGGTTTAAACCTGACATTTCTAATGCAGAAATATTTCGCGATGATTATGGCATATTTAGGAGGGACAGAGATGGACGCGGGGGTGGGACGTTTCATTGTGTTAAAGCTAGTTTGCATGCAGAAGAGGTCTGGAAAGATGGGGAATTCGAGATGTGATGCGTCGAAATCAAAGTGAGGTGACGCGTATGGAGAGCGATAAGAATAAACGTTGATAATCGGGGGAGACTTAAATATTCCTCCCTGGGCGGGCGAGGGGACCCCAGATCTCGAGTACTAAAATGAAAAGATAGGGAAACTGAAACCAAAAGTCAGAAAAGCTTACGGAAAGCGCGGGAGAAGTACAGAAAATAGGAAAGAAAATCAAGATTCTCTCTACGATGGCAAGAGGGTCGCAGAGGAAAATTTTTTTTTTACAACCGAGTCTAAGCAAGGGGCAAATCAGGGAAAAGGGATATAGAATTTTCTGTGTTGAGAGAATCAAATACCAAAATTACAAGAAACAAGGGAAACTACGAAACCATGTTCGAGGTGGGTAACCGTAGAGACATCTCTTCCTTGAACCGATGTCTTGTGCAGGTAAGATGGCGACATCTGTTAGTTATGATCTTGTCTCACTTTTTCTGAGAAACGTTTTGAAACAAATTTGAATACATGTCCTTACCGAAGAGTCTCGTAAATATGTCTTAGCATAATGAAAAGTTTCTGGATCAAGTGACGGACATGGGGTGGGGAATACTCCGTTTTCTCAACCAAGAAATGCCGTTAAAAACAGGTTTTAAACATTGCGACTTATGTGATTTTAACATTCCTGCATACATTTCAAACGGTCTGAGTGACTGGCTCAGTTACAATTTCACTAGAAGAGTCATTTCCATAAAATTGATCGAGTGACTGGATTGTCAGGAGCCCGCTATGAATACTCTGCTTTGATTCAAAATTGTAGTAGAATCTTAAACACAACAGCACTGGATTGAGCTGATCTATGCATCAAAGGAATAATTGCTTGAAAGTTTTTAAACATAAAATATTTGCAGCAAAAAATGTATTGGAATTGAATGGAAAATTTTCTAATATATTAGAGTAATTGCTTAAGCACAACTAAAGTTGCAAGCTTCATTTTTTTTCTAGCCATAAACATTGCAGAACCTTTAGGTTCAATAACAGCGGTAAGTAGCATATTTGAGATTTCACTCATAAATAACGAAAATTCTTGTTTTTGTCTTTTTATTCTATGTATGCCCCATATGCCTAGATGACGGGTGAATTTCTTTTAGAAAAGTCTGAAAGCTTGTCTATCTATGTTGGTCTAGTTTAGTTTTATCTCGTCTCGTCAGTTTGTTTAATTTTCTTTTTAAGTCTGGTCGTCATTTGCCAATAGCGTCTTAAATTGTGTTTGCATTTCATTAGGTTTATGATTTTTACTGGGATTTGTTCCTTGTTTATTGGATTTGTTATTTTGAGAAATGTGGTAGAATTGGTGAGGGATCCTTGTAAGTGTACTAATAGATTTACTTCATTATCTAAGTCTTTTTCAGATTAAATGTTTTGCGGATGTTTGTAATTCATTTTAAAATTTCCCTGAATTTAGACCAGTTTATTTTACCTTCTTGCTGTTTATAATAAGATGATAGAGAGGATGATTATTGAGTCCGAATCGAGTTCGGGAATTACTTTTTGATATAGGGGAAAATCATTATTTTTTTGATGAGGATAATATGTCAGGAATTATATAATTGTTGTAAGGGGGTGAGTTCTATTGGGACCAGAATACTTAAATTGAGAGTGTTAGATTTAGTAAATTTTGCCATTGAGGAGTTGTTGTGTTGCATTTTCAATCGCAGTGTTTGCTATTAAGGTCACATATTAGCATGATATTATCATTATTTGCAAAAATTTCAGACTATATTTTTCTAGGGAATAGCTTATTATTTGTAGAAATTGACTTATTGAAGGGCGAGAATGTTAACAGATACCACCTGTTTATAATGACAACAAGCATCCGAGGCAGATGACAGTTTCAACAGCTCACCACTAAACATTTACACATATGTACCGCATTTTACACCACCAGATTCATCAGTGAAAACATCTCGATTTTTAAGTGTCATTCTTTTTTGGTTGTACTCATCCCCTTTCAGATATACTATTGAGATTGATTTTGTTGCGTTTTGATGTATGCAAATATTGTACATTGCCAATGTTGCTACTGGAAACTTGGTGAAACTTAATCAATATAGAAGTTTGTTTCGTTATTTTTCTCAGATTCTTATGTAATTCCAAATTGTTAATGTTCCTTCTTCCTGCATGTTCAATCGCAATTTAACATAAAAGCAAACATTTTTTATAATTTTGTTTATAATAAAATCTTCACACAGTAAAGTAAATGTTCCTTCTTCCTACATGTTAGTTCAATGTTATTGCAATTTAACATAAAAGTAAACATTTTTTATAATTTTGATTACATTATTAACACTACACTAAATCTTTCCATAAATATAAAAAAATACCTTTGATAATGAACATTCTTGAATTCACAATATCAATATTCACAGAGGTGACATTATTTTAAATATTAACTATAATCAATTTTTATATTAATTTTTAATAATTATCTTTGTTCATAATTCAATACTAGTATTATCTAAAGATATTTCAATTCGAAAATTTTACATGGAAAATAATCAAAAAAAATTATATTTCATTAAAAAATTAACATTTTAAAAATTCGATTTAAAATTATAAAGTCTACTTCTAAAAGATTTAACTTGGTTTTCAAGACGTTGGCAAAGGTGCATGTCCAACACAATTCTGACAATGTTTTTTATGGTTTTAGCTAAAAATTATTGTACATAAGTGGTCATTTTCCCACACATTGTTAAATTAGAGATCAAAGCTAATAGGTTTGAAACAACAAAACAGTTGAAAGAAGAATAAAAATAGAGACAGTAGCTCCTATTTACACTAAAGGAGTAGGGAAGAGATTTATTTAGATTTATTAATAATTCTGCAATTAAGTGTGAGAACTTGGTGGCAGAATACACTAACTTAACATTACAGAACTTAACAACTATACAAACTTCACAAAATCACATGAATATTTCACCGTGCAATCTTTCATTGAACTCCACTTCACCTAACTTCACTTCACCACACTTCACCGCACTGCAATACGAGCTGTAATGTCTTTCTTACTCACTCGCTTCTCTCAGTTACACAACGTCACTGCACTTCACGCCACTGCACTGCACATAATCATAATAGTAATAATAATAATAATAATAATAATAATAATAATAATAATAATAATAATAATAAGGATAATAATAACATTAATAATAATAACAACAATAATAATAGTACTTAATTTCAAAGAAAACATAGGTAATTACACTGAATTTTATTAAATATATTTATAACATATCCACATTCAAGAAACTAATTTATTTTTAAATTTGCTCAGGCTTTGAGGAAAGGGATCGAAGATTGTCACTGGCAAACTGTTCCAGTCTCTAATAGTGCGATTCGCGAATGAATATTTCCCAACGTCCGTTTTCTGAATTCTTGTCTGAATTTTGTGCATGTGATCCGCTCTGCCGAAATATGTAGGTTTCCCTAATCGACTTTGAATTTCCTTCCACGCTCGAAGGCCTGTGTACGCTTTATACATTGCCTAGAGACGTGACTATAATCTTCTCCTTTCGAGTGACTCCCATAACCTTTTATTCTTGGTACCCCTGAAAGTAAATTTTGATGCTCTACGCTGGACCTTTTCTAGATTTCTTTGTTGCAAAATTCTGTATGGGTCCCAACATACTGCGCCATATTCTAATGTAGGTCGCACTAATGACATATACGCTAGTTCTTTGCCTCTCACTGTACTCTTTTTCAGTATCCGCATAACAAAATGTAAAGATTTCCAGGCTTTCCCTACAACGAAATTGACTTGATTTTCCCAGCTCAATTTACTGTCTAGCTGTATTCCTAAGTATTTGCAAGACGTGACTCGAGGTATAACATTATTGTTCAGTTTGTACGCAGATTCATTGTAACTTCGACCCCTTCCAAACGTGATGGACTTACTCTTTGAACTGTTTATTTCCATGCCGTTTGTTTCTACCCAGATATGTAATTTGTCTAAGTCTTGCTGCAAAATATCCTCGTCTTTCTCCGAATTGATAATCCTATAGATTACACAGTCATCTGCAAAGAGTCGTACATTTGAAGCTAAATTAGTCGGCAATTCATTCACGAAGGTCAGAAACATGAGTGGTCCGATTACACTTCCTTGTGGAATTCCTGACGTGACGCTTCTCGAGGTTGATAAGTTACTAGCGATTCGAACTTTCTGTTTCCCGTCTCGGAGTAGTTCGTTTATCCACGCTACCACTCTAGTGTCTATACCCGAATCTATTAATTTCTTTATAAGACGATCGTGTGGAACAACATCAAAAGCTTTGGAAAAATCTATTACTATCGCGTCGACCCTTTTCCCTTCATCAACTACGTCGGCTAGGTCCTGTAGAAGTGAGACTAGCTGACTTTCGCATGAGAAACCATTTCTGAAACCGTGCTGACCCTGATAAAGCCACTCCCTGCCCTCCCATTCTTTCCTGATATAGCTTGAAATTAGATGTTCCATTAGTTTGCATACGACTGATGTAAGGCTTACCGGCCTATAGTTACTAATTATTGTCTTGTCGCCACTTTTAAAAATAGGTACTACGAGAGCCAGCTTCCAATCTTTCGGTACGCAAGCGTTGTTTATTGATACATTAAATAACCTAATTAAATAAGGTAGAATTGCCTCTCCGCCTAATTTAATGATGTCCGTGGAAATACCATCAGGACCTCGTGATTTTCCTCTTTTCATTAATTTTATTCTTTGCCGCAAAGTATTTACATCAATATGAAAACTACATCTATCTACCAGCGTTGGTATCTGAATACTGTTAGATTTCTGCTTGAAAACCGAGCTGAAATATGCGTTAAAAGCCTGCGCTTTTTCCCTGTGATCCGTTATTGGCGAATTATTAACACGAACAACTGGAATCTCGTCTTTACTTCCTTTCCTTCTACGAACGTATTTAAAAAATGGCGACCAATTATTACTGCCCTCCGCATCAAGAATATGTTTTAAATGACGTTCCTCTGCCATTTTCTTTTCCTTCCCTAATACTTTTGTATAATTTCGAAATAAAGTCATATGATTTTCACTACGGTGTCTGTTGTTAAATGCTTCTCTGGTTTTTCTTTTCAATCACCTAATCATTGCATTATAATATTCCGGGTCGCTGTTACTTTTTAATAATTTACTGGGTACAAAAGCCTGCTCAGCATTTACTAAAATATTTTTAAACTCTCCCCATATTTCATCGATTCCTCCTCCTATTCTAAGAAACTCGCCATATCGTTCTCTTAAGTAATTTTGAAACCCTTGTACATTTGCTTTCTTGTATTCCTTCACTAGAATACCGGTGGTATACCGGTGGTATCACTAGGTACCGGTGGTACCGGAATGAATTTATGAGCGGCTGTATTTATGAATTCAAGATGCACTGTACTTCTCCTTTGATGATCTGTTTTAACTTTTCTTTGATAATAATTAATAAAATATTCACTCAGTAAAATAAATGTTTCTTCTTCCTGCATGTTCAATCGCAATTTAACATAAAAGTAAACATTTTTTATAATTTTGATGACATTATTAACGGTAAACTTGATCTTTCCGTAAATATAAAAAAATGCATTTGATAATAAACATTCTTGTATTCACAAAGGTGACATTATTTTAAATATTAACTATAAACCATTTTCTTACTTATTTTTAATAATTATCTTTATTCATAATTCAATACTGCTATACATCTAAAGATAATTCAATTCGTAAATTTTACAAGGAAAATAAACAAAACAAAAAAAATTTATTTCATTAAAAATTCGATTTAAAATTATAAAGCGCTTCAGTCGATTGATTTATTTAATAGTCCGACACGTCAACTGCTAAAGTCCCCATACGAGCAGTGGCTGGCGCCGACCTACGCTTCGGCTTGCCGCAACAAGTCCACAAGCGTGCCCGAAGAAAGTAAGGAACTCTTCACAATCTCGCATAAAATATTTGCATCAAAAAATGTATTGGAAGTGATTGGAGAATTTTCTAATATATTAGATGCTTAAGAAGAAATAAAGTTGCAGTCGTCATTTTTTTTTCTATTCATAAACATATAACATTGCGGAACCTTTAGATTCAATAGCAGCGGTAAGTAGCCGAGCTATTATAACTTTTCTTTGATATAATTAATAAAATCTTCACACAATAAATGTTCCTTCTTCCTGCATGTTCAATGGCAATTTAACATAAAAGTAAACAAAAAAGGAGACCTCCTGAATCGGAAGACTTTATTCTCACGACGCTGAAGTGTTCGCTGGACTCGACTCGGCCACCTCCATCACCGGTCGGGTAAGTACTGCGACAGCACTCGCGTTCGTCAATCCATCCAGTCTCTTTGTTGTTCATTCGAAAATACGGCTCCGGCCTCCAGCCCACAGCGACGAAGATAGACGCCCATATACGTCAGCACAGTCTCGAAGTCGATAAGATAAGCTGATAAGAAAAGGTGATAAGATAAGCACTTCCTGCCATTATAATTGGTGGCGCCGGTTGTTGACACCGGATGTGGGGGGCGGGGACAGGAAGTAGATAAGATAAGCTGATAAGATAAGCACTTCCTGGCCCAGAACCGGCATATCCCCCCTACTTGCACAACATTAGTTCTTTGGGAAGAGCTTGTGAATATGGATGTTAAGACTAAAACAGAAACGAGTGAATATGTAACGACATTTGATACCAAGCATTTTTAGGGCTCTGTTACATTATGTAATTTAAAAAAATACTTAATTTTAGAAAATAAACAGATGAGAGATGGCACAGCGTGGCATACGTGTCGTTCGAATGCGGTAGAAGACGATCATCCGGATGACATCTCTAAAGGGCCAAATTTTGAGATATGTGTTAAAATGTAGTCACGATGTATGAAAAATCTATCCTAGTTTCTTAGAATATCGCACACACGCAAAGCCCCTCCCCCCAAACCGTCGTCTGCGCACTTTTCGCGATCGCTTCCCGAGAGGGGGAAATGCAGAGACGCGAGGGCGTAACGCGACACCAGGGGCGCATTCACTTCCGCGGAGTTCCACAAGGCGCGATGTGTGGCACAGGTAGTGGCATGTAAGGCGGAGCCGCGAGAAGTGGCAATGGGTGGCAATGGGAGGCACAGGATGGTGCGCGGAGAGGTGGTGGGGTGGCGACATGCTCGCGGAGCGGGACGAATTGAGGTGAGGTGGCGGAACGGGGTGTGACGGAGTGGGGGAGAGACGGAGTAAGGACGGCGCGACGTGGCAAGGGTGGCACGCGGTGGGATGGTGTGCTTCGGGGCTGGGTGAGGAAGTCGGAGTGGGGTAGGGTGGGGTGGAGTGGGGAGTGGCGTAGTAGGATAGAGAGAGGTGGGAACCGGCCAGCATGTGCCGACGGGATGTGCTGGGACGGGACGGGTTGGACCGGGACAGGCTGGCGCAGAACTGGGCGGGGCAGGGCGGGGCGGGACGGGGGAAACGGAACGGTGGGACGGGACGGGGGGAACGGGACGGAGGGGGCGGGGCGTACAGGGCGAGGCGGCGTGTGCAGTGCTGGCCGATGCAGCGCTGGCGCAAGGACAATCACAACGGTGTCGAGATGGGAGGGAGGCGGATGCGGCGGGACGAGGTGGTGTGGAGTGGGGCGTGACAGGGCACAGGGTCGGGGCGCTGCCGGGGCCGAGGATCATGGGATCGCACCCGCCGAGTGACAACGGGTGCGGCGTCCCTCGACGCCGCCTTCCCCCTCCCCAGGTGGCAGATTTACGGCAGCACAGGGAGCGTACGCGATGGAAGGGGGTGGGGCTGGGCAGAGAGTGGAAGCCAGCTCACGGAATGGAACAATTGGCGGAGAAGGTGGAAACGAAACATGGAAAGAGGGGGAGATGAAACATAAAAAAATTAAGAAAATAGAAAAAAATCTCATTAAAAGATGTAAAGCGGTTAAGTTTATGACGAGTTAAGGGCTTAATAGATAAATAATAACCACAGACAAGAACATTAAGGAAAGAGAATATCGTCTTTTCCGAGAAGATTCAAGGCGGAAGATTTGAAAATCAGGAGTAATAAAAGCAAGCAAGGAGTAAAAGCTGACACATGGGATGCATGAAGTGGTGCAGGAGATGCATGAAGTTGATGAAGCTCTCTTTCACATTTGAGGTCCAGTATTATCTTCATCAAAAGAGATGTGGCAACAGCAGCATTATCACTGGGATGTACGACAACGATCACTTTCTCGTTGAATAAATCATATTTCACTATTGTAGATTGGTGTTCAAATAAACGTGCGTATTTTGAACATTCATTTAGCACTCTTTTTCTCCTCTAAACGAAGAAGATTTCACACTATATACTTGTTCCTAAAATTCAATTGTTTAAAAAAAGTATACATATTATGAGTTAATATGTATGTTTATGCGGAAAGTGAGCTTAAAGGCAGAGGTGCACACGATTCTCTCCGGTGCTGTTATTTTCGGGCGCAGAAGATGCCAAAGTCATGGAGAAGACGTGACGTCCCTGCCTGGTATTAATTTGATTATTACTTTAGTAGATTGGTATGTTTTTCTCCTCTGACGTTTGTTTTCTTCCTTTAGGGGCTTTTTTAGTCATACCATATGGGGTCTGAAAGAGAGACCATATGGGATGAAATCAGGATTTGAAAGGGTAGGACGTAAAACGCCTTCGGACTAACAACATAGATCAAGCTAAGGAAGTATATATTTGTAATAAATGGCCTAATAAATAACAAAACCTGTAACCAAAAACGGGAAACCCCCATAAAAGATGGTTAAAAAAAGTAACGATTGGCCACCCCTCACAGATAGTATGTACCGGCTGCGCAAGAAGAAGCGACCCGAGAGCTACGAGCACTCACTCGATGCACGAGGATCGATGGCCACAAGAGGGAGGTGGCATGAAATTATGACGTCGTCCTACATGGGCGGAAGACGGAGGACGGAGCGGACACCTGAGGCCCGATGCTGCGCCGCACACGTCTCGCGAGACTCCCTCCTCCCCCACAGAGGAGGACTACCCGACAAATATTGATGCGACCCTCCAAATTATTGCGGTCTGCCTGGGACTTGGAGCTCTTGGGGATCAGTTGGTTATTCACAAGGACGTGCCACTTTCAGGCAACTGTATTGCTCAAAAGATATAAAGGTACTTAAATAAAACTGTATATAATATTGTTGATATGTATTTCATATAAATCGACTCAGCGAATAGCTGAACAATGATTTATTTATATTTCGCTGTTTAGGGAAACGAAGAATTTTTTCATCACAAGTTTCACCTTCATTTTCATGGAGAGAATGAACTGGAATATGCAGATTTAATACAGTATACGACTTTGAATTTTTGTGCTGTGTGTTTATTTGATGATATATGCCAGGCACGAAATGAAGAAAATTTATTAACAGATATTTCTTTCAGTGTTACTTCATTGTTTTTATTGCTAGCGGCCTGTACGACACGGAAATAGCAGAATTTTACTTCACAAATGCTTTTGCTTTAAACATATTCATTACATAAGGAATACAGTCAAATAATATACGGGAGGAAGAATATGAAAAATTCTGTTCATGAAAATTAATATTCAATCGTCAGGAGATATCAATGAACAAAAAAATCTTCGATTCTTTTAAAAACAATACAAAAATTTCATGAACAATATTTTCATTTCCTTAAGCAGAGTGTTAAGAATAGTCTGTTTGTAAAGAATTCTTCTAAGTGATATCTAGTACACACAAATTTTTACAATCAAATTTAAACACTTTTCTATAGATTCACTTAACTTGAAACTACTATTTTCGTGACCGACAAGTCCTCCTCTACTCTAAGTTCTTTTTAGTCTTTCAGGTCAGTTGAGAATGATAAATTACGCAGAATTCTATGTAACTTTCGTTCTTCGAGATATGTAATTTCCATTCAGTACCATCAAATGTTGTATCCTTTAATTATGTAAACTATATGTGTTCTATCTCAATATTCTCAGGAGTTGATGTGTATTTGACAGAGTAAGAAAATTATAATTGTGCGTGGTTGATGTGTTCGTAAAAAATTGTAAGAAAAAGTCGGGAAGGAGAATATAACAAACAAAAAATAAAAAACAGATCTCGGTATTGCGCTACGTTCACTCCAAAAATATAAAGTTCAAAGTAATTATTATTAATGTGTTTAAATTTCAAATAATCAAATCGATTGCAATATCCAAAGTAATTTCACAACCGCCTCATAAATTTTGGAGACCGCGAGATCCTACTAGATTCCGATCTCAAACAAGGATATTTGGTGTCAGTAAAATAACTGGGGGACAACTTAAGCATGCCAAGGATAAACGATTCGGTATTACGGGACGACTAAAACTAGCTACCTGGAATGTCAGAGGGCTAGGTAATAAAGAAGAAGAACTAGATAACAAACTAAACGAAAAAGGAATAGATATAGCTGTCATAACGGAAACCAAAAAAAAGCTGAAAGGTACAAAAGATTTGAAACATTATACGATGATCTACTGTGGAGTAACTCGAAATAGACGGGCAAGTAGTGGGGTAGCAATTATGGTTAGCAAGAGGTGGAAAAATAGGATAGTGGAGTATTCCTTTGTAAATGAGCGAATTGCGACGTGCAAATTCAAAATAGAGAGGGGCCAGTTAATACTTATAGGCGTGTATGCCCCAGAAGAAGGAAGGAAAGAGGACACACGGACGTTTTATGACGATCTTCAAAAACAAATAAGCAAAATAAACAAAAGTAATCATGTCCTCGTCTGTGGCGACCTAAACGCCAGGGTTGGTAACATTCCGATTCCGGGAGTTGTCGGGGTATTTGGAGAACAGCACTTAAATAAAAACGGAGAAGAACTTAGACAGTTTGCAGCCTTCAATAAGTTGAAAATTGCTAATACCTTTTTCAGGAAAAAAGAAATACACAAGTTCACGTGGAGTGCCAGAGGCCTCAGATCACTGATAGATTATGTAATCGCAAATGATAAAATTAGTAACCAAATAGAGAATGTACAAGTACACCGAGGATGTGATATATATTCAGACCACTACCTAGTGATTGCAACAATAGCAATGGTAGCAAAATGGAAGAAAATTAGACCAAGAAAAGAGACAAGTCAGGAAATTTTCAAAGTGTACTTACTTGAACAAGAAAGCATAAAAAGACTATATCAAATTCGATTACAACAATTTCTGTCAAGTGTTCCAACTGTTGATGATGTGGATAAGGAATGGCAAAATATAAAGGAATGCATAGAGAGGGCAGCATATGAAACTTTAGGAAAGAAAAAGAAGCATAAGAAAAGAAAGGGACTGAGAGTATGGAACGATTGTATAGCGAAAGCCATAAAAGATAAAGATATATCATATAAAAAATTCCTTCAAAACAAAACCCAAGAAGCTAAAGAAGAATATAAACAAAAAAGGAATAACGCTAGACAAATAATAAGATCTGCACATAATGACTCATGGGATAGATTTATAAGTACCATCGAACATGATATACATGGAAAACATATGTTTGCGTACAAAGCGTTAAGACATTTAAATCAGACGGAGAAAGATGTTGCAGATATACACATAATCAATGAAGAACAATGGAAGGAACACTATATAAACCTTTGGTGTACTGGAACTGTTGAACCTAAAGAGGAAGAGCTTCGCTACAACAATACTGTGGATTCCATCTCCTTGGATGAATTAAAGCAAGCCTTGAACAGTATAAAAAACAGGAAGGCATGTGGTCCTGATGGAGTTAACATGGAACTCATAAAATATGCAGGCCCCCTAAGCGAATTTAGACTGCTTCATCAGTTCAACGAATGCTGGAAATCTTATAAGACTCCCAATAGCTGGAAAATAACAGAGGTCATATCTGTCTTTAAAAAAGGTAAAAGAAATGAATGTGGAAATTACAGGGGTATCAGCCTCATGAATGCCGCTTATAAAGTATTTGCAAAAATTATCAACGCTCGATTGAAAATTATAGCAGAGGCTAAATTACAAGAAGAACAATCGGGATTTCGGAAAGGACGCTCTTGTAACGACAATATTTTTAGTCTTAAAAGAATATTAAAAAAACGACGAGAAGTAAATAAGGAAACCCATATAGCCTTTATTGACTTCGAGAAAGCTTTTGATAGCGTGGACAGACACAAGCTATGGAAAATAATGAACGAAAGTGGCTATCCTGAACACCTCATAAAAACCATCAAAAATATGTATAACGAGACAAAAATTATAATAAATACTGGCATAAAGAAGACTGAAGAAATATTAATAAATAAGGGACTTAAACAAGGATGTAGTTTATCTCCAACACTGTTCAATATATATATTGATGACCTTATTAAAAAATGGAGATGCATAGCTTGTTCTGGAATACAGTTGAAGCAGAATAAACACCTAAATGTTCTACTTTATGCAGATGACATAACAATACTGCAAGAAAGTGAAGATGATCTGCAAAAAGCTGTATACACACTGCATCAACTGGGAAGAAATGAGTATAATCTCCGAATTTCTAAAACGAAGACTAAAGTTATGGCCCATTGCGGTAAATACCCCATACGCTCAAAAATAGTTATTGACAACACAGTGATCGACCAGACTTCAAATTTTAATTACCTTGGTTGTGACATCAGTTATGACACAGATAAAGACATAGAAAATAAAACTAATAAATTTCAATCAATATGTGGAATAATAAACAGAACACTACAGAACAAAGCAAGGAAAGACACAAAAATTAAGTTCTATAAGACAATGGCTGCTCCAGTTCTCCTGTATGGAAGTGAATCATGGATAATGAAAAAAAGAGACCAAAGTAAGCTCCAAGCAGCAGAAATGAGATTTCTTAGGAAAGTTAAAGGCTGCATTAAACAAGACCAGGTAAGAAATGAGGATATCTGTAAAGAACTAGATATATACAACATAAATGAAAGGATCTTAGAAAACAGGAAAGAATGGCGGCGCCATATCGAAAGAATGGAGGAAGATCGTATTCCACAATTAGTGATGAACTACCAACCGAAGGGAAGAAGAGATATCGGCCCACCCAGAAAGAGATGGTCCTGAAGTGCAAGGTGAAGACGGAACAGGCATTCCTGCCTAACCCTTGGAATGGAGAAGAAGAAGAAGAAGAAGAAGAAGAAGAAGAAGAAGAAAATAACTGGGTCGAAGCTGCTTCTCTAGAGGCCGTATTTTCTAATCCAGACATGCCAAACTGCGTCCGCACGAGCTACTTGCCCACTTGGGAAGCTCTGCGCTTATGCGACCACGGGGTTCCGCTCTCATGACTTCTGCAAATTCAGAAGCGGGTGTAGTGCAAGCAGAAACGCGGGAGGCGTGACAGAGTGGCTGCAAACGAAAATGTATTGGGTAGATTTGTTTTATCAAACAGCCGAGTTATTGCATTACGTTTGTATTATTAACTACTTATTGCTATTTTATTATTATTTGTTTTAAAATGTTGCCTTATATAAATATTTTTCCAAGGGGCAGGATTATGGTTGAATAACAAGTTCTTTCCCTGCTTTCGCTTTGTGTTTTGTTTTATTAAATAATTCAGTCATTTGTTGTATCTAACAATGAAGAGAATTATTTTGATTTAGGAATAATTGTAAGAAGGTGGTAATACACCTGACAGTTTCCAACACTGTATCGGTAGTTGCAGTAGTATATTCGTCAAAGCTACTGTAGTGTAGTCTAAGTAACCTGCGTTGGATTTGCGTTTGGGATGATTAATAATTGGAGCGATATACTCACTTATTACAGATCAGCAGAAACAAGGATTAAACATGGATGTCAATACTAAGCGGAACAATACCTTTCTTATATTCACAAAGGTCACACGATTGTGATTTACGAATATCACAGGTCCACGAAAATGCTAAAAACATTGAGCGATAATTACGGAAACCTAAGCTCGATTACTGGTCCTGTAGATTAACAATTAGAATAATTTATATAGAAAATAATAGTTACAGATTATAATGAAATTAAAATTAATAATCATAGAAATTGTTAATAATTGAAATTACGTTATCAATTCATTGATAACATTAAAACTAATAATAATTGAAACTATCGAAAGCTATTATTCTTAGACAATGTGGATCATTCGACAAGCATGTCGCGCAGCGAACGTGTGAATGAATTACTGCCAGGCATCCACGACAACCGTACGGCGGCGAGTCGGCCCCAGTTTGACAAAGCCTTCCTCGGCCTTCCGTGCCCGCAGATAAAAGGCTCGCGATTACCCGGTTTCCGGCGCCTGCCTGGCGCGGGCACGCGCGCGCGCGCGGCACCGGAAATGGCCGAAACTTCTCCGGGCACGAAGGGCGGCCACGTCGCAACCCGCTTGGCCCTAAAACCCAGCGCACCGACGCGACGCCGTAAAACAAACTTTTTTAGGGCGGAGAAAGAGAAGTAAAACAAAACTAGACTTTGGTAGACTAATGGGGAAATGGAGCTATTTTGAATTTCTCCAGGAATGAATACGCAAATAAAAATTTGGAGATCTGGGTTTTGTTGAAAATGAATTCGAGAAATTAAACATTATGGTATCACGTTACAGCCACATAATTCTGTTTTATTGGTTGACAAATGATATAAAGGAACTTTGTAGAAATGTATTCAATTATAAATTCCTAAAAATGAATTTCGTGGTTACAGATCTGATAAAGAGAGTTTGAGATTTTATTCAGTGTTCGAACATAGAGCAATAAGGATTATAGTACTTAAGAAATGAGAGGTCGCAATTCTGGTGAAATATAATTTCAGATTTAATTCTGATTATTATTTCGTCGCCCCTAGAATTAATCGTCATTGGCAATGGCAATCAACCACTGTGCTCAGGTGGCTCAACAAAAGGCCGAAATGGTGTAAACCATTTCCTTCGATTGAGTATGGCAAGCATTATCATTAACACTGATTGCTAGATTCGGTTTTGTCTTATACCTTACAAGAACGATTAAATGCCGTTCTGAAAGAAAAGTAAGTAAGAAGTTTATTTTTAGAATTTTAGTGTTCTTTCTGAAATGCACACTTTCCAACATTTTCGAACAGAAATGTACATTTTATTTTCTCAATTTGAAAGAAAGCAAGATTAATCGCGGAAAAAAGTCACGAGAATCGAACATCGTAGGGAGGTTCCTTGTTTCATTGAAATATAATTATCTATACATTCTTATAACAGGATACAAGATATAATCTATCTTGTATCCTGTTATATAATCCCGCTAATAATATAATCTATTACAGAAATGTTCAGAACATACTGGTAGCAACAACATGCCAATATTTATTCTGAGATACCAAAGATATTGATATATTTTAAAATTTGACCCCCTCCAAGCTTACATGCACAGTAGGTTATGTCTCTTCGTCTTTTTTACCGTTCTCACAAAAGTCCTTTTACCTGCATAAACATTTGCAATTCTCGCATAAACATTCGTTATGCAGCGCACACCACAGTGGTTCATACGCGGTCAGACGACGAAGACAAAGTGCAGCACTTCATATACATAGTGGATGCTCATAAAATATGGTCGCCTCGGGGGAAATGACAGAGGTTGGCAGCGCGGGGCGCAATTAGAGCGAATGCGAGGCGGCAGCGGTGGCGGTGGCGGTCGCGTGCTGCTAGGGCGGGCGGAAGCACGCGGGGCCTGACCGCCCGCAACAGGGGGGAAGATGGCGAGGGCAGCGATGGCACACTTAGAGGCGGTGATGTCAGAGGCGTGTGGCTTGGTGAGGGACGGCGCGGGAAGGCGGGGGAACGGCAGGGAAGGGTGAGCGACGGGGTACCGCAGGAGATGGTGGGGAATGGCAGAGGACGGCCAGGGACGACTGGGGGGGGGGCAGGGGACCGTAGGCGACAGTGAAGGCTGGTGGAATACGGCGGAGAACGAAGGGGGACGTCGGGGGACGTCGGGGGACGTCGGGGGACGTCGGGGGACGGCGAGGGACAGCGAGGACAGGTGGGGACGTTGGGGGTGGCTGAAGCGTCAGAAAGCGGCGGGGGCCGCGGGGTTGGCGGGGTGGCGAGGTAGCAGGGTGGCAAGGTGGCGGGGTAGCGGGTTAGTGGGGTAACGCAGTGGCGGGGATGCGGAGTAGCTAAGTGATGGGGTAGCGGGGTCGTGGAGTAGCGGGGAAGCGGAGAAGCGGGCGGTGGCGCCGGCGCCGGAAGTCGTGGGTGAGGAGGACGGGTGACTGACGATGACGGCGGGTATGGGGGTGCGGAGAAGACGGTATTTGAAGTAGAGGACGCAAGAGGACGAAGTCGGTTTAACGTCATGTTAGATGCAGCCAGACGAGAAAGGAACATAGTCAGCGTCCCTTAAGGGGAACGGCAAAGTCATGAGACAAATACTTATTCAGCGATCAATGTAAATAAGTTAAGGGAGAAGTTAACTGACCTACAGTCGCTTACTAGATCAGAAATAAGTAAAATATCGAATGAAAAATATGATTGCAAACAAATATCAGTTCGGAAGAATAGAGATAGTATTAATTTTTGTAATCTCATAAATACTCTCTTCCAAAAATTTGGATGTCGAATTTACAATTTAGAAAAAACAGTCGGAGCTGGTTATAATATGGAAAATAAACTTTTGACGATTCAGTTAAGGACAAAACACTCAAGATAATTGGAAAAAGGAATAACAACGTTGACAAACGTTAAAGAAATTGAGGAGAGGGAAAAGTGGGAGATTCACGGGATGTTGAGTGCTCGAAAACACCGCGGAAGACAGGATTTGGCGAGCGACTTGGAACAATCGTGAGGGCGAAGGGCCAATTGGCCCTGCAGCGCTGCCGTATAGGGCTAGGGGGCGTTGGGGTCGCCGTTGGTTGTAGTCGTCGCGACGTTGGGGTGGGCAGCGCAGAGGGCCAGGGCAGGGAGGGGGGCGGGCGGTGCGGAGCGGCGGTGGAACGGAAGGGCGCAGTGGTGAGCGGTGGGAAGGGAAGGGAAGGGAAGTGGGGGAAGGGGAAGAGGCCTCGTGGCCCAGATATTAAAATTCCTGCGCGGATGCCGCGAGTGCCGAGGGCGCGGGCCGCAATTGCCCGCGGAAATTGCCGCGAGCGCGCCGACACGTCGTGCCCTGCGCACGCCGGCGGCAGGGCTGGGGGCAGGGCTCGAGGGCAAAGGGCACGGGTAGGCTCTGGCTGTGGTAGGGCGCGAGGACAAGCGGTAGGGTGTAGGGGCCAGAACGCAGGGCACAGTACGCAAAACACACACCTCAAGTCGTCGTTCTCGCACTCCAGGAGAAGGCATGGGAGGGGGGGGGGGGCGAGGAGATCGGGGGATTGCGAAACGTGGCTTAGAGGAGGGATATGGTGACGGGCACTCGGCGCTATGCTTACGAATGTGAACCCAAGGTGTCGAAACCAGAACAGAAGACGTAGGACAGAGGGGATTAGGCACAGAGGGAAGGGCTCACGGTTCTGTTAAAGGTAGAAAAAGGGCTGTAAAGGGAAGGGGGAAGTGTCTATGTGTCAAAGCACTTGGCAAAGATTTCACTGTGTGGCGTATTGTTGAACAGAAGGACCTATGATCACAGGGAAAATGCTACATGAACGACACTGGTCATGGAAGTTAGGAAACACAGGGGATAGGTTTAATCAGTGCTTATAGCTTAGGGCAGAGGTGCATGGGGTTTGCTGAAGGTGTAGTGTCTTGACTCAGGGTACATGTTACAGGGATCAGGGCAATGTCCTCAGGACAGTTTGGATAAAGTCGCAGAGTAGAAGCAGAACGCGTCGAGACCCCAGAGGTTCCGAATAGGAGGCGCATTACGCACTCGCACTCGCATTCGCACTCACTATTTTACCATCTACTAGGATTGGGCTTTGAAAATTTATCAGAAGTCGCCAGAAATTCGCCGACATTTTTTATCAGAAGTCATCGTTAAAGTGGGTGAAGATTTGTGACGAATTATTTTCCTAAATTATTTTTATTGAAAAAAGAAACACATGTATGCACAGCGAAGTGTGTAATGAAAATGCGAAAGAGCATTGCATGTATGTGTGTTACCTAAGAACGAAAGTGTGCATTAAAAGCAACCATGTGTATGACATCAGTGGAGAGTTCCATGGATGGTATCCATCATAGCAAATTTTTTAATTACAAGTTAAAATATGAGAAAAATAAATCTGAGTTGTTAGGAACTGTTATTGATTTTCAATAATCAATTTACTTCATTACAATGGTCATTTAGACAATTCAACATAATTCATTTAGACATTTCACTATTATTATTTTCTCTATTTATTTTTTTCATTTTGACTGTCAGTCCTCATGTATTTGAAATGAAGAACAACATAATGAAACAATTATATATTACGTGAAAGCACTGCAACTGTATTAGAAGGACCACCTCAACAGTGCGCGTTCATGAACTACCGTCGTGCGTGACACGAAGCAGGCAAGAAATTATTCCAATAGAAAGAACACCTCGAAGGTAGTTGATCATGAGCCTCCTCGCATAACCCTCACCTAGCAGCCAGGACGAGAAATCATCTCATACGATTACCCCGAATGATTCGCCGCTTGTGCATCGGAGGAGCAGAGGCAATTGCATCGAATAGATTGAATTACGGGAGGATGTCGCAGTCTGCAGCGAGGAGCAGAGGGTGTCCCGGACTGCCAAGAGCTATGGGGCCGGCCGGGCGGAGGGGGCTGAGTGGCGGGGGAAGATGTGGGTCGAGATAATGGGGCCGAGGAGAGGGCGCTTCGAGGACGACATCGCCGCGCTGTTTGCTGTGATTACGTGATGGACAGGAGGGGCTGAGGCTAATGGACTAGTGCCACTTAATCCGACATCCCACTCGCTAATTTATTAACTAGTGCTATTCCGAGTGTCAAGGTCCCAATTCAATGTCTGATTATTTTGTAGAAGCATTACAAAGGATGCCAAAATAGTAATTATTCTCACTGCATGCATACTTTATTTTGTAACCTATATTAAGTTATGGACGTCATTGTATTTTGTTAATCCTTCACCTCACACACTAATATTTTGACTGATGCTATTCCTCGTATTAAGGTACACCGCACCTACCTCTCACGCACTAAACTAGACGTATTGAAGTCAGTAAGTAACTGAAGTATCTGCGTTGATATTAAAAACCACGCATAAGTAGTCAATGTGTGCTCTTATTGAGGGTTAGAAATACCTTTCTGGAGTCTGATTGTTTCTGGCACTAATCTAACAACACACCAAGATTTTTCGAAATGTAATCGATCGTACTACAATCGACCCGATATGCCGAAAATGAAATTGAGATCAATCGACTGTAACAATTGCAGATTCAACAACAGATTCAATGATTTAAGTCAGATTACAACAGAAATATCTTATTGACTAAGAAAGGGAATTCGTAAGTTTTGGGAAATATTGCAGTCTTTAGAAAACATAATGCAATGAGCACATTAGTGTGTATTATTAAATACATCTACCTATGGAGGCCTATGTACTCAAGACAGCGTAAAAGGTAATTACGATTCAAAAGGGTTTTTTCTGTGGAAGGTAGTGAACGGGATGAGAAGCTAGATAAGACATCCAACATAAATCAGAGAGATACTACCCCTTCACGTAGTAGGGTTCAAAGCCAGAAGTAACGAGGATGATTTTTGCCCTCGGGGCTCTTTACGAGTTGGCGGAACAGTCAATACCCTCCCATGTTCTAATTGTTAGCCGAACCGTAACGTTCACCCTGTAATCCGCTTTTCCGTTCGTTCACATTGTTCCATACACATGATCACTTTATTACTTCATAGATTCGAAGACTTTTTGCAATACATTACACTGAGTTTTCTATTTGGTAAAAATTAGCAGTATTTTTAACGATTCATCTCACCAAAAGAAGAAGCTTATGTTCATTTTGGAACGACATTAATCTTGACTATTCCACTTGCGATATTAAAACCAATAGTATTTTACTTTGCAGATAAAATGTCCAAATCAGGGTGTTGTATCTCAAAAAATGTATCGCTTTTTCTATCCGATTTTTCTTACTGCTGGTCAATGTAAGCTGTGGCTCATCTATTTTCGGAAGCGGTATGAATGGATTGCTGTGCAATGATTGACGTGCAATAAACTGCGCATGTACTAAACATATCCTCTTTGATTTTAACATTCTTTTAATTATTTTCAATACTTGGCGCATTTTGAAACTCGGGCGTAATTTAATTCGTGGAATAGTCCTATTAAATACCGTGCTTTAGAAATTCTCAGATAAATATCCTCCTCGCTTCACGAGTCAGGGATTTACTGACAATTTTCAAAGGACTCGAATTATTACCTATGATAAACTGCTGAGGCGTAACTACGTATTTCTTAGCAAACCGACAATAACATTAGATTAGCATCTCGTAGTGCATCTGGAGCGTACTAATAAAATATTGTTAGAAATCTTTTAAAAAGAAAACCTATTTTAGCAAAGTTTAAGGACGACCTGAATAAGCAATATCGCTAAGGCAGGCTTAGTCTAGTTTTTATCGGCTGCGGTTTCGAATATTGCTTCGTGCATGGATGTTTGCAAGTGAATATCCGTTGAAGTGAATCATTTACGTTCAAGCACGCGTTAAACGAGGGATGTAATTTAGAATCGTGCGTGCGGCAAGAATATTGCGTGATGTGTCATGGTGTGCATTTGTAGCAGTCTTAGAACCTTAATCC
The DNA here is from genome assembly GCA_038098605.1 of Gryllus longicercus. Taxonomy (NCBI): domain Eukaryota; kingdom Metazoa; phylum Arthropoda; class Insecta; order Orthoptera; family Gryllidae; genus Gryllus; species Gryllus longicercus. The sequence goes on along the minus strand of JAZDUA010000003.1, from coordinate 5,926,705 downwards.
TATCCTTAATTCCTAATCCTTTTCCAATAAGCTGTGTGAGCAATGGCCAGGTGTAGGGCATTATTGGCCGCCGCATCAACTCCATCTACGAGTAGCCTGACCCCCTTCCTCTAATGCAGGACTAAGCGCAGTGGGCTCCTGAGCAACGCCTGTCCAATGGTATGAGCTCACGAGCCACATAGGTAAGATGGATGGGGGGACAAGCAAGTACCAGTGCAGTAAGGTTGCAGCATATGGCGTAATAGCCAGGGGACTGGAAGCGGCCTCGAAAGACGCACAAAGATGTTCAACAGACAATGTGACCATGGATCTATAGATTAAGTCACTCACGTTGAAGACAATTTAAATTCAGTGAATTAAGTTATTTTAATCTCTTTATGAATTCCCAACAACACTTAAATTTATGGGAAATGTTATTGAGATAGGTTCTATTAGTTTGCCGACACCTCAGGGCTATACAGTGGATTAAATACAATACTACTACACCAATTGCTACAACAGTTAGATCCACTAAAATACATGTTTAAAAGTCGAAATTGAGGTAAGTACTATTTGTTTTGCTCGTTATATATCTTAACAACTCACGTTACTTTTGTTGCCCGTTGAATAAATTATAAACATGCGTACCACCTTAAGACACTCAGAAACGTCTCACAAAACAGAGCGGCTCTACATAGCTCCGTTATTACATAACTGTCTTGCCCGTACGAACAGATGCAGACATGCACACGTCTACAGGATTCAGTTGTCTAATTTCCTGCTCTATGAGATGGTTTCACATTTTGTCAACAATTTTTTTTCCTTTTGCCTTACCAACACTCATTTTAATTAACTTTTAATAATGGTTAATTATAGTATGCGAGTCAAATTGTTATTTTAAACAATTTTTCAGATACATAATTTCAGGAAAATTGTAAATCACTTGAATTTGGCGGTGAGCTTTAAGTTCAAACGTCGTTGGTTCATAATCAATATTTCTGCGTCATGCCCAGCTTTCGCCACCGAAATACCGACATTCCCCGTTTCCCGCAACGCCAGCTCGCCAGCTTCTGATCAAGCACAGTCACGCCCCTCGCAACAAGTCCTCCTCGGGCGTCGTACGCGGCCTGGCCTTTCTGGCCGTGACGCAGCGTTGCCATGGCGACGGCGGCCGGGCGTTGCGTCGCGCGGCGGGCGCGGGCGGGGGGGGGAGGGGAAAGCGGCGACCGTCGGCTGTCGCAAGATGAAGCGAAAGTGGAAGGAGGCGCTGAGATAGGATAAGCGGCCCGGAAAAGTGACTGTGAGAGGGAGTGGCAGCGTTTGCTGAATAACAAGTGTATTAGGTGCATCGAACGACGAGGCACGAGATGAAATCCCCTGTTTTCTGCATGATGAAAAAAAACACAGGAAAAGCCATATTTTCAGGCACGATCGCGCTGAATTAGGTCACAAAAAGTACATTGTAATTCAAATGCAAAAATTTTCAATGTAATTCGCAAGTGTAATGAATTGCTATGATCCTTTCAAAATATATTTTATATTCATTTTTTGGACTACCATACATTTTTAGCAAACTTAATAAATTTATCGTATCTATCGCCACAGCTGCTACTTAAATTTCCGTAGTAACATAATACTACCTTTATAGAAGAAAAGGTTTGTCTCCCCACGAATATGTTTCCAATAGAATGAATAGGGTGTCTGTATGAGAGAAACAGTTATATTAAAAATATTCTTCATTCAGTAAAAGAACTTGTTGACAATCGATGCATATAGATATTGTGAAAAAAATACTTTCGCATACTGCTTTACAATACTGAGTAGTCTACGTTTTCTGGAATGTAGAAAGCCTTCACTCTATGTAATCTTGTATCGGAAAGTTTCGGACAACACAACAATAAATTTTTCAAAACAATAAATAATTGATTTGACTAAGTATTTAGGTTAAGTGAAGAATTCTATTTGAAATGCACTATAATTTTTCTTATCCATTTATTTCCATTTCATTCACTTAAGAGAGTGAATCGTTTATTGTTTTATTGATTGACGTTTCCGGGTGCTAACTTGTCAAATGATAAGTCGTTAGTCGCGTAAGAGTAGTGTATGTTTTATCGCAGGAGGTGACGATAACCTTCCCGCTGGTTGGCGAGATCTCGCGCCGAACTATATGTTGGTTTGTGAGGTTTTCCACAACCACGTGTCTCCTACCACGAGCAGCGCTCCAGTCACATAATAAGTAACACAATTTTAGCCTACTATATAAGCAAGACATTTTTCTAAATTTTATCTAACAACGGTATACGATTCACCACTTTTTCTTGCCTTCAACTGACACTTGATTATTCGTTACTTGAGTACGCAGAGATAGCCAAAATTCAGAGAACATATCACAGGTCAAGACTCAAGAAGATGCAAATTTTAGCAAGATAAAAAATGAAATATTGAGCCATGAACAATAACATATCAAAATAGAGCCTACCATACACCATGTTGTTCTAGTAACTTTATAAATAATAAACTTTATAGAGGGAATATCATGCAGAATGTCAAGAAAAAATTATGCATATCGCACATTAGGAAATTTGTCAAAACTTTCAGAAAAAAATGTCTGAAATGGTCCCTAGTGTCAACTTCATAGGATTTTCGCCGGTACTTCATAACGCCTATGCCATACACGCAGTCAAAATTAATGTAAACATACGTCACATAAGCATATTTGTCAAATCAGTCAGACGATAGTTGGTGACAAAGAAATCCAGATAAACCATCATGGAAAACATAATAACTTCATCCAGTCGGATAGAAGAAAATATTAAAAAACAAAACAACGAAAACACATACTAGTAACTTTACACAAATACTCGTATACAAACAAAACATAACGACTGAAATCTCACTGTCGGTCTGATAGCTTTATTTCATCGCATACGAAACATTTATGATCTAGTTTTACGTGCTGATGGAATATCCATTTTATCGACGACGTTGTCGCTTTAGCGCAAAGCCATCCATCCTGATCCCCTTGAGCAAAGGTTTGACGTATAGTTTGCGAGTCACTCGGGACTCCCACCCCTGTGGGATTCCAGAGCGACAGTGCTGCAGCAGTGGCGGGTTGCGCTGGTAGAGAGAGTCCTTGATGGAGCGAATCCCTTGCCTCGTTTTCTAGACACTGATGCGCGTTTTTGAATAGGTGAAGAGTTGAATGAAACACGGTCAGGTTTACGAAAAAAAACAAGCTACATTTTATGTGCATTATACGGGAAGTTTTACTTTCGCAAATAGAAACAAATGGCTAGTGAACATGCTGGAGTAGCTCATGAGACAAAACAATGTACGTGGACAACACTCACTCATCAGAATTAATGTTTACATTTAATTTAACTTTATGGCATATCAAATTATCTCAAATTTTAGTCATCACAACCGTAAACAATATTCTCGTTGAATTCCCCGAAAGCAACATATCAAGCCTATTTCTAGCACATCTTACTTTTTATCATATGCGAACTACCAAATCTTCAGCACTTCTAACGTTGAGAGAACGTGCTTGCTCAAACTGTGGGCACCAAACAGAGAAGTGCCAGCTAATATATCCCACGCGTATACCGGCGTTGCACAAGTATTCGAGAGACCCCTTAGGGAAAAGCGCTGACAGAGCGCCTGTCCGTTGGATCGCCGCAACCCTGGAACGCGCGCTAGGCGCAGTCGTGCGCCTGCGAAATGCAACCTGCCGCGCGGCGAAGCACGGCGCATCGGCTTTGATCAACGCTCCGCCAACGGAGCACGTGGCAACAGGCGGCGGGGAGGGGCGAGGCGCGGCGAGGCGGCGAGGGGCGGGGAGTGATGAAGGAAGTGGCGGCGGAAGCACATCGATTCAATGTGATGAAGGGCGTGGAGAGGGACAGGGGCGGGGATGTGGCGGCAGCCACGGCGACGAGTCACCGCACGCCGATGTGGCGGCAGCGCGGACTCACAGGTAGGAAGCAAAGAGGGGGAGCCTGGCGGCGAGTGGAAGTGAATGGCAATGCCGCAGGGGAGCTATCTGCGTGTGGAAAATGAAGGAGAGCATCAACTTTAACAGCACGCACTAACAGCTGCTTGAAGTTGAGGAAATATGACAAGACTGACAATGCATAGTCAAAAATTATTTAATACATTTTCCCTTTTATGTTAACACTTTCTACTATACACCGGATCACTCAGGGTACTCACGAAATGGAATGAGAACTGAAGGAAAAGGAGTTTCTATCTTATAAATAGGAGTATTGTAAGTGTTAAAGTACCAAATAATCACTATATAATTTTCTTTCTACGTTCACTGATTTTCTTTCATTGATCAAAGATGAGACATCAGAAATGTTAGATCTTAGAGACAGAATGCATTCCAGGTAAATAAGTGAAATATTTAACACTATAAAAATGAACGGTAAATGCTGTGATCTAATCTTCCAACACGTCGTGGATGTAGGACCAACGATTATACGTCTGTCTGAAGGGTATACGCAAGAAAAACATTCTCAAAATTTACACGAAGAGTGGAATTTACAGAAATTGATATTAACTTCTCACATGAAAAACCTCATAAATATATTGTCTTTAATGGTTTCGAAATTAAAGTCTTTAAAAAGTCTAATCACAAGAGTCTATTTACAATCGCGCAATAACATTTTGTATTCTTTCCGAATACAAGACATCAGCAAATCGTGTAATTCCAAGAGTTCAACCATTGTTATAACGGCGAGTTTAGAACGAGGGCATCTCAATATACGTATCATTGCAAATCACATCACAGAAAACGAAATTTATTGAAATTATGGTATTGGCTAACAAGAATTTAAAATATTTCTTGTTTATCTTTCACTCCCAGGGGATATTTAAAAATTGTAGGTTGTCATGAAAAACGAATTGCAATGAAAACAATGCAATCCTTTTATTACTTTATTTTCTGACAGATCTCAAAATTTCTCAAATATTATGGAATATGGAAGTATATTGACAGTGTAACCACTTTTAAATAAAACCAATGTATCACTTCTTTATATAAATAAATGCATGTCATTTCATTGTCATTAGAATGTTAACAAAGATTATTTAGATGGGTTACAATGTTAAGAAACATTTTACGTATAGATTATCCATTTAGATGAGATAATCGTTACTTCCAGATTTATGGAATTTTCAAACTCTACCAATCGAATCGAACAAACATCACAGCAGGGAAATAATGATGACCATTAAAGAACGGAACTACTCGAAACAGACAAATAATCGTGTAGCACAATCGCTGAACAGACATTACAGCATTCCAACAACTAACACAGTGCAAACGAGTATAGCCAATTTATTCCACGATCGTTACGTACATGGCGTCCAGATATTTCCTATCTAAACTCAATCAACATGCAATTATTTCGAGTCAACAATCACCTGAATAGGCCAACTGGTTCAAACGGTGAGGAAAACGGCACATTGTGCACTGCGGCCTAGCAAAATCACAACGCGACCTCTGGGAGTGGGAGCCGCACGCGAATTGTCAACTGGAGTGTGCACTCAACGCGACACGGAATATCCGCGGGAGGGAGGAACGTGGGGAGAAAGAGTGGGACGAGTGGGGAGAGCAAGGGAACGAGCGTAAAGAAATGAGAGAGAAGAGCGGAAGAGATGAGCGGGGTGGGATGAGCGGGGTGGGATGAGCGGGGTGGGATGAGCGGGGCGGGATGAGCGGGGCGGGATGAGCGAGGTGGGATGAGCGGGGTGGGATGAGCGGGGTGGGATGAGCGGGGTGGGATGAGCAGGGAGGGATGAGCAGGGAGGGATGCGCGGGGAGGGATGAGCAGGGAGGGATGAGCGAGCAGCGATGAGCGTGGAGGGATGAGCGGGGAGGGATGAGGGGAGGGATGAACGGGAAGTGTTGAGCGGGACAGAACTAGGGGGCAGGATGAGCGGGGAATTGAGCTTGCCGTCGCCCGGCCAAACGAGTTGGAGAGGGGCGGAGCGGGGTGGAACGAAATCAGCAGGGAAGAACGAGGAGGGAATTGTGGGGTGTGGAGTGTGGTGAATCTGTGCAGATTGAGGCGAAGCGAAGAGGGAGGCGGTGGGAAGCGGTGTGGGACGAGGCGGAGAAGGGTCCGCACAGAGTGGACATTGTGGAAGAGGAGGGGAGTGGAGCGTAGGGTGAGGGGCGTGGCAGGGAGGGGTGGGATGAAGAGAAAGGGGCGGCAGGGGGTGGGGAGAGCCGATTGCGGAGTAGGGCGGCGTGACACGTGCCTGACCCGTCGACAGCGTCGCATTGCCGTGCGCAGCCGATGAATGGCGTGCGGGTAACAACCAACCACCGTGGATTTTCCACTGCGTCATCTACTCTGCCACTGAGACGGATTCGTCTTCACTGTTTCCGCGCGACTGTATATTAGACGCAGAAAACGTCGTCCAAATCGCCATCGAGTTCACCGGTGTCATTTATTCAATCTCTGTCTTCTGGGTGGTGTACAAAGTCTCCGCCAGTTGTAAGCCAACATCCCAACACGATTATAGCTTTCACTCCCATATCAAGTTCTTTACGCCATGAATATCCATCAATATGAGCCACCTCAATTCACTTGTGCCCCTAATGAGACACTCAACATGCATCTTTCACTAACAGAATTGCATCGTCTGCAATATATTTTATTCCGCTATGTCTTTGAACGATTTCTAATAGAACTTACAAACTTCTGAACAACCTACTCAACAAGTCACAACACTAGCAGATTTTTTCTTAGCATAATCGTCCACAGAGGACTTTGGAAATGATTGTGGCTTATGTAATCAATCATTACTGTACCATCTCATCTACAATCCACCCCCGCCTACCCTACTGCTGGCTCTCTACTTCTCACACCACAACGCTACCATCATACATCGCTACATTCGCCTCCTAGCAGTTTGCCTATACTACAACTATACCACCACCTACTAAACACATGGCGAACCATAACCTGTGGACAACCGACGAGCTCGTTGGCAACAATCGTTCGCCGCCGCCACCGACGCGACAGCCTCCGAGGCCAGTGTCACCCCTGCCACCGCCGCGCCTCTACTCTGTGTCCCGGTCTGGGCAGAGATCGGACAAAAGTATCATCGCTAATATGAAACTCGCAATTGAACCTTCTGAGAGCAGTGTTCTAGGATCGTGTCCCAGCGTTTGGGGATTTTTGACACCCTCCTATTAGTTGAGTGAATTAAGACCACTTTCTTGTCGAGAAATTAAGCGGAAATATGTACACATAGTTGGATAGAAAATGATGAGAGATACTATCAAAAAATACAATAACATTGACATAAAAATTTAGACAGGAAAAATCGGATGAATGTATAACCGTGTGACTTCTTAGAAATTTTCTTAAGTTTGTAGACATTTACACAATAAAGACCGAAAAAATTGAAAACACTATATTACTGAACAGGAGGCTCAGGGCATTTTTCTTTTTACATGGTCGGGGGTGAGCTAAACAAACAGAGAGGTCAATCGTCATTAGAGAAGACGTCTTGGAAGAGAATTCGGTTGGAAAAAGACGTTCAGGAAGACTATGCTGAAGGTGGAAAGATCAATGTTTAAGAAACCTAGAACAAGTGCGAGGTGGAGTGTAAAAAAGGCGATAAATACAACGGTGGCGAATACTAGCGAGTAGAACAAAAAATCAACTCAAGTTTATTACTCGTATGCCACAATCTTGATGACGATTGTTGTGGTAAGTATGCAAGCAAATCGTTGTAAACTGGAGAACTTTTTACGCATTTTAACATTAATTTTTAATGTCTTTTGCATACATCAAGTTTCCATGGGATGAAGTATCAAGCACTGGACATATCTCTTTCTACCAGTGTTTACATCTTGTAAATTAGCCAGTTTTGAAAACCCTGAATTACTTTTGTGATTTGATCTTTCGAATCAACGGGTGAAATCACTGGAACCAGGGACCTAAATTCAAATTTTGACAATTATTTTCAAAAATTAACTTTCACACCCCTTTGCATTACTTTTGAAGTCATTTCGAGAGATAAATGAAAATCAGAAAAACTGAATCATGGAAGTTGAATTGATTTGAAAGGCAGACCTTCATTGTCTTTTTGCGCCTTTCAAACCACTGTGCGAAAGAACTGAAACCAAGGGGCTCATTCACGTAACCTCTAATTTTTTTCTGATTCGTAGATCAAAAAAGTTCCCTGCGAGATTAATAAAACAAAAAACCTCGAATCATGTAAATTAGAAAATATAAACTTCGTTTGTCATTTACACCTTCTGAACATGTTTCAAACCATAAATTAGATATGTTTTTGGCATCTTTCAAATTGCCGTCGTGCGAAAGTATGAAGACAACAGGGACCTTAATCCCGTAAATTGAACAGTTCTGAAATCCTGAATTTCGCCCGCCGCTTGCGCCTTCCAGGCCACCGTGCGCCGCCGCCGCCGCCGGCAGGGCGTGCGCGTGCGTCACGCCTGCGCGACCTCGTGACCTTTCGTAACCCGGGCCGCGTGAGGACGGGAGCGCGCGGGCGCGGGCGCGAGAGCGCTGGGCGGCGAGCGAGAGGCGGTTGCTATGGAGACGCCCAGCCCGGCGGCGGCGGCGGCGGCGGCGGCGGCGGCGGCGGCGGCGGCGGCGGCGGCGGCGGCAGGCGGCAACGTTATGCGGCAGAACCGCCCGCTCGCCTGCCGGCCTCGCCGCCGCGCCCCGCCCCGCGTGCGCCGCACGCCGCCGCCCGGTCGACGGCCCAGCGCGGCACGCCCCCCGCCGGCCGGAGGAGGGCGATGGGTGCGGGTGTGGAGGGTAGAGGACTGATGGATGGAAGAAGAAGAAGAAGAAGAAGAAGAAGAAGAAGAAGAAGAAGAAGAAGAAGAAGAAGAAGAAGAAGAAGAAGGAGGGTTAGAAAATGAAGGGAAGGGTAGAAGATGGATATGCGGACTGACGGAAAGATGGAAGATAGATGGATTGATAGATGGATGGATAGGAAATGGGAGGAGGGATTGAAGATAGAGGATGGAGGAATGGGAGATGTTGGGATGGAGAGTGGATTGATGGAGAATGGACGAATGGAGGATGGCAGATTGGGGGATGGAGGGCTGGATGATGGACGATGAAGAGATGTAAGATGGATGGACGGATGAAGAAAATGGAGGATGGAAGGATGAAGAAAATGGAGGATGGAAGGATGAAGAAAGAAGGGATGGAGTATGGAAGGATGGAGTATGGAGGGATAGAGGATGGAAGGATGAAGAAAGAAGGGATGGAGTATGGAAGGATGAAGAAAGAAGGGATGGAGTATGGAAGGATGGAGTATGGAGGGATAGGGAATAGACGGATGAATAAATGAATGGAGGGTGCAATGAGCGAAGAGTTAGGGCGAGGGAGAGGCACGAGGTGGTGAGGGAGAGACGAGGGAGAGCCCGAGGGAGGTGCGAGGAGGCATGGCGAGGGAGGAGGATGAGGGAGAGCGGAAGGAGGTTGCGAGGACTGTGCGACTGAGGGCTGATGTGCGCTCTGTGCCTGACTGCCCGTTGTGCATTGCGACTAGACAAGGAACTTTCCCTTTGTGCAACTCGCGGAGCAGTGGCGTCAACTCTCCTCCACCTGCCAGTGCCGAGGATCAAATCTCGATCGATCCAAATGAAATTTATGCGGGACAAAGCGGGTTCACGGCAAGTTTTCTCGCTGTTCTTCTGTTTCCTTTACCCCTTCATTATTACATCGTCAATGAAATCACATCATCATCACCTACCTCTCAAAACAGGAATTTGGGGTCATACACTCACAAAAAGAAAGTGTAGGGATGGTGATGAATGTGACCTCATCTCCAAGCTTAGGTGACAGAAAAGCATTTATGTTTTTTCCATTCTTCAGTAAGGGATCACACTAGTAGTTTCGCTAGGCTACAGCTATATGAAAAAGCGGAAAGTGTTCATCAGTAGGAACATTGTTGAAAGAGATGAATGATTACGGATGGTGACATGCACGTCGTAATATGCGAAGTCAACGTAGCTACAAACTCCTTCCCCCTCATGCATTTCGGAGTGATAATATCATGGAGCCGGTGACGATCTCCCTTGTTATGGATTTAGTTTGGAATGAAAGTTATTTTGATTACAGTGTAGGTGTCTGGCAGCAAAAGTGTGAAAACCACATTACTTCTTGTTTGGCCATGTATAATATGCCGTGACTTTTGGAATTAATGATTCGTAAACACGACCACATTTCACGAAAACTAATCACTAAAGTAAGCTGCAAACCGTTGCAGCTGCTAGACTGGTGAATAGCATAGCGAACAAACATTCTTTTCATTTTATTTCCCGTACTGGGAATGAAACCTGGGACTTATTCTTGGTATGTCCTTTCATTAATGATCGGATGGAGAGGTTCACAGTACAAAGATGCAGAACGCTCGGCTCTGGCAATGCTTTGTAGAAATATAATAATTTGCCTGCCTGGACGATTGAACAATAACGTATGCGGGAATTCGTAATCTGAAGAAGTAAAATGAAGCTGAATGATGTGAAAGGGTGATGATGATGAGTGAGGTGACTAGGATGATGGCGGGAGGTGGCAAGTGGGATCGTGGGAGGTGATCGTGGCATTTTAACCATCCCGGCATTCGCCTGATGACCGAGAGAAGCCACGAAAAATCCCGGTGAGGATGGCCGGCAGCGTGCTACGCACTCAGCCACATCGCTCAGTTTAACAGCTATTAAAGATATTTTTAAAAAAATAAGGAGCTATATAGTTGACGTTCGTGCTGCTTTCTTGACTATAATGTGAATCAGGGTAAGAGTTCATGACTTAGAACGCGAGTTATAATCCAAAAAAATTATATTCGTATTACGAAAGACATTCATTGATTGATTATTGTTTCCGAGTGCATCAACCACGAAAGTCATTAGTCCCGTAAGTGTAGTGTTTTCTTCGAGAGGTGGCGGTGATCTTCCTCCACTGGATGGTGAGATCCGGCGCCGACCTACCGTCCGCGAGACTGGTTTTCCCCAACTAGGTATCTCCCACCACCCCTAAAGGAACAAGCTCCCTACCGATCTGCCGGCATGTGTGGTAGTATGATTTTTGTTAGTAAGTGAGTATAAAGGGTGAAGACAGGACACGAAAACGAGGTCGCGCGTGGTCCTTGGCCCGTTCGTTACGATACTGCTCCGACACTGTTAGAGTTCAACGTCGCCTGGTATTGTTCGAAAAAATCATGGGAAACTACCGATGAGAGCAACCGGCCGCTAGAATTCTCCTCCAGACACCGGTTGAATTCGACCACGTTATCTTGCAAGAGTCGAGAATCCTGCCACGATCGGGAATAGAACCTAAAACCTCCCGGTCCGAGACCCTGCAGTGACATCAGACGATGCTCTGAGCCTCTCCCTGTTAAAAACACAAGGACTCGTAGTTCCAGGTGTTCACATAGGAACGTTTCTGAAACAATGCCTCCCTAAAAATGCAGCAAGATGAAATGTCTAAGCTATGCGCTTTTCTTTTTCATATATTCTGAACGTGTAGTACAAGAAAACCCCGTCATAATATTCCCCCACGAGGAATTTCAGCATTTCTCCAGCACCTCCGTCGTCTATCTGCGCGCGGCGGCCGCGCGGCCTCCGATCATCCGCGCCCGAAGCCGCAGCCGCGTCGCGTCGCGCAGCGCCGATGGCCCGAGAATGGAGGGCGCCGCAGAGCCAGCCGCGTTTATCTCGCGACCGCACCGCACCGCTCCCGGCCCGGTCCGCCCCGGCCCGGCCCGGGGACCTCGGCGGGGTTGTAAAATGGAAATCAGGGGAGTGTCCCCGCTGCCGCTCGCGCTCTCAATGCAGGCGGCCGTCACGAGCGGCTCTGCCCGCGCCCGCCGCCCGCTGCGCTCCCCTGCCCACTGCGTCTCCCTGTACGCCCGCTACGTTGCCTCTCTGCGCGTTACGTTTCAGCCGTTCGGTACGCTCCCTCCGCCCGCTAAGTGCCCATCGTCCTCTACGCAAATGCTTACCCGTCCTGTCTTCACCCTGCGCTCTCGTCAGCCGCTATGATACCAATAGCCACTACCCTCCCCCCGGCCGCTACGCTCCCGTCGCCCGCTACGCTCCCGTCGCCCGCTACGCTCCCGTCGCCCGCTACGCTCCCGTGGCCCGCTACGCTCCCGTCGCCCGCTACGCTCCCGTCGCCCGCTACGCTCCCGTCGCCCGCTACGCTCCCGTCGCCCGCTACGCTCCCGTCGCCGCTACGCTCCCGTCGTCCGCTACGCTCCCGTCGTCCGCTTCGCCTCCGTCGTTTGCTGATTTCCCGTCGTCCGCTACGCTCCCGTCGTCTACTACTCACCCCTTCGTTCGCTACGCTCCTGCCGACCGCTGCGCTCCCGCCGTCCGTTGCGTTCTGACTATTACTTTTGCGCCATTCGGTTAGCTCGCGCACACAACGCTCCCACTGCTCGGACACTCATCACTTTTTGTGGATCATTTCGCTCGCTACGCTAGCAACAGCCTACCTAATATTCTTTGTTTTTTGTCACCGTCAATGCATCCTTAGCTCCTCTGCCGCCCTAGGGATGGAAATGATAATACAGAGGGGAAACGGAACGCGAATGATTACCAACACGAATGATTTCCAACGGAACATGAATGCCAACTTTCATGTCTCCACAAAATGTCTGGTTAGGGACCGCCCTTAAATTACTTAATGCGAATGTGGAGTATTTTCATTTCCCCCTCTTTCCTTGTAACGCATCCGCAACACACGTTTTAACCCAACTAAAATGTACGCCACGCTTGCGACCCCTTGTAAAAACAAGAAGTGAAAATAAATTATAGCACAGTATTTATTTCACTTGTGTTTAATATTAAAATTAATAGTAAAGTAGAAATAAGTTGCCGAACCTGTTTGCACCTAACAATAAGATTGGGATAAGTTGTGATTGAAGGAAGAATGCTTGGTCGGGAAATGGTTGATAACAAGCTGTGCATACGTGTGAAATAGTTAATATTTTAATGTTTTAGTACAGAACTCAAAAGAGTAATAATTTCAGCAAATGTTGAAAAATGTAAAAAAAATCATGTTACGTAACACGTAACAAATACCCCTTCCCCTATATAACGCAGCGTAACGCTGCCTCAGACCTCCCTCTTCAGCGTTACGTAATTTATGGACGACCCATAGAAGCATTAAATTTTGTAAGTTCGTAGGTACGTTTGCCCATCATATTACGTTCAGACTAATCAAAGCAAACACTTTCACTCGCGCCGTCACATGCACCATAGCGTACACGTTTTGCCTTTCATGCTTACTGTCTCATTCTATCGCCCTTGCTCCCGATCCATACAGTGGATGGAAACTGGATTTGAGAGATAGCAGAGGTCCCGACGGTTTAGTGCCAACGCTGGCTCAGCTCTGGGTGGAAGGAAGCTCTCGATTTTACGTGCCCGCTCCGCCGTTTACAGCCCTTCCATCTCTGTCACTAAGTGCCGTCGCCAAAGGCAACAGCCAAATTCCCACACGACATTGCCGAACGCACCTTCTCCTCACTTATCGCCACTGCTACCCTATCGCTGTAATATTCTTTGTAGGTTTGTAAAGGTACGTAAGATGGTGGAGGTGGTAAGATGGTAAGTGATGGTGGAGATGGTGGATGGTAAGATGGTAAAGGTGCGTAAGATACGAAGTGACAAAATATTGAAGAATATCGCGGTGAAATTCTGCACGGAAAATATTTGGCATTCGAATTGAATTTATGAAGGGAGGGTATGTGATGATGCTCAAATAATAGAAACAATTCAATTCCATAATCGATCTCTATTGAATTAATGTTTTCTTTATTTTGAGGGGGTGGAATTGACATATAAAACATATCACATGAAACGATATTTTATGACTGTTACTTCATAAAATAATATATCTGCTAATGACAGAAACAATCATTTGCTTCGACAATTATTTCAATAACAGCACTTTGTGTAGATGTTTTAAATACTAGTATTTATATAAACAAAAATGTTAAACATAAGAGTAGCAGGAAGAGAGAGAGAAAGAGAGAGAGAGAAAGAGAGAGAGAAAGAGAGAGAGAAAGAGAGAGAGAAAGAGAGAGAAAGAGAGAGAGAGAGAAAGAGAGAGAGAAAGAGAGAGAGAAAGAGAGAGAGAGAAAGAGAGAGAGAGAAAGAGAGAGAGAGAGAAAGAGAGAGAGAAAGAGAGAGAGAAAGAGAGAGAAAGAGAGAGGAGAGAGAAAGAGAGAAAGAGAGAGGAGAGACAGATATGAAGAGATAGTGGGCTAGCGAGATAGAGAGAAATAGACATAAAGAGAGGGAGATAGAGAGATAGATAGAGAGAGATAGAGATAGAGAGAGTGCAAATTTTCTAGTTTTGAACAGTATGCTAATTTAGGATAAATAAATAGATCTTAATTTCATTTATGGATAGGAAGAAAAATAAATTAATTGCTCACTTCCTAGTGTCAGGACTTTGTTTAAGGTTGAGAACCAAACACAGTACACTATTGCCGGGCCTTCCTCGCGCAGAGCCTCGTTTGCGTTCTTGTGCAGCCTCTTGCGCGGTCACAGAGACGAAGTCAGACTGCACCACTATATCCGGAATAGGCCACTTACGCGACGCGTCAAAGACACAGAGGCTGGTTTCTGTTGGTAGTAGCAGCGAGAGAGTACACAACAAACTTGAGTATCTACACAAATAAAAGGGAAAGTAACTATGACGATAAATTCATCCCAGATTCTTCCGTGGAATTTAATATGTAGATCTACGTTCAACTTAAGATATTATCGCGTTTTTATGGTCTGTTATTAGTAATTGTGAACATTTTGGGTAACTTATTTTGTCCCCATTACAACTAATTCAAAGGAGCAGACCGGGTGAAAATGGGAAAGAAAAAAAATAGTTTCATACTTTACAGCACTATAGTATTAATTCCTTTTTTCTTTTTAACTGATGTTTTTATAATAAATAAATACCTGGGAAAATTCGTTAACTTCAGCAGCACTTTAGTATAAGTGAGACTTGCATTATTAACGGAACCAAATTATAAAGCAATGGATAGAGAAGCTGAAATTATTAGAAAGACAAAACAAAATATTTTGGTGCACGAAACCTATCAACATTTATAACACACACACACGCACATCTGCCAACATAACAATACTTAAATCCGTCTCTGTTTCTAAATAGAAAAGTATCTTTGAAGAACTCCCGGTGTCAAGAAAACGGATCCATTCATTCGAGAATCAAACTATGGAATTTCGAGAGGAAGAAATATGGCCTTTAATTATAGCGTCATTTTAGTAAAAATGACTTACGAGTTTATGGTGTCCTTTTAGCAAAAATAACTTACTGTTGTAGTTCTATACGTTTATAAAATGCAATGAAGTTGATATGAGATTTTCGAAAAACAAAAACATTTTCTAAAAAAAAGAGAGATGGAGTGTAAAAGGGACGACATAATTCTCACGCGAAAAACAGTCCTTGACCGATGGGAAACTTTCAGGCCAAATCTGTACCCATCTTCGCTGCATGATCAATAGCCAAAAAACGAGTTCGTAAGGCAAAAATGTTCGGAGAGATAGTACAATGAATGTAGTTAGGGAACCATAAATCTTAAGATTACCATCGTATAATATTCTCGCTACGGCGTTTCTGTTCAGATGCGATGACGATAATGATGGTTGTGATGATAGCGCGAGTAATGAGAATGAAATTGTAGCAATGGTGGTAATCAGTCAGAGCAAACGGGAGTACCCCGGGGAAACCTGCCAAGAATTCCCTTCGTCCACTCCAACTTCCACTTGGCTCAGACGGTAATCGAAGTCCTGCCTTGATGGGCGGACGGCGCGCAATCACCGCTTCGTGAAGCTCACCCCGCCGGGCCCGCAGGAAGCGTCGAAGGAGGAAGGCAAGGAATTGGCGTCGTCGTCGGCGCCCTACAGCGGAGGCGCGAAGCCCTACAGCGGGAGGTCGCGAGGGAGGGGCTGGGGACAAAAGCGGCTCTTTCGCAAAGGCTCCGAGCGAGGGCGCCACGCGCCGAATCACGGGCCCGCTCACGCAATCCGCCCCTCGCCTCACCCACCCGACAGGGCTCTTCAGCCTCATTCTCCGCTCGCCTCACTCACTCGGGTTCGAGTCGCGACGGTGGCGAATTTTACCCACGCGACAGGGCTCTTTTCTTACTCCGACCTGGAGATCCCGGGTTCCAGTCCCGACGGTGCCAGGCTTTAGACACTAGCAATACAGTTAGACACAATTTGACCGCTGTCTGAAAAAAAAGTCTCTCGGCGTGCTGCTCTGATCAATAGTTTTCTGAGTTATTTTTTGAAAAATGTCAGAAAAATGTTGGAGAAGTACTCTAAAAAGAAACCACGGATCGCGCGCGAATTTTCTTTCATCTTTCTTGTCCTGCCCTCTCCCCTTATTCAGCACACTGACACTTACAAGCGCCACACATGTTGAGAGACTAGTCGGCTGGGCCACTCCTCACTCAGAAAGAAACGTGGAGGGGGAGTTCCCCCGCAAACCCGACGTGTAGGTTGGCGCCGGATCTCACTATCCTGGAGAAGAGGAATACCGTTACCTCATTCACAGCACTAGCACAATCAAACGTTCATAACACAAACGGGAGTAATGCTCATGGCAGCTGACTTGCTCAGAAACAAAACAAACAAACAAATATAAACAAACTCGATAGGGAACGCGTAAAATTTGCGAATTTAGATGGTGCCAAATTTCTCCAGAATCTATCTAAAAATGAATAAGTTCTTGAGAGCACTTATTAAATATTGGAATAAATGTACATCTGATTCAAATTTTCTAGTGTACTATTAATTGATTTGAGAAGTCATGCATTACGTCCAGAATACAGCTTCTGTGATCATGATACATTCATCTTACTGATGTGTTCCTCATCATACTTAATTTTAGGGATATTTTTGTAAATATATTCTAAATACTAAAACATTTGAATAGCGCAAGAGGAAAAAGTTTTCTCGTCCCAGCTCACGCCACGACACCTACCCGTGAAATGGATCGGGAAAGAGAGGCAAACGCCTCCGAGGTCAGGGTCGACCGATCTGTGGGGAACTTTCCCTCCTTTGCCTGCCTGCCCGCCGGCGCTCCGCCCTGCCACCAAGCGAGCGAGCGAGCGACTTTTCGTGCAGGTCACAGCGCGGGAGTCCTCCGCGGCAACTCACGACGTACGTGACAAGTTTGCCACCCGAGGGGTAAACAGACGTGTGGCGTCGGCGGCGGAAGGGGCGTCTTCCACAGCGCGCTCACCTCCGCCGCCCCCACCGCTGGAGACGCTCGGCGCGGTCGGGCAAATCGGGACATAGACGACGCAGGGCAGAACGACGGGTCGGGGTGAGGTCGGATAGGGGGAGAGAGGGGACTGGATGCGACCAGGCTGGACAAGTCTGGGCGAGGTAGGTTGGTGGGCAGGAGCTGGATGGGACGCTCCGATGTAGGAAGGAGGTTGGGGGGACGGAATGGAACGCAACAGGCAGAGGTGGGCTTAGGTAGGGCAGGTTGGAGTGGGACTGGGAAGAGTGGGGGCGGAGAGGGACCGGACAAGGCGGGACGAGACTGAGCAGAGTGGCCGAGGTCGGAGCGGGTCGGATCGGAGTGGGATGGGCGGGTCGGGACAGGCAGGGGAAGAGGAAGGGTGGGGTGGGGCAGGACGGGGTGTCGAAGCAGTTCGGGATGGGTGGGAGAGGGTGTGAGCAGGGTGGGGTGGATTGTGTCGGGGGGCGTGTGGGATTGGGGGAGGGGTGTGGGTTGGGGGCGTGTGGAGTAGGGGACGTGTGAGGTAGGGGCGTGTGGGGTCGGGGGGCGTGTGAGGTCGGGGAGCGTGTGGGGTCGGGGGGCGTGTGTGGTCGGGGGGCGTGTGGGCTCGGGGGGCGTGTGGGGTCGGGGGGCGTGTGGGGTCGGGGGGCGTGTGGGGTCGGGGGGCGTGTGGGGTCGGGGGGCGTGTGGGGTCGGGGGGCGTGTGGGGTCGGGGGGCGTGTGGGGTCGGGGGGCGTGTGGGGTCGGGGGGCGTGTGGGGTCGGGGGGCGTGTGGGGTCGGGGGGCGTGTGGGGTCGGGAGGCATGTGGGGTCAGGGGGCATGTGGGGTCAGGGGGCGTGTGGGGTCGGGGGGCGTGTGGGGTCGGGGGCGTGTGGAGTCAGGGGGCGTGTGGGGTCGGGGGCGTGTGGGGTCGGGGGGCGTGTGGGGTCGGGGGCGTGTGGGGTAGGGGGGCGTGTGGGGTCGGGGGGCGTGTGGGGTCGGGGGGCGTGTGGGGTCGGGGGCGTGTGGGGTCGGGGGGCGTGTGGGGTCGGGGGGCGTGTGGGGTCGGGGGGCGTGTGGGGTCGGGGGGCGTGTGGGGTCGGGGGGCGTGTGGGGTCGGGGGGCGTGTGGGGTCGGGGGGCGTGTGGGGTCGGGGGGCGTGTGGGGTCGGGGGCGTGTGGGGTCGGGGGCGTGTGGGGTCGGGGGCGTGTGGGGTCGGGGGCGTGTGGGGTCGGGGGCGTGTGGGGTCGGGGGCGTGTGGGGTCGGGGGCGTGTGGGGTCGGGGGCGTGTGGGGTCGGGGGCGTGTGGGGTCGGGGGCGTGTGGGGTCGGGGGCGTGTGGGGTCGGGGGCGTGTGGGGTCGGGGGCGTGTGGGGTCGGAGAGCGTGTGGGGTCGGGGGCGTGTGAGGTGGGAGAGCGTGCGGGGTTGGGGGGCGTGTGGGGTTGTGGTCGGGGTGTGGTGGGGTGGGAAGGGGCGGGAAAGAGCGAGTCGGAGATGATCGGAACGAGTCAAAGCGAGTCGGAGCGGGTCTGTACGAGGAAGGGTGTTGTGTGCGGGCGGATGGTGGCGGGGGAACAGGCGAAAAGTTTGGGGACGGGCGGGCTTCGGTCAGGTTTCCTTGCCACGCGTGGCTACCGACCCAATTCTGCCTCCCCCCGCTGTCGCAACTTATTGAATGAAGTGCCTTTATTCTGGAATTGAGGGAGGTGTTTTCGAGAACGCAACGAAATTCCGAATAACATCTCTACTCTATAAATCGGACTGTAATGGCTTGGATGCAGTCTTGAAAATGGCGTATTTTGTGGAATTTCAAAGAGTTTGTAGAGAAGGAAAATGAACATAATATACGCAAAAATGAATATTGATAATAGATTTTATAAGTAAATTCAATTTTAAATAATGCAAATTAACAGCGAAAACTAACCAATACTTCAGGATTCACAGTGAATATCTCTCTCTTAAACTTATTTTGTTTGGCCAAAAAACGCAGGAGTGAAAGGATTTCACAATGTATAAATATTTTCTCTTTCATTTAAAATAATAGAACTTATCGAATCTTTTTAACTCACAGAAGTTTAATTTTCATGGAACGTTCTATTTCAAAATTTATAACAGTCTTAGAATTGTAAATTAATCAATGAATGTCAGCAAAACTTCAGCAATAAATAATGATTTCATTCAATATATTTCTCATCAGTTGTAACATCACCGTCTTACGTTTTAGCATTACAAACCAATTTTATGACCATGGCACATGACGCAAATTGCTCTGGAGTATTAACTTTCTGAGATGTTGCTCCAACATGAGAACAGCTTGTAAAATAGAAAAAAAAAAAAAAAAACAGCTGCGAAAACTTCGCCTCCTTCAAAAGCGCTTCCTCTCCGAAAGGTCGCCACAGGAATAACAAGAAAATTGCGGGGCGTGAGCAGCGAGGGAGACGCGTTCAAAGAACACGCTCGCTGGCGCGGTCCTGGGAGAACGCGTGCACCCGCGGTCAGAAGCGGAACGGCGTGTGAACAGCGCAATGGGCCTCGCGGGGGCGGGAAGGGGGCGGGGCAGGGCGGGACGGCGAGGAACGACATGTGTACGCGTCGCGTATCTGCTCGTTCGTCGCATCTGGAGCGCCCACGTCGCGCCGCGCCGCGCCGCGCCGCGCCGCCGCAGCCTGGCACTCCGCCAGCCTTCTGCTGGCAGTGGCACCTCCGCCACTCCCCGCCTCGCGCCGCCCATTTGCCCTCTCGGTCGTCAGCCACGCCCGGGACCGTCCCGCCTCGACACGCTTCGCTCCTCCCAGCCTCTTTACCCTCCACCTCTCCTCCCCCCACATCTCCCCGCCTCTCCTCCCTCCACATTTCCCCGCCTCTCCTCCCTCCACATTTCCCCGCCTCTCCTCCCTCCACATTTCCCCGCCTCTCCTCCCTCCACATTTCCCCGCCTCTCCTCCCTCCACATTTCCCCGCCTCTCCTCCCTCCACATTTCCCCGCCTCTCCTCCCTCCACATCTCCCCGCCTCTCCTCCCTCCACATCTCCCCGCCTCTCCTCCCTCCACATCTCCCCACCTCTCCTCCCTCCACATCTCCCCGCCTCTCCTCCCTCCACATCTCCCCGCCTCTCCTCCCTCCACATCTCCCCGCCTCTCCTCCCTCCACATCTCGCCGCCTCTCCACCCTCCACATCTCCCCGCCTCGCATTGGCCTGCATTGTCCGATATTCGTCGCTGCTTGCAAACACGCCTCCCTGCCTCGTCTGGCTCCGCACGTACCTGTATTGTCTAGCTCTTCACTTCTACCTCGTGTCTCGGATCTCCCCGCATTACATTGTCCCGCACTTCCCAGTTCTCCTCGCCCCTCACAGACACGCCCGGCACATTCTTTGGTTCTCCCCGCCTCCGCTCACCTCACCTCAAGCCCCCCTCCCCCGACAAGCCTCGTTCTGCATTTCTGTGCTTCATCACCCACATTTCCCCACCCTTTCTCACCAATAACTATCCAGCCCCGTTACGTCCCTCCACCTCCCGGTCATGATCCACATCTCCCCGTCTCATCTGACGTATTCCAGTTTCATTCTGCATCCGTCTCGCCTCGCCATGCACCTCCCACTTTGCTTCGCCCCGCAACTCTCGACTTCGCTTCGCTCCTCACCGTCCTGTCTCGCATCTCCATCTACCTACGTCCACCACACCTCTCCACACACTCATCTTGTCTCTTTCGGCACCTCACGACCTCGCCTCTTCGCTCTCCGTCCGCTCCGCCACCGCAGCCGCTCCGGCCGCGGCAGCGCTCCGGCTCCGACGTGCTTTACCGCACGTCGTAATCGCCACGCCCACCTCGTCACGTGATGCAATGCCCGGCCGCTGCACACACCAGAAACGTTCGCGGCTGACGACGCACTATGGCTCTGCAGAGGGCGTGGACTCAATGATCAAAGGAATACTCGAACCGTAACAAATGCAGTTGGCTGACCCACATAAAATATCATGTAATAAAGACAAACAATAAGTGGATTTTTACTGGAGTGAAGCTTCTGTCTGTATCATTCGCTAATGGTTTTAATATAAAAATACAATAACAATGGATTATGTTATATCACTTTTACAAACTAAATTTAAAACGACTGTGAAATATATAAGAAGTTAAATACAGTGTTGACGTGAATAAACTAAATTCTACAGCAGCATTATTAAGAGCAAAACCACTTGGAAAATAAGCAGCCTCTCATAAAAGTGCGATATAAACGCGTAATTCGGAAAATCTGAACAGAATTATGTAAACGAATTGAAAAGGTATCTGCTCTGAAGCCACGTTCTGTAACTGAACTCTCTTGAACTCTTTTCTGTATAAAAACAAGTACCTTTCTTCGACTTTCAGTAAAAAAAACAACAAATTACAAAACGTTCTCTAGATCCATTCACAAAACTCCAATATCCCTTCAGGATCTGTTATGAAACTGCTAAACACCACTAGTTTATTTACCCTGTAGAACGCTCCTCATTCCTGATTTATCGTCTCATTCCCACTCCAGCCGGCACCGTTTCGTCACACCGCAGACCGGAACGTCACAGCACGTCACGCCGCGGGCCGTTACTCCTGCAATAGCCCGCTCCAATCCGTCCCGCGCGCCGTTGGCTACCGCACGAGGGGCCCCGCGCCCATGAAGCTCCAACCGTGCCACCCTCCGTCTCCCCTCCACCCTCTGTACCGACCTCTTCAGGCTCTGTCTCCTTGAACTCTGCTCCCATCCCCAGCCTGCGTTCTCGCCCGCGTCCCCACCTCCGCCCTCGCCTTCACTTCTGCCTCCGTCCCCGCAAATGTCCGCGCATCCGTCCTCGCTCCGCTCCACGTCCGTCCAAACCTCCGACTGCGCCTTCGGCTCCGCCCCGGTCTCCGTCCCGTTCCCGCTTACTCCATCCCCTCCTTCGACCCCGCATCTTCCGTTCTTGCTTCTATCCCCTCCTCCGCCCCAGCCACCATTCCCCGCCTCCATCCCGCCCCCGCGCTGTTCTGCAGCGACGTGTTTACGACACCGCCCATCCTCGTAAACGGAGCGGCGAGTCTTGCTTCCCCCCACCAACGCCCCCTCCCCCGCCCCCCTCTCCCGTCCCGAACCCCACGCTGGGTGAGGCCCCGCCGGTCTGACGCGGTAACTGCTCGGCACCGTTGCATAACCTGCCCGCAACCGCGCCGTGTGATGTCACCGTGGCCACAAATTTCTCGCCCCTCTCCCCTCGTTGACCCGCCCCATGAAGCGCGCTGCGGGGACAGCTTGCGCCGTTCGTGGCCCGTGGGTGATCTTCGCTCATGAAATACCTCGTTATATTCGTCACAGGGCTGATCACTTTTATTTTGTTAATAAAGATGCTGTGCCAATTAGTATAAACCTCCCTACCTACTCTACCTCTCTTTCTTCTCTCTCTTTTCCTTTTTCGATGATGGTATTGTAGGTCGGGGTTCTGTATGGCGTGCGTTTTAGGGCCCTTTGTTTACTAAGCTGTTCCGGCAATCATAAAGGTAATAAATCATATACTAAAAATGATAGAACACCACAGAAACGTCCAATCTAAATAACTGGTCTCTCATCAAAGCAACCGATGCCGCCTACTCGACACGTAGAGACTTATCCATACCGCTTGTATAGTCGGTTCCCAACGTGCTCATGTTGAAAATCAACGAGATTCTATCAAACTTATTGTTATATTTACAAAAGAACAGTATACTTAACATTGTACTAATCAATACTGAATATTCATTCAATACACACCATTTGACGTGTTCGAGTAGAATATTACTGAAAAGTGTATCCGTTACTAACTAGGAAAGTATACTCTTCGCAACAAGTATTAACTTCCTTCTAAGAGCCTTAATGGAAATTACCTAAATTATTTCAGTTGGTACAGTTACAGCAACTTACTAAACTATTTACAGTTTTCATTCCATTTGAACTTGTATTATGTGAAAACATAGATTAATCTATGCTATTTACATGCAAATATGAAATATTAGTTTTATACCTTAATATACAAGTGTCAGTAGATAATTGTTCTACATTTTATCTTCAATGCTTCTTGATATTTAAAAATACAACATTGCGTGTGAATTTTGGGAATTCACTATCAACTGTCCGTAAATGTCCTTGGCTCATTTTCCCTATAAGAATGATAATTTAAGTAATTCGAGCTCAATTAAAGGAAAGTATTTAACATTTAATGTTTTAAATGCTTAGCATTACTAGTAGTGGACTATATAAAAAGTGATATATACATGTACAACAACATATATCAACATACAACACAATATATAACAAGTATTTTTGAGCAAATGTATTACATTTCTTTACTATTCAATATATTTTGTAATAACATATTTAAATCACGAATCAAAGATTCTGATAACTAATGTTAGTGGGTAAAGTAAGACATCATTTAAATGTTAATGAAGAAAAATAATATTCCAGGGCAATTGTATACAATGTAATACTAAATGGATGGTGCTGTCAAGGTGCTTACATTATCTATGTATTGTAAACCGACCAATGCTCCCCTTCTAAGACATCAGTTACATTCACAGACTATTTTCTTAACTAACAGTCTCTAATAAAGAAGCTACAAACAGTCTTCAACAATGGAATTCTATTGAATGCTGAAAGATAGCTACTAAAAGGTTTCTATTTTGTAAAGAATCGAGCAGTTTATAAACCTCCAGAATGTTACGTTTCTATCACTTCACAACCCTGATTACATTAATGAATCAATAGGAAATTGAATGTGAAGTGAAGCAGGGAGATACATAAAACAACAATAAGTAGTTTTGAAAATGTTAATACAAATTTTGAGAAAAGAATATCATCGACGGAATGTTTTACAAATCGCATTTTTCAGTTGGATGGAATTCAATATACTAGATAAAGTGCATGGAGGCGCTCTCGCTCTCGCTCTCGCTCTCGCTCTCTCTCTCTCTCTCCTCTCTGTTCCGTTTCTCTAAGTGGTAACAAGAAAAGACAAACGTAGAAAAGTCACAAAGGGGTGTCAAATTAAAAGTAATGTACGTCTAAAACAATAAATCGAATAAATCTTGCAGAAATACTCGTAAATATATTCTAGTTTTTTCTCTATTCTTTGTTAATATTTGAAGTAATTGCACGACCTTAATAAATAACGAAATTTGTCTCTTGTTTAGAGATAAATTACAACTTATTCATGTTTTTAAGATATAAAAACAATGATGAACGTTACTGGATGAAATGTTAATCGCTTTCGTTAAAAGGGAGAAACCTCCTATTTGTAGTAGGTTCATCAATCACAAATCCTACAAAATGCGTTAATATCTTCCTTGACAGGCCAGAGAAACACGTTCCGAAAAACATCTCATTAAGATATCGATAAGAGTAAACATCTCAGCAAGGGACGTTAAAAGAAAGATGGGATTT
The DNA here is from genome assembly GCA_038098605.1 of Gryllus longicercus. Lineage (NCBI taxonomy): Eukaryota > Metazoa > Arthropoda > Insecta > Orthoptera > Gryllidae > Gryllus > Gryllus longicercus. The sequence continues at coordinate 5,902,040 of JAZDUA010000003.1, read as the reverse complement.
TATGCACTGACAACTATTTCTATGTCCCTTTTCCCTTGTTCAAAATACTCCCCTAAAATTTCTTAAATGCTTTTCTGGAGTATAATCCTTTTATTGAAGAAGTAAAATGAATCATGTCAACAATACTGTGGTGGAAAGTTCAAACACACTTTTATATAACTTTTTTAGTTCATTCTTCTCGTTCGGCATTTGTCTCCAAAATGTTTAAACAATACATTCTACATTGTAACGTTTTGGGTCTGGTCATCCATAAGAAACGAGTACTGAAATTTATTTCCTACTTCTGAGAATAATCTATTGTTGGACGATTAGTTCAACGCTAGATGTTTTTATTTACTTTTGAAGTAAAATATTTGACTTCATGCCAATTCTGATGACTAAAATAACACAAGGAAAGTATGAAGTTTAATAGGACAGTCTGAGTTGGATTTGCTACTAACTTTGTTATTGTATCTAAGCCTGCATTAAAATATTTTCCAGCAGAATGACTATAAGCTGAATACAATGACATCTCAGTTCCAGAAAATGATATGCGTACTCTTTTTCAGTCTCGCTTGCCCAGATGTCACCAATTTTCTTTTTCTGGTAAACGTTCGAGACAATCATTAAAAAAAAATTGAATCATAAATTAAAAACGAAAATGCCCCTCCCTATAACGGCCCAGAGGAAATGGATTTGAAAGCCGCAATTAATGAAGAACGGAGGGCGAAAGAGACTGCATACGTGTCGAATGTTTTCCCCCTCGGAACGCGCTTTCGGCTTGAACGCCACTGGAACGACGTGGAATGGAATGGGACGCAGCGCGCTGGGGTGGAGAGGAGGAAAGAAAAGAAGGGTGTGGTGGGGGTACGAGGTGAGAGAACGGAGTGGGCCCGATGCTTGGCGGGATATGTCGGAAAATGGTAAGGCAAGGTTATGTAGGGAATAAGGAGTCGGTTCGAGGCGGAAAGGAGCCGGAGCTGAGTAAGGCGGTGAAAAGTCAGGGCTGGGAGGAAAAGAGTCGGATTGGGGAAGAATGGAGTCGGTGCGGGATGGAAAAGAGTCGAAGAGAGGTGGGGTGGGACGATGAGGTGAGGCGACGTGAGGTAAAAAGAAGTCGGGACGGGAAGAAAAGGAGTCGGGGTGAGGAGAAACGGAGTTGGGATGGTGAGGAAAGGAGGGGGTTGGGGAGGAAAGGAGCCGGGACGGGGCGGAGTGGAGTTGGGGCAGGCCAACAAGAGTCGGACGGGAAGGGGTGGCGTTCAGCGAGGCGGAGATGAATGAAGCGGGGCGAGGCGGAGATGAGTGAAGCGGGCGAGGCGAGGCAGGGAAGGGTAAGCCAGCACGGGGCTGAGCAACAGTGCTAGGCGAGGGTGGGGCGGGGCGGAGCGCGCCAGGGAGCCGGGTGGCTCGCCTTGCAGCTACCGCGTGGACCTATCTTGAGAATAATGAATTATTCCCGCGCTCCTCTTTTTGTCTTGGCTTGAGCGCCGCGGCATCCCTCGTCCCCGCCAGCCCCCGCCTCCATCGCCCCCTTCCCCCGCCGCCTGCGCCTTCTAATATTAGTTTAGGAATTATATATCCCGGGACCTCATTACGTGGCCTGGAGCCCGTCTTATTCGAGGAACTTAATTGGGTTTGCCGATTGTCCTTCTGCATATCCTCCTTTATAAAGCGCCTCGCGGACGGAGGGTGGGGCGGGCAGTGGCAACGGACGAGACAACTGGAGCGGGCGCTGGTAGAACCGCGGTGGAAATGATCGCGGTTGCGACAGATGTAACCGAGCACCAGCAGCGACGCGACGCAAGGAGTGGCAAAATTGACAAATTTTTATTGGAGGGGTTCGGAGGACGGAGGAACTGAGATGCAAATGACTGGCTGCTACGAATGAGAAAGATGCGAAATTAATGGGGTCTCTGACACGCAACTGCGACATTTTTGTAATAACTGTTCTTTGTGAAATATATTGCAAGATGAAAATTTCACTTATTTCTCCTTGTAAGACTACGCAACTGTTTTCGAGCTTTTGGCCCTCACCAGAATTATAATATCTAGGTCGAAGTGGCTGTGTTTTTCATTAAAATGGGATGCTACCTTTCTGTTCTTAGGACGGTGCTTTAGGGATCACTCCTCTCAATCAAAATGAAATTTTACTCATTGCACATTAAATTAAAAAGAATATGATCCCGAACCCGTAATTAAGATTATTTTTTTGTAAACATGATTTGAACAGTGGATTCCCACAAGAGACTCAGTTAAGTTTTGTTTTAGAACAAATGTCTAGCAGTAACTACGGAAAGGTATGGTTGGTATTAGTGATGCGCGACTACGAAATGACCACGAGCCCAACGGAATAAACAAGATCAAGATGGGAAGTGAAGACTGAGAAGAGAGAGAATTATAAGACGCGGAATTAGTGAAAGATAAAGGAATATGGAAGAAGCAAGGAGATAAGGGAAAATGAAAATCAAATGAAAAGTAAGTAAGAAAGGGAAGGTAGGAAGAGAAGAAAAGAAAAGGACGGAAAGAAAGGCACGTAAAAAAATGATAGGAAAAGGAAATGAAAGGAAGGAAGGGAAGAGAGAAAGGGAATGAAGAGTGAAGAGAGCTCATAGTGGAGGTAGCAGGGAAACTAGTGAGTACAGCGAGGGAGGGCGAGGATGTCAAAGATAGTGAGAAAAACGAGACTATAGAGAATGCCAAGGATGGTGGGTATGATGAAAGAGGCGAGATCGGCGATGGCAATGAGGCCAATGGCAATGAAGGTTGTAATGGGGGAGGACAGTAATGGAGGCGAGGTGTGATAGATAGTGAGGAGGACGAGTGCGACAGCAAAGACTCTGAGCGGTTAGAGGGCGGTGAGGACGACGAGGCCGGTAAGGGCCGCGAGAACTACGGAGACGGCGGCGGGCGACGGGCAGCCAGCATTTCAAAGGCGTCCGACAGCGTCGTTATTGACTTTCCTTTCGGGGGCGAGGCGGCGGCGGCGGCGGCGGCGGCGGCGGAGGCGGAGGCGGTGGCGGCGGCGGCCCAAGCGGACACTGCGGTTCGGAAATCGATATGTTAACACGTAAGACACAAATACCTGGTGCCTGGCCTTCTCTGGGGGTTCGTGTGCTTAGACTGCCGTGCCGCCGCCGCCGCCGCCACCTCCGCCGTTAGTGTGCCGGCGCGTGGGGAGTGGTGGGGGAAACCTGTTTGGTGATGTCCTTTTAAGTTAAGAATGATTACAAGGAGACCGTTTCAAGTTACTGAGGACAATCTCGTATGCTTATAAGATCCATAATTCATACGATGAATGTCAACTACGACTTTGAATTCGTAGCTACTCTGAGAGATCACATGATCTCAGTTTCGTGCCTTGTGATTGTCTCTTGGTACTTATTTCTGTTTCGTGACTGCGTTGGCAGACACATAGAAAGTATCGACATAAATGAACTGCAAAGTAAACTAAACTACGAAAGTAATGTGTTGTTCTTTAATTCTAAATGAGATTCTTCTAATAGAGAATAAGACCAATTTCTTTCATTTTACAAGAAGATGCGTGAAAAAAGTATTATAAAATTTAATAATTTACGACTTATTCAGAATTTTCCAATATTCAGAATATACTAGTTTTTGAATAATCATATTATCCACTGTGGAACAAGGAAAACAGTGGAAGTAAGTCCTGTATTGTGTCTGTCATTGTGACTTTGTTACAGAGTAATGAAATCATCTTTGATTATCTTTGATTTATTCTTGACTTCATTTTTAAAATTTTAGTAAACTATAGTAAACTGCAAATCCGATAATAAATAATGAAATACTTTTTATTACAGAAAAATATGTAGATGTGAGGAAAGTCTATATTTTTGGTCTTTCAGCGTCGTTGTTTCATTTCTCGCAGTCTGAGGAAGCCAAAGGCACGCTCTTTTCCTGTTCTCATCGCATTTGGAGGGACTCCATTATTATTAAGGAAGGGAATGCCAGCGCCTGGGACGATCGAAGTTAAAGTAATATCAATGTTTACCAATAATGTCGCCCAAAAACTTCGCTTAATGTGTTTCAGTACGCTGTATCTGCCCGACGTTGACTCTTCATATTTTTTATTGGCGGATTAGAAAGAAAAAAAAAGTACCATAATAACCCTCATATTTTTGAGCTATTTAGGACGCATTAACATAAAAATAAATGCTATTATCATGAATCAAAATTACTTTGTAAGATCTTTAAACTGTAAGGTAATGAAGTCATTTCTTATGTACATTAATTTGTAATATAACGAAAACTAAACATTTTCGTATAAAGGTTATTGATTGATTATTTTGAGTTTCCGAGCGTTTCATCTTTTATCTTCATTTGACGTGTAAATGTAGTGCATGTTAATATAATGAGAGTTAGCGGTGATCTTCCCACGCTGGATTGTGGGGCCCGGCGACAATCTACAAGTCGGGTTGCGGGAGTTTCTGCAACCATGTATATCCTCCAGCGGACACCGCCACAGCCAGACAAGCGCCAAGCTTCGCGACTGGTCTGCCGAAAGGTGAGGTAGTGTAGTGCGTGTGTGTGTGTGTGTGTGTATGTAAGAGGTGAAGTTAGGTCAAGTAAGAAGAACGAAAGATCGCGCGTGGTTCTTGGCCCGTTTGTTAGGATACTGCTCCGGTATTCACCAGGTATTGATTGGAGAACTAACGACCAGAGTAGACGGCCGCCAGAATTCTCCTCCAATCGGCGACTGAGTTTGACCTATGTGTCTAAAATCCTACCATCGTCGGGATTCAATCCCCACGACCTCCCAGTCAGAGGTACTGCAGTGAGCTACCACAGCTGGAAAGCCTTTTTTTTATTTTTGGATGAAAACAAACTGAGGAGAAAATTCTTATTCCGACTATTAATAATTTTTAAGACTTCAAGTAAGTCATGAAGTAAGTTTTGAACTGAAAAGTTATTTTCTTTGAATTTCTTTTCAGCTTGTTCTCTAATAAGCGGTTCAAACACCTCAGTACGCGAGGAACAGATGCCAAATGCACGTATCGTGGTATTATGAGTGTCATATGTGGGAAGATCAGAAAATGTTCTTATTTTATCCCTGTTTCCCATTAACACAAATACGTTTTGAGACAGATACAAGCAGTAAACAATTTTGATTCAATTCTTGTTAGAATATTCCGTATTTTCTCTCTGGTGCCAAAACAAATGAATCAGAAAGCCAAATATGTTTATGAGCGCAGGGATGTGAATCATTACTATTTATATCTTACTTTAGAAGATATGGCTGCTTCTGAAGTCACGTTATTAGATAGAACGAAATATATGCGAAGAGGCTCGGTGCACAGCGCGCTGACTTTGCAATCGGGAGGTCGGTGTCCGAATCCGGGCCGGCCATCCTGACCGGGGTTTTTCGTGGTTTCCCGCGGTCATAAGGCGAATGTTATGATGCAAAAATGCCACGATCACCTTCTGCCACTTCCCTTCATCATTCTATTCATTTCACCCCTCAACATCATTTTGTGACACTATTCAGCATGGGCTTAATGGGATCTTAGTTGAATAATAACAATAATTTTTAATAATTTATCACACTAACAAATGTTTATACAAATTTAAAACTGTATTCGCAAGTTACGCAATGAACACGTGCATTCAGTCTCAATATTGTGTAATACAATTTCTTTTACTTCTTGAATATTTACAATTCACATATTGGTATCTATTAGAATCTGTCGATGCATCCTCGATTATTTCGACATTCCAACTCAATCCCTTTTTTCCTTCGAACTGTCAATTTGAGAATGTTTTCTGGGGTTCGCTTTCGTCAATTCGGTATGTTATACAGAGAACATTCTCCCTGCATCGCACTCACTGCTTCTGAGCCCATTCTCCTTCTGGAAATCGAGGCTCCTCAAAGAGTTCTCCACTCAAGCCCCAGCTCTTTATTTGCAGCCTATGAACAGACGACTCTTTAATTCCCTCCGAAAGTTCTTTTCGATACGAGCGGCCATTACAAAAAACTTCCTTGAGACCGCAGGACCCAGACCAAAAAATTTCACTCAGACGTTTTTTATCGTATTCATGCGACATGAACGAAAATGTCAATCTTTTGAAATATCTCAATTTGTCTATAATCGAATACATTACCGTATACACAAAGTAAAATACAAAAACTGTCTCTACTACCCCGTTTCACATTTATTTATCTACTTAAAATACAGATGGGCTTCAAGGAAACATACTGAAGAATATTCAACAATTAGAGGTAGTCGGAATCTAAAGTAATTATTTATAAACAATTTTACTATTTATCAAAATCTTAAGGAGAAAGTTTTTTAATCTTGTTTTACATATATCAAATCTACAGAGTTTCAACAATATAATCTTTATTTACTGCTCCCATAATGCGTACTTCACAGTACAATGGCAGTTTTCTCAAAATGTCCTCATGACGTTAGACACAAAGTTGCTGCGTGGTTGTATAGAAAAAAAGAAAAATTAAGATAAAATTTAGTTTATAAAACTCAGGCAGTTAAAGCAATATGTTATTTTAATGGCACCAATACATGTATTTGTAAGGGATCAATATCACAACACAAGAAAATTAGGTATTTAATTTAAACGCTTGAAATTGAGTCCCGATAGTAATTCAAATAAAATTATATAGGGAAGGTAGTGGAATTGCAACAACACATTATATCGCTGTAACAATGCGTAGATTGCTAAAACAAACACACGTTTACTTCAATTACGGAGGGAAGATTTTGGTACAGCCATTATTAACTATTAGAAACAATTATTTGACATAGAATATTAAAATTAAGCTCTGCACATTGTAACAAAATTTAATTATTTTATTGTGTCAGTTCGTCGCTTTATGCCATGCCACTAAAACATCCGTCTTTTGACGAGAATGTTTACTAGGACGAGGAAAGGCTTTTCCATTTTATTGGCTGTCTCAGAAAGTTGAACTCTACAATTTTGAGTTACCATAATGATTGCTCTCTGCAGGTAACCAACAATAAAACAATTTTAAACGAAAGATACCGAGATATTTGCATATTACTAGTTCCTTTATAATACCTTATAAGCTATTTTAGTAACAAATCCGAAAACAGCAGCGTTTTTGGAAGAAACTAATTACATGTAATTGAATTTCGACGAACAGAATTTCATGTATTATGTTTTCAAACGTTCTTTCTAAAGAAACAATAATATCGATGTGAATCTTGAGCAAATATGACAATTAATTTGAGTTAATTTTGAATGAACATTAAGCAATTTTGCCATGAAGAGTAAAATTCTAGAATTATTTTTTGCTGTGAACAGGCCAATCTGAGAATTGGTAATATTGATTCCTGGGATTGTTTTCGAACTTTGGAAAAAATTTAAGGTTAAGAATGTGAAAATAATAGCAAATATTGTATATGAAAAGCAGAACCCTAGGCAAAACAGACCAAAGTGTACACTTTTCTAATTGTATTCAGCGCAACGTATACATAATTCCACACTTAATTACCGTTACCGGTCTTACTATTAAGATGATGGGTCTCCATAGAATGAAATCACTCAAAGAATACAAAGCCAGATCGCACTAAATGGATTTATTTACCCCATACGTCCATTAAAGTGACGTATTTGCCAGCTTAAATTTAAATATCTCTTGCGAGAAACTAGAATAACAATTTCAAGCTGTGTCATTAAATATTATGTGTAATTTAAAATCTTTTTCTGAAAAGTATTTTTCGATAATTTAACTTATTAAAATACTATTTGATGTTTAATAATTTGAAACTTATTTAATGTCACAAAACATTGTAGTATGATTTATATTATATAGTTTGTCATTTATGTATTAAGAGAATAAAGAACGAGGAAAATACCGTTTTTTAAACTTAATAATTAGATCGTCTTTTATTTTTGAATTCACGTCTTCCATGGTAAACTTGCGGTTCATTTGCAATAAAATGGTTGGAAACATCTGCTTTAGAAATCCACGTAAGCGCATCAAATCTCCGCACATTGGAATTTTATGCACCACCAGCCGACTTGCTTGCATTTTTGGCAAGATTGGCTCAGAACCAGACGTCTAGCAAAGAAATATAGGTTCTCGTGATTGCTGTATATTAACATGACAATTTGTAAAACAAATATTAATAACACACAATTTTGTAATAAAAAATTAAGTTATGGGGAGTTGGCGTATTTTTGTTTACGCCGGTAATAGTTAAGAACGTTATTTGTACGATGTATAACAAATGCTGAAACATTTTGAAAAGCGACGAGATAGGTAAGTTTGTTAGACGTTTACTTCCATTATCAGAAAACTAACATACTTTCAGTCAGCACAAAAAATCACACCAGCTAATGGCTTGTGAATACTCCATTAATAGTAGTTAATAAATATATTGTAATATTTTCAGATTTTATTTGTTCAAAATTTTGCTCTGCTTGCTTTAAGTTTCAATTCACGCGGGTTCGATTCGTAATTTTTCCTACCCCGCCGTCACTGCAATTGGTTGACGTGCCATTCATACGAATGGTCAAGTTTTCGAAAATTCCCTTTTTTTGTTCTCAACTATTAATGAATTGCACGTAACTATTAAATTATTATCATTTCAATCAACATTTGGTATTTTATTTCAATTATTCTATATAACTCAATTGATCTCGTAATTTTTTAAAATCAGTCATGACTTCTATTTAATATTTTCTAAAATTATTGAAACTAGTTTTTTATTCAATATACGTCACCGATCTTTGCAAGCTCTTCATCTTCTTGGGTAGAAGTCGCAACGAAGATCTTCTTTCCTCGTATTTTGTCCGCTACAATGTCCTAATATCACTATCGCACGTCCAATGACGGCAATGTGGAACGTTGCTCCTCACTATTCCGCGTAGCTAATACATATATTACTTGATTTATTGATAAAAATTAAATCCTTAATATTCATTCCATTCTTTTTGATCCTATCTGCCACGCATATCCAAGTGATTTGCCCCACGGCCCCCTTCGACTCTCACGTCATCTTATTTATTTTACCTCGTCGGCGTCCCCATAGATACATCTTACAAAAGGTTTCGTCTATCTATTGTTTCTTCCAAATATAATAAGAGTCCCCAAATATTCTGATTATTTTCGATAAGTCACAATATACAATAATAAATACATAGAACACATATTTTTGAAATGAACAATTTACCGTCGATGTGCAAGGTCTAAAGCATGATGTCGTTATTCTGGTGATGTCATTATTGTTTAGTAAGTTAATAGCTATATTATTGTGATGGTTATTTAGTCATTGTTGGCATTTTTTGCTGGTTCTGTTCATTTATTATTTTATGGGTGGATTTGTAAGTCTTCGTGTATTGTTGCGTTCGTTACGTACCACGAGTCATTTTCAAATTTCGCCGTCAGCTCCAGGGCCTTTCAACTCCTATCTAACATGGACGAGACCATGCCGATGGTGCGCTCTCCTGCAGAACCTTCTTGCAGGAACTAAAATACGAACTGTTACCAACCATTCTTAAAATGTGCAAAACTGTTGAGTGGGTTTGCGAGACGCAAGCAGGCGCTTAATGTTACGAAAGGTAGCGTCAACGTTCGCACTTTCTTCTACGTGCATATTATGAATAATGGTACATTTAGAGGACACTCGTATTTCTCATAAATTCGCATATTTTCATGTCCGGAGGATGGCGAACCTAACCTGCAGCTGTACCCGGCGACACCTACAGTAGCGCCTTCCAGCTTCGTCCCCGGTTTTGATGGAGAGTTCAAAGGCCGTGGTCAGCTCTGCCACTCGACCGACGGAACGCGGCGCGGCCCTCCCGCTGAACGGCGTTTTCCTTGGCAGCGGCGCCTCCCCTTTCACCTCCTCCTCCTCCTCCTCCTAATCCTCCTCCTCCTCCTCCTGCTCCTCCTTCTCTACCGCCTCCTCGAAGTCCAAAGCTCACGCCCCGTCCGAAGCCGTCCGCTCTCCCGTCAGCGAGAAGATTGGCCAGCTTTTTTTTCTTGTTTTACAAATCAGTACAGTAAATAGAACACGTGTAGTGCACGCGGTGATTCAAGTAGTTGTACGTGTTAGAGAAGCAGAGTTCAGTTAGCTTAGCAAAAAAAAATGTCATATGGTACGAACAATTTGACTCCCTTCACTCGCGCTTCTGCAAGTCCAAGACGAGGCTCTACCCTTTGGAGTCCGCAATTCGCATAAAACATCATTGAGTTCACGCAACACAAACTTTTACGCCACACATTTTACACGACGCATTTTACATTACACACGACGCATTTTACTCCACAAGACGTCGCTTATCATCACAGTCTTTCCCCGCGTGACGAATATTTACGCATTCCTATTTAATTAAATACGCGCATTCCATACGTCATCCACTTATCTCTACTAGTCGCACCAATTCATTCCTGATCTCGCTCTGCTCCTCCCGCTGCGAACTTCGCCACCCCTCCTCGCCACGCCCCTCTCCGTCCAACCAACGCGTTCCTCACTGTCCCTACCCTTCGCCAACCCGAATCGCTCCACTCCATTAATCCCCGCTTCTCTTCGCTCCGCCCCTCCTAGCTCCGCTATCAGCCCCGCCCCCTCAGGCCACCCCACCTCGTCGGCCCCGCTCCCTCATCCCCTCCTATCAGCCCCGCACTTTCTCAACCCCTCACCCCAGCCCTATATTCTGTCGACCGCACCCCCAACACAGACCAACTCTGCCCTTTTGCTCCGCCTCCTCGCGTTTACCCGGCACAATTTACTTCGCACCATTCCGACCCAAAGCATTCCGATCCCCCTAAATGCGGTTGCTATACGACAGAATTACAGTTGTCTCAGTAGTGTCCCTGACCGAGGTTTTGAGAGTTGACGGTTGCAGATTTTCGACGTTAGCTAGACAGCTAGATCGAACCCAGCTGCTCCCTGGTGAATCTTTATGGTGGCCTGTTCTGATCGTCAGACTATGGTTTCTGCGAATACCATCTGAGGAATAAGAGAAAAGTACCTACACAAACGAGCCACACGCAACGCGCCATTATTTCCTCATTATTGCCCCCTCTCTTGCCCTTCACACACACACATTCGCACACACGCACATTTACATGCACTATACTATCACACACGTCCGACGGGTGATCAGTCAGGAGATTGGAGTATACTCGGCTGGTGCGGTGCTCCGCTGGTGAAGATACCTTGAGAGGAAAACCCCGCGAACCGGTGTATAAGTTGGCGCTGTATCTTCCGTTCCAGTGTGGGTGGAACACCATCTCACGTGATACAACATAAACTACACTTACAGGACTAATGACCATAGCAGTTCGCGTGCACGACACCAATCAATCAATCCATCCACCACGGTCTGAATGGCTCCGCCTCTCCCGTATTGTTCCGTTCCACCTCTCTGCTCCTCGCTCCTACTCGCTGCGACTTCCTTCGTCCCGCCCCGCCTCGCTCCTCCCCTCCGCTCGCCCCGCCCCGCCCCACCCGGCCCTCCCCCTCCCCCTGGCGCCGGGCGAAGTGCCGCCAAAACGCCACACACAACGGACAGACTCCATAATGTGCTTTTAAAAGACCAATGAAACGGGCGTTAGCGCGGGGCGGCGGCGACGTCGGCGGGCGGGGGTGAAGAGGAGGAGGAGGAGAAGGGTGGCCGGGCGGTGCACTCACAAAAATACCCGCTGCTCCTGGAGATGGGCGGCGGACGGGCATGCCGGCGGTAGTCCGCCCGAAATACGCGCCGCCGCGCCGCGCCGCTTCGGCTGCCGAAAATATACGCGCCTTGTGGCCGGCGCCGCTTTGCCGACGCAGCCGCGCGCCGCCGACGCGCCGTCGTCGCTCGTCAAGCCACGCGCCGCGCCACGGGCGAACGGACAGCACTCGTCAGCTGCCCCTGCGTCAGCTGCCGACTACGAGTTCGATTTCGTCGTTTTGATCGATCGATTTGCTTTTCTTTCAATTTGCGAATGCGACAACTGATATGATCATTGGTTCCGTATTGTGTAGTGCCATATATCGGAACGTTTTCCTACCCTGCAGAAGCAGGGAAACCGGCGAAAGCATATAGGCCGGCTGCCAGACTTCCCTCATCTAGGTATCGCCACACCGTATCATCTGGGATAAGCGCTAAGCTTCCGACTGGTCCTGATACGCGTGGCGGTGAAGTGCACGTAGGTTTAAGAGTTTGTGTGATGGTGGAGAGGGGAGGGTTAAGACGAGGAAGGAAATATCCGTGGTTTGTTTGTTACAATAGGGATTTGGCATACGTCTAGTACAGAAACTGCGAAAAACTACCTATCAAAGAAGCCGGTCGCTAGAATTCTCTTCCAGACAACGACTGAAGTGGACCTAGCTACGTTGGTAACGTCGAAAATATGCCATAGCTGAGGCTCCAACCTTAGGACCTCCAATTCAGAGACGCCGTAGGAGCAACAGATGTCTTCCTAAATACCAAAATAGCGTCCTCGTGATCATAAAAATATTATTATTATTATTATCATTATAATTATTATTTTTACTATTTGGTATTGTGGTAAGTGGTATTTCAGTATCCTGCCAATGTCACCATCGTTTTTTCTCTAGAGTGGCAACTCTATAAGCACTTTTGCCTCTACTTTGTCATTTTGACAACACTCTGGCATTGCCATCCGTGTTGTCTTGGACCCTATTATAATTGTCAGGTTCAACTGTCAACCTAGACCGGTTCTTTCTTTCTTTCTTTCATACATCTTACCGTAGTCTGTTAAGCTGTCAGCACGACTGTCTTCAGAACTATAGTCGTTTTAAACGAGCCCACACGTGAGCAACATTCAGACCGTTTAACTTCCAACAATCGTCTTCGATCTCTTAAGAAACGGCACTTGTGTTTAATAGGAGATTTGATAAAGCAGTATTTGCTAGCACAGTTAACTCCTCCCTTCGTAAGAAAATTTGTTGACATTATTGGTATGATTCTAGAACACAGAAACGCATATCTGATTCCTGAAAATAGACAATGAGAATTTGCGCGCCGATAATAATAAAACAGATAATAGAACCAATCATAGAATGCAATGGGAACCTGCAGATCAGTGCTCTTGCTATTTCCCTTTTGGTATTGGATTTGTGACCCGGCCATTTAACATTAAAGTTTTGGTTATGCGATTCACAACGAAATTCAATAAATTACACAATCCCTTACCATTTATTTATCTCTATTTGCGGCAGTCGTTTAGCATGAATCATTGATAATCCCGTATCATAATTCAAATAATGTCTCAAGCTCTCGTTCCAAGCTGGTATAATGGCTATTCACACCGCTATCACCTCCCTCGAACGAAAGAAGTGCCAACACAATAAAATAAAAACAAATGACCTTAGAAGGAAAGGAAACAAGTTTGGATGAAAATCTTTTTTCGTATCATTCATATTTTTTATTTTTTGTATAGATATTTACGTTTCTTCGGGCATAACCTTCTAGATATCCCATGCAGAGAAATATTGTTTTTCTCGTCTCCGAGTATTAATATTTCCTAACACGCTTTCACACTCTTGCGACATTTTCATTTCCGTAATTTAATTCACATAACTTTCTCTTTACTGAATAAAGAACAGTCATGGAGGATGCAGAAAAGGAATTGAATATCAAATAACTTACTGAGACAAAATGGAAAACAGTGAACGTCTCAACCTGCTATTAATAGAACTCGTACTTTGAAAACAGCACGTATATATAGTAATCTCGGAATTTAAAGACACAGGATTAACAATAAACATTCAAGAAAGACCGAAAATCATTTTCCTCACTCGACTCAACATTTCTCTGTTATGCGCATCAATACTTATGTACATACCTACAAGTAAATGGATATCGAAACCCTAGTGGAAAATATTTTTCTAACGTTCACTATTCCAAAAGACTACATAGGAGTGGAGTGACAGGCACAGAGACCGGGTGGAACGTACGCGCAGAAGGTGAGACGGGGATGTGCAGAGGCGGAGATGCGCAGAGGCGGAGATGTGCAGAGGCGGAGATGTGCAGAGGAGGAGATGTGCAGAGGAGGAGATGTGCAGAGGCGGAGATGTGCAGAGGCGGAGATGTGCAGAGGCGGAGATGTGCAGAGGCGGAGATGTGCAGAGGCGGAGATGTGCAGAGGCGGAGATGTGCAGAGGCGGAGATGTGCAGAGGCGGAGATGTGCAGTGGCGGAGATGTGCAGTGGCGGAGATGTGCAGTGGCGGAGATGTGCAGTGGCGGAGATGTGCAGTGGCGGAGATGTGCAGTGGTGGAGATGTGCAGTGGTGGAGATGTGCAGTGGTGGAGATGTGCAGTGGCGGAGATGTGCAGTAGCGGAGATGTGCAGTGGCGGAGCTGTGCAGAGGCGGGGAGTTGCAGAGGCGGGGAGGTTCAGAGGCGGGGAGGTGCAGTGGCAGAGATGTGCAGTGGCGGACATGTGCAGTGGCGGAGATGTGCAGTGGCGGAGATGTGCAGTGGCGGAGATGTGCAGTGGCGGAGATGTGCAGTGGCGGAGATGCGCAGTGGCGGAGATGCGCAGTGGCGGAGATGTGCAGTGGCGGAGATGTGCAGTGGTGGAGATGTGCAGTGGCGGAGATGTGCAGTAGCGGAGATGTGCAGTGGCGGAGCTGTGCAGAGGCGGGGAGTTGCAGAGGCGGGGAGGTTCAGAGGCGGTGAGGTGCAGTGGCAGAGATGTGCAGTGGCGGACATGTGCAGTGGCGGACATGTGCAGTGGCGGACATGTGCAGTGGCGGAGATGTGCAGTGGCGGAGATGTGCAGTGGCGGAGATGTGCAGTGGCGGAGATGTGCAGTGGCGGAGATGTGCAGTGGCGGAGATGTTCAGTGGCGGAGATGTGCAGTAGCGGAGATGTGCAGTGGCGGAGCTGTGCAGAGGCGGGGAGTTGCAGAGGCGGGGAGGTTCAAAGGCGGGGAGGTGCAGTGGCGGACATGTGCAGTGGCGGACATGTGCAGTGGCGGACATGTGCAGTGGCGGAGATGTGCAGTGGCGGAGATGTGCAGTGGCGGAGATGTGCAGTGGCGGAGATGTGCAGTGGCGGAGATGTGCAGTGGCGGAGATGTGCAGTGGCGGAGATGTGCAGTGGCGGAGATGTGCAGTGGCGGAGATGTGCAGTGGCGGAGATGTGCAGTGGCGGAGATGTGCAGTGGCGGAGATGTGCAGTGGCGGAGATGTGCAGTGGCGGAGATGTGCAGCGGCGGAGGTGTACAGAGGCGGGGAGATACAGAGGCGGGGGTGTACAGAGTTGAGATATAGAGGCTGGGAGGTGGGGGTGTGTGGGTGTACAGAGGAGAGACGTAGAGGTGGAGATACGCAGAGACGATGTACAGAAGCAGGGTGAACAGAGGCGATATATAGGAGGCGGGGCTGTGCAGAAGCAGAGATGTGCAGAGGTGCGGGTGTGGAGAGGCGGCAGTGTACCGAGGCGAGAGGCAGAGGCGTGGAGATGCCGATGCCAAGAGCGGTTGGGGAGTGGAGCTGGCGGATCGCGGGGGAGTCACGGGACGGGCAAGGAACGAAGCGTGCGGAGCGGGCCGCCCACCGGGCGTGTCGCGAGCGCGGCGCGGCGGAGCGGGGCGCGGTGGGCGTGGCGGGGGCGCGAGCGGAGGCGCAGCGGCGGGGCCCCATTTGTTCGACGCGGGGCGTTAATGAAGGGCGGTCGCGATGGCAGATAGCGGCGAGGAAACGAGCGGCGGCGGCGGCGGCGGCGGCGGCGGCGGCGCCCGAGGTGGAGGGGCGGCTGGAGGCTCAAAGCGGGAACGGTTCTTGCAAATGGGTTGCTAGCAGTAGCAGCGGCAGTTGCATTGTGCTGATTGTTGTGGTGAGCGCAGCTGTGGTGGTAGTAATGTGATTATTTCAGCGCTAGCGATTGTAGCGGTAGTGGTTGTAGTGTTAATGATTGTAGTGGTGATTGTAGTGCTAGCAATTGTAGTGGTGGTGATTGTAGTGATAGCAATAGTAGTGGTGGTGATTGTAGTGTTAAGGATTGTAGTGGTGGTGATTATAGTGATAGTTAAGCAGGAAAGGCGAGGCGGATGTGGTAATGCAGGAGCAGTAGAGCCACGATATCAAGAATAAAAGCGTCATTTTTCATAAAATGCCATTGAATAGTATACGACTAAAATACGCTCAAAGTGAAAAAAATAAATTAGTTTACATTTGCAAAATAAAGATAATTGGCTGGTAAGAAAATATGCATGAAGAAACATACAAAAGCCAAAACGATTGGAATGAAAAAATACTTCAGAAAAATAGTTTTTCATTATCAAAGTTTTGTGCAATTTTCTCGATCATCAAATATACAAAAATTATTGATTATGCTCTGAGGGCTTTTAAACAACCTTGCAGCGTAGAGTTTTGAAGCTCACAAAATTCGTGTTATGAAAAACAAATTGCTTCGTATACGACTTAGCAGACGTATTATAAGGAACGCGAGACAGCGAGAGCCACGGGGCAAAGTGTACGATCAGGAGAAGGAAACGGCGAGCAAGCGCCTCCCGCATTCACAGGGAAATAACGCGGAGGAGGAGGAGGAGGAGGAGGAGGAGGAGGAGGAGGAGAAGGCAGGAGCTGCCGAATGAAGCGAGCCGTCATGAAAAGGGCGCGTGTTGGCGCGGGGGGGGGGGGCGCCGTGATGAACGCGAGCAGGGATGACAGGGCGAGATTCCGTCTTTACGAGCGTCGCCGCAGATCACATGAGAGATATAGATCAAAGCGCGCACGTCGTTACAAGCCCGCTCCGAGGCGCGCTGGGCCAGACGCTGCGCGCGCAGTGCTGGGCGCTCAAGTGGGCCCAAAATCGCTCCTTGAATCCACGCAATACATTCACTACAAATTTGGTTCATGGCATTACAGTTTCAATTCTAATAGTATTATACATTTTTGAATAAATTGAGTTCAAATGTAACATTATAAATTATCGTTGGTGTGCAAGAAGACTGAGCCAAAAAATTCTTTTCGAGACAAGCGAAAATATATTTACAAAATAGTCAATTCTAAAAAGTACAAGTTTTAGAAAAATACATTTTACAAGGATGCTAATTTAACTCGGCCTAAGACAAAATTGCTTCCCTGTCAAATGACAATGTTTGAGATTTGTCACTTTTCTTGTGTGTAATGTGGCAATAAACGTTGAATTATGATAGAATACGTTTTATAAACACATCTCTATTTGAAGTAATATTACTACAATTCCTTTAGTGCAAAATATTGATACTTCACACTGTCGCCAGCTGTTACAGAAGTGGCAGGACGGGGGCGTAAATCTAAACGCTTAGGCCTATAATTATTATATCATAATGTACTAATGTAGCCTATTAACCTTCTTACAAAAATTGATATATTCCTACAAAATTCTTACGGATCTTAACAACTATAAAAAATTACCTTTATTTCATAAACATTCAAATTTGTTATGAAAAAAGCAATCATACACTATTTTTATCGCCAGTGCGCAACAAACTTTACTCGATCAGAATTTGAATTTTGAAATCTTACTTTAAATGTGTAACATCGATAAATCGCAGCGTATTCTTCCATTGTACTTTTAATTACGTATGTTACATACAGTTTCGCTGTTTATGACTTTTATTATGAGAAAAAAAGCTGACGGTGGGCGTAGTCACTTCATGGTGACTTCGGCATTCTCTGAATACCTAGCCTGCCCACAAACACTTTGCGAGCTTATTTTAGTATCTGCCGAAGTCGAGAACATATGTGCAATCGCAGCAACCAAGTGAATGAGCAACTAGTTCTTCAAAAAGAAGATATGGCCGTCTGTGATCCCGCGCAAAGAAACGTAGAACAGAAAATGATAAATATTTTCCATGCCTTAAAAAGTGAAAATATTTTAACACAAAATATCGTAAAATATTGGTAATATATTAATACACACATGTATTATTAGTATTATATATACAAAATTTTTCTTTTAATTATGTTGCAATTTATTCTGGGGTACGTCATTGGGTCCCCATTGGTGTTGTCCAAGTACAACAATGGTATAGGAACGAGATAATTAAAATTAAAACAAATGTGCCTTTTTAATTTTACTGTCATTTGAAGTTTGTAGACCAAAAATCAATTAGAAAATAATGTATTTTCTATTTTGACTATTTGACAAAACATTTTTCCCCTGTGTGCGGAATTTGCCTTTCGGGCATGCGCGACTCTACGCGGCATTATAAAAACTATATTAACAATGAACGTATTTTTAAAGAACCGTAAACTTTTAAAAGTGTTTCAGTTCATATTCAAACTGTGACTAGTAGAAAACTTAATATTAGGAGAAAGATTTATAAAAAATATTGTTTATATGTTTTATTTTTATACTTTTGATAATTGAAAATACAAATAAGAATTCATATATAGTTATTATATTAGTATATAAAATTATATATTATTAGTATATATAATATATGTAGAGAGTTAAATACTAAATATTTAAAGTGTAAATTTTTTAAACGTGTTTTCTAAATATTGTCCCAAAAAGCTTTAGAATTGAAAAAGGTGTTTTCTCTAATATGATTTAAAAGCTTCTCCCTCCTCTTAAAATATTTTCTCGTGTCTCCCACTTCCTTTGTGTACAAACCAGTATGGTATAAGGCTCCCGACCCGTGCTAACGACCCGTCCTTCAGTGCAACAGCGTTTTGGCGACCATACGCTGAAAAGATGTTAATCTCATGTTCGGGACGCATTAAATACGCTGCGACGAGAATCTAGATGAAAACCACTTTGTAACGCGTTTACAGGCTGTTCCTTTCGACGATCTTGATTACGCGTGTTTGACGGCGAGTTATAATAGGACGTGAGTATGGGGATTTTCTAGATTCCATCTTCTGATGGAACATTCATTTCCTGCAGGTTTAGTGACGGAGCACCCAGGTCGGGACGATGTGATAGTGAATAGGGCATAGAGTTCATTGCAGATATTACTTTAACTAATGCACTGATTAATAAACTCTCAAATCGTGAATAGAAATTTCGACAAGACCTTACAGTCAACATTATCCTTTTTACGGCATCTTTCAACAACAGTAATTACATTACTAAGAAATATCTCTCTAAAATATTTTTTTGTGCATTTATGTAGTGTTACAAGGACACAAAGGAACCACACAGAGGCTCTGAAATATACTCTTAACGGGAGGCGTCCGTTAAGGACTGTTTAGTCAACCATCCGTTAAGAACAATCGTATGAAATTAATTGTAGTTTAAGGAGGATGAATATTTCTACTACAAGAAAATGTATTTTTTATAAAAATCTTTGTAAGACTTTTTCTGAGAAGAAGTGTCTGTTCCTAAACTATTGAACGATACATCACCGGTATCTCAAATAATAAACTTGTTGGTTTTATCTAGGTTCACGCTATGTAAACTAGGTGCTAGGTAAACGCATGGTTCACACATGTCAACCCGATACTTATTTGTTTATCGGCCTAATGACATTAATAACTCGTATTACTATAATATCTTATAGACATAGCGCAAGTAAGAAGAGGATTGAAAATATATTTCTGATACGCTTCTTCTGGTACAATCCAAATCTAAGCAAATGAGTCGTTCCAAAACTGGCGTATCTACACTGTTATTCAAAGGTAAACAATATGAAATGAAATATAAATGAAGCAAAATAAAAAACAGCTGTTATATGAATAAATTTTTAAGGTAAGAATGTGGAAATAAGAAAATTATTGAATGGCAAACGGCCGATAGCAGTAACAGAGAATTGGGCTGGCTCAATCTTTATTCCTTTCCCCCCTCCATTTATCCTTAATTTAATAACTCCAATAGATAATACTGATGTACACGAATATTAGAGTTTTCTAAAGTGGATGCAATAAGGGTTGTAATCGAGGCTTCAGTCAGACTCAAATACAATTTGATTAGTCTTTCTTATGAGTGACACTGGTCGGTGGCGGATTGATATCGAGCCAGGCTTATACCGATCTCGCACCGATCGATTAGAGCCGGCATCGTCATGAGTTGGTATCAGTTCGGATGGGTGCCTTATCGGTTGGTTTCGGGCAGGGGACGACGGGCTTGTGAGTAAATTGACAGTCCCTCCCGATTACTTGAGCCACCACTCCTGCATATAATTAAGCAGCGTCGGAAAGGTATTCAGTTTGCCACATTAACTCGAGACGAATTACTAAAATATAACCACACAAACGTAATGACATACCCGAAGATAAGGACAGATACAAGGAACTAATTAAAAAATTTCAGTGGTATTAAAGCACTAGTAGTACCTACACACCAATAAAAAACTATATAGCAGTGGATAAATTGATAAAACACTGTCGCACACGGTCGTCGAATATCACACGAATAACTGGCGAACAGTGTGTTAGTATTGCGAGTTATGAAATGACGAGAAGGAGCTTGTGCATCAGACGGGGACTTCATAAAGAAGCAACGAGGTGAAGAGAGCGGCGTGCAGCAGCCCACATCGATCTCCAGCGACGAGAAGCCAAGGCGCAGCGAAGGCGGAGGCGGCGGCGAAGGTGGGGGTGGAGATGGATATGAAGAAAGTGATAACGGCGAAGAAAATAAAAGTTGAAGTACTCAGAAGAAGACAGTGGAGTTGACAAATAATGCACAGTGAAAAATAGTTGTCAATAATCTCAATGGATGCGACAATATAGTCAGAGGTGGATTTACGCATAGGCACAGTAGGCACGTGCCTACGGCGGCAAATTTTCAAGGGCGGCAAATTTTCAAAGACGCAAAATTTTCTTGATATTTTCTATAACAAATTTAGGTTCTCTAAAAACTATAACAGCATAAATCATATTTTTATTTTAAAAATATCATATTAATATTTAATACACGCTATTTATTTGCCTACTTCATTAGAGTATACCTTATGATTTCAGAAGTATATGAATCTGAAACTAAGGCCCGTTGACGAAAGAAAACATTTTGCAATTCTAGTTGTCATGTTTTAGTTTCCTTTTAATGTTAACGTTTCAGTGTTGAAACGTTAATAATGTTGAACGTTACTTGCTATGAAGATACAGTTTATATCCACAATTAGCTAATCCAAAAAATTATTTAATTTATGAAAACAATGTGCAAAATATAATGTTACTTTTAAAGTTAAAACGTTTAAATTAATGAGGAATTGTTACGGAAACGTTACAATTTGAAATGTAACATTAATTTTAAATAGGGGGCGGCAAATTTGATGTGCCTACAGGCGGCAAAAATATTAATCCGCCCCTGAATATAGTGCAAGGAGCAACGTGAACTACACGTTTATTGCACTAAATTGAGAGACATTGGAATAGATTGCAATAATCGCAGAGGTCGAGGTAAGATGAAGCTACGAGAAAGGAAATGGGAGGGAGATGTGGAAGCAAACGTGAAGATGGAGAGGAGGAGAGAGTGAAGGCGGAAGGTAAAGGGAATGGTTCAAACGAAGGTGAATGAAAAGGCGGAGAGGAAGGCAGAATTAGAGAGGGATATGAAAATGAACGCGAAGAGGAAGATGGAAGTGAAGGGGGAATTGGAGGAGGCTGAGGTGTGGGTGGAGCTAGGAGAAGAGAAAGAGAAGTCAGAGAATGAGACGCTGTTGAAGAAGGGAAAGGCAAAGGCGAAGACCGAATAAGAAAGATAAAAGCGAGGGCAAACGTGAAGGAAACGGCGGCAAAGGAGCGAGGACGTAGAAGGTGAAGGTTGGGATAGAGGCTGCATTTCAAGCGGAGATAAGATGGAATGATGGAATTGAAGATGTGATGGAACTGAAGGCGTAGCGGAGGTGAAGGCGAGGTGGAAGATGGAGTGTGAAGATACCAGAACTGAAAGCAGTGGTGGAAGGAGGGGTGGAGGTGAAGGCAAAGGCGATGGCGGAGGCTGATATAGAAGTTGAAGTGATAACGTAGGGGAGAGAGTGAGTATTGGAAGCGACGGTGGAGGCGGAGGCGGAAGCGGGTGCCACGAGGAACCTGGGGCGAGCGCGTGCCCCTCCCATCGACCGACGCTGAGAGCGAGCAAACAGTGCGCTTCTGCAGGGGAAGCCCTCCACCATCGCAGGCCCTGCTCTTCTCGTCCGCAGTCTTGCTTCCTCATCAGCAGCCGCCGCCACGGAAAGCATTTGCACTTCATCATATCGCACAATTTCTTTATTTTTCCTTATTAAAAAAATGATTTACTGACGCTTATATTTACGTATAATGCAACCTGTGGAAAATATTCAATAAAATGTCCCAAAACCGGGACCATATTCGAGTCTAAACTCGATAACCCCAATCTAAACTCGAGACCAATCACGAGACCAATCACGAGACCAATCACGAGTGCAATCACGAGAGCAAACACGAGAGCAATCACGAGTGCAATCACGAGTGCAATCACGAGAGCAATCACGCGACCCGAGAACAAACGCGAGAACATACAGGAGACCAAACGCGAGCCCGATCACGAGTCCGAACTTGAGACCAAACCCGTAACTTAACCCGAATCCGAATCCAAACCAGAAGCCCAAACCGAACCTGAAACCAAAATTGTTGCCAAGTCTGAATCTCTGACAACACACGTCTCGTATTCAGCAATAGAGAATCTCTTCTGTCAGTGAGCACTGTTGTACGTGTTCTCGATTCCGCCTGGCAGATTTCATCTCGTTTTCTCTGCCGCCCCATCCGCCAGCCCGCTCGCTCGCTCGCTCGTTCGCAAGAGCTACAGCGAGGCCCTCACGAAATATTCAGCCGCGCAGAGGAGGTAACCGAATCTGTAAATCCCCTTCTAGACGGAGGTTTAAGATACCATCAATGAGTAACGCCAGTAGAGCAAGAGATGAAACTGAGATATTCCAGTCATGTAAAGAACACGAGTACTAGGGTTATAACTTTCTAGGTTTTTGCAAGCAATAAAATGTAGTACAGTATGAACTGAATAATTCGTTTACGATGGATCATTGTTAATTAGTTAGGAATTGTCATTCTGAACACAACTAATAAAAATTAAAATGTCGGACCTGCCTTCAATCCCGAAGAAACATATTTTTGTCAATATATTTTAAATAATTTCACAAATATTTCACACATTTTGACAAGTGTAATGATGGACACTAAAATCATTAAAAATCACTAAAATCATTAAAATTCCGAGAGTGAAAATATAAGAAAGAGAAGAATTAAGATGCTCCACTCTCTACGTCTACCAAGAGCGCGTTGTAACTTTTGCAAGTCAAGTCAAGGAGAATCGATTCTCGAGTAATACATTATTTGGTCAAAAGACCGGTTTGCAGAAAGTGTTCCAAGTGTCACTGAGTTCAACCTTCCGTTTTCGGATGGCTCAGGGCTATTTGGATGCGCAAGCGTGTTCCCAAAAACTGAACGAAATTAGTTTTCTGGGGCAGGGCTATCGTGTTGCTACTTTACGAGAAGTAATAACAGAGAGCAAGTAATAACCAATTTTGCAAGTAAAAGTTTTTTGACATCTACAAGATAAACAATAAAACAAAAGTAATGATAATTAGGCAAAAAACTTTTATCACAAAATATAAAATGGGAATATTAGATTGTACCGTAGTAACAGGTCAAGTAATCAATAAATGACTGCGTAGAACTCAAAAAATGTCAATTACCTATAAAATGTGGGAAGATTATCCACTACATTAAGAAGTTTTCAAGTTTTCAAGTTTGGAAATTGTGAAGTAATATTTTCTCTATACAAACAATGAAGTTAGCAAACGGGTTTTGTCCATGTATTAAGACATCATAGGCACATCCCGTAAGGGGACAAGCGTGACCACATGGAGGCAGGTGAGATTCGAATTATATTTCTTATGCAGTATTATTCAAAATTAGACATTTTTTAACTGTCCGTTACGTTTTTGGGGATGCAGTTCTTCTGAGTGCCCTATGCCATAAGATAAAATGTGGAGGAACCTGAAATCTGTCTAAAATTAAATTGAAGGAAATAAAATTCCAAATTAAGTTAAAGAGGCTATTTAATTTCCTGTGCAATGTAATCTCAACTCTTAGCATAATTAAAACGGTTTCTTCTGCACAGTACTTGAACTTTATTGTTGTAACACACCAGGGCTGGACGTTAAAACATGAGTGCTACTATGAAGCAATTTTAAGTTTCAAAACAATTATTTACACAGTGCGCAGATTTTTGCACATGGCTAAATAAATAGTTGAAACCTTCCTCTTTCCAAATATATCTAAATCTTTTTCTAGGGCACCTAGAAGTTCCTATAATTCTTATTTAAATGTCCTAGTGCGCGTGAGTCACGCCCCCTTTTGGACACTGCAAACAAGTATGGCTATTTTTTCGTAATTTTGAACGTATGTTGCGTTGTTAATGAGAAACATGCTTTTTTTCATACGTTGATTGGTCTTTTCCGCTGAAGAAAATTATCCTGTAGAAGGAGCAGAATGTTCTCGTAGATTAGCGGCAAGTATAGATTTTGGCAAATGGCGACAATAATTAATTTTCAGATCTAAGAGTAATCTGCATACAGAATATCAGCTTTGATTTTGATGCATTGTATTGCTACACCAAAACAGTTTTAAATGCAACTAGTATATAAAGTACTTAGAATAACAAAAAATAATAATAAATAATTGGCATAAAACACATTGAAACAATGTTTCGCATGTCCAATGGATTGAAAATCAGATTCACAATGATCAGATTTTATGAAATGGTTCATCAAATGAAGTGAGTGGATTGTGTCGTAAATTAAGCTACACAAAATCATCAAAAGGTAATATTGTGTGGTTAGTTAGAGGCTATCAGAAAAAAAGACAAATTGTTTTTACAAATTCAAGTTGTTATTGAGTAAAACGGATATTGAGAAGAAAATAATCACCAAATACTCGTGACCCTAAGAAAATGTATTGAATGAAAAGAAAACTCTGTGAATAATTAGTTCACACACTCTCCAATAATCTAAAATTATCCATGATAATTAAAAATACTGAGGTTGTTAAGTGGATATAATATAGTTCACCGAAACTAATTCTATACGGGCGAACGGTCTCTCCGTATGAATGAGGTTAAAGCATACTTCTCTGTAGCGTCATACTGTACACGGGAGATCACACACACCCACACCTACCCTCCTCCTCATATACACAATCACAATCAGACTCTCATACGCACATTTAGATAGATAGACAGACATACTCACTCATTCACGTAAACATACAATTGCAGATGAAATAGCATATCTTATGTATTCATTGCACTGTCAATACAATGACCGTTTTGAATTCCAACTGGAGTACGCGCGGCAATTTGGAAGCATGGCTTACTCCATCTACAATATCATTTCAAATTCTTGCAGTGTGCATACGACCCCAGCACATTTCTGATAATCAGAACTACGTAATGCAATGTACTTTCGCCCAGGCGCACCTTTGCCCTATACCACCGAGCGCGTCATCCAGAAGAAGGAACAAAACGAGCGAGCGGTTACAGACCTCGCCTCGCACGAGCGCCAAAAACTTGCAAAGGCGCCGCCTCCACCTGCGTCGCCGCCGCCAACTCCGCCACGCTCGTTGTCGCACCGCCGCCAGCTCCGCGACGAACCAGCCACGAACGGCGCCGCACACGCCGCGCTCGCCTCGCGGCTGCGATGTCAACGGCGGCGGCGGTGGCGGCGGCGGCGGAGGAGGAGGAGGCGGCGCCAAGGCGGCGCTCCGGGGGAAAAGGCGAGGACGGAGGTGTGGCAAGGCGCAGGATAGGGTGATGACGAGGTGGTGATGACGGTGGAGTCGGTGACGTAGGTGGCACAGGGAATGACAGGAAGGTAGGAAGGTGCGGGAAGGTGCTGGAGAGGGTGATGACGGTGGAGTCGGTGACGCAGGTGGAAGAGGGAATGACAGCGAGGTAGGACGTGTGGGAAGACGCTGGAGAGGGCGCCGTCGACGAGACAGTGGTGACGGCGGAATCGGTGACGTAGGTGAAAGAGGGACTGACGGCGAGGTAGGAGTGGAAAGGCGGTAGAGAGGATACCGCTGTGGTAGGAGTGACGTCGGAGGTGGTGACGCAGGTGGCACATGGAATGAAGGCGACGCCGGAGATGTCGGAAGGCGCTTGGTGGTGAGAGCAGTGACGGCGATTTTGGCGGTGAAGGTGGTGACGCAGACGGCTCATGGAATGAAGGCGAGCTAGAAGAAGTGCAAAGTTGCTGGAGAGGATGTAGTGACAATGGAGGAGGTGGCACAGGGAATGAAGTCGAGGTCGGAGATGTGGGAAGGCTCTGGACAGGGAGCCGTCGAGGCGGTGGTGGGAGTGGTGAAGGCGGTAGGGACCAGGTGGCCTTCGGAACGAAGATGGTGTAGGTTCGCAAAGCTGTCGATGTGGTGAAAGAGGAGGCGGTAGAGAAGGCAGTAGTGGTGGCAGGCTGCGGTGGGGGCAGAGTCAGCGAGCGGAGAACCTGGTATTTGTGTTGTTGCTTTTGTTAGTGGTGGTGTTGGTAGTGCTAAAGGTGTTCTGGTGTTAAAAATTTTGTGAGTGTAGAAAGGGATAGGAGTGTGGAAAGCGATAGGGAGTTGAAAAAGCTTGACGAGTTAAACGTGTTGGACGAGTTGGACGAGTTAAACGTGTTGGACGAGTTGGACGAGTTAAACGTGTTGAACGAGTTGGACGAGTTAAACGTGTTGGACGAGTTAAACGTGTTGGACGAGTTAAACGTGTTGGACGAGTTAAACGTGTTGGACGAGTTAAACGTGTTGGACGAGTTGAACGTGTTGGACGAGTTGAACGTGTTGGACGAGTTGAACGTGTTGGACGAGTTGAACGTGTTGGACGAGTTGAACGTGTTGGACGAGTTGAACGTGTTGGACGAGTTGAACGTGTTGGACGAGTTGAACGTGTTGGACGAGGTGAACGTGTTGGACGAGGTGAACGTGTTGGACGAGGTGAACGTGTTGGACGAGGTGAACGTGTTGGACGAGGTGAACGTGTTGGACGAGTTGAACGTGTTGGACGAGTTGAACGTGTTGGACGAGGTGAACGTGTTGGACGAGGTGAACGTGTTGGAAGAGGTGAACGTGTTGGAAGAGGTGAACGTGTTGGAAGAGGTGAACGTGTTGGACGAGGTGAACGTGTTGGACGAGGTGAACGTGTTGGACGAGGTGAACGTGTTGGACGAGGTGAACGTGTTGGACGAGGTGAACGTGTTGGACGAGTTGAACGTGTTGGACGAGTTGAACGTGTTGGGCGAATTGAAAGTGTTGGACCAATTGGAGGTTGCTGACATTGAAGATGCTAGAGTTGCTGATGTTGTATATGTTGGTATTGGTGGTGGTGATTATGGTGGTGATGGTGGTGGTATTGTCGGCGAGGATTATAGATGAGGAGATAGGCTTATAGAGGAGATATGGGTGGTGCCGATATTTGTGTCATTGAAAGCTAGGCGCGGGGGGAGGGGCGTGAGCGTGGACCTAGAAACGCGAGGAACACCAGACCTTGTAATCGAGGGTTTACGTCTAGTAGTCGCAGCCAGACCTCTCTGTGCTAGCTCTTTCTCGGATGCGTGACTGGCGACGGGGTGTCCTCGTGCGGCGGCGGCGGCGGCGCAAGGTGTGGCGCAAGGGGCGGGGAGGGGGGCGGCGCCCAGAGCAAGCGGGCTAATCAGGCGGCGCACGCCGTGGAACAAAAGACGAACGCTCGCGCCGCGCCGGAGGCTGGCAGGCGCGTGGTGCCGCTGACGATGCTGTGTAACAGCCCATTGTTTGCTTAACGATGGCGGCGGCGGCGCCGGCGGTGTGCGCTGCGGCTCGGACGTGCAGCGCCGAGGAGGCTGCCACGGTGTATCCGATAGTGAATGTATCGATGACGATGAGGACGGGAAGGTACAATGTAAGAAGTCGGGTTGCTGTGATAAATGATGATGGTAATTTTGACAATGTTGGTGCAGCTTCGTTGAGAGCTAGAAGAGATTTTTGACGTGCGGTAAGAATTTCGATGTATTGAGTAATTGTAGTAGATCTAAAGTTGAGTGGTGATATATGTTAGTGATTACGATGGTGGCTAAAGAATTGAATGTTAAGTGTGGAAACAAGAGATTCAAGAAGGATTTTTTAATTGCGGATGGATACGGACGTTTGGGTGCGAATGGATATATGTACGTGTTAAGCAAGTTTTGATTGGTTTAAAGTGGTAGTGGTTGTGGACGTGAGACCTCTATAGCATTAGTGATGATTTTCGGAAACATCAACCGTTGTTGTTGCAATCGTTACCGGTAATTTTGTGGTGGCTACAATTCATAATACGTATAAATTCAGTATATTCACATTAAGAATTGGAGAGGTGGTCAGCAATAATTTGTTTAAATTCTAACGGTGTGAATGCAAACGTGTTCACGATATGGATGTTAAGCATACAAAATGAACTCTTAAAATTCTACAGCGTCATCTTCATTAATTTAGTTAAAAGCACTACATTATTGTTTTCAAAGACAAATGCAATACTTTGTAGTCATTGATTCATTTTACATCAAACAAATTAATAATTTTGAGACTGAAAAACTGTTAAAACTCTTGCTCTCCACTGTTCATAACTTAACCCACAAAGTGATAACATATGTGGGTAATCTTTTCTGTTAACTGAGGCCATATTTTCACAATCACCAGCGGTTGGTTTTACTATGCTATGGTTGCGATACAGCATGGTTTACCTTAATATATCATGTATCAC
The DNA here is from genome assembly GCA_038098605.1 of Gryllus longicercus. NCBI lineage: Eukaryota > Metazoa > Arthropoda > Insecta > Orthoptera > Gryllidae > Gryllus > Gryllus longicercus. The sequence goes on along the minus strand of JAZDUA010000003.1, from coordinate 5,873,419 downwards.
TCTGCAAGAATTATATAACCTCTTGCCAAAATAATATCGTGGTATATGATGCATACCAAACGATGTATCTCTCCTGAAATATTTAGCATAATGCGTTGCGCATCAACAATTTATGAAAACGATATTTTAACTACTCTCGTTAGTACGTGATTTTTTAGGAAATTAAATAAAATGCTGAACACAGTATAAACGGAGATAAGTTTTAATTCCAAGTCTGCAATGACTTTATTTACTACTTTATTTATGTTCTTGCAAATTTAACAAAAGCTGGAAACAGTAGTACGATAGACTCTAGCTTATTCGGCTATTTACTCGAATTAGATAGAATTTAGCTGTATCATCTAATTACTGGAGGATACCAAAAATGGAACACGAACATAAAACGTAAAATAAGGTTATGAATAAAGTGACTTGAAATAAAATACAATATCTCCACACCACAGTTCACAATAACAATTAAGAAGCATAAAAAATTAATTTCATAAGCTACTGTATATGCCATGTATTGTTTTATTTTACTTAGAGAAATTATTTAACTGAGAAACTGTTTTCAGCGTGGGACTGCACTGCTAAAATAACTACTCACTAAAGTCACATTCGGCGAAGTCGCGACACAGTGTGTGTTTTTCATCACAACGGCTAACTTGCACTCAGACTGTCGGATTACTGGACGAAGAAGTCTGGCTCATTGCATGGCCCGAAGAGGTCAACCGAACTACAGTTTCCGTTAGTTGCAGAATACATTTGCTTTTAAGTCTTTCGAAACTTATGTTCGTGGAGGTACTGACAAAGTAAATTATGCAAGATATTTATTTCTATAAACTAGTTTAGAAGAAGGCGTTAGAGATACTTGAAGATCTTTAAAATCTACCTTTTCTAAAGCTACATTTCATAAATTCGACGAACCAAAACTAGGTTCCATACAGTCAGAAACATTGCCCAAAAATAAGATACGTTTTCAACCTTTGTCGCAGCATAGCTCAGTCATTATCCTATTGCGACGTACCTGTTTAGTAACAGAAGTGCGGGAAATTCGAAATTGCAATTTCAAAAAGAAAAAATTCCACGAAACGTCTAATATTTAAAAAAGTGTTCGTAATTTCATTTAGTAAAAAAATTAATTAACAATATTGTAGTGTTTATTTTTTTTAATTTTCGAAAGTACCGAGGTATCATCGCAAATGGATTCCGCACAAATTTTGCAAATGTATTTCAATCTATTCGCACAAAAAGACATTTTTCGAAATTTCCTTCATTTGAAGCAAAACGTTTGCGAAATCTACTCGTTTTTTAATAAAAGTTTTGCATGATCTAATTGAAGTTTTAATTTTTGAGAACATATTTTAATAAGAAATATTATTCTACTATATTGTAGTTTTGGAATGTTCATTTTCTGCAATCTTTGAAAAAAATGGAAGCTGCGCTATTTTTATGAACGTACTTTGATCTATCCACCATAAAGTAAGAAGCGAATTTGGAGCTACGTTTGACACTTTTTTAAAAATTGCCTACATTTTCGCAATATTACACGAAAACTACTATATTTTCAAATATCGGAATGAAGGCCAGAGCAAATGTATACACGAGGGCGAGGGAATGGCGAAAGTGTGGACGAGGGGGAGTGCGATTGGTTGGACGAGGGCGAGGAAAACGGTGATGGCGAGGGCGAGGGCGAGAACGCGGGTAAGGGCAAGGACGAGAGGACACGCAAGAGCAAGGTACGCGTAAGGGCCAAGGGACGGGCATGGGCGAGGGAACGGGTGAGGGAAAGAGCGAGGGCGAGGCGTACAGCTAGAGCGGCGGTTTACATGGTCGCGCGATTCACAGCCCTGGGCGGGCGCGAGGCGGCGAGTGGGCGTGGCGAAGACGCTGACGCGTGCGGGGGGAGGGGTGGGGGCTGACGTCGGTGGCCGGCGCCGCGCCGCACTCGTTGCGTAATCTAATGAATCGCTCGTGGCGGCGTGGGCGGCGGAGGGGGTGGGGCACCGCATGCGCGCGGCGTGCCAGCCGCATAACTTGTTTGCCAACAAGCGACCCTCCCCGATAACGACGCCCTCCCATGTCTCCCGCCCCGTCCGCCGACGCCGCCCGCGGTGTGCAGACGAAGCTGCAAAGAATTCGTCGCTCGTTTGGGATCCACTGTAATGAAGGTGAGCGGACAAAGAAGTGCTAATCTATCTTTCAGTTATTTATTCATGTTTGTTTGCATCACACAGTAGAAATCCTCTTTCCAAAATCCATTCATGGTTTTTCACACTCGAAAATCCATTCCATGCACTACAACAATCCATTTATCTCACCTAGTTTCGTACGTTTATCTCTCTTGTGACCCAATTTTAATTTTTTCACAAACTAAAATATATGTTTAGAATATTTTGTGGATCATTAATCAATTATGTAGTTGCATCGCGTAGAAAAAAAGCCTTGAAAGCAGGACTTGTCTCGCGAGGTGAAGCTGCAACTTGTCCCATCAACACTCTATATTCTCTCCGCGCTACCACTAGTCAAAGAACTGGTAAGTGACTGCGAGAAGTGCTGCAACGGAACTGACGCTGTACGCGTGCGAGGTTATGAGGGATTCGAACTCAAATAGCATCAGCTGTAACCGATGCTGAAAGGACCAACGCAACTGGCGACACCCCATTGAATGCCAGAGGAAAAGTTGACGAGCAGCAGTCGATGATTACAGAGGTGGTGTGACCATCAACCGGAATTTTAGTGCACGCGCAACTAGAGTTGTTTTTCTATATGGTTCGTCTGTAGTACTCGTGCTGTACACAAATGAACAGAACAATTATCGGAATGAAAAAAGAACTCGAGGCTAAATATTTGATTCAGCGAAAACGGTTATTTATCTTTAAAAAACTGTTTGATAGAATAATAATTCTAAGAGATGCAATAACTATTAATGTGATATAAATAAGATAATAATTTTGTCTGAGAATTTTCAAGTTGGAGATTAGTACCAATTATAGTATTACAAAGATGTGTGCGCAATTATTGAGAAAATGCCGATAAAATCAGCAAAGAAAGAAGCGTTTTCGAAATATACTTTCACACAACGCATATTAACTATTCATGTCGAATACTTCTAGTATAATAGAACTAAAAATTATCAATTTGAAGATAAAGAAAGTGAAGGAGACTTGGAGAAACTCAAAAGTACTTCACACGTTAGAGTAAGTTATTCATTGGTGACCAAGCTTCAGAAATCATGTTACTAAAGCAGACGCAAAGAAGGAAGAGGGGCAGTGTGAACTGAGGAGAGAAAAGAAAAAAAGCGGGAATAAAGGATTCGAGAGAACGACAACAAAAAATATCAATCCAGTGTACCTCATTCGAAAAGAATTGAGATGATAAAACTAATGTATTTCCTGAGACGAATCATTAGAATTTCCATTGATATTCTTAATAGAATTTGGGAAATCAAGATTGCTTTATTTGATCATATGATGCTTCGAAAAACCTTAATGCAATATTTGCAACATCCTGATAATTTCATGAACGATAATATGCACAACACTTGAAAAAAGAGAACATATTCATGTTGTAAATCACATGAGTGAGAACCACTCAATTTGAAAATGACGGAGCACAATATCACAGGACCCGATCACGTCACGACGACTAAAACACGTGTTGAACTAGATTCTTTAGAAAATGAATAAACAGAAGCGAACAAAGGAAGGTACACATAATTGAGACGAAAGGGAAATCAACGCGCCATCTATTGAATTCATCGCCATTATGCTCAAACCCCATGTATCGCCCTGCAACAACAGGCTTGTTCGTGCGAATTTGGGTGACGCACAACAAGGGACAATCCGGCGTGGGTGTCGGGCGGGTGGGAATTATCGACGGACTCTGGTGACGCAACGGGGCCTAATGACGCGGTGCCTCTGCGCGGATTCTGCCAGCGTTCCCGCCGCCGTTAACGCAACCGCGCGCCGCCGCCTCCGCCTCCGTCGCCGCGGCGGGGTGTGAGAGTCCGGGCGGAGCGGACACCTGCTCCTGATGGCGGAACGCGCCGAGGGCGGCGCCCACTGTCTCCGTCGGAGGCGGGAGGGTGAGAGGGTAGCAGCGGCGTAGGCGAGAGGGCGGAGGGAGAGGTGGAGGTTGGGGTTGTGGCGGAGGCGGATGGCGAAGGTGAAGACGAAGGCCGCTGCAGGATGAGTTGTGGGCGCGTGGGAGGATCGGGTTGGACGAAGGGGTGGAGGAAGGTGTGCAGACAGTGGCCAAGGTGGCGGAGGTAGAAGGGGTGGAAGCGGGCTTTGATGCGGTTGTGAAAGAGGCGGGGGCTGAAGTGGGGGCGGAGATAGAAGCGGTGGTGGTGGTTGTTGTTGAAGTAGTGATGATGGTGGTGGTGGTGGTGATGGTGATGTTGATGGTGATGGTCGTAGTAGTAGTGATGTTGGTAATGGTGCTGTGGGAGGCAAAAGCGGTTCTAGGGCCGAAGGTAGTAGAGATGATGGCGATCGGAAGAGGCAGAGGCGGAGGCGGACGCTGTGGCTGTGATGTTGAATGAAGCGGAGGTGGGAGCTCCTGGGGCGGCGGGGTGAGTTTCACGACGACGTCGAAAGTGCAAGGAGGACGGTGAAGGAGGTAAACAGGCGGAAGTGGATGTGAAGGCAGAGACGCCTTAAGAGAAGGTGGGTGGGAAAGTGGCGATGGCAGATGTGATGACAGATGCGACGGCAGAGGTGACGGAACACACGATGGCAAGGTCGATGTCAGAGTCGAGGGCAGAGGCAATGGCAGAGGCAATGGCAGAGGCAATGGCAGAGGCAATGGCAGAGGCAATCGCAGAGGCGATGGCAGAGGCGATGGCAGAGGCGGTGGCAGATGAGCTGGAAGAGGCGATTGCAGAAGCGTTAGGAGAGACGGTGGAGCGGAGGAGGTGCGAGGTCAGAGACAAAGGCGGTTGTGGATGCGGCAGCGGACACGGAGGCGGCGGAGTCGTGGGAGGTGGGAGAAAGAGGACATGGAAGAGCGTGGGAGTGCGGTGGAGACTGCTCTGGGTGGAGGCGCTGGCGGGGTCGGGGGCAGCGACGAGTTCGGCGGCGACATGACAAACGCAAGGCCATTTCGCTGTCTTAGCTTGGGTCTGAATGTGCCATCGCGGGCAGATGTTGCGCCTGCAGGTAGACTCGAGTGTTCCGGCGACGTCGTTAGCTCTAGGGCACTCTCCACCTGAATTGTTTGATGTTTGCCAATATTTTCTACTCAGAATGTAATGGGAAAAATCCTTCTGAAATTAAAATTCATCGATCGTTCTTTTCTTCTTCACTCTGCGAACGTCCATCAACAGATGAGACTCTTTCGCATTGGCTGTTGCTGAGAGTAATCATTTCGGACACGCAAGCAAAATCTTCGTATAATTGATTAATAAAAGCGTTCACTGTCAGCAAAGTGTTGATGACCCAAAGGAGGATAGCTGCTTTATTTTACAAAAACTCTTAAAATAAACTGAATCAAAACGGAATTTTTAATAGATAGTAGACTTGGTCGGAAAGCAATTAGAATATTCAATGTTTCGAAAAAATGTGTTCATGAAGATCATGAATTTTATCATAACAAAACCCATTATTTTCATGATACGCTTGTTGGTAAACATACGACACATCAGAAGATGTGCTTGGTAACAATGATAATATAAACTTATTTCAGAACCCTGATTAACTCTTCGAGAATTTTTTCAAGGAGTGACATGGAAAAACTTTTTTGGAGCAATTGAAATAAAAATAGTGTTTCGTTTCATCTTAGTAGTGTGTGCGTGATACAAGTCTCATTTTATCAGAGTAATAATCAGAGTCTAGTATACGAATTTGTGCCTGGTAGGTTAAAATTGAAGTATTTGTCCTCCATTAAAAATATTCAAAGTGTTCTAATAATCCATGCCTTTTATTCTAAGTTATATCAAGATAGTCTTGTCATCTTTCCAAGATTAAGTAATAAATTATATCTACTAAATAAATATTATAGTAAATTGAAATATTTAAAATGCACATACAACGTGGTTTGCAACGATATTTTCATCGTAACATCTAATTACAATTCTCGATTAGTTGTACAACTCGCCCTCGTTGAATAATTTTCTTATTTCGTAGAGATATTAACACACATTATAATAAATTTAGTCCATTATTTTGTAATGAATTCCAATATATAAAATATTTTAGATTTTCTTTCAATATTTCCTAACATTTAATCGCTTTTTAACTCACCCCTTTCTTGATATGTATGTAGAAGCTTAAGTTTGATCTCAGAAGTAAAGCTAGCAGCTGAGTAAATTATGCCTTTTACGAAGAACAACACAAAGTCCCTGTCTCAACAAAACGAGCGAGAATTTACACCCAATGGAGGGAGTTGGCCGTTTTCTTTGTACTACAATCCTAGAGGTCTAATATCAGCCTGAGAGATTTAAAACATATCCTACGCAGAATATTAATGAAGCTACTCTTGCCCCCAAGGATGAACAAAGTTCACAAAGAAAAAAATATCAGTTTAGAGACCTTCACTAATTGCCTCTTAACAGTCGCGAAAATACTTTACTTGCTAAATAACGTATTTTATGGTATAGGCCAAACAACGAAAGAGAGGGAGAGAAAAAGAGGGAAAATAAGGAAGAAGGGAAAGAAAGAAAGAAAGAAAGAAAAGTGGATAACAGTAAAATGAGAAGTTAGAGAAGTACAAATGGTGAGGGAAAGAAGTGGACAGAATGAGAAAACTGAGTAGTGAGAGTGAGAGAACAAAGTAGAAACAGTGAAACAGCGAAGTAGAAAGAGTGAGAAAGAGCACAGTAAAAATGGTGAGAGAACGAAGTACAAAACGTGAATAGAGCAAGTAGCAAGAGGGAGAGAGAGAGAGAGCGAGAGCGAGAGAGAGAGAGAGAGAGCGAGCGAGCGAGAGAGCGAGAGAGAGAGAGCGAGAGCGAGAGCGAGAGAGCGAGCGAGAGCGAGAGAGAGAGCAGCAAAGAGGAACAAAGAGATACGGTTAGATAAGCCAGCGGAGAAGAGTCAGATGAGAAAAAAAAAGAGGAGATGATTGGTATCATATATAAGGGGAAGGAAAAAGGTACTGAAAGGAAGCAAAAGGGAAAAAGAAAGGAGAGGTTTACAACACCGCAACAAGCGTAGAGTGGTTCGGGAGGAGAGTAGTTGATGCCCCGGGGCAGAGGGCGCGGCGGTCGTAGAGATGGACTCTTCTCTGTAATTAGTTGGTGAGCGGACGCCGTGGGAGGGGGGAGGGGCGGAGGGCGCAAGTTGCGTATTTGATTAGCGTTCCGGATGAGCCGGCGGCGTGCGGACGTCCGCTAGCGGTGGGCGCGGCGGGGGACGCGGGGGCGGCGGAAGCGGCGAGGGCGGCGAGGGCGGCGAGGGCGGCGAGGGCGGCGAGGGCGGCGAGGGCGGCGAGGGCGGCGAGGGCGGCGAGGGCGGCGGGGGCGGCGGGGGCGGCGGGGGCGGCGGGGGCGGCGGGGGCGGCGGGGGCGGCGGGGGCGGCGGGGGCGGCGGGGGCGGCGGGGACGGCGGAGGCGGCGGGCCGGCGAGCAGCCAAGGCGGCTAATACGGCGCGCGGGGCGCTTGCGTGCGGGGCTGCGGCTGCGGCTTCGCCAACTTTCTAGAGAAGAAGCTCCAAGGGATATTTTATGATAAATAGTGGTTGAAGAAACACGCTCAAAAGATACAATTTAGTGGAAGGGAAGGTTCAAGCTGTGAGTACTTTTTTTGCTTCAGGGAGCATCAACTACCGAAGCCATAGCCTAGTGAAGTCTTACCGAAGTCCAGCAGTACGCTTTGAAGAAGGCCACTATACGCTGGCCGAAACGTTAGCCACCAAGTCAGTGACGCGGCTCGTTCCGGATAGCCTAGACAACACAAACTCCGGCCGCGGAAGCCCACGCAACTATACTGAAGTCATAGTTCCGTAAGTGTTGTGTATGTTGTACTTTGGTATGTTGTGGTGTTTCTCCTTTACAAGAATATGAGATCTGTCGCTTATATACATGACGACTTTGTGGGTTACTCCTCCACCAGGTTTCTCCTCCAGCGGATAGAGAGAGGTGGCTCAGAATATCAATGGATGTCACTGCAGTGCATTTGACCTCTCGAGGTCCTACGCTGAAGCCTGGCGGTGGCAGGTGTTTCAGCTCTAGATAGATAATTAGGTCGAATTCTGTCGCTTTCTGAAGAAGAATTGTAGCAGCCGGCTGCTTTGATCGATAGTTTTCCAATCAACACCAGGCGAATGCCGGAGCAGTACTTTAATAAACGGATCGCGAGCGATCTTACCTTTTTCTTCCTTATTCCTTTCTTAAACACACTTACACTAACATATACTACTCATGCCGGGAGACCGGTCGGGAGCTTATAGCTTGTCCCTACTGGTGCGGTACCCCGCTGGTGGGATATGTCTGTTTAGAGAAAACCCCGCTAGCCGACGGTATTTATCGGATCACAGAATTGTATACGTTGCGTGAAAGAAATGCAGTACTAGTGTATTCAAAATAACAGATGATTTCTTTGAGTACCTCTATTAGCACAAAGAACAATGTAGAATCAGTTGTTTGATTATCACCGTGTGAGATGAATGTAACCCTTTCGGGCATCGCTCCTATAGCAAAACAGTAGTTCTTCGTAGAAGAAATGCCCTAGAAAGTCACGGGAGATAGGTGGAAATTATTAGAAATATTGCCCTTTCCCAACGGACAGTCGCGAGATAATTAGGAGGGTTTACCCGAGGACGCGTAGTAACCTGTAGTCAGCAACGTACGGTACGCCCTGCGAGTGGGCGTTTCTCGATGCCACTGTCGCTCTTTGACTCCACCAGCGTCCATCGTATTCCTCGCTCCAGCATGTGCTCGATGCCACATCGGTGCCAGCTCGTGCTACATCGGTGCACTAACTAGCAGGTCGTCCCGTGCGTTGCCGGTCATGTGATCTTGCAGAAACTCTCCAGCCCATATCGCGACTGTCCGGTATGGAAGGGCTTTTTTTTCCACAGAGAACGGCTGTCTGAATGAAGGAGCGTTGATCGAAAACGGTTCATTCATCTCACACGGCTGTAAACATACAAATAATTTCACATTGCTCTCTGTGCTAATAGAAACACTCAAATAACCATTTGTTGTTGTGAACACTCACTACGGCATTTCTTTCACGCGACAAATACAATAATGTAATCCTATAATATTCCTTTTAGAACAAAAGTAGTTGCCATGACTTGCGAGCCTACCCTCATAATTTCTTGGGCTTGTTCGGCTAGGTGCTAGATGACTGGTCTCAGTGAAGAGCTCGTTTCCGACTTTGCTGGCGCTTGTTGCTTTCGCACTTGAGTGCCATAATCTGAAATAAGCAATTTTTAGCGATTTTTTCACACCACGTTTGTGGTTAACTGTCTTACCACGATTTCACTTTACTATTTTAAACGTTTTGGGTTATATTAATTCCTAAATTTCTTCAGGACTTACAAGATGACGCTCCCATCACTTGTCTGCTAAAAACAAGCGCTTTATCCACATCTCTGTCAGAATCTAGGATGAGAGACGTTTTAAAGATGTTTTGTTGTAAAAGATAATTAAAAATTACAAACTAACGAGAAATATTAATTAGCCAACTGAGGCAAATATGTGAAGTAACGTGAAATGAAAAAAATGGTAACTGGTAGGTGCATTTATGACGTACTAGGAAATATTTTACCGAATTTACTAATTAAAACATTTCACGTTTAACGCTTTATGAAAAAAGGTGACTCAAATACCAAACTGAGAACCAAACACAAAATTGTGCAACCATACGTTAGCGGAGCTTGGTGAAAACCAAGAGAACTGGATGTATGGTACGTATGCACTCGATACTGGGATTGAGAGCTCAGCAATAACTGCGAGAAGGTTCGAAAACGTACAACGCAAAAAAACAAACGAACATCCGCAAGCACAAAAAAACAACAACAAGCACCGCAAATGAAGAGGCAAGAGCGGCCACTCGGAACGCCGGGGCTTCCAGCAAAGCGAGATACTGTCGGACACGGAGCCATCGCCGGCCTGAACATGGCGTTCGACCGGCTTATCGCAGGATAAATCCGATTGCGCGCGGCCAACTCGCTCGCCTGCGCCCCGCCTCCGACTTTTATTTCCGACGCTTCGCCCTCCACCTCCACCCCCGCGCACCCTTTCCGCCCCTCCCGAGCCCAGCCACCAGCCGTTTAGGCCGCTTGTTTGCTTTGCTCTCGCACCGCGCGCCCTTCCTATGTTTTCCTGCCTCCGTCGCTGTCGCGAGAGCGCACTTATACAGATCTAACTGGATAGAACACTTCCCGCCAATTATACAGAGAATGCGTGTGATGAAAATCGTACGCTCTCGCATAAGAAAAAAAATGGGCATAATTTAGAAGGTAATTCAAATTTTGTAAAATTCATACTCCCTTTTACTACTCGAAAGCTTTTCATATGTTCAGGGACGCGTAAAAACGAATAGGATAGTATTGAAATTTATGATTTAATATTTGATATTACGAAAGTTGATGAGATAAATAAATGTCTTTCGCACCAATATAACGAAAGCTATTGCTATGGTGTTAAAAATAACAACATAATTTCTTTATAGAACAATACAAAAAGAATCTATACGTAGTGTTAAATGAAATTCAATTGCAACTGTAAACGAATCGTGCACTATTATTTTTTTGTATTTTACGTGCACTGTTATTTTTAACTCGATACATTCTAGTGAAATTAATGAATGTTAACATCATAAATATTATTTGTAGAAATATTCTCAAATAACTCTAAAAATGTTCATCTTAACTCTTAGTGAGTATCGAATTGCATATTAATTAGCCTTTAAAATACTTTAACTAACGTATTTTGTTTCGTCGTAGCGTTTTCATTGAAGTAAACTCTTCTGAGTAAAACAAAACAACTTCTTCTGAGGATTTTCCCATCCAGATATCTCCCACCAGCGGAACACTATCCCAGCCGTGAGAAGCTCTAAGCTATCGGCATGTGTGATAGTGTTGTGCATGTAAAGCAAGTGAGTGTAAGGGGTGAGGATAGAATAAGGAAGAGGATGGAATGATCGCGCGCAGTCCGTGGCCAGTTTTTTAGGGCACTAATCCGGGATTTATCCGGTGTTAATCGTAGAGTCCACGGAGAACTACAGATCAGAGCAGTCGGCAGCAAGAAGTCTCCTCCTCTCGACCTAGCTATGTAGCTAGTTTAAAAAATTCTGCCACCGTCGACACTCAAACATTAGGCCCTCCAGGTCAGAGACATTGCAGTGACATCAGTTGATGCCCTGAGCCATCTCAGTTGTTGCCCTCTCCTGGATCTGTCATTGACACGCGCCCCCTACCGCCTACCGGGGGCTACTGTTCGAGTACCCCAGTCCTCTTCAGTAATAGTAGAGATCGGCGCTCTGCACCGTCTGTTTAGGTCGATTGTTTGCTTTGCCTCCGCTGCGCTGCGTGCGTGTTTTCGCTGCTCGTCGGCCGGCCGCGGCGGCGCGGCGCGGCAGGGCTGGCACTCGCCGCTGAAGCGATCTTCGACGCGGTCGTCAACAATGCGTCGACAAAACACGGTTGACCGGCGCTGCCAACCGTGCGCTCATGAATATACACGCGCGGCTCTTTCGAATGCGCGTGAACGTATAGTCTCGGCTTCGGATCGTTTGCAAAATAAATGAAAATTAAATTTCCAATTTTTGTGTTTTAATTTTTGAAAATTTTTACATTTGGTGTTATTTTTTAAACTGTACGGTCAAAAGCCCGGTTCCAATTTTTACGTACCCTATTTAAGCTCACGTGGATTCATTCGTAATTATTATTGGAATCCGAAAGTAAAATGTTAAATTATACTCATGAGGGATTACAAAAAGAGATATATATCTTGTTTAGTAGAATTTTACTTTCTTCACTTCTCAACAATCAAATGTTCTATTTTCTTATTACATTAAATAGCATCTGTAGGTTATAGAAAAAAAATTCATGCTTTTCGTCTTCTATGAAAAGTGTCTAAAATGAGGTTACTGTTTAATTTTAAAAAATATGTCTCTTATTTAAGGTCAAGCTAATGCAAATGAATGTTGCATTACTTTGTCAATTATATAGAAGATAGTAAAAATATTACATGATTGTACCAACATAAATTAGTTTCCAAGTCTTCAACACAGTTTTTTCGCAAATCATCAGAAAACGATTTTCATAACTGCGACGAAACCAAAATATGAAGGTATTTGCGAACAACAATGAATTATAGCTGTATTCTTAGATATTTCTAACAATAATAAAGAATCCCTTAATTAAAGATTATTTCACAGTACGTCAACTACGATTGTGCAGTTAATATTATCGTTTACGAGTGTCTGATACTGGAATCAAAACGGCTGGTATGATTGTAGAGCAGAAACAATACTTTAAAAAGTCCTACATGGCTAAAGTAATTCGTTAAGTTCGGAAAAGGTACACAGGATGCACATTATATAGAGTTGATGTACAACAAAGATCCATTTAGTATCCCTTGTAGCGAAGACATAAGCTTTATTGCCATTCTCTGTCAACGCCAAACGTTGGCACCAGGCCTAGGCCCAGGCCCAGGCCGTTGTTATTTTGTTCCGAGTTCGGATTTCTTCGTGGTAATGGCTGTACCTACAAACACCGTATTGACACGAGTCATGTCAATCGATGGACCAATTGCGTTCCGATGCCCGAGTGTTGACGCAGCCCGGCGCATGAAAACGCACCATGCGTGCGCGGGGAAACTCTTCAAACCGTTTGCTCGCGGGATGCTGCAAAACTGGCGCTGTGTTGTCTCAACACACGCGCGCACATTTATTTAGGTGATTGCCCTCTGCATGGATGCAAAGGGCTCGGAAACTTATCGATTGGCATATAGATACGTTTGCCAGGGAGCAACAAAAATATTTCCTTTCCATTAGCAGGCTTGGGCGGTGCGAAAGGCGAAAGGTGAGGGGCGAGGGGCGAGGGGCGAGGGGCGAGGGGCGAGGGGCGAGGGGGTGGGGCGAGGGGCGAGGGGCGAGGGGCGATAGGCGAGGGGCGAGGGGCGATGGGCGAAGGGAAAGACGCGCAACAGGACTGGGTCAATGCTAGCGCGTGCGTGGAGCTACGATGAGTTTACTTTCAAAGCCGTTCGGTTTAACTACAAAAAATGTTTGTTACTACCTGGATTATAACGTTTACTTTCAAACATCCGACAAGACTACAGCAATTTGTTATCTTTTCACGTGCCAAATGCTGAAATCAAACCTGTGACAGGGCGCGATTTCTCCGATTTCCTCGATTTCCTTTCTCACCGATCTCCACATTCCTTTTCGTTCGCCAATCACAAAATATATCATAATATTTCTCATAAGAGGTTACAGATTTAGAAGGCATCAAATTTGAGCTTGCAGCTTCTGCTTCCTTCATAATACTATCTGGCACGAAAGTATCTTCTGATACTTTGTAATACCAGTACAATGTTTCTGAATCAACTTGCATTAGCAGAAAAAAACATTCAACTGTTTGGTCACAAACAAAGCATCCTGTACCACAAACCTTTGCTACAGAAAATCGAAAATAATGGAAAATTGTTAACTCATGAAAGTGATTACAGTTATTTTCGTATAAACGAAAAGCTATATATATCAAAAAAACATTGTAACTCGTCCTCTATTAGTCTTTAAGGACTCAGCCAAAAGGTTAACTCTTCGCCTTCGCTATTGTTTGGCCTCCCCGTTAACCTTCCAGCTTCGTTCTTAAAGACTCATTAAGAGCATTCGTGACACAATTATTTATCACAATTTTTTCTCCATACAAACATATCTTCATTTATATACAAAAGTATATTCTTTTGCCCTCTCTTCAGACATAACCTCCTCAAAATAAATGAAAAACAACATGATTTATATCATGCTTCGTTTTTGATAGACTTTTGAAAAGTTAACGACAGCATTCGGATTCTTTATAAAGAGTTCACGGCTGTCTTTTAACACGCTTTCAGCAATACTAGCCCATAAAATCCACAACGACATAAAAAAATGCTAACATGGTCGTAAATTCACGCATAAAAAATGCGTCTCGCAAGACCCGCAGCGAGGACAAGGAATATTCTTGTTCTCACGAGTGCGTTATCGACAGCTTTCGAGAACCCCACAGATGACTCTCACGAGCTGCCAGAGGGCACCGAGTGACGCCCACTCTGCGGGTAACCAGCCCACTACATCCGCGACCGCAGGCCGCCGCCCGCCGTCAGCGCCAGCTGCCAGCCGCTCAAAAGGCCCGCGCGCGCTCCCCGCGGCTCCCCAACTATACTTCAGTTTGTTCAGCTGAACGTTGGGTATTTCAACAATTATGCCTCGAATTTGACGACGCCTCGAATTTGACGATGCCTCGAATTTGACGATGCCTCGAATTTGACGATGACTCGAATTTGACGATGACTCGAATTTGACGATGACTCGAATTTGTAACTATCTCGAATTTCTCGCTTCTTCGAAATTCTTGCCGACTCGAATTTTTGCCGACTCATATTTCTCTTTCCCTCACAAACCTTGGTAGCAACATTTTCAATTATTTCAATTTTTTATTATATCGGATTACTTTTTTTCTTTAATTCCTTGATCAATTTGAATTACTCGTATTTCTTCATGAAATTTTTATGACTTATATTCAACGCAACTTGCTTGGACCGCTTTCGATTAGATGGAATACTTTATATCTCGATTTTTCTTGTTCCGTCCGTACCATGACGTCTCGACATCGAAACACCCAAAACATTTGAAGGAAATAAAAATAATGCTGTCATTGATTAGTGAGATCGTGGAATTTTATATATCTAGCAAATAATAAATTGCTTAAAATAAATATAGTAGTTCCATTATAGAAAGTGGCTCTAAAGTAAATATTACTAACTTAAAAGGCATTTAGAGAAGACTATTATCATTTTCAATGAGCACGTGGTAGAAAATTTAATGTAACAATGTGTCACAGGTGACATTTGCCCCTAATTGGCAAGCAACTCGTAATGAAAAGGCGTTTGGCAGGCCTTCCTCAGCCAAAGACTATTCTTGTACCTGTCGAACACCAGTGCGCGGAAAATTGTATAATATCCAGGAATAAATGCCACGAGTGTAATTTCTACATATACAATTTCACGCATATTTATTGGTAAAACTAATTATCTTCCCCCCCCCATATGCCCTAAAAGTTTGCAAAAATTATATTCAGATTTTTATATATTATACATAGGAATGTAGAGACACTTTCGATACTTACTAAATTTATACATTTATTGTAATACTGATACCAATCAATATTGGTAGTAATGAGATAAACATATCAAAACTTCAAAATTGGTATTCATAACACTACACATAACGTTTGTACAATATCGATTGTTTCACCGGGTATGAACCTTTTAAGTGCTTTCTTCTCTTAATGGCAATTCACGGTGCAACTATGCCTACTGTGTTCACACAGGAAAAATAACTACTTTTTGTTAACTTATTTATTTCAATATGTAAAAATATTTTTGGTGAATAAATAACAAACTTCATAAAATATCTTATTTATTAAAACTTACGTGCAAAGAGTTTAAACGCGAAATAAAAAGTATAAATATTAATTTTCTCATTAAAATTGTGTATCAATTGCAGTCTAGTATTGAATGAATCTTCAAGATTTCGAATACCGATGTCTGAGTATTTTCTCTCGATGAATTCCATACCAAAGCGATTAGAATTAAAACAACGTAACATCCCAAGTTCCAAACTTGCTGACCAGAATGCCATAATTACATTTTCAGAAGCAGGCGCAAATCTGAATTTCTTACTTTCGCAGCGCGTCATCGGCGCGCAATTTTTGAATGAAATGCAAAACGCGCAGCCACACGCCGCACGTGCGTAAATTCTGACGCGTCGACGTCAGCAAAGCTCGTCGAAATGCAAGCGATGCGCCGCCAAAATTCCAAATAGAAGAGAATTTATCCGACATTCATGATTGAGCCGTCAGCGGCAGCTTACCGAGCCCGCATATTAAAAATTCTGGGTCGATGGCAGTGTCAACTCGAGAGGTCAGTGCGCGGTTGCGCGTCTATACAGAACACGACATATTTACCTGCAAGAAAAATTACAAACGCATCTTTTAATTACAGAAACGTATATTCACAGATTATGTTTTACTTTTTCTGTCGTATAGTTTATTATTGTCGTATAGTTTTATTGAACTCATAGGAATTTTTAAAAAATTCTGTTTAACAAAGCTAGATGGCTGGCAAACCTAATTGAAGATAATTTAGACCTAGTGAACGATACTTCTGAGAAAAGTTATTTTAGAAGATTAGGCTGACTGTTTAAGAAGAAAAAAATGTACCTTCACTCATTGGAAATGTTACTATCCTATATGCAAATATATTTTTAATTTTTCTTAGCAAATTTTTATGATGTTTAAACGGTATAAAATGTATTAATTCCTTTGTAAACTCCAAAGTGTTCTGTATCACCCACAAGTAACAAAACTAAAGTTTTTTTACTTCTTTAATAACATACACGAGTGCCTTACAAATATAATATGAAGAAATATTTTCGTTACTTTTCCCCTTCTATTCCGAGAGGTATTACGGCAGACGTCTGTGGAAACACCTACTCTCTTTCCGGCGCGCCCTCCCAGGAGAAATTTGTGTACTTTGGAAGTCTCAGATCCCGCGTGGGGGCCACAGGCGCGTAGTTTTCTGAGGGTTTCAAGCCGACTTTCGGAGGAACAGCAGTTTACGATTTTCTTCTTGGCGAAGTCCAGGCTCACAACTTGAGAACGTGACGTACGTGGGGCTTGGTTCAAAATTTTTGTCTCACAATTCAGTAGCCTTTTTTAAACTTAAGAGTAATATTAACTACAATTTATTGTATGCCACATAGTCTCACAATATGTCCATATTGTCACTTGTTTACACAATTTTCATCATGCACCTATACAAGATTTTAATTTACGCTATCCAATGAATATGCATTGTTCTTTTGTCTCTCATTTTCAACACAATCTTCCGGGTTCTTCGTTCGTCGTTCCCTTGACGGTCGAACAATAAGGTGTACGTGCAAAATTGGAGGGAAATTGTGTCGTGTAAGACGGGCTTAAGACAGAAATATTGGAGAAAACTGGTGAACACATCGCCGTCAAAGAAGACAAAGACCGCGAAGACAGAGTACGGTCGAAGATCCAGAGTCGTCTGCTTGTTTGCTACCCACAGCACACTCACCCACGCACCACCTTTCTCGTACCCAGCATCTTCCCATCAGTTTCTAGCAGCTCTTCCATCCACCCTCCTCCACCCCATCACTGCCTGCCGCCCTCCAATCCACCTCCGGCCATCCCAACGGAATCCTGGCGCCCTTTCACACATCCACCGCCACCCCTACCAACTGCCCGCCGCATCCCACTTACCCTCCGCCATCTCACCAACTGCCCGCCGCATTCACTTACCCACTGCCACCTCACCAACTGCCTGCCACATTCAGTTACCCATCGCCATCCTACTAACTGCTTGCCGTATTCACTTACCCACTGCCATCCCACCAACTGCCCGCCGCATCCCACTTACCCTCCGCCATCTCACCAACTGCCCGCCGCATTCACTTACCCACTGCCACCTCACCAACTGCCTGCCACATTCAGTTACCCATCGACATCCTACTAACTGCTTGCCGTATTCACTTACCCACTGCCATCCCACCAACTGCCCGCCGCGTCCCACTTACCCTCCGCCATCTCACCAACTGCCCGCCGCATTCACTTACCCACTGCCACCTCACCAACTGCCTGCCACATTCAGTTACCCATCGCCATCCTACTAACTGCTTGCCGTATTCACTTACCCACCGCCATCCCACCAACTGCCCGCCGCATTCACTTACTCACCGCCTCCTGTCAGTTGCTCGCCGCATGTACACACCCACGGTCAAACCACCAACTGCCTACCGCATTCACTAACCCACGACCTTCCGACCAACAGCCCGCCGTCGCCATCCTCCATCCGCCCGGCGTTGTGCGTGGACTGTGGTGGAGGACGCGGGAGGGGGGGGGGGAAGCTGAGACCAAAGCGATGCGGGCTGTCAGCGCACGAGACGCCGCCGACTGCACCAACTTCCCTCCCCCTCCCCTTCCCCAACCCCCCGGGGCCCCCGACGCGCGGGATGGTCTCACCAGCTTCCGCCGCTGGTGAGTTGGCGTAATACCGCTCCGACTGGCTTAGGATGTGACTCACCCTCATCCGGGCCTAGCCAGCCTTTTTAAAATTTATCATTTATCAACTCACTAGGGGTAACCGGTCATAAATGGAGGGAAGAAATAAAGTCCCACAATTTATAAACTCCCGATTATTACAATGAATAGTAAGACGCAATTGAATTTTTTTAATACTAAATTTCAGTTTTTTTTTCTTCAAACTTTCCTTTAATGTTAGTAATAAGTTTCTAACCACGGTCCTATAGGAGACAGCGAAGGAGTTTTAAGAAGAGGAAGAGGCCACCAGGTGAAAGTTTGCGTGATTAGCTATTGTTGCCACTGTTAGCAATGCCCTGTGAAGGAATCAAATTTAGTTCCTCTAGTATTGGTTACATTCGTTTAGACGTACTGCGTTCTCGCAATCCAACTGTGCGTGCATCGAAGATTAGGTCCACTGAGTTTCCAATAATAGCACGTACGTGCTCACGTGCTCGCAACACGCCAGTATGGGCATCTTGCAATTCTCTGCCAAGAGAGCTAGGAGCTCGGTCTCATCTGTTCAGTACTGCTCTCCCTTGTCGATCGTATATGCATTTTAGTTTACTTTAATCAAAACAAACATATCAACATTGGTGTAAATTGTGACAGGGGTAACGCAGTTTTGGTGGCACGAACAGAAAACCAAACCGAGTACACATCCATTTTTATATAAGATTATATTATTTCAAACAAATGGTTGTAATTATAATTTAAGATAAAGTATCCTTGACATGTAAGTATGATGTGTTAATGAATGTTTTCTGATCTGAGAGAGATTTTTTCCCTAGGGCTTTCATCCAGCCAACAGCCGGGTACGTTTACGTCCCGATGGGGGCGAATATTCGACCACTCGTACACTTGACACCAACATGCTTGCGGGCTTCTCTGACCGGGAGCCTACAGAACGCGAGGCCCTCCGTGACAACACATACCGTGCATGAGAGACAAGGCACAAACAACCATGCCCAAGGGGGGACTCGAACCAGCGACCCTACGGACCGAAGTGTTGAGTCGGTACACGCTCTTAGACTAGTCGTTCTTTAGGTCGTCAGATATTATTATTAATGTAAATAAATGTCTAATGCAAATCGGGATATGTGCTGAGTTTCCGTAACAAAAAAATTTAGTGTCATAAAAAAACTTGCTATTTAAAACGCCTTATCAGTCGCAAAAAGGATTATTACTGACATAAGCTTACTCTCTTCCACTCTCGCCTCCTTTCTCGACTGGTGATGTCGACAACAGTATATCTTCAATTTAATCATCTGTAATTTCCAATTTGCAATGAGAAAAAAAATAATGTGGATAAAAATAACTCCTTCAAGAATCACCTTCAGGAAATTTCATGTTAAATATTCTGCAGAGATACGAAACTACGTATGTAAATTATAGACCTAATGTATAGGAGATTGGATGAACAGCAAACAAGACTGCCAATGCAAAAGTGCTAGTCCTGAAAATTGTTGAGAAAAATTGACACTTTACGAGTCAGGATACGACGTTCAAATGGTGTGTTTATGTGAATATGAAGAGCGAGATCGCGAGGATCCCGGAGAATACGGAAGAAATGTGGAGAAAA
Source organism: Gryllus longicercus (assembly GCA_038098605.1). Classification (NCBI taxonomy): domain Eukaryota; kingdom Metazoa; phylum Arthropoda; class Insecta; order Orthoptera; family Gryllidae; genus Gryllus; species Gryllus longicercus. The sequence goes on along the minus strand of JAZDUA010000003.1, from coordinate 5,853,594 downwards.
GACTCTTCTGCAAAACGTATAGTCCGACACGGGGATAGCGGAAGAGTGAAAGAAGCGATACGATCTTTCATAAAACTCCGTTTACGACTTCCAGTGACACCGTCACTGTACGTCACAGGCTGCCATAGCTTCGAAAGAAAGGAGATTGCAGCAAAAGAGAAATATAATGCAGCTTCAGCCATAGCAAAATGAACATTGCCTTCCTCAACTCCACGCATCACCGAATAATTTTGCTGATGATAAAATGGTAATTTGCTGGTAACAAAATGGATTAAGTGTCAGTGCAAACGTTTCTACGAGACCTAAACAACTACTCTAGACAACCTAAAAAAATGATTGATAGTATAAATCAACAAACATTGTAATTAATGAACGCCATGCAGAAACGTTTCTACGGTGTACACATTTTTTGTCAGTAACTCTCACTACCCACTGAGCAATACTTCGTTTTTTTCTAACATCCCCTTTCTCACTTTTTCTCCTGCACGTCTCGCCTTTTCGTTCCAGTCTACAACCCGTCACTTACACATTCGTCATCTCCATTTCCCTTTTTATAAAACGCCCCTTTGTGACACTGCTTCCTGCACTTTATGCCTTTCCGTTCCTTTCTGCCAGCCGACTCCCGCCGTAGCGCTGACCGTCTGTCATGCGGCGGAGCGGTGCGCAGCCAGAAGGCCGTGGAAACGAGGGGGGGAGGCGCGAGGACGAGCCAGTGCACAACGGACGGATGAGACCGTTGCGCCGCGCGCAGCAAAGCTCGCAGAGGAGCCTCCTGACGCCGTCAGGGAGTGAGGGGAGAGGTGGATTGAGGGGAGAGGTGGATTGAGGGGAGAAGTAGAGTCAAAGGAGAGGTGATTTAGAGGAGAAGTGGATTGAGGGGAGATTTGGGTTGAAGGAAGAGGTGGATTGAAGGGAGAGTTGGATTGCGGGGGAGATGGATTTCGGGGGGATATGGAGAGGGTCAAGTCTGGGAAAAGCATGACGACCAAAATGTGATGAGACGGTAGGAAAAAACGGGCGAGGTGAGTTGAGACAGAAGGAGGCAGGGAAGGGAAAACATGGAAGGGAAAAGAGCGTGTCGAAAGGGATGGAATAAGGACAGAGACGAAACCCGGACAGCCGGGGAAGATCAAACCGGGCCATGCGAGGAAGATCGAAACGGGTGAAGTTGCACGATGCAAAGACGAAAAAGGGTGGACCGGTGAAGGACATTCTTGCTTCAGAGAGAGACATTAAAAAAGCGTGGCTGGAGTGGCGAAGTTGAAGAAGAAACAGAAGGAGAGGTCAGGCATTGATGAGAAGATGCGGGAGAGCGGAAGTAGGGTGCGATGGGGTGGGACGACAGAGAGCAAGGCTGGAAACGGCGGGGCGGGATGGCGAGGGATGAGGGCAGAAGCGATGTGGGTGCTGGCTGGGTGTCGTGGTGCGCTGGGGACCTCGGGACGGTGGAGAAGAGGCGCTGTGGGACAGAAGTGGTAGGTGTGGGGTCTGGTGTTGCGGGACGACGCGGCGTGAGACGGGGCGGGGAGGGACCAGCCATGGCGGGGTGGGGGGATGGGAACGCTGGTTTACCGGACTTGGCGGGGAGGGGGGCGGGGTGGAGCGGGCAAGGCTATGGGGGATGGGGGGACGGGAACGGGGGATTACCGGGCGGGGCGGTGCGGGGAGGGGGGACGGGGACGGGGACGGAGGTTTACGGGCGAGACGGGGCAGCAAGATGAATGGCACGCGGGTGAGGGCGCTAGGCTTGGCGCGCGCAATTTATCGCCACGATGCGTGAAACTCGCATAACGTTCTAGAAGGCGCCTCTCTGGCTGGGCCCCCTCCGCCCAGCTGGGCTTCTCGCAAGAAGGCCGCCAAGTCAAAACATTACAGTTCTAGCATTTTATGATATTATAATTCACTTGGCGGCATTGAGGCCGAGCTCATTGAAGTACAAGTGCACTGACGAGCTCGGTTTGGGGCATCGCGGATTTTTCAAAACACAATTTATCGCTTAATAAAATAAAATGTTATTCCCGACCATTCCACCTGCCTACAGACAGGGAGGTAATGCGCTGTTAATCGGTCAACCTGGGCGGGCGCCACTGCTAAGTCCCCTTTTTTACTTAACACAAATCATTTACAAGAGACGATATGAACCTGTAGGTCACACACTGAGGTGTATGTTCATATCCGTCACGAGTCTATGAAACTCATCGATGTGAAGGACTGGAAGATTGATGCGTGTGCATTAGAGGGTCAAAGGGCAGAGGTAGAACTCAGGGCGGGGCACGTCGGTATATCCTAATTGATGACGACATTAAGCCCATTGATGACGATACTCGACTTAATTTGTTGAATGTTCTAGTGTTTAACACAATGCGTGAAAGGAACTTCACTAATTACAATTGTTATTTATTAGTATTATCACCAGAAGTAAAGAAAGGCTCGGTAAATAACGCAAAAAATGCACTAAAATTGTGGGTTCTAATTTGCAAAAATCACGAACGATTGCACCATGCGATGGCGCAGTACGCAATGGATAACAGTCACGTATAGCGTAAAATCATTGTCACAACTGTTTGATCAATTCATATAATAAATACTCTTAGGGGCCGTCCATAAATTACATAACGCAAATTTGTAGAATTTTGAATACCCCTCTCCCCTCTGTTACGCACCTATAATGCGCGCTTGAACCCCCCTCAATAAATTACGTAACGCTTAGGCCAAGCCCCCCCCCCCAATTCGAATAAGTGAAACACAATATACCTTATTATACTCAAATGAGTTGTATTAATTTTATTTGTGATATACATTGAACTTTATTATAATTAACGTAAGCCAGAAAGTTTCTGACAAGTCGTGCTCATGCCGTCGTAGATGATGCATAGGCTGCGAGTCTACCAATCAATCCAATTAATTGGAATTCAGAATATACTAAATACCAGTTTAGAATATTTTCTTCGTAATCTAAAAGATTCAATCAATTTATAATTGATTAAAACTATTTTCATTTATTGTAATAATTTATAGAATGTAACGTCTTTCATTTATTATATTTTTAATTTCATTTGTTAATATGAAAATGCTTTAGTCTAACACTGAATAAAATAAATTTTTTCAGCAAAAGTTGAAAGATTTTAAAAATAATATCAGCATCACGTAACACTAAACTATAACCCCCATTCCTCTATATAACGAAGCGTAACGCTGCCTCAAACCCCCTCCTCTATCTTCAATGTAGCGTCATTTATGGACGACCCTTTAAAAGATATGTATCCTTTTTCGTTCCATCCATGTTCGTACCTCGACATCCTCTTAGTGACAAACCTTTGAAAGAATGTCATGGAGAGAAGAAGTAAAACAGGAAAGATGTAGAAGTAGATATGTTTCTTATCCTCCTGATTTATTTAACCCTAAATACCCACAAAGTATTTATACTATTTTATTAAAAATACAGAAGACTTGGGAGGCTTAACTTTTGAAAGTCATTCTTGATAGTCATATACCTTGAAAATGGTAATATCTATTAAATTGTTTTGGAGGGCGTATAGTGCAATGGGTATACGATAAAGACATTACTCAAATAGTCATTAAGGTCTTCCGCTTGCATATTAGTTTTCTGTTATTCTTACAAATATGATTCTGACTCAATTTCCCTTCTCTTTTTCTCTCTCAGCATTAATAATGAATTATATTTTACACACCTGATAGCAAGCTTACGTAATTATTCGATTTTAAACCAAAATGTTTCAATTTTCATTTAAAAAAACACGAGTCCCTGTCCACATCCAGTTGCCCTACCCTACCCTGCAAAGCTAGCGCACGTTCAAAGGCAAATTAGTGGGGAGCGGGCGAGGTTGATTGAGTCGGGTCTGGCTTTGAGTGGATGCAGCACCTATTGAAAGATTGATTCATGCTCAGCTTGGCAAGCGTTGAATTTGCATAAGCATCCGTATGAGGTTTGTTTACTCGGTTATTAACTTGTCTACGGAGCTGTCATAATCAGGCGAAGCGCCCGAAAATGGCGAACACCTGCGACGAGTTCCCAACTTTACCTCGCCGCACGGCCGGGGCGAGAGTCGAGCAATAATGATTAACAAACTATGAAACGTCGAATAACTGGATCGATAATAGCGCTAGCAAACAGTGAGCGACTTCGTCCGACGTTCCCTGCGCTCCGCGGAGCACGAGCGATAATTTCACGGGATTCGAGGGCCGCACTTTGACCTTGATTCCCTTCAGAACTCCTGCAAAATGTTGCTTTTGTAAACACCTTTTCATAAAGCTTCAGCCCCTGGAATTTAATGAAAATCCGCTTGCGGGTTGATGAGGCCGTGCCGATAGGGCGGGGAGACGGGAGAGAGGGAGGGAGGGAGGGGTGGGGGTGGGGATGGAGGAAAGGTTGCGATCCCCTTTATCGGGCGGCACCTCATTACGTGGGTCGCTCCTTCGCCCCCTTCCCCCTCCCGCCGCTCTTACGCGTTCATCTCTTCCCCTTACTCCTCAGACCGGTGCTTTTCCATCTACGTTCGGCTTCTTCAAGCCCAGGCGGATCACAGTGGTCTGTGAGAGCCTCAAACCCGCACAAAGAACGCGCGCAGCCATCTATTAATAAGACACTGAAAGTACTTGTTCACTTCAACCTTCCACATTTTAATGTTATTTATACCCTGATATTTTAATTCTGTGAGCCAAGAGAGGTGCTCCTTGTTAAGGGATCTGATTATGAGACATCAGAAGGCAATAGTTTGAGACAAGTGTTGCAGTTGAATGTTGGGATGGACAATCGTTCTAGATTCCTTTCGGGTCTAAAATATGAACATGCATCACTGATCATACCTGAATATGGATGTTAGTTTTCTTCATTTCCTTTTGCTTTGTTATAGATCCACTTAAGATGAGAAAAGTGTTCCCGAAAGTCTACTTTGGGTAGTAATGTTTTAATAAATATTAAAACTTGTATTGTTGTGGTTGCTTTTATTTCGTAATTCATATTATTTAAATTACGATTGTAGACTCGTTCCACAAATTCAATTAACAGTTTTTAAACTCTGAGATTTTTAATATAAACAATTGTCAGATATAAAACAGAAAGTTTTATGGGCTAAAGACGCCACATCGTCAGGTTCACAAATGTTTAGAAATAAAACAAAGCATTTAAAAGGATCTACAATAATAAAAATTTTCAGAAAGTTAGATAAATTCATAATTATGTGTAAGTCCGAGTACAAAAATTTTTAAAAAAGTGTTTGTTTTATTTCTAGTCATTTGTAAACTTGAAGAAGTGGCAGCATCAGACCATTAAACGTTTTTTACTTTGTATCTAACAATTGGTCACATTAAAAAATCTCACATATAAACATTTATTTTATTAATTGTGAAAGCTACAGTAATAGTAAAATCATACAATAAAAAGCTACCTTATCCGATAGTTATTTTTTATTGAAACTACGAATTTGCTACAAGACTTTTTTATTTAACTCGAAAGAATTTCCAATTCAAGCCAACAAAAGAAATGTTTGGGAACGCGTCGACGATAAGACTCCATCATTCTGAAATGAGTATGTCATACACGGCTTAAGGGTGTCTTTCAGACGTCTTTTTAGTACAAATTCACGTAAATTCACAAGCATATTGGACCATTCCAACATAGGAAACCTCAGACATGTTGATTTATCGCAACCCAGTTTTATAACTGAGTACTTTACAATCAATAAATAGCAAATGGAAGTAGCCGTTTCAATATATGAAAATGAAAACCATTTATGTAGGAAAGCATACGGAACTACAACGATTAGAAACTTTTTAATTACATTCTTTACAGTGATGTAAAAATTACGTGAGTGAACAATTATTCCAATGTTCTACGTTTAAAATAAACTTAAAGCAATTTTGAAAGGAGGAGATCGAGTAGCTGTTCTCGTGTAGTATTGTTAAATTTATACATAATTTCCCATAGATGCTCTTGAAATTTTTTTAGTAGACGTCACGGCTTTTTACAATATTATATTTTGCAATATAATATTTATTAATACAATAAAATATTACAATAAAATATTTTACAATATAAAGAAAACACACAAGTGCAAAGGGCACGAATGAGTCAGTGCGGTATGTGACCCGTTTTCAAGATACTGTTCCAGCATTATCTGGTATAGATAGGAACCACGGAAAACTACAAATCAAAGCAGAAGACTGCTAGAATTCTCCTCTGGTTAACAGTTGAATTTGGTCTAGCTATGTAGTTAGTGTTGAAAAGCCGACACCATCGGGATCCAAACCCTAGGACCTCCCAATTGAAAACGCTGCCCTGAAAACTCTTGGTGCCCCAAGACATTCCAGCAGGTCTTTTAAGTTTTATTACGTCATCTATGTGTTTCTCATACAGTTTTATAAAATGAACATCGTTCGTTACACGTGCAAACTATTGAAATTCATAGTTTGAAGGTAAATTGACGCGTGAACATTTATATAATTTAATGCGTGTGTCTTCATGAAATAGCTACGCGTTTGATGTGCCAGAACTCACAGCTTTCTACTGAAATTTGCGCAAACCTTGCCTTTTTGGGCCCACCATGCAGGTTGCAATGCTTCGAAGCGTTTTGGAAGACTTTGTTATCGCCTTTCGTCTGACTGTTCTCTAACCCTCTTCAAGTTTCTGAGATAATTTATGAACATCATGGAGAAAAAATGTTTTCCCCACATCTCACAGAGTAGGGTTTGTCATCAGCCAACACATCTTACCGATGTACCACCTGAGAAGCAATTCGGAGCCAACCTCTAGAACTGCAGTATTGAATTGAATTGATGCCTGATTTTACGTGGAGAGACTCATGCCATCAGGCCCGCTCTTCCGACTGACCACGCATATTTCGTTACACTCCTGTAACCCACTAGCGGAGAAACGAGGTATTTCTTGGGCGACGAAACAGGCGATTTGAATTTAGCTCAGAGGCTTCATTTAAGCTTGAGGATCTTTTACATGCAGTACCTCCACTAAAATGGGACAGCCGGCTTTACTTCCCCTCACAAGGAAGACGTACGAAGGATCTTTTCGCCCTTAAAAATCCACGGGTTTGAACCTGCGAACTTGGGTACAACAGTCCGATACGCTACCAGTTACACCATCGCCGTCGCTAAACACGTCGCAGTACACGCGCGTATCAATCTCTCGTATCCGTACTCGAACCCGTATCTCGTATGCGATCATCTCTCGTGCACTCGATTATTGCAAATTTGCAAGGAAGCTTTGATGCAATTATGTCTCACAGAGTAAATAAACAAATGAGACAAATACGAATATTACGCATAAACATTTTTTAAAAATTGCATACATTTTTGTTGGAGCACCAACAAGACAACAACTAACAGGAATCGCCGTGTAGATTAATTTTGTTTGTTATTTAACGTCGCATAAACTACTAGGTCATTAGCGACCACTATTGCGTGTAACGGTTTGGCAACTATGAGTATGTCACGATACGATGATGATGATGATAGGGGGAGGATGAACACAATACAACCATGCCCGAGGCGGACTCGAACCCGCGATCCTTCGGTCGGAGATCGCTACGGCACTACTGCCTCAGCAATCTCGGCTATCCTGAACGGCAGATTAATTTTTGTAATTTAAAAATTTCTCAAATAACGCTAGGAATTTATTTTGTCAAGAACGGGAAAACATTCGTAACGTTTCACAAACAGGAAAGGACCTTGTTTAGGAAAGTTGCCAGCGCGAATCCGTTAAGGCCGTGGCCACGAGAACGAGACTCGCGAGCCTTCGATCATGTTTTGATTGCTTATTTTTTATTTATTAATGTAACGTCAAAACAGTTAAATACTGTGTGTAACGTACAATTGCTGGAAATGTATTCTGTGCGCGTTTTCTTAAATTCTGAGAGCCCTACCCATAATCAACTTCAATTCCGAAAACACATAGAAACGAGCCTTTCGCCAAGAATTGATAAATTATTCTGTCCCTTGTAATAAAAAAATATTCGCAAAAGCAAATCAGCTATAGATTTTGGCTATTGTCATCATCGTGCCCTTCGTGAAAGAATAGACTTACTCCCTCTAGAATATGAAGAACGATAATTTGAGTAACTACCCTCGTTCTGATCTCTAGAAAAACTTGCACAGATCGTGAAACTCATTTAATGAATTGTGCTGGAAAGCAGATGTTCCAATAAGTAATAATCGATACGTAGAAACTCGTCCTGGAACAGTTGTATGAAATATCAAAAAGTTGACAACAAATCGTGAACAGGCTTCAGTGAATACTTCATGACGAACAATGCGGACGCGTGACATATGAATGTGTTGTAAAGTTGTTAATGTACTGACGAACAGTGTTTAAAGTTGCAACAGAGCTACGCTTAATTATGAACAGATTAAAAAATGCATAAAGTGTTCAGATGAATGTATTAAAGAGCAGAGAAGGAGAACTGGGCATTTTAAATGTATGTATACTTCCAAAGACCGTATAATTAAAAATGATTCAGTTTATTCAGTGTGTAAGTGCTTCTCTAAAAATAATCCTCCAAGTATCACGACCAACTTCTCTTACAATGTCATTTTACATTCTTTTAAACACTTCACAACCTATTTTACCAGTAAGATGTTCACTTATATTTTCCAGATAACTAACTGACCAGCAAGACAAAGACTAGTAAGGTTTCGTTTCTGGAGTGCTCGTTCAGGCACCGCCATCTCGATTTCCGAGGCCTCGACCTGTGCATGCGAGGACCCCGAACGCCAGATGCCGGTGGCGGGGCCGCTGCGCGCTGCAGGTGACAACCTCTGTTGGGCCGTGTAGCACTTAGTCACGGAGGAAACAGCGAAATGCCATTTTCACTGTAATTTACTGTCACAATTCGTCATTCCAGTTCCCTTGCAGCTCTCATCCCTCAAGCAAGGGACCGTGCAGTGCGTCAGTGTTTGAATTCCATGAAAGTTATGGTTTGCTGTAAGAACATTTACCAAAAGCAAGTTAAAATAACTAATTAAGTGAGGGTGCAAAAGTCCATTAAACATAATTTGATGTGAGTTACATAACCCATTGGAGAATACAAGATACCTACTTGCACCTGTACAATGTTCTTGAAAAATGAGTGAGTGAACACACAATATAATTTATAGAAATTTTTCTTTATGAGAAACAGATATCACAGTCCAGTAAGAAATCTATTATGCGCTTTTACAACTCTTTAAACTATGTTTTTTAAAATATGTTTTCATTCGAGCCCACAAAATGTGCTTGGGTCATGCATTACGATAGGAGAATTTGCAGAAGTCAGATAATTAATGTCATCCGAATAATTGGAAGGCAAATTGTTTAACTTAGACTCTGGGGTCGTTGCAGGTAAAATAATAAATGAAAAAGTAGCAGTTCACAGTACAATTTGCAGGTGGTTGCAGTCTCTATCCACAAAATAGACGTTCTGAAAGGGAACCTCTAATCAGCTAATGGAGATTGAACCACAAAGAAAGTGAAAATAGGAAAAAGAAACCTGTCACTCAACTCACTTGAAGAATCGTTTTATAGGGATTTTTTTAATGAAACTTGTTTCATTAACAACTATTTAAATATCCTACGTTAACTAACAAGAGAGATTCGGCAACAATCATTACACTTCCTCAGCCAAATGAACATCCAACATTTCATATCATAAAATATTATGAAACTGAGTTCTGGAGTAACGACTCCAGGAAGATATGTAAGCGTCATGCGATCCCCTGGCGTTATCTGCGCTTCGCGAATTCACATAATTCACGCGGCCGGGGTCTAACGGCTCGCCTGAGCGCGAGCGGCGGTGGTGGGGGCGGGGGCGGTGGAGGTGGGGGTGGAGGTGCAGTTGGAGTTGGACTTGGAAGTGGATACGGAAGTGGAGATGGATGAGAAGGTGGCGGGGGTGGTTGAGGTGGAGATGGAGAGAGTTGTGGTGATGAGGCGGAGGTAGAGGTAGAGGTTGCAGTGGCGGTGGCGGTGGCGGTGGCGGTGGCGGTGGCGGTGGCGGTGGCGGTGGCGGTGGCGGTGACGGTGACGGTGACGGTGACGGTGACGGTGACGGTGACGGTGACGGTGACGGTGGCGGTGGCGGTGGCGGTGGCGGTGGCGGTGGCGGTGGCGGTGGCGGTGGCGGTGGCGGTGGCGGTGGAGGCGGAGGCGGAGGTGGAGTCGGCGGTAGCAGGATTGGTAGAGGGATAGGCCAGGCGGCGGGCTGGCGGGGCGGCGGTTTAGCGGAGCAAGAGAATTGGCGGGGCGGCGAGACGGCGGGCCGGCAGGGAGTGGGGCAGCGGCCCGCATCGCCCGATGCGCCCTCGTTGGGCTGCGTGCGGGGCGGGCGAGGAGAGACGCGCTGGGGCAGCCGCTACCAGCCGCCGCCCAGTGACGTTAATTCGCCCACAAACACCCGCAGAGCCATCAATGCACGCAGGGCTGCCGGTACGGCCTTTTATATTCTGAGGCCTCGCGCGGAGCTGGGCGGGAAGCCTACTCGGGCCCCCGCCGCCCGCAGCGGTACGGAACGGAACGGAACGGAACGGAACGGAACGGAACGGAACGCGGTTGTAATGCCGGGTTATTGCTGGCTAAATGTTCCGTGGATGATGCTTCGCCACCTGGGTACTCGTTCAGGCGTTTAATGCATTCTGTGCTGCCGTTTTAGAAGCATAAATGCTCTAAACTCTTAAGACCTGTCTGCAAGTTTCTTTCCTCTCTCTACTTCTCGGCTTTAACGGTTTAAAGGTAGCAGAAGTGTGTGCGTAAGCCTGGGTTTATGTAAGTGCAACGGGGCAATAAAATTTGAATGTGAGTGAGAGAACGTATGACGAAGTGTGAATGTGAGAGTTTAATGTGTGAATGCGAGTGTGTAAATGTGAATGTACGAGTGGGTGGAGTGTGAGTGGATGAGCGGTTGTAATGAGAACAGATGAGAGTGAGTGAGTGTGTAAGTGTGAGTGCGAATGTGGATGTTAGCGTGAGTGTGAATGTAGGTGAGTGTCAGATCGAATGAGAGGGTGCGTGTGAGTGAGTGAGTGAAAGTGTGAGGGTGAGAGTAATAGTATGAGTGAGAGGGTGACTGTTTGTGACAGGGATTAGGTGCATTAGTGTGTCTGGCCTTTCACGTGCGTGTTTGTTTGCTCGTTTGTATGGTTGTAATTGTAATCATTGGAATATTTAAGAAGATGAACGTAATAATTTAATAGCCCGTCAATATCAGTTACAGAAGAAAAATAATGATTAAATCACTCCTTAAGAAAAAAATAGAAAGGGTTGGAGTGTCTAGGGTGAAAAATAATGGCAATTTGCGTGAACTTGATAAACCGAGCTGGTGGGAGACACACGAGCGCTAAAGGAATTGTCTTCGCCTGGATCAAACCCCTGCGGTCAAGGCTGACTTTTTGTGGGGAGCTGTCATTTTTTATCTCTGCCAGACCTACCATATAGGAGGACGAAGATGAATTGCAGCAGAAGTCGAAATGGGCTGAGTAATCGCAAAACCAAACTTTCTCTACCCTAACCTCTCTGAACCCTGCTGACTATTTCTGTCCAAGTATAGAAGCTTCACTATCAGTCTTGGTTGAGACGTAATAATATCTATTTAAGTATGTTGAATATTATTGACAAAATTAATCATTTTGCTAATAACGATACTTTACTTAGAGCTATGATTCCATAATTTTACTGTTCGTTGCACTTCTTACCTTTATTAACTTAAGAAATAAACCTTCAGTATTTCTTTAAAAAGTGAAATTAATTTTTTCAGGAAAAAATTCTACTTACGAATTTTAAAGTCTCACCTCGCTTTTCGAAGCATTAGAGTGAGTAGCATTCACTTCCTCTCATTCCCTTCAGGCAATAAAATAACTCAGCGCAGCACCCACGAAACTGTCCCAGCGTTTTCAACGAGCTCTAAAGAACCTTTCTAGAAAGACACTTCACCCCGCGGCAAGTGGTGTCTTTCCCGTGAGTGCAACCTGTCAAGTACGCCCCCCCCCCATCCGTCCGTCTGCGTTTCACCCCGTCCCTCTTCTTTTCCCTACTTTCCCGCAAAGTTCGAACACATCGCATTCACGGCCCAAGTTGGCAAGAAGCTTTCTCACGCTGTGTGCGATTATCTCCTCGTGCTCGCCCTGCGATCGGTGGAGTCGAGGAAGGGGTGGGTGGAGAGAGGAGTTGGGGCGGGGAGGGGCATCTATTGAGAGGAGAGGAGAGAATGCGCATCTTTCTCTTTGAGAAGTTCTCCCTTTTCGGTTGCGGGCCGTGCCGCAGGCGGCGTGCCGATCGTCGGTCTCCGAAAAGCCGGAAGCGTTTTTCTTTTATTCTTTTGGCCGCGCTTCCCGCTTCGCCGCTTCGGAGCTTCCGGTGCAAGGAGCAGTCTCTCTATCCTCCCTCCTACCCCCCCTCCGTCACAGACTCCTCTCACGCGCCCTCCTCCGCTGCAGGCTCCTCCCAGTTACTTTCGCCACGTGGTCGATTTCGCTGCCTCTCCCCCGCCTTGATGTATGTGCTCGCTTGTTGCGGTCAGATGTCATTGAAAATTGTTTGTGGGTCCAGAGAGAACGAGTTCGGCGAGGAAGTGGTGGCACCCAGAAATTTTTCTCCAGAGCTCACAGTTCGATTTACGAGTTAAAGAGATTGATATATATTTTTCTTTAGAATTCAATTTAAAATCTACGGATATCATTCTTTCTGGGATGAAATAATTTATTTCCATTTGCGCAAATTCTACTACGCAGAGTTTGCAACATAGGGAGGATTCGACGTCCAGATATTTTATTAAAACATGGCTTCAGAATACTACACGTGATTGACATTAAGACAATTTCAGTAATGAAGTGCACACTTCATTGACTACTTTTGCTAATAACGTCTTGCGTTCAATGCTCGAAGGTTTTAGCTCGCTGTAAAGTGTAAAAACAGTAATTGATTCTAAAATACTAACTACGAAGGAAGGTTAAATTAATTGTGTAGTAAATATATGACTGAATTTTCATTCACAGTTTCAGGTGAATTCTGTTATAATGAATAGATCATTAATATTTCACTAACTTTTAGTTAGATTCAGAAATATCTGAATTGTAATAATAATACATCTCGAGTACGGAAAACGTATTCGGTCTTTACGGAAAACGTATTCGCTAAACGTGGTGCAGTACAAAAAGGCACTGATATCAAAAGATTTTCGAACATGGCCATCAAAATTACCTCTATTAGTCTATTTACATCACATTACAAGTCTTTATTGTTTGCTCTTGTTTCTTTGCACTTCAGAATCTCTCACACTCTATCACTATTACTATTTGATAAAAGTACGTTTTTGTCACTAGAAACAGAAAATATTTGTTCCGGCAAATGAGCTACTGATTTGTTTTAATTGTACTTCTGATGAAATAACTTCCTTTACACTCCTTCCGAATCTAGAAAAATAATAATTGAAGAAACATGCGCGGATAATATTTTTCTTACACTTCACAAATCCAATAACTCATTGTTTTCGGAAACCCTAATGATTTGCACCCAAACAGGTGTTGCTTCTCGCCTTTTCCTTCTTCCTCGCGACGGTCGACCAATTCAGGGTTTATTCCGTCTCAATCCGTTACGCCCAATGACAGCTCCGTTTCTGGCGAAATTCCAACGCCGCTTTGCTTGCAACTCACACTACAAAACCCTCGCGCAACCGACCAATTACAGTGGCAGTCACGCCCACCGGACCGCTCAGCCTATTTACCACTGCATCATACAAATAAACACGCGTACCCGGACGTCCCATAAATTAACAATTCCTAACTGAATTTCATGCCGATTAGCCGTCAACAAAAAATCTCTGGCTATGACACCTGATTAATAACTCATACAGACAGGTGCACAACCATATATAGAAAGAGAGAGAACCAAACAAAATACACAGAAATATTTTTCTTTATTAGCTGGTGCTGTGTTGTCGATTGTTGTCGTTATTTTATACTACATGTATATTTTCGCTGTAGATTTATCATCGTTCGCCGTTCATCACTGAAGACCACGATTGCGTGACGTTTCATAACATTAATTACTGTCCAGCAATGCGACGTCCCCGAGCGGCCGAACGCGATACGGCTAGACACGTGTCGTAAATCAGAGGAAGGCCAATCACTGCTCATTTGTCCGGGCTGCGCCGCCATCTTGGCGAACGTTTAATTGAAACGTTCTCCGTGGCGGCGCGCGGGAGCGCCGGGACGAAAACAAAAGACTACCACAAACAGGTGCGAGAGGGGTGCTGCGCGGCGATGCGTAGCAATTCTCTCGTGCTTCGTTTGTTCCGCGCGTCGCGCTTCTGTGGTTTCTACGTTTCCGAGCGGCGGCGGAGGGGCGGAACGGGTGAAGGGGGCGGCGGTGTGGGCGGAGGGTGAGGGTGGCGGGGCCGGCGTTGTTGGTGTCGTCGTGTGCTGCACGAGTACGTCTTCTTCTTTGTCGCACGCTGCCGCTACACAGAGGCTTTGTGTAGCTTGTTTTCGCCGCTTCATGCATGAAGAGAATATACTGTGTTGCGCTTGTGAACATTTTATGTTGTGTGTGCTCAGGATACATCGAGAAACAGGGACGAGTTGATAGCAGGATTTGTGTTTGTAAGCGGAGCTTGTTAGCAATGGTGTGCTTGCATATAGGAGGAAGCGAAGGAAGAACTTGTAAGATACGTGTTGCCGACAATTGACAATATATTAATACTCATGTTTTGCTGCTGCTAATTAATACTTTTAAATTTACTTATCGGCTGTGCGATTGAATCACATTCTTTCAGATTTGGCATGAACAAATTATTATCTGTTTTAGATATTCCAACAATACCAGAACATATGCATATGTATTGTCAGGGGCCTCATGTAAATCATAAATTTCACGTCAGTTAATTTTACAATACGTAACAGAATGAAAACTAAAGCAATTTGTAATTTTTTAAAGTTTTAATGTGTAACCGAATGTCACCTATACAACATATGTACTTAAGTATTTTCATTTTATACACTGCCTTTGTGCGGGATAACTGATACATTCGATAAATGAGGAGTTCAACATGATTTAGAGAGGAAACATTATTGCATGAAGAAGAAAATATGCTAATTTATAATGTATGTAAGTATTTATAATAATATTTATATAAATAAATTTATAATGTATGTTAGTATGTAAGGAAACAGTGAAAGGAATTTCTTGTCAGTTTGTATTTGTAGAAATAAAACATTTTTAAGAAACACGTCAAATGAAACCAGATAGATATAACCAATATTAAAACAAAGGGATAAAAGAAAATAATAAAGAAATTGTTACATGACACATTTCTACAAACGAAGAATAGCAAATTCGACACATCCATTTACTATATACTCCATAAGCTCCACATCTATAGGCATCACAAAGTTCAACGCCTGAAAATACCTCCTTATCCATCATTAAAGTCTTTTTAATTTTCCCCCGGTGGCTTTAGTTCTCTGCCTCGTTCTAATTTAACGATACCACGAGCCGCAAAGGCCCTAGCACTCTTTAAAATACAAGCGGCACTCTACGAGATTGTTCGATAAGAGAGGAACATGCGATGCGAGTAATCGATCACACGCTCGTCTCTCGGGAAGAGAGCGACCCGCACGCGTTCCTCGCTTCTTTTGTCGGAATTAGCCGAGGCGAGGGGTGTGGCCCCCCAAAAACGCGAACAAGGCGACCCGCCGCTAACAAAAATCGCCCTCAACGCGTCTCATTTCACGGTTAACGGTTTCAAAATATTTGAAATACCGCAAGAGTCTGCTGTGGAATATCGAAGATTTTATATTCTTCTAAACCTTTTAAATTGAGTTATACTTGTTAGTACTAGTCAGAACTTTTATTCGTTAAATTAGTATAGTAAATGTGAGGTAGCGAGAAAATTCTATAGAGATCTACTTTCGATTATCAAAAAGAAACAAACAAACGAGTATTTCATGTTTTGAAACATTTTATTATTAAAATACCTTCGACATTGACTGTTCTTCGAAGAAAATAAGCAGAACGTTAATGAAATACGAACACTAAGTTAAGTTTGTAAATCAATGGTTGTATTGGAACTCGCCTTTTTTGACATAAATAAATGTATTATAATTATTGTTTTGCAATGTTTTAGTATTCTACCTTAAAAAATTATCGTCACAAAATATAACAACTCTTAGTTTAAATTTCTTAAGTAATATCTAGTCTGAAAAGAAATGGATATTTAAAAGTTGATGTTTATAAACGATTGCGCGTATTTCCAATTTTGCACCCTGATTCACATTCGTCCAAAACCTTTTGTTACTACAGAACATATACATTGTTAAATGTTGTAAAATAAAGTTGCAATTCACTGAGTTCTTCCCAGACTGCAGAAACAGCGACAACTACTTATCTGTACTAATAATTTAGTTATTTGAGCTCGAAACATCAAAATTCGCACTATCCGCACCCTTCTACTACGAACTAATACAGTCGAAGCCACCTTTTTCGAGATATCCTCTTCTCTGAGAGTCTTGTTGCAACATTTGGCACGTGCAACGAGAAGATATGACAAGTACAGAAGACATTTGAATATACCTTTGAATATACTAAAAGTTCAAATAAAACTGCCGTCAAATAAAAGTTTCACTTTAGTGGAAATAAAGATTAGCCTATACACTGAAAGTAAATAAATTCTTATTTTAAGGAAAGAGACAGTAGACTAAGAAAACGTCACGAAATAAAATACTTAAAACTATCTTCATGCTACTCGATGACAAAGCTGTATCACAAATACTAGCACATGGTACGCATTACATTCTCCTTAATTGTATTTTGGATTCGACAAATTTGGAAAATGTCATAAAATATCAATTTGCTTAGCAAAAGAATAAATCAGTTCTGAGATAAAATCGTAATCCCTGGTTAAGAAGAATGAGCGAACACAACAAGGGACCAAAAGACAACACGAGAAAAAGGAAAGATCCTTGGAATATTTAATTTTGGCGAAATATTACCTCCGCGCTTTTCGTTGAAGAAAATTAATGGTAGGGTTTCAATGACGAAATTGCGGGAACGTTTCCGGCAAGATTAAAAGATAATGAGAAAAACCGCCACCAGCTCTGTGACCTGTGATTAAGAAGAGACAGGGTCCCTGCCTTTCGCAGGGTTTGAGTCTTTAACTTCCTGCATAAAATGTGCATTTGTACAAAATTCGCTAGAGTCTTAAAGGAAAAACAAAGCTCCGACGTAAAACGCAGCTGAATATTCACGAACTCTACTTAGAGAAATACTGGACCAGAAAAAACTTATTCAAGCGCAACTAATTTCTAGCAACCGCAGACATCTGCGTTACATCATTTAACTATACAAATCTCTTTAACGTTTCAGTTCTGACCGTTCTGAAACCGGCTTTCACCCCATTGCGTTTTACAAAGATGAAACAGAGATCCGGAACAAACCGCAGCGATAGCGGTAGAGGAGTATTATAGGCGTAAGTACTCGAGGGAGGGCACATTGAATAAGACCAAAAAAGCAAATGCGGGAAAGTCTAACGTAATAATGATGCGGAAGCCGTTCAGAGGGATAGAAATGGTGAGGATGCGAAGGAAAGCTGAAATCAACAATAATGAAAGGATGGAAGCAGAGAGAGTGGAATGGGATGGAAGATACCAAAATCACGGAGAGCCAAATAGGCAGCTCCGAAGGATTGGGCAAGGCAGGCATATCTGCCTAAAGGAATGATAACGCCGCCGGTAGAGAAAAGGTCAATAAGAACCAGAATGTCGGCGAATGGGTATATATTGTTGGACTGATATCTTAACCGAACGAACCATTGCACAACGAGTACCCAAAGTGTCAACGAGTCGACAGCAACCAACAGATGACAGGACTGTTAAAAGAGCGCGAAAACAACTAAAGAGAACAGAGCGACACGGGCGAAACGGTCGCGGAAGTATGGCAATAATATGAACGGCGAAATCAGACCTGCAGTCACTAATCTGAGGCACAACTATGAAACGGTCTCCTGCATAGGATTCTGTCAGGGGCACCGTCACCACGCCGTCAATAACAGGAACAACGGTACAGACGCACTAGCAATGCCTCAAGTTACCAACCTTCTCATCTACCAACCCGGAAAAATCGCTCACTTTTTCCCCGTCAACCACGCCTAGAACAACCACGCTCTCACAACCACGCCCCAAACAACCATGCTCTTATATCCACAACACAACTAGCCCCGCCCCACCAACACCGCTCCCGACACCATTGACCATGCCAACTCCCACCATTACCACCACCGCCCCCATAACCGCTACCATCGCAGTTGGATCCACCACTGCGCCATCACCACAACCAATGTCACCCCACTGCCATCAACGGCACTTTCGCCATCGTTGTTACCGTCGCCACCGCGGCCTTTGAAGTCGGCGAATGAACAGGCGGCGGCGGCGGCGGCGGCGGCGCACGCGGGTCGGCTCTCCCAGCGGGGGGCGTGGCGAGGCGTGGCGTGGCGTGGCGTAGCGTGGCGAGGGAGGGCCGTGGCGGGGCGGGAGGCGGCGGCACGCGCCAATCGATGGTGTGTGGGAGGCCGCGGGGGCGGCGGCGGGGAGTCGGCGCTGGCGCTGGGCGCCATATGGCGACCGCCGGAGGCAGAACGGCGAGGGCACGGCGCGCGGGAACCCGAGTTGACGGTCGAGGCCGCCCGCGGTCGGCCGGGTGCAGAATTTGCATTTGATGCTTCGATGGGAACATGCGCTTGCGTTGGGATACAAAAAAATGACGCTCAGAAACTCTCTGACTGACTGATTGATTGATTGATTGATTGATTGATAACTAGTGATTCCGGGCGCGTCAACGGCTAAGGTCGTCAGACCCGTAAGGGTAGTACATGTTTTCCCACGGGAGTTGGCGCTGATCTTAGTCCAACCGGATGGTGAAATCCGACGTCAACTTACAGTCGGCTAGCGGGGATTTCCCTAATCGGGTATCTTCCACTAACCAGGCACCGTCGCAGCAAGGACAAGCTCCAAGCTTCCGACCAGTCTCCCGCCATGTGTCGAAGTGTAGTGCGTGTAAAAGGGGAGACGATAGGAAAAGAAAGAGGAAGGAAAGATCGCGCGCGTTCCATAGTCCGTTTGTTAGGGTACTGCTCCAGCATTCGAATGATGTTGATGGGAGAAACCACGGAAAACTACCGATGAGAGCACCCGGCCGCCAGAATTCTCCTGTAGACAGCGGTTGAGCCCGACCTAGCTCTCTGGCTAGTGTGGAAAAATCCAGCCACCGTCGGAACTCGAACCTCAGGACCTCACGGTCAGAGGCACTGCAGTGACATGGGTTGATGCCCTGAGCCACCTCTCCCTGTCCGAAAGTCTCTAACCATCACACCGGAATAGTAGAACACAGTACTGTTGTCCGACTTAAATATAGAAACATGTGATAGATCATTGACTTATGTGTGTTATCCAATCAGGAGCTTCGTTACGACTGAAATTTTTGATATTGATGCTCCCGATTGGAGAACCGAGTCACATCTGACGATCTTTTACAAGTCACTAAATTTAAATCGGATAATAAGGGGCACATGGAGACAGATTTTTGCGTCGTATTGCCGTGAATTTCAATGAGCGGGAAATACTCATACAGTTTATTATCTCGTTACCTAAAAATATCTTCCATTTTCACTCTTCTCGACTTTCTCAGGAAAGTCGCAATGGAAATATTCCTAAAGTTTAGCTAAACATTACTAATAACTAATAAAATGTTTACGTCTTTTGTTTAAAGGCAAATTAAAAAGAAACATTTTATATAATTTACTAATGCCGATGGGTGAAATATGAACGCGTTTTCTTCCATTCAGTTTTCTCGTTGCTCATTTCAGCCCTCTTTCTCTCGCAGAAAAATGTATGAATGGCTCATTGAGCACAAAACAAGTGTGAAACAGATCTGACACGTGTGACATTTCTGCAGCTTGGTTGCCTGATCGAATGATAATTGTGCAACCATAATCTATACCTCTAAACATAACTGTACCATTAGATCATAATAGTACCATGATTTTTAAAAATAATTAACTATAAATTAATGTACTTAAAAAAACTATTTATCATTAAGATAATTTTAGATAGTAATTTTTGACATTTTACAAAATATAAAGATTGGACATTACTTTTCGTTCCATCTTCCTTGTATACAACTTCTTGCTTACCTCTCACACAAATGTGACTCAGCATTGATAGGTAAAGAAACAGAAAAACACCGAATGTATTTTAATTCTAGTTGATGAAACCTCAAGGTGATGTTAAACACATGTTGCAACATATCCGAGCAGTTTCAAGAACATGCAATAACCAATTGTGTTTTGATTAAAATACCGGGAGCGTCTGACTATAGTATTTCATAAAATGACATCCTTAATCCATTTCTTATAGTGACAAATCTTATGAAAACATAAATTCGTGCAAAACGTACCATAATTGTCACTACAAGTTAGCAGATTTCTATTGTCTATTTTTATTCTACTTAAGTCCGTATTGCACTATAAGTTAATCCCATCCATTCCATAATTCTATACCCCGCATCTGCCAACTCTGTCAGCACCTAACACGAAGAGATAGTTCAGATCGGTTATACATTAAATTCCAAGCCATTGCTTTAAGTTTCATATACGCTATTTATATCAAAGCCTTTTGGACATGTACATTTGTTCGTTGTGTGAATCAATGAACTTACTCAGGCTTCGAGATGTTTAATACCTACAGTGTTCTACTTTTTAATCAAACTGATATCTGAGTGGAATAGGCAACAAAAGCAGTAATTTCAGAAATAACAGTTTGGGCGTAGTAAAAGTGCTATCGGGAATGTGGGGACTATTTCCCACTCAGTGTGGATGAATTCGCTGTGAATGTTTTTGAGGATGACATCGCTGTATACTTTACAAAAACCGATATATTTTGTAAGCAAAATTCAGATAATATAACTGTGGTAAGTAATATAATCTTGCGGGGATATAGCTGTTTTGTAGCTGAAATTTGAGATTTCATAACCATCGGCTTACTAACTTTACAAAGAGAAGCACACGTAAAAATAATGTAATTCAATTTAAACTGTGCAATAACGGATTTTTATCTGTAATTTCTCTATTTTAATATTTTTTCTACACGATAAAAATTCACATTTTTTATTGAAATTATGTCACAAAATCTAGGAAAGTCTTCCCGACTTCTAACCTGGAGTGCAAACGCAATTTTCAAACTTTCGGGGAGAGAAACCATGTCTCTGTTCTTTTTAAATTCTGTTTAATGTAGAAAATTTGTACTTTGTAAGAACAGTCAGTGTAAATAAAAATGTCGAAAGCTAGGCTTTTCAAAAAGTATAATGCACAAACTCTCTTCTTTTGGAAAACTTTTTGCAACAACTTTTTATATACAACTATTACTAAATGCTTACTTAATGAAACGATAACTACATGGGGCTCATCGATTCAAGCTAATAAAATAATTTTCAACTGATTCAACACTTCTGTGTCTATAAGTAATAAACTCAAACCTAAACTCATTTCTGTTACTAGAGTTAACGTAATTGTAGAACGACTAAGACGTTTTTATTGCAATATAATAAACGGTTAAATCCAATCTTTACTTTCAACACAGTCAAGGTTAACATATGCCAGATATGGAACTCCATTCTAATGTAATTTTTCGATATAAGCCAAGTTTCGGCTACAGTCTCAAAACTACATATCGATGACGGTCGTCATCGTCAATGTGTCACGGTCGTCGCGTTTCCAGGGCAAGCGAAAAGCAATATCGACAGTTTCGGACACGCTGTAATAAAAGTAGGCGCGGGTCGATTCAAATAACTGGCGACTTCCACAATTCAAACGACGATTGCTAATGGCACAGATGAAAGTTGGTGTTGGGTCAACTGCAGTATTTCGAATTCATAAATGCAATACCGACGGTAATTTATGAGCAATGGTGGCAGGATGGTGCGGAGGAAGGAGCAATGTGAATTACTGCGACTTTTAGCAACTGGGCGAATACATGAACCGAACATGCATACTTTTAATAATCTTCGAATTTACTTTATAGTTGGTACTTATTTTAATGTTTAAACTCCAATGATCACTACATCACAAATATGATTTATGAAGGCGATTCTTTTAATTTAATTTTGTCTACGATATACATTTATATTGAAATGAGGCAGAGAAAATCAATTTATTTATCACTCAAAACATTCCCTAAGCACATATTCCAATTGGAAGTGAATTCGTTGGTAGCAAATTTTAATTTAATACGAAATGTGTTTCTATTTTGAATCGCTTTTTGTTATTGTAGGAAAGAAGCCATTACCTACGGAATTAATTGTGAAATTAATGAGTAATTTCACAGTCTTTCATTAACATTGTGGCGTAAATTAGGATTTTGACTTATTATTTTATTTATTTCCTAAAGACGTTTTATATCAGAGTATTTTCGTAACGATTAAACTTTAATTATTTAATTTTTCAGCTGCATCTGACCATGGTGGTAATAATACTTATTTTAGAAAGAAATTTGAACTATATATAAAAATAATAAACGTAAATCTTTAATAAAAGAAACATTTTTAAAAAATAATATAGTTTTAGTTGACCATACTCGTGTAAAAAACGTTAAAGTTAGAAGTTTACAGATCACTCGAAATCGACTCTTTTACTTGTCAACCAACAGACTGGCATAAGAATATTAAATCAAGGGACTGACCTAGGTTAACTCTACTATATTCCAAACCATTCGACTGCAACCTTTATACGACTAAGCACAAAAATGTGAAAACTTGAGTACTGTTCATTATTGTTAATACTAAATTGAACCAATTGCGTTCCGCAGCAAAAATATTGTTGAAAAACCCACACAAAATATTTTTTCCAAAAAGGAGCTCGCATACTACACAAGAACAAGAAATGAAATACTCTCGTATAACAATGCAATAAATTAATTTAAAAAACAATACCGCAATAACAGAATACAGTACAATAGTTCTTTACAAACCAAAAACACAAGTTCCTTCTCCATAACGCAACACGTAAATAACAAATATTGAATGAGAAGCGACGTTTCCTTTGAGCCTTCCAGTTGTGTGACGACTGTGACGTAATCAGAGAAGGACTAATTATAAGAATTGAGTCCGTTTGCGCAGTATGAGAAGAGGAGGAATTACACAATCAAATATTTCATTTTTCAGCCAAATTCGAAACTATTTCATTATTTTTTTATTTTTCCTCGAGTTCGTTGGTATCTAACGAAATCATCTACTCCTCTCACGTGGCTAGAAGGTGCATAGTTTTATTTAAATTTCTGCGCGCAATAGAAGTTAGTAATATAATATATAGGACAGATGAAAAATAATATTCTACCTTAACAACTTGGTATGGTTTGTAGAATATTGTCTCTTCTAAAAAAACAACTAATAATTCTCCCTTATGCAGAGAGGCCACTGAGAATACGTAGATATGGTTTTCAAGGTCTCACAAGCTGGTTCATCGATTCTATTGCAGGTGCGCTGTATTGCAGATGAACGAAACGCAGTAATTTACCGGGTCCACTCCGGTAAGTGCAGCCCGATATACTTTATTAGAGTATTAGCACATTATATTTATACAATGTCACGAAAACTATTTTATTTTTGTTTCGATGGGAATAGCATCACTTAATTCATTAAAGAATTTTCTCTTACGTTTGTAAAAAACACAATTTTTTACTTACAGCGATTTACCATACGACAAAGTGTACAATAAGTCTTATGAACTGGTTCAGCAACTGTCTTTGCTTATAATGAAAATTCTAATTTGTGGGAATACATGGCTTATCGAAACATCTCCTCCCCTGAATATTATTACTTAACAACTACTCACATTTTGCACTACAGTGCATCATATTTAAATATCAAAAATTGAATGGTAAATTACAATGAGTTAGAAAGCTTTGGCTTTAATTATGGAAATGAAGTGTAGGTTCAGAATTAAATGTAAAGTTTACTAATTTTCAAAGTTTGACAGGCGTTTAATCAAAATTGGATCTTTAACATATACATAAATGTACTTTCTTCTATTAGAGCAAATTAAAATGAAAATCTTTTCAACCATTTTCCAGAGAAGTTTGAAATATCAAAGAGGGCTTATGTAAAATATTCCCTACCATTACATTATCTTAATTGTTTTCTGAAGGCACCCTTAAATCTTACTGCTAACGTATTTCCAAAGTTTCAGCTCGAAATATTTTAACTCCGTTATGGGTGACACGTACGAGCGTGCATTCACACAGCCATCGCGATTTCCAGGTTCAAAATTGTTTGTCCCCACCATCTATCCCAATGATGATATTTTCTGGAATAAAGCTAGTAGGACTTAATCCTACAATGAGTGTGAGTGTGTGTGTGGAGTTATAGCTCAAAGGAATTTTAGTCACGGATTTTATCACCGACTATTAGAGATTGTAAATTAGAGGACTTCCAATACTTTTTCTTCCTGTAGGGAAGAAGTGAAATAAATGTTTGATGCAAGAATCATTTGCAAAAAATGTTTAGTTTATATTTATAATAGAGTTAATATAGGGTATTTTAACTAAGGGTAGTAAAGTATTATGTCATACAAAATAAGTATAAGTTAATGTTAGAACTTTGATGTGCTTACGAGCTCATCTTATATATCTCAAAATTATTTTATGTATCCTATAATTACGGCTTGATCATTCTAACGTAGATCAATATGAACTCATTTAGTGAAAGTAATTATGGTATTTGAATTAAAAGGGAAAATTCTGGTATTTGGAGGAAAAAGCGAGTTGTTACCCAGGTTGATATGAAATTATTACTATTATATGGCCAACATTATGTAAAAATCCAATTTGATTACGCTTGACTTTTGGAGGAAAATTGTATTAAAAAATTCTCAATCATGAAATAGGTTATTTATCACTCCAAAACTGCCACGGGAGATGGAAGGAAAGACAAACGAATTTTGTATGTCTTTACTCTTAGGTAGTAACTGAGAGGCACCTTTAAGAAAGTTTAGCGTAGTTTTGAGATGAAGCTGTTAATGACATACATATGCACCGGTGATGTGCAAGATTCACTTTACAGAATTTACCAGCACAAAGTGAAATTCGTTTTTAGAGTATCTGAAATGTGGTTCACACGAAATTATGTGACAGGTTTTGT
Source organism: Gryllus longicercus (assembly GCA_038098605.1). Taxonomy (NCBI): domain Eukaryota; kingdom Metazoa; phylum Arthropoda; class Insecta; order Orthoptera; family Gryllidae; genus Gryllus; species Gryllus longicercus. Next base: position 5,828,417 of record JAZDUA010000003.1, on the reverse strand, counting down.
TTTTTGATGGAAGATCAATTAAATAAATAAAGTGAATAATAAGTAAAACAGTATTTAATATGAGATAAATTTTGTTAAAATGATCTTTCATTTAACAACACTTCTCCCATCACTTTTCATTAGTTAGTTAACGTTACACAGAATGAGATTTATTTTCGAAGAGGAAGAGCGATAGTGAACTTTTTGCCAGCAACGAACTCTGCTAACATTTACCAACGTATGTAAATGTGCCAACCACCTTCGGAAATAGAATTTTAAATATAGAAAGCCTTCTAAAAGGTTGTTGGAAAGATCGTATCCATCTTCACTATTCTGAAGAGAACACACATCGGGGAGTGCCACATCGGTGATCATGCAGGGTTTAATTTGCATCTTTCAAAAATAAATATTAAACTCATATACATTCAGTATTAAGTGTCGTGTAAATTTTACTTAACTAACATACCTATCATTCGATTTCAAATGTGGAACTAGTACAATCTTATTGGTGCCGCAGTTGTAATACCCATGCTTCCTTGGAGAAGTTCGGAACCAGACGACCGAATTAAGTTACGTGCATAAGACGTGAAATGAATAAAGCGAATTTATTTACGATATAATCACTAAAAGTGAATAAAAAATAATATAATTTACAAGTCAACCTGTGTAACAAGAAAGTATTATTACCAATTTAGAACCAGATAAGGGGTTCAAACATAGCTGAAAAACTACTGACGAATTGATATTAATTGTACAGGTCATGCTCAGGGAAAGATAATTTCTTTGAGAAATCTCCCAAACGCGACTCTTTGCAAGTAACGCGGCAAATTACAGAGAAACTGTTACGTAACGTGTAAGAGTGGTTTGATAACTCTGATGGGTTTAAATATGTACGCACCTTTTAACACCCCAAAGAGTTAGAGAAACTCAAATACGTTCCTATTGTACAAATCCCTTCCGTAATTTCGTGTGGAGTATAAAAAAGTCGAAGGACGTACATTCGCACGGGCTACTGAAGTATCGCAAAGCCTAACACGTTGAGAGCCATACAAGTGCAAGGGTGTCATGAAATCCCTAGTGAACCTCGCCTCCGACTCATAGGCACATCATGAAAGTGAGTACTTCATTTTAAACGTAAATTAGTTTAATTAGCCCTTCTAGGTTTCTACTTATTCCCAATTTTGAGATCGAAGATCATTCTCACAATTTAGAGGCAGTTCAGAGATTCAATACCGTTGGTAGATTCCAGAATTCAATTACGAATACATGATTGTGCTTAGACTACTATCTTAGAAGTACACCATATACAAGAAACATTGCACATAACGCAGTAAAATACTCGGAAATATAATATTTAAAAAGTACAAGTAAATATAAGAATTGTTAGAAAGTCAGACATTGGGGAGGAAATAACTTTTGTAGTTGTCTTTTTTGCCACTTGATCAAATCCCGCAGTATCTACGACATGTAGTACGAGCTATAGGTACAAGAGCATCTTATTGAGAAAAGTGCCTTTGATACGATCACCATTAATGGGCATGGCAAATAGACGTAAAATGAATTCATTTACTTAGCTCCCTCTATTGCCACAAGAACTACGTATTAAGCATTCAAGACTTTACTATAACACATACGGTAGAATACTATATTATTAGTTATTACAGATGTAGCATACTTAACAAAATACAAGGTAATGTTGATAGGGACAATGTGTACGAATGCAAGGATATTGTAATCGGGTATTAACTGAATTCATTTAGATAGCTCTCCGTGTTGCCATCAGACCTAAAGTCAGACCATTTCTATCATGCAGAAAGAAGTACAGATATAACAGCATTACATTTCTGTTCATCTATGATTCCATGGGAGCCCGAAAACAAGGACATTGCAAACGGAAGTGTGCTGAATTCTTTTACGTAAGGGTCTTCCCGCCTTCAGATGGATAACCAGAGAATCTCTGACATTGAAATACGAAGTACATGTATAACAGCATGTCGTGATATATAAAATCGTCGAAACGTTCGATATGCACGCAAGCAATGCAATATCGCAAATCAAACGGGCGTTCGCCGAATTCATTTCGGCCGCGCCCGCGCTGCGAGCCGCGCTCGCCCCCGCGGAGGCCGGGCTCAAACAAGTTGCCGCGCGCGCGGGCGCGCGTCGGGCGTGGCGGCCTACCTTCGCAGGAGTCGCCCAGGCCGCGAGGCACACTAGCATGGACCGGGCGCGCTCGTGTCGGCGGTCAGCGTGGGCCTTGGGCGGGCGGGTGCCGGCGGGGCGCAGTGCGGGCGGGGAGCCGGCGTCGGGGCGCGGCCGCCGTCGTCGCCGCCGCCGAGGGCGTTACGGCCGCCGCGGCAGCCGCCCCCGCCGCCGCCGCCGCCGCTGCCGGGGCGCCCGCTCCGCACATCGCCGCCGCCGCCAACGCCGCCGCCCCCGCCTGCGCCGCCGCCGCCGCCGCCCGTCACGCGCCGGGCCGCCGCCGGTGCATCCCGCGTGCTGCGCTGCCGTGGAGCGCCGTCTGCTGGGCGGAGCGGGGACGGGCCGGAGCGAGCCGAGCTGAGCCGCGGCGCCGCCGGTGGCCCGAGGGGCTTCGGGAGCGGTCGCGAGCGAGAGAGCGAGGGAGCGAGCGAGCGAGAGAGCGAGCGGACGCCGCCGTGGCGTGGGGCGGACTGAGGCGGCAGGCGACCGCGCCGCGCCGCGCCGCGCCGGCCCGCGCGCCACGCGCACGCGCGTCCGGCGGCGTCGGCGTCGCGGCGGCGGCGCGCGCGCGCGGCGTCGCCGGCCCGCCCCCTCCCCGAGTGCCTCGCGTCGTCGCCGACTGACCGCCCGAGCCGCGGAAGGGCGGCGCTTTGGGCGACTTCGCGTCCGACGCTGTGCGAACGCGTTTGCTTGGGATCGGAGCGGTCGACATTTCGTCAGAATCAATGATACTGTATTTGCACACGACTGATAGTCGTCAAGGAGATAATGCGTTAGCCATGGTTTAGATATTAATCGTTGCTGACTAACCGCCGAAGATGCGGAGAGACCGCGTTTTCTGCTACTTTGCTTCTATTGTTTTGCCACGTGGCGCATGTTTTTCGCTAGTATTTAGAGAGGTACGGGTGGATAAAGCATTTAAACATTTAAAGGGAACTTAATAAAAAAGTTAATCAATTATTAGAAAAACAAATAATTGTTAACTTAATTTTTTTTAAAAAATGTATGATATTGAAAATAACACTCCACTGGAATTTGATTCTCTTATATCTTATGAACTTTAGTAGAATTAGGAAATCACAAATAATTGGTGGGGGGGAGGAGGGCATGTACATATACCCTTTTCTCAGTCATTATAGTTTTTACTTAGCAGTAAAACGCAAGTGTAGTAAGGTTAAGTGTCATTGTTTAGGCATCAGTGGTTGATCTCCTAAGTCGCTTTCAGACCCTTCTACTACCTTACAATGGCTGAGATGGCTCCCGACAACAGTCCGTTATCACTGCAGTGTCTCTTACAGGGAGATAATCGGGAGTTACTACACAGAGTTGCTCATTTTTAATCATATAGGTAGGTCGAATTCAGCCGTAGCTTATTAAAGAATTCAAGTGGTCAGTTGCTCTTTTTGGTGGCTTTCCGTGGATTCTTTCATCAATACCTGGCAAATGTCCGAGTAGTACTGTAACAAACGGGCCACTGACCATGTTAGCTTTTCTTACTCATCCTTGTTACTTCTTTCCTTACACACACACACACACACACACACACACACACACACACACATTCCAAATCTTTTGTCCCCTTCACTATCATACATAAGAGAAGTTGTCCCGGATGATGCAGTGTCCTGCTAGAAAAGATACATGGAGGGGAAGACACCGAAAATCAACGCCACCAACTCCTGGGATATAACACGCATTATACCTAACAGAATAATGACCTTAGTAAATATTGACGCTCCGGAAAACAAATATTCACTTAATCGTCCACCTTACGACTTACATACGAATTGAGAAGATGTCAGAGTCTTCTCCACGATCAGCGAAACAACAACACCCAGTACTCATTTTTGTCTGAAATAAAACGCAAGGAGGGTAATGGTTTTAAGCGACATTGTCCAGGAGATAATGTCTCACAGCCTGTGCCTCTGCTGAGAAACAGAGAATTATGGTATCTTACGCTTGACACTACAAGTGATGCTCGCTTTACTTGGAAATACGGAAGGTGACTCTTCCTTGTGATCAATGGAAAATTTTGGCAAAACAAACGTCTGGACGACGTATATAACAAACGTACACGTAAATATGATGCCGTTAACACAGACTGTAAACAAATACTTGCACGGTAAATATACCATAGCCTGAAATTTTCATTATGTAGATATAAACAATCATTACTTCTAATATTTTTTCAGTTGTTCGTTACTATTTTCTATTTGATGAAACTATTTGATCTGAAACGACCTTGCTTTACATTGATGCGTTGAAAACGATTCAGTATCAGAATATAATAGTCCATTTTCTTCATGAACGATAACGTTCCATCTACATCGACATTCTCGCTTTTACACGACTGTATAAAGATTATAATAAGTTTAGAACTCCTGCTTGCTAGTGTGTTTGTTTTCATCTATCTACTCAAGTACTGAAATAATATTTAGCTCACATGAAGTGATCAAGGAAAAGCAATAATATTATTCATGATCAATGATGTGCTGTTACGAATATGTATCAAATCATTATTTTACATAACATTATATTATAAGAATTTAGAAGTGTTTGTATTTAAACCCGATGATAAACAAGGCTACACTACACAATTAAATGTCATTTTGATATCTTGTAAGAAAAAGGCCACATTAACGTACGCGCGCTATAATATAGCATCCGCGTAAATCAACATTTTGACACACCTCCTAGATTTTCGCATTTCATAGACAAGCGAGCCTTTTTGTATCTTAATCGAACGAAAGTTAAATTTAATAGATACTCTAGTAATGTATGTATGTTCTTGGGGGATTGAAAATAATGAAAGTACATGTTAAAATGTTGTTACATTGTTGCAGACAAGACCACCGTTTATATATCGTAGTTACTACAAATCCTGGAATCAGAAAAGTTTTCAAATCTTATGAATTCTCAAATAGCTTAGTTGTTCCAAGCAATTTTAGGAAATGTGAAAAGCAGGTTATTTTATGTTAATCACGTTAACTGACTACATTTTTAAACACAATTCCTACTTTAATACGTTGCTGGAACCAGTCTTTACGAAAATTACATTATAGCGTTCTTACTAATGGAGATTTAATTTCAGTATTAAAGGTTTACCACACATTATGTATTTGGGATACGACATGAAAAGTGCAAGAATTTCCCATAAAACCTCTGAACTTGCGCGGAAAAAATTGATTTCGTCAAAACTTTCAGTTACAATACAATGCAACTGAAAATTGGGAGAGTGTAATTTCTAAAGAACATTCTATCTATGGAACTTAGAATTATGAAGTATTTTATTGACACTTTATGTGTAAATAAAACAAAATGTCTACAATTGACGTAACTATGAAGTGATAATCGCATTTTAAATCCATACTCGCTAAAACTTAAATTATTTTCATACTTTTTATAACGTGATGATTTATTTTGTTCATAATGTTAGTTTTGACGTGTATAGACAGAAAAGTGTATCTTACATTTTCCAGCAATCTCACGCCACAATCTGCATTACAGCTATCGCTTTGCCTGTCTCGCCCGCATTAAGAGCAACAAACTTTCGTTTGTTTTCGCAAAGTCGCGTGCACGACCTGCCGTGCCTGGAGTGTGCTATTGCTTCCGAGAGAAGTCATTTCGGCTATATAAATAAGACTACTGCTACTTTGTTGTAACTTCCATGGAACCTCACACTTCGTATTAAGTTGGCAATAGTTTCGTGAGCACTGTAGTCACTTAAATGAAAGTTGCGCAGTCATTGCCGCATATGTTTTAATCTGACCACGTGAGTCCACTGCAGTCTTCCTATAGAGGTTGGGTTGTTCGTAGTAGGGCGTTTCATTGTTGCCGTACATTCTCTTTCTGGCTCATTGCAGCGTTGGAAGTTTATTTAAGCCCACTGCGGCAATATTAAAGAGGTACGTAGTATATTCTCGCTGCTCACACGAAATAACGAAAATAAAACAAAAAGCTTTAATATTCCACGAAATTCCTCTTTATTACTCGAAATTCTACAAACTTCACAAAAGTAAAATTGTCCTGTAAAATAATTTTTATGTGAAAATGGGTAGGCTCAACATTCAGGACCTTCTTAGAATTAATTTAAAATTTGGATTTTATGTGTTGAAATATTTGCGAACATGAATCTTAACTCCAAAATAGCAAGTTTAAATTAAAATGGTTAGAAAAAGATCTACCAAATATGTAACACAATTTTTTCGGAACATTTTTAAAGTTATTTGTGCAATGGCTTATTGGGAAATTTAATATCTGCTTTAGGAGAATCTTCTCTCACAAAAACCTCGTGAAACCGTCTTTAGGATATAGTCACATTTTTTTTATATGAGAACTTCCAATGCTCGTCTTACGAATCGGAGAAGGTCGAATGGGAGTTGAGAGAGTTCACATTTGATTGCATCGTTGGACTCGTAAGTGGAAGACTATGAATTGTTAGAGTTATAAAAACTCTTTTAGAGCACTAACGTAAAATAAATGCCTTACACGAGTTTCCCAAAAGGGTTTTCAGTGATTTACTATTGTTGGTAGAAGTTCGACGATTTCCGATTTCGAAGAATATTTGTTTCTAGTGCAGCACAATCTTGTCTCAGTATAAGGTTTCATTTTATTTATCATGATTTCAATATCCAAATCTTGTGATATGTTTAGTTTAGATACTTAGTTAGAAATAAAGATGGAGTAATGGTGGTATCGGAGATTAGGAAAACTTAAGAAAGAAAAAAAACAAAAAAGAAAAAAAAACAACTTGCTGGACCGCGAACTCACTTTGCTTACAGAAAATTTCACATAAAACGACTGGAATTCAAAAGTAGGCATCCACAGGAAAAAGTCTAACGCATTAAACGCTACGCTAGGTGATCGCCTTAATTGAAAGTTCTATTATCTAATATTAAATTATGAAAAATAACTCTATAATTAATGACACTGAAAGAAAACAAAGAGCAAAAATACTCTCGTGTAACTCAAAAAGCTTACTCTCGTGTAACTTCTAAAGCCCACATATCCCTGTCCATATTCAAAAAACGTGCTTGTGTGTGTGGGAGTTCGAAGGAGTCCTTCCACAGCATCCTTTGTCCAGGCAGCAACCACTCCTAGCCTTCTGCCGCACCCTTCTTTGCCGACGTACGCAGGCCGGCAGCGCGGGTTTAGTGGGCCATCCCGCAGTTAATGCACGGCAGTTCCACATGCAAATGCGGCGCAGGTTGCAATTTGCGCTAATACCGGCGATGATGACGCCAATAAAAGCGCGGCGGTGGTGCATCGCGGGGCGCGCGGGTGGACACTTCGCCCGTCCGCAATGGCTGACACTCGCGTCCTCCCAATACACGCGCGTTTCTCTCGTTTTCTTTCGCGCTGTTCCCCTCGCCGTTTCTTCGTTCCCCCTCATGCATTCTCCGTCGATATCCCGCTCGGTGTCCCGCTCGGTGTCCCGCTCGGTGTCCCGCTCGGTGTCCCGCTCGGTGTCCCGCTCGGTGTCCCGTTCGGTGTCCCGTTCGGTGTTCCGCTCGGTGTCCCGCTCGGTGTCCCGCTCGGTGTCCCGCTCGGTGTCCCGCTCGGTGTCCCGCTCGGTGACCCAAACGGTGATCCAAACGGTGACCCAAACGGTGACCCAAACGGTGACCCAAACGGTGACCCAAACGGTGACCCAAACGGTGACCCAAACGGTGACCCTCTTGCGTACCTACTAGCTGTCCCTAAAGTACCATCTTTCGAATATTCCCATCGTGTTTTTTTTTTGATTCGCGCATTTTATCTCACTATCCTTAAATTTTTTGAACGCTACTTTTGACGGTATGTCTCTCGCTGTAGCTCTCCTTTCGTTTCTCACTCCTCCCTTACGATAACTAGCGTTTTGTTCACTTTCTCGCTTGCTTTTCCCAATTTTCCTACTCACACACTTTTCCCACACGCTTTTTCTCCACCTCTCGCATTGTTCTTTGCATCGACCATCTCCGTTGCTGTCCTTCATCTATCCCTCAGATGTTACACAGCCTTGCGCGCAGATTCTCGCAGTGTATGAACCTATTTTGTTATGGACGTACCTCAGCATTCTTTCTTGGTGTCTGCATTATAACTACCTAAGAGAAGGTATTTAAATTCAATTTCAGAATATTTTTATAAATGGTATACTATAAGAAGAGTTATCAAAGTAAAGATAAGTGGACAGTGATTAAGGGGAAAATGGTTGATGGACGTATAGAATGGCTGCGATAAATGGAGAGAGGTTGACACTGAAATTGAATTGGAGAGCCGTCGAGAAAGGAAGAGAATAGGTTGTGATTTTGCGATGTGGAAGAGAAAGTGATTGAGAATGAAAGATGAATGATCAACAATCGAGCAACATAAAGTGTTGTTGTAATGCGAAGGGCGAAATCGAGAAAATCAAATACAAATATGGAGAACGATGTCACGGAATTAACAGTTGGCTTTGGCAATGCAGTGTTATTAGGGGAAATGAAGATCCGCTGACAAATACAGAGCACAATCAAGAGTTACGGAGAATGCAATGGAAGGAAAATTGTTTGCAAAACATTGTTACAAAAGAAATGTGTAATTAAGATGATTGAAGAGTGGTTGAGATTTGTGGAAAGTGATGAGGGAGACTAATGAAGTGGTTGGTTGTCCTGATTAATTGAGATATGAGAAGAGCGGTTGAGAAAGTAAAATGGATGGTCAGAGCTGGAGCAGTAAGCAGAGTAGTTGAGATGTAGGGTGTGTGATTGATTACACGGACAACGATCGCTTGCAAGTAAATATTAAAAGATGAGTATGAGTAGCTTGTCTGATGGTGATAAGAGTGATGAATGAGATGCTATACTGCAACTTACACGACACTTATCGCGAAACCAATGCAGACAATTTGACACTCCAAACGAGAAAATATAAAGGCGTGAATGAAAGATAAGCACGCAGGCACAAATCAGTTTAAACGGGAGTTTGTTTGGAACACCGATCTTTGTTAGTTGCACCTCGCGGGTTGTACTTCATTGATTTCAGAAAGAATGCTGCGTTAGACAAAGTAACTAATTACTCTGCATCCTTTAAAGGTAAGCAATGCAACACAATTACTAAAAAGAGAGTGATTATTTCGTATTTCTATCTGTACTATTTCTAATTTCACTAGAAACTATTTAGCTTGACATTAATATTCAGAAAACGCACCGAAGTGCTTGTTAGACAAAGATGAGCAGGTAAGTTGCGTGTAGGTAAATTGTCAAGCTTATGATGTTACGAGAATTCGATGTGATCAACGAAGTTTTGTTCCAACCATTTATTTACACGATATTTTTATTGAAAAAGAAGCATCGGTAAGTGAGAAGTTAGCTTATCGGCCTCTGAACCCAGTGCGCGGGTTCGATTCCGGCCGGGTTCGAGGCGCCTGGATTTTCGAAGGGCGAAAAATCCACAGTAACCTAGCCACACTTGTGGCATGTAAAATAATCCTGGCGGTATGCCTGGCAAAAATAAATCCTTCCGACAACATTCCGCCCTAACGAGATCTCACAGATTCTCCCAACCAAATAGTTAACTGAGATCGACATCTGGCGGAGAAATTGAGAGACAAATCCCAGGTGCATTTAGTGGATCGCCCGCGAGGTGCACCTGCTCGATAGAGCTCCCCACACCCACATCGGGGGAAGGCTTCCAAGGAAACCTGGATCAAAAAACTCGGGTGTGGAACAACTGAATATGGGAAGCAATTCGTCCCATAACATTAATTTATTGAAAAATATAACACTGGCAAAATTGGTTTTAGAAAATATTTCAAATAAATCCACAATGGTTGATGCGCCTCATCTTAAGAGTACAATCCTGTAAGAAACATAAACAGAGAACGTTCCCACAGGTACCATGTATCTCCCACCAGCGCGGTACCGCCACAAACAGGAGAATTTCCAAGCTCATAACTGGTCTCTCGACAACACAACAAGTGTGACAGTGTAGTGCATATGAGTGTTTGTAAGTAAGCGGTAAAGACAAGAGAAGGAACAGGAAGAAAAGATCGTGCGCGGTCCATGTCCCGTTTGTTAAGGTACTACTCCGGCATTCGGCTGGTGTTGATCGGAGAAACCATGGCTAACTACCGATCGCAGCAGCCGGTTGCTAGAATTCTCCTCCCGGCAGCAGCTGAATTCGGCCAAGCTGTCGAGCAAGTGACTAAAATCCTGCCGCCTTTCTTTGACATCAGATAATATCCTGAGCCACCTTTGTCGGTCAAAAAGTGGAGAGATCAACTGCCGCAACTATAAATGTTTTCCATCGAACCGGGGCAATGGCTAAAACCTATGTATGTTTGATGATGTTGAATTTCGCAGTTACGACTCTACGATTCTCCAGAGGCGATAAGTCAAGAGTCCTGCAGAGGGCGGGTCGCGGGGTGTCGGGCAAGCCGATGGCGTTGGTGATTCCTCCCTTCCCCTCCATGCCCGGCGAAGGGGCGGAGAGAGGCGCGGGGATTGGCGGGTCACGCGTGAATCCCCACGGCGCGCTGGGCGCCGAGCGCTGCCGCGCGCGAGCACACGGGTCGTATATCGGCGTGGTGGACGTGTGGTGAGGGGCGAGCCAGAAGAGGACCTGGTCCTTGCTGCATCGCCCGTGACTGGCAGGGAAGGAGCGCGGCTTTCCACGGCGGCGCCGCACTGCAAATGACGTAATGACGATGCGACGGTTCCGCAGGTTTAGATGCTGATGTAGACGTCACCGTTTTCGATAGACACATTCTATTCTCGGTAGACGTCGTCAATCGTGATATTGCCGTTGTCCTCCTCGACATTGCCATTATCGTTAATCACCATTGGAGACATCGTCTCTCTTGGAATCATCATCCTCAGCATCATTATTTTCGACATCGTCATCCTCGAAACAATCGCATCGGAAGAGAAGGCTCAGGGCATCTACTGATGTCACTGCAGTCCCTCTCACCGGAAGATCCTGGGTTCGAGTGCAGACGGTGTCGACGGTGCCGACGGATTTGCGACACTAGCTTGTCAGCTAGGTCGAATTCAGTTGCTGTCTGGAGAAGAATTCAAGCGGCCGGCTGCTCTGGTCGGTAATTTTGCGTGGTTTCTCCGAGCGACACCAGGCGATTGTCGGAGCAGTACCCTAACAAGCGGTTCACGGATCGCACGCGATCTTTCCTTCCTCATTCCTGTCCTTTCCTCACCACTTACACTAACATGCACTACACTACAACACATGGCGGGAGACCCGCCAGGAGCTAAGTGCTCCTCCCGGCTAGGGCAATGCCCTCGATGGTGAGAGATACCTGGTTGGAGAAAACCCCGCTAGCCGACGGAAGGTCGGCGCCGGATGTCGCCATACAGCGGGGGAAATATCACCGGCAGCTCCCGAGCAAAAACCATGCATTACACTTACGGGACTAATGACCCTGGTAGTTGACGTGCCCAGAACAACTAAACGACCAATAGAAGCAATCATCGTCATCGTCATTTTCATAATCGTTTTCATCATCGTCTCCATCATCGCCGTCATTGTCAAGGTCGTTATCATTAGTCTAATTATTCTTTTGAAACGGAAACCTTATGTGTGGTAATATAAAACGTATTAAGACGGAATGTTTCATAAAACATTGCATATTTCCACTGTAATTACGAGTACATCACGAGTCGATGACGCTGGTGGAAATAATATTTTCTTTCCTATAGAGCCAATATTAATTATGAGTAAATTTGTATCTTATTTCAAAATAAGCCAAACTTTCATGTGAGAAGGAAAGATACACACAGAGAGGTCATTTTGTATACGCGCTTCCCAGATGAATGAAAAAGCAATAAGCTAGTTTCAACAAAATCAAACACTTTAAGAACAACCAACCCGGGAGACATATTTTTGTTAAATCCCTCAAACGTAAGTCTTCTTCCCTTCTCCTCCCTCTCCTTGCAGAGTCCGTCTTCTGCATGAGCGAACGCCTAGCGGCCGCCGCCGGGCCAAAGGTCAAAGGTCAACTCGCAAATAGTCAAAAACAAATTTCGCTCCGCGCGGGAGCCGTCGCGAGGCGCTCCGTGCGGCGGAGGCGCGTACTAATGACGGGGCGGAGGAGCCTAATAGACGTAATAAGAAGATGACGGCGCTACCTGATAACTCGATAGGCTCCGCCTGCGCAGACTTTCATCTCAGGCGCCGCCGAGCGCGCGCAACAAAGCGACAACTCGGCTAATGCGACGCCGCCGCCGCCGCCGCCATTGTCTTTGAAATCGAATCGCCGCCGAAGCGCCGAAGTCGTGCCCCGGCTGCCACCGGCGCAGGCGACGCCGGAAATCGCACTGCGCCGAGGGGAAGAATTTAACTCCTGCGATCGTCTTCTCCAAGTTCAAATGGCAGTGGATGAATAATGCCGTATTCTTTGATACGTGAAATTTCATAAGATGCATTCACAGTTAAACCATCCTTCTTGATAAAATTAAATTCTTTATATATGTGGATATATTTAATGACGTCTATTTTTTCTTTAACTTGACAAAATTTTTGACCGTCCGAATAAGCTCAGAGCCGGGTTGCTTTTGTGCATTGGTCCTGTGTCTGCAGCAACTCAAATCGGTCGTTCTTTGCGTTCGAGTTGGAGGATTTTGACACTAGTTGTAATGTAGATTGAACCAAGTCTTTGTCAGGATGAGAATTTTAGTGGTAAACTTCTCTGATCGGCAGGTTTACCCGATTTCTTTTATTGATACCACGAAAATGCTGGAGTAGTTTCGTAACAAAAGGGCTCCGGACCGCTTGCGACCGCTACCGGTTCCTACTCCCTGTCCTCTCCTCTCCTCATACATTCACACCACACACACTTAACACTCACTACACTACCACATATATGTCGTGACACGAGTCAGGATTCTAGTGCTTGTCCTAGCTGATGCGGGGTTTCGCTGGTGGGCGGTGCCCTACAACCCTAGGGGGGGGATATTCCGTAAGCCGACGAGTAGGTCGACACCGGTGTTCACAATCCCCCGGAATCACAGCTACCTCCCGGGATAAAAAACATTCATCATACCAACTGAACTAATGATCATATCACTTGATTTGCCAAGAAAAAAATAATCAATCGATCGATGCGCGTTAGACGCGGCCGGCTACAATCCCGCAAAGGCATCGTACAAAAGCGCCCTCCGCCAAGCAAAATAATTGAACACTTGAGATTCTCTAATTAAAATTAATTCAAACGATACCGAATCAATAATTACGAAATCTTTGATGCGTTAATTTTTATTTGACACGAACACAATTAAACATCGTTTGTGATAAAAAAATTCTCTGCAGGTGTGAATGTATTTAATTACATAACCTTATTCAATAGCTTTCTAAAACGTTTGACTCCTACGTTTATTTAAATTTGACTGCTAAATTTGATTTGCTAGTGTCTTCGTAATAGTTTTTTTCGAAGAGGAGAAGTCGCCACTCGCTTCGACTCACCATACAGGCAACTCCCGGAATGGAATTATCCTGAGGGAAAGAATGAAGTTATATTTTGCAATCCTCTTTTTAGATTTAGTAGAAGTGATGATGGATCAATAATAACAGATTCCTCGACGGATTAAATTAGATTTATCCCTTAGATATATCGCTTTTGTCCTCGACTCTCACATCTTGCATTATTTCATTTATTCTTTATTATTTTGGTCCCCAGTGAACTAAGAAGCTTTTTTACTGATACGTTACTGCTTTCGTTACAGAGATTGATATACACTTCATCACTTAACGGTTTGTGAGGATCGTGATTAGGAAGGAAATATGAAAACAGTTGAACTTGAAATACTTGTTCTCTTAACGGGGAAAATTATGGGAGGGACATATGAAAATACGAATCATTTAGTTAATTAGTAAATAAGTAAAACTGAATTATTAAAATTCGGCAAAAATTATATATAGTATGTACCAGGACCTTTAACTGTTTTTTATGATCTCGATTGGTGGACCGGAAGTGCTTAATCGTGAGAGACGGACCAACGCAAGTTAGTCTATTATTACATAATGGATAGAAATAACGTAACACCTCATACTTTATAACATGTGTGACTCAGTTTATTTACATTTACGTTCACGATAGTCAATATCGAGTCGTTGAGAATGACCTAATTCTCTTCCGGTATCAACACCTCCGAGAGCGACTTTAAGAAGTCCACTTCTGAAATATCACAGGTCTGTGGGAGTAATTTTAAAAAAAAATTAACGAATCTTTTTAAAATCCATTCAAATTATTCAATCAGAGAGAAACCCAAAGGGAGACCTTCCGCCTCAATGACCTTCCGCCTCAAAAAAATGGTATGTAGTCTTATGCCCAACGTTTACCGCATGTGGAAGGTCATCAGATCTAAACAATGTCTCTACACGAAATTATTACCATTCATTGCTCTAGTTAAACGACTACTTTCGATGTAGTTTCAGTATGTAGATTTCAGTATGTAGCCTTATGACTGCCCTCTACTTCCTATTACAGATTTATCTTCTATAAGAAGGCCGCAAAAGAAGCGTAAATAAATGCATGGTTAGCCGACTCGGCAATAAGAAAATGGCAGTTAATTCACACCAGCGTAAGGTGGATGCGTTTCTTGAGTTGAATTAACGCCTTTGGAAAGCTCTCTAAAAGGTAAATTTGATTTGCAAATTTAAAATCTTACGTATGATGAATCAGGGGACGTGGTTGTATTTTAAACTTTCATGAAACGCATACTTGAGGAAATGGAAAAAAATCGTTTTTAATGCAAACTATTGACCTAAAACATGGAATTAACAATCGATCCATAAAGCTCACATTTAAAGACGTGCAAGCTAAATAATATAATGCATTCTGTTACTTCAAAAATATATGAAAGAACTACTTCAATGAAGAATTGATTGTGTCATTCACAATTATTTACTGTGCTGACTTTTGAATAATAATAAAACTATCAAATATTCTATTACTAAGCACAATCACTAAAAAATAAGAATCTGAGAGAAAAGTTAATCGAATCGAATAATCTTCAATGTCGAACAGAAATTGAATTGTCTTCAACGCGCTGTCTTCGCTAGCTGGAGGAATCCGACTTTCAAAATCACCCGTCGTCGTCGAGAAGAATCGATTCCGCCAAGACGATCCTGAGATTAGCGACGGCGAACAGGGGGCAGAGCGAGATTGCAGTGAAGAAGACTGAACGATTGTTTCGAAATGGCTGATAGAAAAAAAAGTTCCTCAGTACTGTTGAAAATGTTTTGTTTTTGTTTTTTAAAGGAAAACATCGTTAGAGTAATGAAAGGCTTTGTGTTGCATGCCAGGCAAAGTTTGATAACAGAGAAATAAAAGTAAATTATCCGCAAACTTTTCAAGATGCTGCTGCAAGTGGTGTGATGTATGTTTTAACTTACATGAATGTGAATAAAATTTATTGTTACAATAATAATAATAATAATAACAACAATAATTAATATTATTATTCGGTTAATTTTTCTGTAATATTTAAGTATATTTTTAACGCATATACTGAGATATTCTATTTTCAGAAGTATGACTAAACTATTGTAGGCCAGCTTCGGCCTTGTATTGCCAAAATTAGATTTTTCATGTGACACGTAATCAATATATTTGGCTTTTGTTCTTGGTTTTAATTATCGTATACTGCTTGAAACAATGACTTGCATAGTGATACCTAATTGTCTTTACAACAGATTAACATCAACGATCGTATGCCTCCCAAAGCGATATTCATTTATGCCTTAGAAACTTGTTTTATTTTTTTCAGAAAGAAACTTTTAATGATCTGAAGAGTCTCCATTTATTATAATTTAACTGATACATTCTTACAATTCAAACATTATGGAGGTTATGCCATTTCAACTGATGGCTGATAAACCTTTCAGTTCTTGAAATAATAATATTAATAATGATATGATATTTCAATACCATAAACAAAACTTCGAGTTACACGGAACCTAAGGGTAGTCAATGTATGACTGGAAGAAAGCTAACATTTACATTTTTGTATCGTTTAGAACTTTCCAATTCAACGTATTTTCGTGAAAAATGTTTTGTAGCGAATGCACAACCTGAGCTTGGAAGCTTAATTATTGTGGGTAATTAAGAAGATTAATCGTCTCCAAACCTGTCATCGCCGACTGTATACCTCTTCAAGAAGCACGGAGGCAATAAAATTGTAAGAGATAAAATTAACCGGTCAAAATACCAGGACGTGAATCTCACCAACTCTTGAATTAAATAAAAAAAAAACTCAACATGTCAGTTCTTAAAATTCCTCTTTCTGTACAAAAGACCCTCCTTCCCAAGAGCCGTCAAAAACACTCTCGACCTCGTTCTTCCACGAAGCAACGGCCAACTTTAATTTCATCGCGCGTCCGCCGTGCCTCTAAAGTTCATTGAGGGCAACTTAAGTGCACGCATGACATAAACCCGTATTCGTTAGACTTAACACGAGAGGGCGGTAACGAGCAGAGCGGGTTACACGAGGCTGTCGGCGTCGGCGCGGGGACGACGCGGACTGAAAACGAGGAGCAACTTAGAAGCGTCCTCACCGGTGGAGCGTCCTCACGGCGAGGAAGCGAGGGCGGCAAGGAAGGGGTAATAGAGCGTTTGCATTTGTCAGAAGTAAGTTGAGTAGGACAGATCTAATATATTCTAGGCGAATGTGGGATTAGAAAGCCAAGAACAATAGAGATCTTTAGTGGCCTACCAGTATACACATTTGTACTTTACCGAGGGGATTTTACAGTCTAGTGTAGGCGCCTGAGCAACGGATTTTATACTTCTGTCCTCCATGAGAATGCACAAGAACCACGTTGGGTTGGTATCTGAATACACAGAATCGCGTTGATGAGTCGCGAGAGCCGCGGGGCACACATCTACCACAGCCTGTGTGAGGTCGTCTCGACAGCCAGAGACTACCAACTTTTCGGGTTGGTACCGCTCACGGCGTTCGGGATACGTCACTCCACAATAGCCATAGGTGTCCGGCACTGCCACAACGAAGCCACGAGGCCAAGAGGGCAAGTGGCCAGTGGCTGCCACTCGGGGTTGTTACACCCAGGGGGGCACGCAGCAACCTACCCGTATCCTCACGGAAGTCTCCTTTGCCAACGACGAATCACTTAGAATCTGGGCACCTGGGCGGAAGACTACAATTCCCTACTAGGGTTTCTCTATTTGAATCCACAACACAAGGCTGTGGTGGCGAACCCGGCCGCGGGGAGTAAATAAAGCAACGACAACACACGCCGGTGCCGGCAATTACAACGCCTTACGACTCGAGCGTACCAGAAATTGGGGGATCGCCGGTTCGATCCTCACCAGGTCCCAGAGATTGGCCGGATGCTTAGCCTCGGGGCTGGTGGCGCCTGTTAGGGTGGACGTCATCGGCCGACCTTATAACGTCCAGCCGAAGGCCGGCGCCGTACCCTAGAGGAAGGGCCAAAGACTGTGTACGATCCTCCCTTTCCTATTCTTTTCTAATCCTTAGGTTTGAGCGTTCACTACGGGTTGATTACGAATCCTCGTAAAGTCAATCCCACTGACATAGGAAACCTCCGGTGGTCATAACTTGAAGACCCGACAGACGTCAAAAGAAGAAGACGTAAACGTTAGGATTGCTCCATTTCCTTTCTTTCTCATCAGATCTTCACTCCCCCCTTAGCGCCCGGCAATGGGCAGACACCCCACTCCCATTGTCTACAACGACTCCGGTAGTTTTGTGAGCACACGGATTTTAGTACAAAAAAAGAAAATGAATGGCCATATCAACCAATGGTAATGATGGAGAAAGTTAATGAAGAGGAAAGAAAGAGGCGACGGAAAATGATGAAATTTCTAGAACGAGAATGATGAAAGGAAAATTGAAACGGAATACTATATACAAAATAATTAAAGAAGGAATAAAACGAATAAAATTTACTAACAATGAAAAATAAATAGAAATGAGAAAACGCATAAACAGTAGTAATAAATAAAAGTAATAGAATGAGTTATGGTAATGAAAATTTACACATTGAGTTATTAGCTTGAATAATTACTATACTTTGAAATATTAACAAGTTACATTTGAAAGGTCTGTAAGACAAGATATATAATTCTAATTCATAATTACACCCGATACCACATACATCTACATCTACACAATTAGCTGGAGAGAGTTTTGGGGATGGGAAAGTGTAAACCATTCCTATCTCCTGTGCTGGGAGAGGTAACACAGAAGCCCAGTATGATAATCAATATAAGAATTTGCAGAAGAAGCGGAAAACGAATCAGGGCAAGTAGCAAGAGAAGCACAAACACAAGCAAAAAGAGAATATTCTAAAAGATTTACTAGCCATTACGAAATGGTAGTATCGGCACCGTGAAGTAGCATCCCCCCCGCCCCATCCGCAGGCAGCGCCGGCGCGGCGGCGTGGTTTAGCTCCGGCTGTTATGACGTCTGGTTTAGCTCCGCTGCGGGTCGCGGCTTACTGCCCCCACCCCACCGCTCCTCCCCCTCCCTTCCGCCACCGCCGCGCGTAAGCCGCCCTCCCCGGGAACAAAGGGCGCGCGCGACCCGCTCGCGAGCGCACGAGTGGGGGCGGTAAGCACCCCCCTTTCCGAGCACCTCCGAGCACGCAGTTGCCTTAGCGGGGCGAAACAAAGGCTGCAACGGGCCGGGAGGATCCGCGCGTCGCCAAACAGTTTCTCCGAAGCGGAGCCAAATCTGCCAAGTTCCCGCCGCCTTCGCTGTCTCTTTAATTGATTAAAACGCAACTTTTTACGCAAAAAGGACATTACAGTGAACCGAGTAAGAATTCTCGCGTGTTGTAATGCGATCACCCCCCTCATCATCACCTTTCGCTTTCTTGCCACATCCGAGTAAAGGAGAAGTATGAACTGTAGATCGTGTAGGTGACGCCCTCTCTATGGAGTGAGGGTTCCAGAAGCGCTGCAATTTTCAAAATGTAATACATAGAAAGTTCCAATATATCTAATTTTGTAGATAATGCGACGAGGCTCAAAATATTTGGCCTCAAAATAGCCCAACTTCCAGAAAATCGTGTTTTGCGGGACTGCATTTGAAAGATTTTTCAGATTAAATACTGAACGACATGAAACTATATTTTTTTCTATTTTCCACATGTATACATATATTGTACATTTTCTACTGTAACTTTTCTACAAGACTTTTTTGCGATTTAATCACTGGAGTTAAAGTAGTTACTATTTAAAAAATCAACAGTGCAGGTCGTCACTCGTGTGCAATTTTATCTATTGGCAGCCGCTTTGAATGGTTGTATTCGGAGTCGCAAAACGTATTTGTACTGCATTGCGTATTTGTACTTGATTAATATAAATGATTTAAGCCGACGCCAGTAGCGGTAAAGTCTGCCCTTTCCTAGCTCCTCTTACAGTTTCACTCCTGTGCCGAAACAAAGGCCGCAAAGAGCCGGGAGGCTTCTTGGCCGCGAACATATTCCCCGAAGTTGAGCCGAATCTGCGAAGTCGTCACCATCGTCGCTTCTGCCATCTCTTAAATTATCAAACTCTGCTTTCTACTCGATATATAGCCCACAAGAGCATTTGCATAAAAAACAATCCAGTTTTAATTTGGCGCGTCGCGCTGTGAAGGAAAAGTTGGCGAAAGTCATAGATTTAAATGTTTTCGAGGCGATGTTTATGCATGAATAACATCCATTACAGTGAAATGGAAATGCTTTCAATTCACCGTATATACACATCTTCTCCTAAAACCGTTCTTTTTAAGAATATCTTACATTATTCAAGATTAAACAATAAATTTTAAACAATCTTTAAAAAATTATTGAAAATACTAATAATTTACTTAATTTGCATTTACATATGTGTGGTAGATAATATTTGACATTTTTGTTCTTATAAAAGAAATTACTGTAATCCACACGTGACACATGCCGTGTGTGTCAGATTCATATATCGTGTTAAAACGAGTATATTAGTATTTGAAAGAAAATTCTTGTACAGTAGTGGCTCGTATAATTGTAGCTATTTACTGTCATTAAATATTTTTTGATATTTACAATATTTTGTATCACAAGAAACTAGACATGAGAGATCCAATATTCACAAAGAATTGTAATCTTTTATAGTTCCATAGTCATCGTAGCATTTAAAGATAATTATTTTTGCAATGTTTTAATTTTATTCATTAACCGATAAATCGACATATGCAAGGATATTGCTCCGAACATTTTTTTATTTATAACACTTTTTGATATGCTACATTAGACATATAAATGTTCAAAGTTATAAAAAATTCAACAAATGTATTCATCATGAAACATTCTTTTGAATTCCGGTCAATCCAAATAAATTCATAGAGCTTACGAGGTATTAGTTAGCTCTTTGCAACTTAGCAACATTTCGTATCACTGCCTTAAACGTGTACTCAATTTTAGAATTTCAGCCACCACAACTCCAGCATTGAGGCCAACCACTTCGAGCGCCATGATTCACCGGAGGTTTACGATCCAAGCGAGCATCACTCGGAAACCTGGAAACGCCCCAGTAGTCAACCGCAGAGCCGGGAGATATGCAGTCCTCCTCGCGGGGCGACTGGAATCTGGGTCATGGTTCAATTCGCATCGTACGCGCAGGTGCGAATTGTTACGACGTGACGTGGCGGGAGGATAAAGTTTGTCGAGTGTGTGTGAGAACCATTGCCGAAGAAGCGGGAAATGCAAGAAGAAAAAAAACGGCCTGAGAAGACGGAAGGGGGAGCAAGACGAACAAAGCTAAAAACCACAACAGTTTATTGCCAGAAAGATCCCAGTTTTCATCATTCTGAGATTTGTGTTCAAAGGCACGATCTATATAAAATGTTTCGCAACCCATTTATTGGAAGTAAATATTTCCCTGTTACATACTGGCAATGGCGAAGTGGACAGTAGGAGGTAGAACCAGGAGAGCAACATACGGTAGTATACGTATGTATTAAATATTACAGAATGTCGTGAAAACTCTTGGTGGTTCTGTTTCGTCTTACATATGTGTATCGGAATGAAACGTCCAGTACAACCTGAATCAGATATGTCACATGTCATGTGATGTGGATGACATTAATAAAAGGTGCCCAACATTCAGATTAAATTCAAGACTAAAGATACCAGTGCATGACGATGGATTACCAATGGGGACAGAACACATTTAAACAGCAAAGAAACTAGATAACAGGAGGAAACAAATCGCATGCGAATCAAATGCGACACCAAATGTGAAGAAACGGAAGAGGAGGAAGAGAAAAAAAGAGAATAAATTGATAAGTTGAAATTGTCCAAGAAGGAATGGAAGTAGAATAGAAAATATTGAGAAAGGAAAAACAAGACGTAGAAATATTTGGAGGAAGAAAATATAAAGAAGAAGAGACGATGAGGAAGAAGAGAAGATGGGGGAGAAGAGATGAGAAAGAAGAGACGATGTTGGGAAAAGACGACGAGGGAAAAGACGACGAGGGGAAAGAGACGACGATGGTAAAGAGACGACGATGGTAAAGAGACGATGAGGGAAAAGAGAAAGATGAGGGAAAAGAAGAAGATGAGGGAAAAGAGAAAGATGAGGTAAAAGAGAAAAATGAGGAAAAGAGAAAGATGAGGGAAAAGAGAAAGATGAGGGAAAAGAGAAGATGAGAAAATAAGTTGGGGAGAGAAGAGACGAATCAGCCACATTGGATCCCTGGGCATGCCTTGCTAGACGCAATCGCATTGAAATGAACTCACTCCCCCCCCGAAGGTCGAAGATCGGACGATGAGTTTGCTTGATAGGCAGCCTCCGCTGGGCAGTAATGGCCTCTATCTCCTGCAGAGAGCTCGCGAACGACGCGACGCGCAGCGGCCGGAGACTGGCAACATCGCTCGCCACGAACTCCAGTGCGTTCCCACGCAACTCTTAGCTCGGCGGGGTCAGCGGAGGAGGGAAAGGTGACGAAAGTTATTGGGAACGTCTGTGGGAGCGGAAGCGAAAAGTGTCTGCCAGAGAAAATGAGTGGAGAGGATGGAGGGATGACAGCTGCCACGGCAAGGGAGTGACGTGTGTGGAAGAGCAGTGAAAGTGGTGAAGGTGGTCAGGATGTCGAGGTCGAAGAGGGTGAAGCGAGAGGGGAGCTCGATAAGGGCAGTGAAGAAGGGGGGCTGAGGGAAGGGACGGAGTACGAAATGGGTGCGCTGTGAGGGCGGTGATGATGGAGCTCTGGGAGGGCGGAGGATGGTAAAGGCTAAGAGACGGACGAAGGTGGGAAGGGTGGAGAGGAAGGTGACGGCAAAGGTGGTGAGGGCAGAAGAAGGTGACGGTGAAGAAGATTACGAGTGTGTGGAGAGATAGGAGGGTATGGAGAGCTGGGAGAGTGTGGAGGGCTGGGAGAGTGTGGAGGGCTGTGAGGGTTTGGAGGGCTGGGAAAATGTGGTGGGCTGAGAGGGTGTGGAGGCTTGGAGGGAGTGGAGCGGTGGAAGGGTGTAGAGACCTGGGAAGATGTGGAGGGTTGAGAGGATGTGGAGGTCTGGGAGAGGTGTAGAGTGCTGGGAAGACGTGGAGGGCGGCGGCTGGGGTGGCAAGGGCAGAGAGGGGTCGGGACGGCCCGAGGAAGTCCGGGGGCGGAGGGGGTAGCAAAGTATGGGGTGGTGAGGGTAGCGAGGACGTCGTCAGTTCGATTCCCATTCGAGCTTATCTCCGGGCTGACGCGGTCGGAAATCTGCGCGGCAGCGTCGTTACCGGAAATGTGAAGCGTCGCCAGCAGCGGGCGGCCGGCGGGGGCGGGGCCGGGGCCGAGGCGAGGGGCGGGGAGGGAAGGTGAGAGGGGGGTCAACACCCTGGGGGGAGAAGCATTGCCGGGAGTGGGGCCTAGATTGGCGCAGGGAGATAGCCCAGTCCGCCAACTGTGTCAGCGCGCTGTAGCTCCACCGTGCGGAACTCATGCCCCGTAGCGCCAGGGCAAGTAAATCTTTCCCTTAAGCACTGATGGCGATTCGTTTTAACAGGTACTTTCCGAGGCGGGCGCTATCGGAAACGTGGTGTTGTACGTCTTTCCGTTGAGTTAAGTGTGTCTCGCTCTAGGGTTTTCTAGCAAGTTTTCAACGTTTCTAAACTGCGATAGGACACTTCAAAGAAATGAATACCGTGACTGCTAACGACTGTTCCACTGTGCACATAATTAAACCTGAGTACCATTTGATGTAATGGTACTTCTGAGTTGTAGAAGATAGATAACAACACACTAACAACTGATGCTTCTAGTATTTTTTAACAAACGTAACGTTCTACATCTTCTATGGTTTTTTCCGATATTCACCGACTAAAATAAATTAATATCAATAAAAAAATATTTAACATATAGTGAAATAATATCCGTGAAAAAATAAATGTTTACGAATGGAATTTTGCAATACGTGAGAAAAACGAAACTTTTGTAAATTAAAACTTTTAGGGTTGATGTAAATTCAAAACAGAACATGTATATAAGAAATAAAGTGAATGAATAATATGAAACAACAAAAAACAACAAACACTATTTGCATTTCTGCATACTAAGTACATAAGAAGTACTTGGTTTATGAAGGTGATAACTTAATTTTTAGTTTTGCTGTCATTTCTATGAGTAGTTGCTTTGCTACCTTTGATGAAAATAGCAATACTTGTCATATTAAAAAGAAATAATTTCCAGTAATACAGAAAACTTTCCATGCAAGTTTAGAAAATCTCAAATATCTCCTTTGGCCAATTTCTGAGTTAATACCTTGTTACACTAAGCTCATTAAATGAATCAGACCAATGTACAATTTCTTAACAGCTACACAGCTATGCTTATTACTGAACACGATGCCAGAAATAAACAAATATTATGTGACCCACAATTCAATCAGTGATCATGAAATGATTCAATAAGTTTAATTACCTACTAGTAAATAATATGCTACATTAAGAAAAACACTTTTTATACATTGCCTTGTGACAATGTATAAAAGACTAGAGACCAAATTACGTACCCTTTAGTCACGCATCTACTGAAATGTTTCAAACGAATTAATAATTAACCTTTTTAACAACGTGCTGCAAGTGCACTAACACATCTTCGTACGTGTAACAGATGCCACATTTGGTAGAACCGCAAAATAAAATATTTGTGAATTAATGAACAAAGTGATACAGGGGAATTATTTATTAAAATGGACCTTTTTCTTTAGAAACTATCTTGAACCGTATTAGAGCTACGTATTCGAATAGCGGAGAGTGTCTTCAAACACCATTTTCCTGCCACGCGTATTGTGATAAGACTGAAAACCTCGCGGTATCTTATATGGAAAAAATTGCATCAAGCGTGTATTTACGGGTTTAAACGCATATACAACGTTTAAAAACCAAATAGTCGACGTTGTTAAGGCAACGAATCAACAACTACAAGAATCCATGTTTGATGTCAGACTGTTATCACAGAATAAAAATTCTACTTCCTATTCTGTGAAGCTATGCTGTTGCACGGCATCACGACCCCGTTGTTATTACATGCGATAAGTTTGAAGAAGGCATGCGAAGCCGAGATCCTGCGGGAAGGGTGAATTGAGCACTCTCTGGAAAGCTGCCGACCTAAACACATGAAAGCAATCGGTGGGGTACGAATGTTTGTTTCAGTATACGAGTAGTCTGGGGTGTTAGTAAATGGTATTGAGGCGGATAAATGATTAGTTTTTTGTAGATTAGCATTGTGCAGGGTACGAGTTCAAAGTCGATAGTCATATTAAGTTATAATTGCGATTTTTATTGAAGTATTTTGGGATTTAAACAGAAGTAGCTAAAACAGACAATCACAGAAGTGGATCTTTTGTCTCAATATAGAAACATAAAACTAGTATTCTATGTAACTAGTTTATAATATCCTGTTTTGCACGAAAAAACGGTTTCACAATAGGAATTTTCACGAAAGCAACAATGTTACGTAATAAAGGAAGTGCGTACACCAAGCATTAATAGACAGTAAATGTTTTGTAAAACACTTGTATTCGATAAAAAGTAATGACCAAGTTACTGACATCATGATTTGTTGTCAACAACGCAAAGAATTTCGTTATATATTACACAAATCAAGAACACCTTCAGATTAAAAAATGTATTTAATGAAACAAGAATATTTAAATCATAATGATTAATGATACCATGGGCAAAAATCAAATTATTCTTGAGCAAAAAAGTTTAACTATCGATATGACAGACATCAGAGGTAAGTAAAACAATTTTGCCTGTATTATAGAGTGAATTTAGACATGAGTGTTCTAATTTTATTATTCATTACTTTACCAGCATGTAAACGGAAGCAAAAAACTGGAAAGGAAATATTCAAATATTGCATGTATGATACAAGAATCACGTCTGTGTTGAATCACATTTACATTATTTAAAAAATGTTGTTTTAAGTAAAACTACCCATTGCGATTCCTAAATTTTATTATCCCTGAAAAATATATCCTATAGCTTAACATATTTATTCTCACTCGAGAATACAACTGTTCATCAAATTGAACGTAATAAATGTCGGTTTTCCTAATATAGATAAAATATATTTAAACCGCAATTGGGAGATCAGACTGGTCACCTCACACTTCTGGGGTTGAAATACAATTCCCCACCGACCGCAGTAGAGTTTGTGGTGAGCAAACTGGGTTGGAGACAGGTTTTTAGGGATGGCACGGTAAAGTCGACGTCATTTGGGTGCCTATGCACAGTGGGAGAGAACGTGAAAAATAATATGAGCGAGATTATTGATGTTATGGTACTTAAGCATAGGTGATACGCGCGGAAACAAGAATATACTATGATGTGACATATTTTAAGGAAAGTCAATTACTCAAAACAAATTGGAAATATAAAACGCAACAATTGCTGCGCCAACTCACCTGGGTCCCGACAGGTAGCGCTGGCGGCGCTCGTGTGTAGGAGCTCCTCCGCCGGAAGCGAATTACGGCGGTGGTGACGGGCTGCGCGCTTCCGGCGCGGCCGTTATGGCCTCTTTACGGCTTTCCGAACGTTCGCGGGCCGTAAAGGCTCATTATACGCCCCGACGGCCCGCGCAATAGCCGACCTGTCCGGCCGCGGCTATTTACGGGGGAGTGGCGGCCGCCGGTGCGCTCTAAAAACGCCCCCGCGCTGTCGCTCCGGCACTCGTCCCGCCGCGCGCCCGCCGCTGCGCCAGCTCCCGCTCTTGGCCGGCGCCACGCCCATCTGCTCGCTCGTTCGCTTACTCACCCGCTCGCCCATCCGTTTGCTCGGCAGTTAGCCCATATGCTCGTCCTTCCTCTCGCAATTTCATTCATCCTTCCACTCGTCTTTTCGCTCGCCCTGCCCTGCCCTTCCGCTCGCCCTGCCCTTGCACTCGCCCTTGCACCCGCCCTTCCACTCGGCCTTGCACTCGGCCTTGCACTCGGCCTTGCACTCGGCCTTGCACTCGGCCTTGCACTCGGCCTTGCACTCGGCCTTGCACTCGGCCTTGCACTCGGCCTTGCACTCGGCCTTGCACTCGGCCTTGCACTCGGCCTTGCACTCGCCCTTGCACTCGGCACTTCCACTCACCTTTCCTCTCGCTAATAGGCCTTCCCATCCGCTCGCCCGCCGGCCCAGTAGGCGTTTCACATCTCCATTCATTTGGCTCTAATAACCCCCATTTCATGAGTGGTCTGCACATCCACTAGCCGGCTCCATCTCGTTTCCATTCACCCGGGTGGCCACTTGTTCACTCCCTCTTCCGCTCACGCTTCCTGTTGTTCCCTTCTTCGTTCTCTTTCATGTGTCCACTCATCCCCTTAGCCACTCACTTGTCCGTTCGCTCGGCCGACTGCTTGTCCACTCGTTCTGTCGCTCGCCTGTCCGCCTCCGCCTGCTCTCCCACTCGCCCACCGGGTTCCTCGCCCTCTCGAACGTTTGTCAGCTCCTCCTCTTGCACGATCACAGCCTGTTCATCGGCTTGCTCACACGCTCTTCCCATACAGCCATCCATCTGTTTCGCCACACGTCGCCTGTTCTTCGTCTCGTTCATTTGTTCTCTTGGTAATATATCCTACCGCCAGGTAGATTAGCATCTCGCATGTCCGCTACCTCACTTGCTCACTTTACCCCTTTCGTTGAGAGTGATGGGAAGTGGTATGATTGGGAAGACAAGCTAGTCCAAGGGTCTTCCCACTTGTACGCTTGTTTGCTCGGTCGAGTAGTCGCTCATCTACAGTCTCACAAGGCCTTCAAGCGCTAGCCATTTTATATAGTGCTTTATGTAGCAGATGTTTCTAGAGAGTGAGCCGACACATGAACTATTTGTATTTTCAAAGAACATTTTCAGTAGTTTAATATAGTTGGTAAACGTAGAAACACTGCTGCACAATTTACGCTCTGATTGAGGTCTTAATTACTTTTGTGTGTGTGTTCAACTGTTCTCTACATTGACAGATACTACGGTTGCAATTGTAGGCAGGACTGGCAGTACGAAAACACAGAGATTCTACAAAGTGATTTCGCAAGGCGACGATTTTGAATTTTTTGTAAGCATACGATAAACACTGAAAGAAAACTATTATTTTGGGTTAAACGTGTTCTAATAATAAAAGTTCTAAACTATGACTCCCTCGTTAATTAATCTACGATACAGCAAACAAACTATGCTGGAATCCGTCCCCTCCCTTGCTATACGAT
The DNA here is from genome assembly GCA_038098605.1 of Gryllus longicercus. Lineage (NCBI taxonomy): Eukaryota > Metazoa > Arthropoda > Insecta > Orthoptera > Gryllidae > Gryllus > Gryllus longicercus. The sequence continues at coordinate 5,800,579 of JAZDUA010000003.1, read as the reverse complement.
TGTTAAGGAACGTAAGAGATGTTTTATGCGAGATGGAATTTTATTTTCAAGTTAGTGGGGTAATTGATTCGAATAAATAAGTTGGAAGTTAAAGTTGGTAATGCTCATCAAAGCAAAGCTACGTAAAATATGCACAACACGAGAATAACACTGGTTGCAGATGTTAATGCGCAAACCCCGTTCTCAATTGAATAGGAAGAGCGCGACCTCACCCCGAGTGTTATACGGGTCGTTGAGTACGGGGTTGCAAACCTAATTTGCACAACGGGACGGTTAATTGAATCTCCGAAGTCGCGTCGTTCAGGGGGAAGTTCTTCGGAAGGGATCCTTCGACGGGTCGGGTCGAGTCGGGTCGGGTTGCGAACAACTTGTGAAACCAGTTCACAGGTCCCCGACACTTTGACGAGTCAGACAATGAGCATAGGACGTGAATAAACCCAGGAGAGGACGGAGAGGCGGTGGAGGGCAAACAAAAGCTCAGAAGTAAAAGTGGAAAGTTGGAAGAAGTTGAGAAAAAATAATAATTAAGACTGAAAGTAAACGGAAAATCTGGAGAGTAGTTGTGAATGGTGTAAGGATTGCGAGAAATAGTGGGAAGGTGGCGAGAGCAACACGGCAAAAGAAATCGAAAATAATAGTAAAACTGTTCGCAAAAATATAAATAAGATCGAAACGAACAAATAGTGAAGTTGCTAATAATAATTTTATTTACATATTTGTCAATGCTTGTTTTAGTTCTTAATGAACGGACAGAAAAAATGTTAGTGTTCATCATGAGTTACTTACCATTATCTGGATAAGAATTATTCAGAAGTCCCTTTTGTTCAATTTCACTGACATTAACTGAAATTAAAATTTATTAATACGTAATATTTTTACTGACGAGTGAGTGAATTTTAATGAACATGAATTAAGAAAGCACGGTTTTTAAAAAATCACGGAAATGTAATGACAAGAATTAGTTAATCAAATTGCAGCAATTATATGTAAGAGTAGGTTTTTAAAAAATTTCTTACACCATTAAAATTCAAGGATAGATCTACATGAATATGGAAAAGACAATGCTGGAAGAAATAGGAGCTTTATTTTAGAAAACATGTGAATTGGCATCCTGTGATACTAATTTAATAAATATAAGCATTAACAAACTAGCACTCTGCCGGCCCGGATGGCCAAGATCGTTAAGGCAGTAGCGCCTTAGCCATCTTGGACCAAATTGCGGGCTTGAGTCCCGTTTCGGGCAACACTTGAGTCTAGTGGTTGTATTTGTGTTCGTCCTTTCACACCCTATTATCATCATATCATGTCACCTTTACAGTTACCATACCGTTAAATGCAATAGTGGTCGCTAATGACCTATATGTTGATACGTCCTTAAATAACAAAAAATAGCTCTCTGTTCAATGTTAACTATATTCATTGTAGAAATACTTTATTCTGTCCTCATTGAACCTAAACGCAAACTAAGTATCTCAACATAAAATGTATTATTTACTATTTATTTCTGTATACCATGTGTAAGAAATATTCAGAATATGCCATTGTTATTCGTGTGTACGCCTCTGAGCCAATTCAATTATAACACATCAAGCTTTGGTCCATGCTTCACACCAAAGGTGAAGAAAATAAACTTGATATCGGAGTAAAAAGAGATCTGCTACTGGTGGAGAAAATGTTTCGTGTAGAGAGAAAATTGATATTTAATTACGGAATTTCTGTTGGCATAAAACTGCTTCTGTGGCTCTAGCGTAGCCCAGTCATCACACGAAATACATTCACTAAACATTTTCAAATACGTACTTTTAATTTTTCTTCCTCCGACCTAACATGTGATCGTCAAAAACGCAAAGAAAATAAAAAGCCAGAAGACACTGACAACAGCGGAAGGGCGGGGAAGGAGAATGGGAGTGTAAGAGGCGTGTGGCGCAATCCTGCAACGGCAGCGGAGGGTCGCTACGCCCCGTTTCAGCGGGCGTTTTTACAGCTCCCCCACAACAATATCGGTGCGCTTCCCGGACCCAAGTATCGTACGGCAATTGCTTGGCGACCGTGAGACAATGCGCGAGCTCGCGTAAATATGCGGCGGTGGAAAGGTCAAAGGGAAAAATAGAGCCACCTCGAACTTCAGAATGCACGTTGTTAGACGAAGGAGTTCTTTTTTGGAGATTCCATAAAACGTCAATGTATATTTGAAGTTTGCTTTATATTTAATACAGAATGCATTAAATAAGTGTTTTTTTAAACGTTTCGAATTCATAGAAGTTTTTGTCGTAAGCGATTGGCGTGTGTTTAGATGTAGCTAGAAAAACTATATTCGGTCGAAAGCTTTACATGCGTTGTTTTCAAGATTAGGGTATTTTTGTGAAATGAGCATGCAGTGTATTTGTAATTATTTCCTACTCACTGACCGATAAAATTTAACCAGTTAATTATTCCCGATTAAGCCAGAAATCGACAATTTTCAGCAGCTGATGATATCGTTGTGTGACACGAAATAAATAATATAGAATTCATAATTCGCTTAATGGTGATAATTACTGAAAATTTGAACAAATAATTACCAAGGATTGTTTAGGGTTCTTTCCTCACTTGCATCTTTCAGTGAAAGCTCTGTGGGCATTGATAATGGATAGAAAGGAACGGCAAAATTAGAGGTGTGAACAATCAATGTCGTCATGTTACACTTAATACTCGTATTATGAAAGAAGTAATTAAGAAATAATTATTTTACCGTATTGACCTCGAGGCACCGCACCATACGATAGCGTTTTAGTATTTTACGCATTTATCACCGTGAATAACAGCGCAGTACTTCTCGCACCCAGATGAACAAACCATTCGTAATAATACTGATTAAGCGTTGTCGTTAGTCGCATTCCTCTTAAATCATTTCATATATTTGAGGTTTTCGTTTTTGTATAAAAAAAGAGATTTTCTCTCCGATAACACTTAATTGCGATTCAAATTGACTCAATAAAAGCACAAACTTGTGGATAATATGGGTCATTTGAATTTCTCGACAAAGTACTGTGTGTCCAAATTTATAACAAAGCGTCTCTCAGAAAAAAAAAAAGATTATAAAACTCATTGAGCAGAACACTTTGGTGCGTTTCTTTTAATACAATAAATGATTCATGTGAAAGGAAATTACGGAAATTGAATTTCAAACCACGTGCGTCTATATTTTTCAAGCTATAGCTTTTGGGTATTATAAAATCTCCTTAAAAATGATTTTCCGTATAATACGGCATCTGATGTACTGTAAATATAGTCACACAGAAGGTTAGTTCGAATAGATTTAGACCAACAAATTTATATTTTCGTCTAATTTCGGAAATCTTGGGAAAAGAGGGGAATTATTATAATTGGAATACAAACAGTTTGATTGTGGTTTTACAATTGTAGACAAGATATGAAACCTAACTTAAGTTTTCCATTCATTAATAATTTTTCTTAGCACCACCAATCATAATGACAATTCATCAGATTATCAGGTTATCAAATTATCATATTATTATAAAAATTGGAAAACGCAAAACCACATCGTATTATTTTGTATTTTAAACTTTTAATTCTAGAAATAAATTAGATCATATGTCAAAAATATCACTGACAGGAATGTGATTAATGCACCGAAGAACATTACATCACGTCGAAGTTTCGAATCTCACCAAATGACGACTCACCGGAAACAAGTTCACGTATCACGGTATGACGTTAGCGAGCCAACACTATAATCAGACGTGACAGTCCAGCGTGAATTCAGGGCTTGCGATCCGTCTTACGATCGCAGTGCAAACGCTGCGAGGCCCTGGAGAGAATGCAGAGGCCGCATTGACTGGCGTGTGCGGAATCCGCAACGAGGCGACGCTCCGGAGGCAATACTTCTTCCGGCGGCGTGACGTGGCGTGAGTTGGGCATTGCATAACAATCGCACTGCGCCCAGCGTTTGCCGAACGATCTCGCGCGAACGTTATTTCGCAAATTCTGCGGTAACTGGCTCTCGAAAACGGCTGATTTGTGAACGTATCTTTTTTGAAAAATTATATTTATTTGCTGGATTGATTGATTGATTGTTAATGATTCCGAACGCAACAATAGCTAAGATCATTTGTCCCGTAAGTGTAGTACATGATTTTCCTCTGCACGTGGCGGCGGCTTTCCTCACTGAATGACGACATCCGGCGCCGACCAAAGGTCGGCTAGCGGGGTTTTCCCCAACCAGGTATCTCCCACAACGGAACACCGTCCCAGCCAGGAGAAGCTCTGAGCTCCTGACCGGTCTCTCAGAATGTGTAGTAGTGTAGTGCATTTTAGTGTAATGTCAGTAAGGGGTGAGGATGGGACAAAGAATCGGAAGGAAAGATCTCGCGCGGTCCGTATCTCATTTGTTAGAGTGCCGCTCCGACACTCGCCTGGTGATGATCAGAGAAACCACGGAAAACTACCGACCAGAGAAGCCGACTGCTAGAATTCTTCTTCAGACAGGGACTGAATTCGATCTAGCTGACATGCTAGTGACGAAAATCCTGACACTACCGGGACTCGTACCTAAAACCTCCCGGTCAGAGTATCAGCAGTAATCAATCAGTCAGTTGATTCCTTGAGCCCTCTCATTCAGTGTAGTTTACTGGAAAAACGACTTAACTGTCAAAGAAGGATGTCTTTTGGAAGTTTTAAGTTCGACATTGTTTTTAAAATTTCATAAACATTTACACTACAGATATTCACCTAGTGAAATAACTGTCATGTGAACACCAAATCAGAAACATTGAAATTTGTCGTAATAAAACCTTATAGACAAATTTTGAGCTTTGAAGAAAGTAATTCATTTTGTGATATTGTCATTTTTGCGACAAGGAGACTGGCTACCTGAATGTCTAGAGTTTGAAAGTCTATTATTTGCATACGAAGTTTAGATGTTTCTCTTATCCCGGAATGACGAGACTCTCGTTATAATATTCGGTAAAAATCGCTTCTTAGGAGGACTTAAGTGAGAAAAACGAGATACCATCTAGTATTTGCCACAACCTGTCAGCTGTCCTTACATCTGAGGTACACAGTACAACTCAGATCTTGAGATTTACGATTGACTTTAAATGAGGAAAATAATACAAAAACACTTCTCGATACAATTATCACACAATCAGCCAATTGGCATTTTTCATTAACGAAACCCTCGTTTCCACGGCCGTTCTCACAGATTCCAAACCCACACTTAGTACTACGTTTGTAATCTGCCTGAAAAAAAACAACATTCGAAGAGGCGTGTCCTTGGGCGAATAACAGACCGACGTCACTGTCCGTTTGGCGCCGAGTAACAAACGGGCCTCCCTCTACCCGGGGCGGGACCGGGGGCTACACGAGCCAGGAGCTCAAGACTTCCGGCCAACGCGGCGAGAGAAAGGGTGAGCAGAGAGGCGAGGGGAGAGGGGGGTCGATAATGCAAAACGAGCTCCCGCCCTCGCCGCCTTAAGCGCGTCCATTACTCGGCCCCGCACGCCCGAGCCAATAAGTGCCGCTCCCCGCCCCGCCCCCTCGCAGCGACCGTATTTATCGCGCCTGGACGCGAGGGCGGGCGGGGGGGGCGGGTCCGGTGACACACGACATGGCTGCTGACGCCCTCCGCCCCCGCCCCCGCCCCCGCTCGCGACGCCGCTCACGCGCTGCTTCCGGACGCCAGCGGAGGCTTTCTGGACCGGGGACGTTGTGCAGTGGGTTGGGGAATTGGATTCGTCGGTCGAAACCAGACTAAGTATGTTTGCCCTGAAGAAGGTTAGTGTCGCGAAACAGCTGGGAAATCAGGAAGGTCCTCTTCTAACGTCGAAATCAGAGGTGGGTGAACGAGTGAATCTGCCTTGAAGAAGGCTACATTGTCGCGAATCTGCCGGGAAAATCTGGACCGGAAAGGGCACTTTCTTAGGTCGAAATTAGCGGCGGGTGAATGAGAATGAATCTACCCTGAAGAAGGCTCCAGTCTAGTGAGACTGCGAAGTAACTGGACCAAAAAGATACGTTGTCATGGATCAAAATCAAAGGCAAATACGCGGGAGTGATTCTGTCTTAAAGACGTCCCCAGAGACGCGTGGCTGCAGGTCTCTCTACCCTGGTACGTCTGATAGTGCTTGCAGGGCACTCTGGTTTGAGAAGCCTGCTCGGAGATAGCTTGGGGAAGTCTAGGGCTACTGCCTGGAGAAGGCGCGAGAAAGACGAATTGTCATCGAAGCCTCGTATTAAACTTATCAGTTCTGGGATGACTAGCTTCACAATGGGGGTTTTGTTACCGTTCGTCGAAAGTGATGCACTAAACGATTCTTTCCATTTTCCAGATAAGTAATACATCTATATTGCTGAGGTGTTTCTAATTACCGCATACTCTACGCGAAACTATTAATGTCTCTAGCTGTTAAAGACTTTCAGTTTGCTTTCAGCTTGTTCTTGGGAACACCTTGAAAGAGCTTCTTGAAATGCGATTTCCGTGTGCTGCAGCAGGATGGTCGCAGAGGGGAAAAGAAAGAGTGTAAATGGAAGAGGAGAATACGAGAGAACGAGACAAGGGTGAGAAGATAAAGTGTTAGTATCGGTGATCCTGGCATTTTCAAGACAATAATACCTCTGGATCCAGTTTATTGAGAAGGCTTGATGTATAATGACAGAACTTTAGTATTCGTATGCTAGGTCAAGGCTCTAATTAGACTTTTAAGCCACTAGAACAATTATAATAAGAATAGTTCTTGATATTCACTTATCGTGAAGAGCTCCGTGTATGTTCTTGGTGTTTGAAACCATTAACCATTACAATGGATCATGAGACATCGTAAAAATTCGGTTTAATAAATACTTCACTTCACTACGTTCTAAGAGAAGAGACGTATTTTGTTACAGCTATAGGTTGTGACTTCTGATACGCAACTGCAATAGTAAGGGGATAGTGCAACGGTATAAAGAAAATTCTTTTAATTATAAATGCATTTCTGTGTTAAGAATATAACCCATATGGAAAACAAAAGAGCAAATAAGCATCTCAGATCTGGAATCTAACCAGATCCTCGTACTGTTTCGCTGTTTCTACACTTTGTAACCAAGAGTGATTATTTTCAAATCACGATACTGACACATTTGAAGTTAAAGGCTGAAACTGACATGGTAAATGCTCACGTAGGATTCGACTGAGATTTTACAGGATTAATGTGAAAGTGGGGAATCTTACATATTCTGTAAAGTTCTCCCTGATGAGCCTTTTGAGATCATTTAGAGAAAGCACACACAGGTCTGTCTGCCACTGTACGAATGAGTGTAGATTTAGTTTTTGAATTCGTCCAAGAAGAGAGAGGTCATTGATTTTACAGTGGACTTGTTTCTTCTAATCTTCTTACGTTTTTTCAAACAATCAATAATTTTTGCCATATGGGAAACCAAATTTATTTTTAGCGTTGAAAATAAAAACAAAGATGCTGTCAATTTGGTGAACACTGACGAGAGACGTTATTGAAAGGTCCAACGTCAACTGATCTTTCTGAAACAAACTGTTAATAACCTCTTAGGAACTTTTATGAACAGATGTTTTTATCCGAATGCCAAGATCGAAAGGCAAGTCGTCGTTTATCAGTATACGTGTTATCTTCCTCTTTCTTCTTTCTATTCTAAAGTCTGAATAATTTCAAAGAATTTGGTGTGAGAGAAGTTGTGAAAGTAATTTCTTTAGGTGTGTCACTGCTTATAGTATGCGATTTATAACACAATTTAGCACACACTTGCATTCCTAAGCGATTTGAATTGTTTATGGTTTCATTGAATACTTGGACTTTAATGCTTTTTCAGCGTTTCAAGATACAATAGTCGCATTTAGGTACTAGTTACTCAAAAAAGAATTGTGTTTCGAAGGAAATCATTAGAGCTATATCAGTACAAACTTTCGCATACTAATCGCAATTTAGGTTATACATTATTACAATATAGCAACTTGTATCTAGTATTTCTAAAGTCTTGAGAAACTGTTCAGAAATGTAAGCACGGATGATTAAAATTTGCAATATTCTTAATTTCTGAGGTTTGAATAAATATCGTATCAGTAGAATTTGTATAAACACACTTACCTATATTCCTGCAAACATATTTGAGCTCTCGTTTAAACAATTTTGAATATATCTTACGTCTTTACCCCCCCCCCCCACCAAATGATCCGTTTCTAATTTGCAGTATGTCTGCTTCGGGCAGGTTGAAACGGGTGTTGTTCACGGACGGACTGACGGACGTTTTTGACAACAAAAATTCTTCAAATTTTAGTCAAAATTTGCCACTGATTTTGTTTCAGATTGCAAGTTTCTCTATACCATCCTATAGGTGTGAATTGGGAATTTCGTCCAAAAAGGGACATTCAAAATTCTAGAAGGGGTCGGGAACGAAAGATGGATGAGGTCAACGAATAATCTTGTTTACGCAACACAGTCTAATTCTAAGAATGCTTCCAGGAATGTGTTGTCTCGTATTCTCAAGATATATCACTTGATTTAAAAAATTCAAAGTGTGGATATCATGTACAAGTCATCGAATACGGTTTAGTTGTATCCCTGACAAGAAATAAAATTCAGCAGGGGTCATTTTAGGGGTGGAAGGTTCCCCTCGCATTTTGCGTAGATTTCTCGTACTTTTGTTGACTTTCAAGTACAAGGAATGGCTTACCCTGGCTGTTCATCGAGTAGACCCACAGTGCATAGCCATCACTAAGCGATCCGCACGGCCTCTGGCCTTCGTCGCGTCAGCTGTACCTACCCCCTCCCCCTCCCCCCTCCCTCTCCCACGCCACGTTATTCGCGCGCCTTCTCCCCCTTCCCTTCCACGAGGCGCTGCAGCGCCGGTTTTTAGCCCCGGACGCGCGAAATGAAGCATGAGAGGGCCCAAATAATTTCCGCAAACACGCGCTCCGCGTCCCAGGCACGCGTCGTCGTAACATTCCCCTCCGCGGGGGAGGGGGTAAACGGTGAGGGGAGAGGAAATGTGTCCGGCGTGCGAAGAGAAGAGAGGAATGAGGCAGGGTAGGGGTGGGGGACGTGGCGAGAGGGAGAGCCCTGCAAATCCCTTGCCGTTGAACGGGCTCCGGCGTCAGAATACCTCTTCCGCCTACATGCGTTTCTCTGAATATGCAACGGGGGTTCTTGCCAATTTGCTCATTGATGCGCGGTGTGACATATTTCGTCTGGTGTCACGGTGACGTGTAAGACTCATCACGTATACTCTCGAGATAGGCTCGTGGGCACGAGATACTTTCACCTGATGTGACTTGTAAAAGAAATATCAATTTCGTAAGAAGAGTACGAAAATTTTCTACATTAAAATTCCAAGTAAAAATCTTTAACAATAGTTTTTTTAAGCAACAGATTAAAGCGATTTACAAGTTGTTTTGACATTTGCTATATTGACTTCTGTTGCCGATAAGTCGCAAATACTAGTGACAAATTTAGGTTTAAAACTATACTCGTAATTTATTATGTCGGACGTCTATGTCAAATGGAGGAATGTGTAGGATACAAAGAGATTTAAGGGAACAAAAGTCTGGCATGGCAAGAGATCGGCATTTGACCTACCTTCATACGAAATGGAATAATTCTTAAGTTGATACATTTTGCTAGAACTGAACCAGTTCAATCTTCAATTTAAAAAAATCAGTTAACTCGAATATAACGCTGTGCACTTACAGCAATTAATGCTAACTGGTTATCAACACTCATTCTATTGTCCTGGAATGCACTATAATTACCAGTTTCATTTTAACGTAACTGAGATCATGGTATATTGTAGATTAAAATGAATAAATGAATAAATACGTAGATAGATGAATTTATGTTTCACAAAAATAACATATGTACCTATTCCAGATCGGATTCTCATTGTTTGATCAGACATATATGCAAACATCCTTTCGTCAGCGTCGCTCTTCCTCCAGTTTTCGGCCCCAGTGCCAGCAGCGGCAGTCGCGAGTATCCAACAATAAATTACAATTAAAATGCAATTTTGTGATACAACATTTAGACCTCGCTGGCACAGAATAGTAATTGTACTTTAATATTTCATTACAGTATTAGAATTTAATCGTGTTTTATTGTTTTAGCGCTTCAACGCGGAACGAATGAAAAATTTATCGCGTTCCGTTTATCCTCTGCTGGAGTACCAAATCCATCTCGTTATGTCGGCGTTAATTATGATGAGAACTTGTTTATTAGAGCTCTTCACACCGGTTTGAAAATGAGCCGTTTTGGAGAATCAGTCTTATTTTACGTTGATGTTAATGCGATTCTCAGTAAAACAAAACATCTGTTTTTCATTAGACTTTTAGACGAACGAAAGATGCTTTGTAAATACTTTGAACGATTAAAAATATAATTGAGACGCACTGAGGCATATAAAGTTTAAGTGCAGTAATGAATTTTCTGTTCGATGAGGAGAAATGCAGGGGGATTTCATTAAAAAAAGTTCTAATTAGAGAAAATTGTACATAGCACAATTTGACGAAGCTGTCAATCTAACTTTGAAATTCGAGAGCAATGCCAGTCCGAAATGAGAAAGAATATTGTTGGGTATAAAATCATCGGATTCAAGAATGAAGATGAAAGGGAAAAAAGTTAATATATGCATTTTCCAGTTTGCAAATTGCGCTAAGAAATAACTTTATACATTTCAATGACTTTTTCGTTTCATATTCATATCATATTCTTGTAACATTTTTAAATATATTCAACAACATACACAGAAAAAAATCAGGTTGTAATAAATATTTTGAGAAACGTGTCGAAGATTGATATTCTTCGAATGAAGAAACGCATTCCATCCATAGATAATATTATTAAAACTTCGACCTTAATTAGAAATGCATGTTCAGACACTTCCAATGTTTTTTAAAACATCTTATCAATATTGTTCATGACTGAAGTTAATATTCATTTTACGTGTGACAGTAAAATCCATTCTATCTACTCTAACTACAGGGAAATACATTTTTGATACGTAACTCCATTTATTTGAGATGTACACGAATCGACGATAAATAAAGAAATATGTGGTACGGAAACTCGTTCGTGACTAAGCCCGGTGCTAAGCAGAATCTACCTTCGGTCGAGAAGCCGTAGGCTGCCGGGACTCCACCCCCCAGAAACACGGCAACGAGAGAGGCGACGCGGAACGGAGGGAGCGTGGGGCGTAGAGCGTTGATGTGGGGGGATCTGAGGGCGGCGCGGGCGGGGCAGCGCGCCTGCTCTTGTGATGTGCCAATGACGGCCGCCGCTAGCGCAACCACCGCGCTCGCCCACTACATCGTCCGACAACTCTTGCGCGCCTGCGGGCTGCCGCGGGCGGGACGGGACGGTGAGGGGCGGCGTGAGGCGGGGAGGTGCAGGGTGTGGTGGAGGAAGATGGATTCAAGCTGGACTAGGAGGGGCGTGGATGGAATGGTGGAGCAGGATAGAAGGTGAAGAACGGAAGAGAACGGGATAGAATCGACTGAGAAGGGGCGGAGGGAGGTGCGACGAATAGGAACTAGGAAGGGAAAGGCACACGAAACGGGATAGAAGAGGAAACAGGGGGATAGAGAGGGCTCGGGGTACGCACAGGGAGGGACGGAGCGGAAGAGGGAGGAAGGAGTAGATGTGTTGGCTGGTGCGGGCAAGAGACATGGTGTGGAAGGTTGAAGAGAGGTGGAGCCTGGGGGGGGGGAGATACGGAACGAGACACAGCGTGGTATGATGGTACGGCGAAGAGCGGGGAATTAGGGCGGGTCAGGCCGCGATTGGGTAGGCGCGTGGACGGTCAGAGAAAGGCCGTAAAAGACGGTGTAGAGCAGTGAAAAGCGCTGAAGGGCGGGAAAATGAAGTAAAGGTGTGAGTGGGCGGGACACAGCAGGTCAGAGCAGATCAGGGCAGAGCAACGTGGTGGCGAGGCGGGGTGTGGCAGGACATGGCGGTGCGGAACACGGCATGGTGGGTCGTCGCGGGTCGGGACATGGTGGGGTGGGACAGGGTAGGGCGGGGCGGGGTGGAGCAGTGCAAGGCGCGGCAGGGCGGGGCAGGAAGGGTCAGGGCAGGGCGTTTCAGGGCAAAGCGGGTCAGGGCGGCGCTGGGACGGCAGGGCTGGTCGGTGAAGTGCGGGTCGGTGCAGGGCGGAGGAGGGCGCGGCTGGGCGTGGCAGGGCGGCGCAGGACGAGGCAGATCGGGGCATAGCGGAGTAGGGCGGGACAGGGCGGGGAGAGCCTGGGCCGGGCAGGGCAGGACAGGGCAGGTCGGTGAAGAGCGGGCCAGTACAGGGCGGGGCAAAGCGGGGAAGGGCAGGGCGGGGCGGGGCCGGGCGAAGGAGGGCAGGGCAGTGGAGGGCGTGACAGTATGAGAGAGGGCGGGGCGAGGCGGGGCGGGGCGAGGCGCGGCGGGGCGGGGCGGGGCGAAGCAGAAAGAGGAAGAGCGTGTCCAGCCGTTGGCGACAGGGCTGGGCGTGTCTGGGCGTGGCGCTAGAGCGGGGGGCGGGGCAGGAGGAGCAGAAAGGAGCAGAGCGTGGCGGGGAAGGGCAGGGTGGGGCGGGCCCGGGCGGATGAGGGCAGGGGCAGGGCAGTGAAGGGCGTGGCAGGGTGAGACAGGGCGGGGCGGGGCGGGGAGGGGCAAGGAGGGGCGGGGAGGAGCGGGGCGAGGGGAGGCAGGAAGAGTAGGGCAGGCCGGGGCGGTGCGGGGCGAAGCACAAAGAGGAAGAGCGTGGCGAGCCATTGGCGGCAGGGCTGGTCGGGTCTGGGCGTGGCGCTGCAGCGCGGGGCGGGGCCAGGAGGAGCAGAGCGTGGCGGGGAAGGGCGGCGCGGGCCAAGCGGCCGCAGAGTTCGGGGCAGCTCGCCCTTCGCCCGCAGCCCGACGCCGCGCCGGTGTGGCATTCGCGGGGAGCGGCGCGGGGGGGTTTCATTTGTAGTTGTAGTTGCGCGCGGCTGGGGCTCCACCGGTGCCGGGGGCGCTGCAGAGCATCCGGGATCAAATCACTGCGGCTGCCAGTGCATTCCGCGGAGAACACAATGACGGGCATCTGGCTGCCGTGTTTCGCTACACGAACAATCACGGATATTATTAGGTTCATGATTGTGGTTCGCTAATGAAGCTGTTTTCAATGTACCGATCTGTCGAAGAATTTCTTTTATTTATCTTCGCAAGTTGAAATTCTCTAATGTTTAGTAGGATTTCCACAGTAACTGCCCCAATAAAGTGATCATATAGAAATCACAAACTTTTTATTTTGGGCAGACGTCAAAAATATATTATTTACACAGCCTTCAATAATTACTTTAAATCGATGTTACTAGTATACATATGTCATACTATTCTGTAACCAAATAACAATACTAATAATTACAACAACTAATAATTTAACTTTTGTCAAACATTTCAATACACCGGAATTCAAGGATTTCAAGTTTTATATATGTTTTCAAATTTGTTATTACTGATATTTTGTTAACCTTGTTCATAACATTTCATCCTCAACGTTAGTATGATGCGCTTTACACATTTCGTTATCCAGTGGTTTTAAAATAAATAAATTAACGTATGGAGCCATTTTATCTTGTCACTCCATTTAGATTTGCAATTAACTCTAAATAGTCAAACATATTTTTCGAATAAATATCTAAATCTAATTATGAGCATTTTTCATTTTTAGAGGTAAAATGCAGAGAAATATAATTAGAGAATTGTGTTACAGAGTTCATTATTAAGAGGTCTGTGATTCGTTTATACAGATAAAACATGATGAAATATATAAATGAAGAGGAAAACAATTCAGCTATATTAGCCTCTGATGGAGAAGTGATTCACGAGTAAAATGTGTAACAATATTGCTACATAAATGTGAAGTAATTTAGCAAGTTCATGTTAATTTTTTCTGAAATTAGAATTGAAAATAAAAAACTTAAAAAAATTCTGTTTCAAAATATAACCAACAAACAATACATTAACAAACACTTGAGGTTGTAAATATGAATTGAATATTTTAATATTTTGTAGGAAAGTTCTTATATCATTTTTCTACTTACTTGAGGCAATATAACAAACATTTATGTGATAAGTATGGGGACTAAGGTTACACTTTTTGTTCAAAATAATCAACAACTGGGTGTAATCACAACTACAATGGGTTTACATTTGTGACAGTTGAACACCAAAATAATTTTACCGTGGTCATTGAAGCTCTTAGCAAGTGTTGGGTAAAAATCAAAAATACAAATACAGCTCTACATAAATCACACATTGTGAGGTCGACGTTACGCTGTTCGTCTACTGGCTTTGGTTTGGGGAGAGGGACCTATGTACCATTTACAGGGGAGACCTATGTACACTTTAAACAGAGTACTTCAGAAATAAATCAAACTGAAGAGGCGGAGCACGTAACATATTTTTTTTACAAGAAGGAGTGCTGAGAATTTTCACAAGTCTGTACCATATAAAATACCCGATCGATTTTATGTCATTTAACAATAGTTTCGATTTTACCAACACCACAAGAAACAGGAATAGAGTCAACGCCGTATGTCTCGAACGTATCATGATTGGGAGGTCGCAGTTTCGATCCCGGTAAAATACCAGAAATTTACTTGACTGTCGGTGAGTTTGTCGCTCCTGCTGAAATGTAATTAGTAGACTGACGGCTTTGATCAATAGTTTTCTCGCTCACTTTCAGCTAAATTTCATCATTTAGGGGATTCAAACAAACTAAATTTAACCATATTGCTTTTACATACATTCGAAGTTGAAACTGAATTTCATCGACAAAAAATCCCAGTAGGTTTTCAAACGACTTCGCAATCCCTTGCTATTGTTATTCATTATTTTTGAAGCAGTATACATAAACATAGTTTGACTTAAAAACAAATTGAATTATTTTCACATTTCTAGCACATTTAAACAACAGCACTTTAGGAATATGACGAATCACGATTAGGGCGATTTCACAGCACAAAGTAAGAAAATATATTTACAACTGATTCTTCCACGAACCACAATCAAACCACACAGAGACTTTTCGCTGTCGATGCAGGGCAGGACGTTACTCACCTTTGCATCTGTGGGCGCTTGGAGAAGCAAGAACTGAGTAAGGTAAACACGTTAATAGCAGTTAATTTAGCAGATCACATTAGACAGGACGGCGCAACAAGTGAAGCAAGTGTTACGATTAAGGCACTAGACAGCACGATACACGTCTACCATTGGCCGGGACGGGCTGAGGTGCAACAAAGATTTCTACTACACTCAACCACGGCGCCTGGCCTACCTGAAAACTGCTATGCAGCCCTGGAGAATTCAACAGGCACTGAAAAAGACAAAATGACTATTCAGTTCAGAAGATGTATATACCGGAGAGTTCCCGTCAAATCTTTGTGTGTCTTCTATGTATGTATCTTCTACTGGTTTCTCGGAAGATTCATTTTCACGGTTTTCTTAATGTAATGTTTTTTAGGTGGGCGGACGGGACGCTACAAGGAAATGCGACTACATTTCACCGTTTTGTAACAAATTCTTACTAAATATTTTCGCAAAACATTCTCAGCCAATCACATTGGGTTGGCATTGAATTTGAGTTTTTTTAATTGTTAAGTGATTTTAAGGAATTTTAATTATACCTGATACAATTAGTGTATATAGTGTTTATATGACTGTATTGTTCACAATGGTGGAAATATCATTTTCAAGCCTGAAAACGTATGGTGTACACCACAGCATCCTTCACATGTTGTGGGGTATCCTCTAAATTGTACGTACGTATGTATGTATATATGTATGTACGTATCTATACAAATATATGTGTATATGTATGTGAGTATGTGTAAACTGGCATATCGAAATACAGGTTTGTATTATCCAAAATACACTGAACATCGGTTTTGACTTTTTTATTTCAATATCAATATACCGGTGTTTTGAAAATTTTGCCGTTTCTTGTTGATCCGCTGTTTCGCCGAGTGACATAGTAGAAAGCCCAACTGCGCTATCGCCTTGAATATTCGATCGGCGTGCCACTGCAAGAAGAGCGGCCGCCATGGGGAAATTCTGCTAGGCGCAGCACACACGAGCTCAGCGGAATATCGTAAAGGCTACAATGGCGCCCCCCGACGTCACGTCCACCCACCCGGCTCAACCCCCGAAACCAAAATATCCTTCCCATCACCTTCCCTTATGGCTAGCGGTAATCGTAAATATCGACGTGACTTTTAATTAATTGATATTGGTGTCTCTGTATTCATTAGTCGGATATATTTTAGTTTGATCTGCGCTGGGAAATATGTCTGCAATTAATTTCCGGTGCAAATAACTCACAGTGGAATACGAAAACCATTTTCTAATTTGTAATTCATGAACTTCCTTTTACATCTGTGTGATTACATAACAAAAGATTCGCGTAATACGCACATGTGTTATTAATTAAAGCTTGGAAATAAACTTCGAGGACTTGCTGAGAAATTGAACAGATCAAATATTTCGAAGCAAAAATTTAATATGCTACGTATGTAGAGTATTTTCTTTTATATATTTCAAAGTTATATATTTAGTAAAACTTTGTAGTTGAAATGCATTTAGTATAAAATGTATTAAAAAAATTACTGTGATAAGTAAAATTTGAAAGTCTGAAATTAGAACAGGTTATAAAAATAATATTTATGGAAGGAAAAATAATATATAAGAAAAACATTAGAAACAATAGTAATAATGACATACAAATTCTTTGAACACTCAAAAGATAATAATTTTAATATTTAGTAATGCTGAAAATGTGTTACCTATTTAATTTCGTAAGTGTAGTTAACATTAAAGCAACATATGCTATTTACTAGGCTGTTCGGGTGACGCCGCGTCCATGGCGAAAGTGCCGACGTTTCGGTCGCCATTCCGCGACCTTCCTCAGGGCCTTGTGAGGAAGGTCGCAGAATGGCAACCGAAACGTCGGCACCTTCGCCATGGACGCGGCGTCACTCGGACAGCCTAGTAAGTACTGACTCCGGCCGCGGAAGCCTACGCTCTCACAACAGATGCTATTTCGCATCCTGTACCATTGGCCTCGCTCGCTTGCTCGTGAGCGCGAGGCAACACACGCTGGTGCTTAAGTGATCGAGTGGAGCAGTGCAGGTGATGCGTCTACGCCTCTACTCTGGCTGTGTGTCTACTCTCACTACTGCTGCGAGTCGCCCGAGATCGATTTGTCTTCTCAGTATAAAGAACGTTGACATTCTGAGAAAACGTTTGCAATTCTTATCGTTTCATTTAGAAAAGGTGAATACTATATTGTTCTGGTAGTGTAGTCACGAAACTTTAGTCGTCTTAAATTTCATGATATCCAAAATTGGCATTGAAAGAAATTGAAAAATCGTTTCAACAGCAAGAATGGAATAGTGGCCTAAAATAATGAGATGATTTGTACACTTTGTAATGCTACTACCGCTCTAATATACTTGCTTCTGTTTCAGTCAATAATTTTCGACACCAACTAAGTTATTGCACATCTCTCGTTGGATGAGTAGCTAGGGGTCGTTATCTCTCATTAGTCCCTTATGCGGTCTTCTCTAATTAGTTTTCTGGTGGATATACCCTAAACAAAGAGCCTAGTTTCCCGTTGACGTCCTTAAAAAGTCCTCGTTTTTTCCTATGTAGTCATCATTCCCATCATTTGAGGCAAGAAATAGGCTTATCAACGTACCCTCTATGACTCATCCCCCATTGATCGAGACAATATCTCGATCTTCAATAGCATCTCCAAACGTTTCAGCGGCAGAAACAGGCTGCGAGTCTTCAGACACATTATCTCTGGTGCGGTGACGAAAGACATTAAAATGGTATCCATCTAATACGTGGTGATTTAAATATAAACTCAAAACATCTCTACAAAGCACTAACACACCATGGAACAATAATATCAATTAGTTCCTAGAATATACTATAATTGATAGAATTAGTAATCAAAAATTAATTTATATACATATATGAGTGTTAATTGCCGATCAGATGGCCGAGATCGCTAAGGCAGTAGTGCCGGAGTGGTCTCGGACCAGAAGATCGCGGGTTCGAGTCCCGCCTCGGGCATGAGTGTATTTGTGTGTTTGTATGAGTGTGTCGTCCTTTCACCCGTCATTATCATCATCATTTCATCTTTCATACCCCCAGGACTAACAACCCTGGGGGATAAAAATCGGATCCAGCTTAAATGCTGATCCCCCCAAAGAAGTGTTCGCAAGCATCTGCCACCGTGATATTAAAGGAAAAACTGAGCCACGGTAAATGCAGGTTGCTTGCCCTGCGTGGTCCTAGTCGGCCGAAACGAAAATAATAATAATAATAATAATAATAATAATAATAATAATAATAATATGAGTGTTAATTAATTTTGGTTTTATAGTAGTTCCATTCGTATACATGAAAATTGTCCAGTCATTTTTCTGTATAAACTAATGATCAAACACCATTTTCAGTTCCAGAGTTCTTTTGATTAGAAATTTTAACTAATACAGAATGTCGTAATGGATAATTACATAGAGCTATATAGAGTATGTTTCGATCAGTGATTGATGACCATCCAAACAAACTATTTCCAAGGCATTGACAACCTAATGAGTTAAAGAAATCGGAATTCTGTCATCGTTTTTTCCTTCGCACGTGACCAATGCGAGGGATCCGCAAAGTACATCAGAGGAAATAATTTCAGTTCAGACTCTCACAAATATTCAAAAAAAATTAATGACATAAAATAAAAAGTTCACTAATATTCATTATGGGAAATATGGTTTGGAACACATGCGATCTATATATTTGTATTTAAAAAACGAAGGAGTTTGTTCAGAAACTAATTTGAGATTTCTACTCGAATTTCGTGATTTTTGCTTTAAATCAAAAGCAAAGGGCCCCAAATATGTTATCGTTTGATTCCATTAGCCCGTTGTATTATATTAACACATAAGTTTAATGATACATTAATTAATAATTAATAAAATGAACTCGCATCTGCCGTGATTTGTTCATTGTTTCGTTTAGAAGTGTGTCGTGCAATCGGTCTACTAAAAGCATTCGACGTTTCGTCTGTAGTGCGAGCAAGGGAGTATGAACTTGATGTTATAGTTAACGAAGCGAAGAAAACAAATGTTTCAAGTTCAAAGACTGAATATTTTTAAATTTAAATATTCGTTTGTGAGTGTTTGTATAAATGCAACGTCAATCAATCGTTTGAAACATGCTTCTCCTCATAAAAACTCAGTGATTATAATATGTGTATATTACGTTCTTTTATAAAGGTGGATAATAGGATCTTCTCTTATACTTCACTTCAACATACATGTTCAGACTTTGGTAAATATAAAGCACTTGAAATACATTTCAAAAACGTGTTTTCAACTCTGTATTGACAGTGAATGGTGATTGTACTGTTTCAAAATTGGCAAATCTCCCTCTTTTCATTCGTCTCAGAGTAAGTACTGAACGGCTTGACACAATATTTTGAGGGGTTTTGATTTTCCATATAGTACATTGCTATATTTTTGTGTCAATACTTTTCTACATTTCTTCCTTTTGTACGATGGAATCATAAGGGTTCAACAAGTATTGTAAATCATTTGGATAAATTTACGAACGTTTCAAAAATGTAGGCTTTGGCTGAGGGTGGGGTCATGTCCTCAGGCTCTCTCTTCACTCCACCTTGGATCTGCCACTGCACATGGCGTGGTAACTGATGGCAAATTTTAGCGAAAAATCGATACTTCGGTACATCATCAAAAGTACTAAAAATTTACGAAAAATTGTACATGACCTTAGTTCAAAATATATCTTTAAGTAACATATTTTATTGAGGGAAAATGTCTATCTTTAATATTCTAATTGAAGGAAGACACCAAAACAGTTTTGAACTGTTGCAATTTTCGAAAGATCATGGTTTTTATCGAACATGAGACCTGCACCATTCTCTTAAACGTCCTTCACACTATCCAGCAAAAAAGTAATAAAAAACTATGGAGCTCTTTTTTTAAAAATGTACCAGGAGCTTCATGTGAAATACCATTCATTTAAAATAGGTATCTGTTTGAAATTCTCTGGCGACATCAGCCAGATTGATTGGGAGGTATCAATTTTGGACTTCCGAACGGTTTAGCCGCTACCGTTGTTCACAGACACACAAACGACAGACAGAAATTTTGCCTTCATTCGATTTTCGGCATCAAAGACTCACAAAACATGGATTCTGGCTACACCCAAGTGTTAGAGTATTCCTTTTCTAAATTTAGCAACTGGACATATCCAGTTTTTTGTTAACAGGGCCAGTACTAAGAGTTTTCTGGTGAACATTCGCCGTTTTTTGCGGTGCTTTTCACAGCTCTCTCTCTACTCCGTAGCGAGAAAGTAAACGTAACAACACTGGAGAAAGATTGCGAATAGCGAGAGGTTTCGTGCTGCTTTCGATCAACAAGAGTGACACGTGTCAGTGGCTGTTGATTCTAAGCATTCCTCAGAAAAATTAGTGCAGAAAAACTGTAAATTGTATTTATATTACGAGACTTTTTTTAAAATATCGATGCTTGTGGCGAAATGTATCAATCCGAAGAAAACATCGATGTTTCTGCTCGAATGTATCGACGTTTTCTTGCCATTCTTACGCGGGCTTTACACTTGCAAGAAAATGGCGAGCAATATTATTTCACAAGAAAAGTTACCAATGTAAACATTGCGGCAATAAATATTTCTGATGTTGGCAATATTTCTTGCTAGATATTCCGATCATAATGTAAACTCGTGTGTTTCCATTCTCGAAAAGATATTGCCAGCTGTTGATGGGACTAGAGTTGTATTTAAGTTTGAGCAAGATATTGCTGGAAAAAACCAATGATAACCATGGTCACATGAGCAGGAAGAACGCACGGTAGTACATCGATGTAATATTTCCTTTTATTATGCATTTTTTCGTAAAATGGGTTTGTCAAAAAGGTTTAAGACAATAAAAGAAGTAGTAATAATAATCCCGCTATGGATGATTATTAGTGGTTCAAATTTTGGTTCAGCTGTAGTTGCCTCCTGATAATAATTTTTAACGTAAAAAAATAATAAAGATATTAATCTAATCTAAATCATTTTAAGATTAAACTATACTATATCAGTAGTAGGTAATGGATATTTTAAGACCTTTTACCGAATTAGTAAATGCACTTTTTATTAAAAGAAAATTACTTTGCTCCCACGAGAATCGAAATCCACGAAATCATTTTATTTTATGAATAATATTGAGACATTCTACCTAATTCGCACAATCCTCCTTTTTTTTCTTAAAATTCAGTCACACGTCTTAACAAATCGTCAGTGTTATTTGATCTCCTCATTTAGCACAATAAGTGAGACCGCAAATCGCATCTTCTGCCTTCCACTAGTTATGTCGGTGAGGTATAACCTCACTTAAATTCATGCGCCATTTTCCTCGCGTCGTCACCAAACACGGCAACAAATAGTCCTAATGTAAAACGATCAGCAATATCTTGCCGGAAAGATCTTGCTCAGATCTTTCTGACAATATATTGCCCCTCCATGCTCTTGCTAGTGTAAAGATGACTGCAAGAAGCAGAAACAAATTGCTGAAAGATATTGCGGAAACGTATTGCTAATGTAAGGCCGGCATTAGGCGTGGTCTTGGTAACCCTGCTTTCACAACGGCGGCGCCTGAAGCCACGCTTGGGCTACGGCTGCGGTGGGCGCGAGCGACGGTGGCGCCCTGGGCGCGCGCGGCGGGAAGAACCGGCGGCTCCTGACTCAGCCAATTAGCTGGCGTCGAATTTGCTTACGCCGAGCCCCGCGTCCTTCCCTTTCCCCGTCCTGCTCCCGCCTCCATCCCCTCCTCGTCGAGGTCACCGCCGCCTTTCCCTGCCCCGCCCGGCCCACCCTAAAGGAATGGGGTGTATGGAAGGCGCGTCTTTATATGGATAATTTGAGTGGCTATGTATTTGAATTTCTATCAATACTTGATTTTCATTTCGGGACACCACAAAGAACTTTTATAAATTTATCAGATCTTTTTTCTGAATGGATTTATGTGTATTGTACTACGTTTGCTGCAATTGCACAGTTTCTTCAGAATATTGGTATATTTTAAGTTCGTTGTAAAAGGGTAATAAGTGATGATTTCATCAAAACGTTATCGCTCTGTCTCGTAAAAGTAACAAGATATAAAACAAACTTTGGAAAAAAGGATATTTGTTAAATAAAATACTTTCCTTAAATATCACGAAGTATTATTATTTTATAAATATGCTTTAAGAGAAGTTGACAAATATATCAGTGTGGTTTAAAACCTACCACCACAAGCGTATATAGTTTTCTCTTCCTAAATTAATAATTCAGTGCAATTAATACGTCATTCTAATCTACTTGAAAATAATCTACAGAAAATTTCTGCAAATGTAATGAAAATGCTTAGAAATGTTGATTAGGAATAGTCTATGTAAACACAAACGATATCGTATAGGTTATATGGTATCTTACAGGATATTTTTGGAATTTCTCTAACGTCATCTCTAACATCATTTGCATTAGTAAAATACATTATCACTTTTATAACAGTTGGTACTTACTGCTAATGAACCAATTCCCTTTGATATCTATTTGTGACGTAATTGCTACGTTTTCTCGGAAGAAGGAATGTGTCTAATTACCTACCGTACCCACCGTAGTTGATAAATTGGGTGCAATGCAAGTAGATTAAGAAATCACATATCTGTATTAAAGCTATTATTTCTAACTTATTGAAGAGTCACATACTTTGAAAAATAAGACTTCATTCTACGTCACATTCTGAAGATTATCAGGAATTAATTGCCGTGTTCAATTGGGGGATTTTTCTTGACCCAGTTGTATTACGAAAAGGCAGGGAAGGAAAATAAAAATGACCATAATTTGTAATTAAAAAAGGTTTCTAGTAGATATTTATGCCTAAATAGCGAGTTGGGTCGTAATTACGATATTTTAGCTTGACCAAAACACAGGTTTTATACACTGTCCGATTAATAAATAATGAGACTAACAACTGCAAACGATAACTACCGACAACTAATGTCACTCATTACCACCCATAAGGCACCCTAACCGATCTTTCGTTCAGCCCCATCATGCATTTGCATGTCTTCACCGGTGATTGCCATTTACCCCAGCAACCGCGGTAACGCGGTGGCCGCGCGCCGCTCACCACCTCCTCTGCCGCACTCTGCAGCTCCTACCGCCAGCCGTCCCGCTCTCTGTGCCAGTCCCCCGCCGCCGGAGCGCATCGCTCGTGGCTCATCAATTGGAGGGCGCGGGCCATCGTTCTGCCGCGTGATGCGGTCGTCAATTTGTTGGTCGGCGCCTATCTGCCCGGCCGACCGTTCGCTGGGCTGCCCCTCGCCGTGGAGGGGCGTTGTTCGCACGTTTTGTGACCGGAATCGTTTCACGGGCCGGGGCTTTTCAGTGTGTAATGCCATCATTCCATTAAAACACACGAAGTCCTTTCAAGGTCGTGAGCTGAAAGGAGAGGGAGGACACTGTCGTACAATCGGAAGCTTCAATACCAAAAAATTAAGTCTTAATGAAGCTCGCGATTCGATGACAGTGCCCTCTTCTCCTGCCAGCTTGAACTTTTAAATAATTTCTGTTTTAATCGGAGTATAATCGCAAAGCCTTAGTTCTCTCGAAAACCAAATCTGATGCATGAAAATCGATGCTTCAATCCGAATGAGAGAGATCAAGTTTGTCATTTATGAACTTATTAACTAGATCGGAACATGCTCACAACGGAAGCAATTATCAAAATTCTGAAATAAAACACGTTTTTACAATAAACCTCTTTACGTACATGTATTAATTTCGAGCAGAATAAATGGGAGACAGTAAGAGAGATATGATCTAATCAATTCATTTTGATGTAAAAACATTTGAAATTCGTATAATTATATTCAATGCGCATAACGTGTGTGGTACAATTTATTAAATTGAATTATTATTTTGTGTTTTGAAACATGAAAACTAATTTCATATTTATATGTGTGCTTCCTTATCAACATACAGAATAATGATTAATACAGAGAATTTTATTGAGATTGAAAACACCTGATTGAGAATTCTAAAGAATTAACTTTTTTATTCCACTAATGCCAAAAAGAAAAAAATCATTAATGCAATTTTTAATGCCAGGACTTCGTCAAAAGAAACTTTACATAAGACCCAGTCTCAACTTCTCTTGGCTCTCATTCAGAGTTGGATCGTCTAAATTTGAGTGTGTTGTCATTTTCCACCTGATTTTCTCTGCTTCAGCCTGAGCCAAGTAGAGTTACGGGCCAAGGCTAAATGTCAGCCGACTCACGACTCCGTGACTGAACAAAATATAATGTTGAAGAGCGTAGTGAATAGTTTGAATATATGCGTCAGTAAATGTATAAAATACTAATTCTGTGATTATTCTAAATGAAATATTCTCTAGTCAGGAAATTAAGGATATTTAATAACCAGCGCTAAAATAAACAACCAATGTTCTTAAACTTTAAAATATCCTCATTATCACAATAAATACAATTTGTAATGTTCACATCAATGTCACTGAGTCTGTTATCTGACTGCAAAGCGGTTTAATACCTTTCTATCACCTTGTCACTGAAGAATATTGAGTTAATTATCCCCCATTTGAGGAAAACTCTTCAATTCTAACTTGCAAGCAATGCCCAACATGCCTCGATATTTTGGATGGAACGGTTCAAAATCCCCCAAGAGCCGAGTGCGTGCCGGATATGTGTGTGTGTGTGTGTGTGTGAGAGAGAGAGAGAGAGAGAGAGAGAGAGAGAGATGGAAGAGAGAGAAGGGAGAGAGAGAGATGGGAGAGAGAGAAGGGAGAGAGAGAGAGAGAGAGAGCTTGGCCAACATTTAATTAACAAGAAAAAATTCGTTGCATTCATTGCAACAGCGTCACAAACGCAAGAGGAACTGTGAAAAGAACGATTTGTGGTCACAATAGGAGACTGAGCTAGAATGGAGATGGATAGGGACATTTGGGGAAGCCCTAAGACCTGTGTGCGCAGCATGCACAGTAGTCTTCAGCATGAAATATAGAGTAAAGAGAAGTTTTAAATTCAAGAAATCTTGCAAGATGACACTACTACAGAACAAATATTAGAGAAACGGGAAGAAAAAGTAAAGAAGCAGCCAGGTCAGTATGGGTTAGGAGGCAGGAGGTGCCTTGAGGATTGAGGGCATTTCATCTCGAGACAAAATAAATGCTTGGAAAACCGTAAATGACAAGAATAACTGCTACAATTCGATAGTTTTTGATAATCTACGAAAACAAGAGTGGCTTGTAGTAGGGTTTCCGGCTGGAAACGAATTAGCAGGCATATCCCAAGGACAAACCGCATGGCGCCTGGAGGTAGAAAAAATGAGGCGAAATTGTAATATACAATTAAAAATATCACACAATGGAATAGTGAATTAGGAGATGCAAGACAAGAATGAAAGCTTTTCATGCTGGTCAGACGGGTGCCTTGGCGAAAATGGGATCGGAAATGGATGAGCGGATGTAGTACAAACGCCGAAAGTTCCACTCCTAAAGACAGAGCTTCACCAAAATATTATATATATATATATATATATATATATATATATATATATATATATGCAACGATCTGATTCAATGGCAGAATCGAGCACCAGACACAAAAGAAAATTTGAAAAATTGGAATAGTGGTTTGATCAGTGGCGCCTTGGTGATCACTAAGCTGGAAATGAACGAGCGGGTGTCCCCCAAGGGCCAAGTGCGTGGCGTTCGGATCCAGGGGGAAGCCGCGCCACGGCGCTTCTGTGCACATGCGCCGACGCCCTCTCTTCGCAGGCGGAGGCGATAACCCTTAATTAACCCGAACAGGCGGGGAATAATTGGGGGCCTTATCGCTGCGGCCGCGATCCATCAGGCTCCGGCCATCGACCGCGGGCGGGATGGGGCGGGGCGGGGACGGCGGCAGGGGTGGGTAGAGGCGGGAAAGGGGAGCTGTCGGCGGCTGCCACCGCAAGACAAGGCGTGAGAAGATCTAGGGTCTGGACCGGCCGACGCAGAGGGAGAATAGGGTATTGACGGTCGGGGGAAACTTGTGTATACGATCGGTGGTGCGGGCTATCGGCGAGGCTGAAGGCTGAAAGGGTCCACTGGGAAGTTAGAGGCAGTAATCGGTCCTTCAATGAGTATAATGGATCTTCGGCGACAAGTTGTGAAAAAACGTAAAGTGGGACCAAAGTTTTCGGAGCATCTAAGAACCCATCATTTGATGATGATTTTCAATTTGGGTACAGCCAGTTTCATGTCGTATTTCACAATAAATATTAATGTATCTCTTTAAATTTTATCTTCAGTAAAAATGTGTCAGAAACATTGTAAATTTACCAAACCTAAAACTCTTGTTACTAAGACAATAGAATTTAAAAATCAAACAAGTACATATATTTTTTGCCTTGAATTTGTAGAAGATATTTTCATTAACTTAGAAATCATCTGAAAATTTGTCGTCCGCGTACCGTAAACAATACTTGGCCGTATAAAACAATTGGATTCTGCAAAGCAAAAACAATTCTGGATGCGACGTAAACTACTATATCTGTGACTGGCATATTGAGAATGACCCCAAGAGTATATACTAGCAAGTTTCTATGAATTCGAATTAAACAAATACCTACGCAACTCGTTCTAAAAGTGGATTTGGCGTACTCACTTCAAAACGCCGGACTTGGCTCCTATCGACGTCTCCTCCGTCAACATTTAATGGGCTTCTGTACTAACTGCGTAAATAACTATTATTATTTAAAAATAAACATTAAATACTGAAAACAAGATAAAGGAAAATCGCCATTTTTGGTTAATTTTTAACTGTCAAACAGCTATAACACACTTTGCTATTCCTTCGGCTCTTAACGCTTCATTCCAGCAATTAAAGTAATATAAAAACTGTGATTCGTGCACTTAATTGCGTCTGATTTACGAATATGGTCACAGACACGATTTTTTGGATCAAAAGCCAAATATAATTTCCTAAATTGATTTCTATTTGCCGACTCTCCTGACTGTGATGGCTGAGGGCAAAAATTGTAATAAGTGTCTTTTATATTAATTTATAAGCGATTGGCAAATACAGGCATTGTTAGAATATCGTCCAAATTATATCGTTTTGTTCTCTTCTTTCTTCATTGACTCAAAAACAGTTTCAGTACAAGTATTTCTAAAAAATATTATTTGTGAAATGCGGATTCCTCCAGACGATGTGTTTTAAATCATTATTTAGTGAAAGTTAAATTTCAACCCATGTATTTTGAAGGATTAATCCTCAAAATAAAAAAAATGTGTGAATTATACTGCGAGGAATACTTCCACAAAGTGAACATAAATTACAAAATGACATGCAAGAACGTCTTTGTTAGGAGACAGTCTTGCATGTCATTTAGAGTCAGAGAAATTGCAAGGGATATCAGTTAATGTATTTTGAAACAAATGGAGCAAAACAAACAATCAAACAAACAAATATGTCACCCTGTGTGACCCTGTTGGATAAATAAGGATCTGCAAATTATTTTTAAAACTTTGTACTGGTGTTTTCCATATATTTATAATTAACGTATCTGTGAATATCCAATAGTGCGTTTTATGAAAGTGAGAAGGCAATTGAAAAATATAAAAGTTGATATTAATCGAGACCAAATAAAATACGTACTCCGGATATAATGCAAGGCTAGGAAGCTTGTGTATTTTAACTCATAAACTTCTTGAGAAGCGGTATATTCAGAGGCAATTAGGACATTTTTGTCATTTGAGCGATATTTAAGAGAAATGCATCTCATTCATATTATATTTCATGTCATTGGTTACAAATGTTCACATCAATGCATAAATTATCAAGCTAAAATTGTGAACAATACATCAATGGTTAACCAGTAACGATTGTGATACCCAGCGAGAGCTATTATTCTTTCAACTAGTTTCAGGGAAATAGATTCCACTAGATAGAGCCATCTGTTTCGGGAACTAGGAGTTATGGCTCAAAGGGCGGACGGTAATCGACCATTTGTCAATATGTCATAAAAACTATTTTCTCAATGTAAATTTCTTATTTTACATTACTGGGACAAAGTAGTCATCACAGGGATGAATTATAAGATTCCTGTGATGACCACATTGTCACAATTATATGAAATAACAAATGTACATTAAAAAAATCATTTTAGGACACATTGTCAAATTGTCTGTCGATTATCGCTCCCTCCCCCGGTTATTAATAATTTACTGATACAATAAATTACGACTACAAATTGAAATTTGAAAATAACTAGAGATGGTGAAACAGCACATACATTTTCGTGTTATTGTTTCCATTTTACAATATTCTGAGGGTTCAACGAAAATAGTACCTGAGCCACTTTTAGAACCGCACTTTTCTCTTATACGAGAAAAAAATCAAGAAAAAAATGAGTGACAACGCTAGAGTTTGGCCGCTAGCTTTGTTTATAAACAAATAGACGTTTCGCCGTAAACTAATTTTTCAGTATCAAGAAACCATAAACATGGACACAACGCATCATGAAAAGTAATTTACTACACATTGTAACATTTTACACTTTTATGATATCAGGGACACATAATCCTTTTTCCTGCTGAAAATCGCCGTCTTTGCTGCTGCATAACTTTCTCTATACTAAGTAATAAGTGATAAAGTAATATGTTACCGCAAATAAGTACCTCCTTAAGAGTATTAAATTACCTAGTTAAATTATATAAATTAAATTACATAAAAGCATTCAGGTCTATTGTGAAATCATAGATGACGAAAGTACATCCGGCATCTTTCAAATTGTCCTAATTGTCAGCATAAGGTGGCTGCCAGATTTCTCAGATATACAAGATGACATCTTCCAAACAAGTTGTCGCAGTTTATCGCAATCGTTTGCAATAATGCCTTACAGTTGCAATAAAATGTTACTAGTAAAATATATTTGAATCATGGTGAGAAAGAGTAGTATTGTAATTATTATCGTCTTTAATACGATGTAGATCAAATAACAGACACAGTGAAAGTTTGTAAACCAAGGCGATAGACGAGTTTTTGAAATTCATTTTCAATGAATATCAGTCATTTTAATGAGAAGGTTTAGTGTTACATTGTTTGCACAGAGTGAATTACACTTTTCGTGCTATGTGTCTTTAGTCATTGAGCATATAGGAATTAGGACTCCGTGCCGGGATGCACGACTCAGTGCCACGTGTCCCCGCATCGGATCGTCCCTTGCCGGCGGATCACGGACAGCACCGGGCCGCCCAATTCAACGGTCCCGCAGCTGACGGTTAGCCTTCTGATTGCCCCAATAGTTCCTCCAATCACGCTTTAGGAACTCCAACCCAAACACCAACCATCGTAGCTCAGATTATCCCTGACCCAATAACAACAACTTCGTCAAAATGTCGGCATCACCAGGGAAGCCAAGAATATCAGCCAGACTCTATCCGGCGAAGCCTACGATTTCACTTAATATTAGGAAAGATTTTTTTATTCGTTTATCTATTATATTGCAACTTAGAACTGTATCTTAATAAGTTATGAAATAAGGAGACACGTTCGAAGTTCTTTTCAGAAACTTGATAAATTCTGATATTTGCAAATAGCATAAAAATTGTCAATGTAA
Organism: Gryllus longicercus; assembly: GCA_038098605.1. NCBI lineage: Eukaryota > Metazoa > Arthropoda > Insecta > Orthoptera > Gryllidae > Gryllus > Gryllus longicercus. Next base: position 5,770,880 of record JAZDUA010000003.1, on the reverse strand, counting down.
GTACACATTAAACCATTTTCCACTCATATCTTACCATACGGTATATCCAAAATTTGTATAATGATGTTCAGTATCCACTCAAATTGATATGAATCAGAAAACAAATGCCGGTACAGAATCAGAAAACATATGGACATAATCCCCCGATTCCGAGGACAAGCAGCGAGACCGGAGCATCGCTCCCAGAAACCCCAAGAGTATCTTTCGGGGTCTGTTGTGCCACCCACTGGTCCTCCAGATCCGATAATAATCCGCACGCAGCTGCGAAGCCCATTGGTAGAGAGGCCTCGTGGGCAGCGGGAGGGACGAGGCGGCGCGGGGGGAGGGGGCGGTTAGAGCGGGCGGTGCGCCTCGCAATCGAGTTTACCCAGCGGAAAGGCTCCGGGCCGTTTGATATGTGAGTCGGGCGGCGGGGCCGCACAGGGGGGCCGCTGGGGGGGGGAGGCGCAGGGGGACGCCGCCGCTGAGCTCTCCCTCGCCGCGGGCGATCGCGTGTCCCGCGCAGCGTCGCCCAATTCAATTAGGGCCCTCCGCTGCTGCCCAACTTCCCAGAACGACCACCGACCCACGCCGCCTCCCGCCCCGCCCCGGCTCGCCCCCTATCCGCCACGCGCCCGAGACGTGCGCTCGCTTGCGGGTGGGTTGACCGCGCGGACCACCGGCCCCACGCCCCACGTCCCACGCCCCGCGCCCCGCGCCCCGCCCCCCACCGCCACCGCCCCACCGCCCTCAATGCTCCTTCGCTCTTGCATATCTCGCTCCCGTTTGTCTCTTCGTATATGCACTTCTTTACCCCTCACTTCTTGATATCCTTCACCCCATTCTTTTAATTTCTTCGCCGTACCATGTGCCTTTGTTTCCGCTGTTTCATGTTCATTTCCCCTCCCCATTACTCCCGCCTCACTTCCCTTCACCAAGTTTTTGCTTCGCCTACAATGGTTTATTTATTTTTTCTTCTTTTCGTCTTTTAGCCGTTTTAGTCCGTTTCCCTTAGTCCGTTTTCCGTTCCCTTTTCCCTTAGTCCGTTTCCCTATTACCTCTGCCTTTTCGGCTAGGAACACTAGACGAGTCTGCATCGCGCGGTTAATAAATTCGTAGCGGTTGCTTCTTACTCTATTGTTCAAATGGGGAACTATGCGTAGGTGACAGATTTAGAATCGATGATTGGCATGCTCGTCTATCGTCGCCTAGATTTATATCCTGACATCTTCATTTATTCGTATCTCATCCATTGCTGAATTCCTCTTCGATGTTTAATCTCTTCACTTCATGGACACTTCGATTGTCGGCGTGCCAGATCCTCCCTATTATGTCTACTTCAATTCTCGCTCGTTCGCCCTGCCCATGCCATCCGATTGTCTCTTACAGATCGATTGTGTTTCAGTGGCCCTAGTCACCTCTAGACTCTATGGCAGAAAGAATAACTCCCGTAATATATTCAAGCTCTGTAAATTTCCCTCGCAAAAAAGTACATCAGTTTTCTTAACTATCCCTTCAGATCCGTTCTTCCCATTAAATTAGGAGCGCTCTTACATTGCATCCTTTACTCTCGAAGCAATCAAATCGGTAATATAAAAACAAAATAAAACACAATATAAAATATTAGTTTGGTACATACCACTCTCAACATTGTGTTCCGCCATTTTATTCCTTTGATTCATCCCTATCACTCTTCACAATTTCGTATTCAGAGTATAGTTTCAGCTTCCTCCCCTGCGCGTTTTACCCTCCCATTAACCCTAATATTTATGCCTTTTGTTTACGCTTCAACTATCGCCCGACGTCCTCGCGGATCGACGAGACTTCATCACCTGCCAGTTCGCTCTCGCCTTTCCAGCCCCTTCACCGCGCGCGCCCTCCTCACCCTCTGCGACGGTCCTACCTTTTTGATTACCTGTTTGTATGTAATAATGACATACTGGAATTGCTTCTGGGTGATGTTTCTCCACGTAGGTTTTTGTCATTACCGAGAGTGGGGGGCTTGCAGCTTCCTGAGTGGGTCAACCGGGTTTGTCTTCTAATCCACACTACCTCGCAGAGTACACATGCCAGCTGGCATTCGGATTCGCTGGAACGTCAACTCCTCATATAATAATATATAGCAATAATTACCTAAAATTACCTATGTCTTAAATTTTCATCAGGCCAAGATTCACAACTAATTCAATATTCTCTCTTTTGAAGTATATCTTTGCTAAGGAAAAACCGTTTATGATATATCATCGGTGCAAAACCCCGTAAGTGTTACTGTGGATAATAAGACCTCCCGCGTGGGTTTATTACACAGATTTACGAGGAAACGTTTAGAATTTCGGAGAATGAAAACATAATCCGCACATGCAACCCGCATTCAGCGATAACCTGCTTCACGCATCAAAATCGTGCAGTGCTCGGAAACGTGCCCGAGGCCTTTAAAACCCAGTTTTAGTTTATCTAACGGGACGCGAGGTGTCACGTAATCTACAAAATGAGATATTTGTGGACGCATTGTGGGATGCGAACCATCCACCATGTGGCACGGGTTCTCAGAACCACTGAGAAGATGGGTTTCAATCCGAAGTAGTTTTCACTTTTACTCACAGTGATGTAAAAGGTCCGGAATGCTAACACGAAATATTACTACGAGTTTATTATTCTTCAGTGTAAATTATATAATTTATTGACGTCTCCTCATTGCAAGACAAATCTTAACCCCGGTCCTGCGTTTAGCTCGTTTACTATCATGATTATCACACTTCCTTACTTTTATTTTTACAAAGGCGAACACACTCTTGCTCCAATATTCTTCGGCACGCTGGTCACATCCTAATTCCTCCGAACACTCGTCTCGTTTCCGATTTCCCCCGCGAGAGATATGATGAGACTGGCGCATCCGCTTTCCTTTAAATTCCGTCTGCGTGACGATCACCAGCCCCACGGCCCTTGCCAGGGGTAGCGGGACCGCGCCGTTTCGAAACCTACACCCCATTGTGCAAATGGCAGTTGGGTAACCCAGGTGTTTTCACTTGCTAATATATTCTAAAGAGTCGGTTTCTCTCTGCTCTCGGGATGTGTTCAATAAACAACGACTTAGGAACAACTGCACAGCAAACACGTAACCACAAGATGTTACAAACATTATTTTGAAATTCACTACTTATTAATTCGTGATAGCTGAAGAGTTTTCTTTGCACATATATATTTCTACAAAAACGCCCTGTAATAATTTTATACGTATTGCTATTCACACTATTAAGGCATGCATTTTACACTACCACACTTTCAGAGATAGCGGAACTACCATTTTTTATATGCTAATGTAACTGATAAGGATACAACACTCGTTCCAAACACTATGACGATACCAAAACAGCTTTAGAAAATCAGTTTTTACTGATTGTTTCTACTGCTTAAGCAATTTTCAACAATATTAGGTAATTATTTTAAAATAATGAAAAGTGTTTTATTTTGCTTGTATATCTGTTCTAAATGATACAACATCCAACATATTTTTATTGTTTCTAATCCAAACAGTTTAATTAATAAACATGATTATACAAAATAGGATATGCGGCAGGTGAATTTTGGGTGGAATACCTAGTTTGGAAACGAATGACGTTTGAAGATAGCACCCGATATCAATACAGTATATATAAATAATTATAAGTGGACAATAATTCTGTCCCTTTTTATAATTAAACTATTTAAAATTAATATTGTAATATGGCATACTATTTGGTATTTTTTAATTTTACGGTAAAAAAATTGGACCAGCAAACATGCCTTTCGTTTAATACAAATATAATCTTTTTCAATCAAATGGATGAATGTTTACTTATGTATACTATTCCGTGACTTACGTGGTCAGTGTGTTCGTCCGTTAAAGTTAGAGCTCTTCCGTTCCACTTTTCTGGAACGAATGAGGTGTCTTTCGGATTACAGGTGGAATATCTTCAATATCTATTGGTATTTTCCGGGTCAATATGAGAAGATTCTCGAACGAAATGTATTGGGGGTGTTTTAAGTACCTGCAACGCTTTTTTGGTGGCATTTCTGGTACCAACTGAGGTGACCAGTAAGTGCTCTGGATACGCTTCAGCAGGATGAATTGATGGACACAATTTTAAACCAGATCCTACTTGAATATTCTGAAAACATTGTAAACTAACATATTTCGGGTGGCGGAGGATTTCAAGACACCTACAGTGGGAAAATGCTCTGAATCACTATACTGCCCTTCCAATATAAAACGAATCATAATAACTTATTTTATGAGATTGACGTTTGTTCTTTTCCTACGGCATTCATCCAGCCGTCAGCCAGTTACCCTTTACGTCATAATAAACCACACTCTAGACACCAACACACGTGCGGGATTCTCTGATCTGGAGTCAGCAGAACGCCAGGCCTTCCACGACAACACATTCATGAGAAACAAAGGACAAACAACCATGCCTACGGCGGGACTCGAACCCATGGCACTTTGCATCGAATCGCTGAGTCGATATAAGCTCTATTAGCCCCCTCGGCCATTCAGGTCAGCGAAGGTCATTTTACCAAATTTTAAAATGAAATACAAATTTCCAAAAAGGTCTTCGATCGATAGTTTAGTTTTATAACTCACTTTCTATACCTGAAAAGAATGGACAACATATGCATTTTTATTATGTGCAAAGATTCTCTTCAACACGAGCTGCCATAGCACAAGCACAATAGTTTTATCATGAAAATACCGGCTGAAGACAACACGTTAAGTTAGTAATTCTCTTTTGAACGACATTTGGATAACTTTAAGAAGTTTTAACTGAGGCAACGAGAAGTATCTGTATCCAGACGATCTTTAAGGTCCCTGCGATTCTATTACCTTAACAGCGGCGCACTCTGGCAAAATTATTGGCTCCGTATCACAGTATTGGGTGGAAACGTGGCTGGGATTATTTCCGATAGACATACTTTTGATAAACAGAGAAACTAATGGGATTTTTTATCGTCCACAGTAAATCGGTAGATTCACGAGCCTGATAATATCCATTGTTTTTCGATAATGTATCTGGCTTGTTATAAAGTTATTCGACGCACGTACCTTCCGCTAAAAGAGAACATAGATATCAGCTCCATTGCATTTAAACGCGAACTACGCTTTTGTGATTTTCGAATATTAGCAAACTGTTCCAGTAATCACAGAACTAATATTTAGAACAATAAATATCATTTTCAGAATTATATAAATTAATTTTAGAAAGAAACGAAATTTTAGTGTTTTTGGTCACATACACACATTTTACAGTGTGGGCATCACGAAGTTTTCGAATGTTTGAAGAACTTGCTATTTTATTTACCACTTTGGTTAAAAATACAAATATTTACTTAAATGACAAAATTCCACATTTTGCGCCATTTTCTCTCAATTTCTTACGTGGCGTTTGATGCACACTGCAGGTTATAATCCCTTACTGCATGGCAACGTTTTGGAATATTCCACGACTTCATGCAAAGAATGTTACAACATTAAGAACGACTTTCGACTGCATAACTTGTTGCTGAAAGCGGAGAATATTTAACTACTCTCTGTTTGACAACCATGATGAACTTCAGATGTTTACCTCGTACGTTTGAGTAACTGAGTGAAGCGATTTCTCACTTTTCATTCTTGTTTCCAGGAACATGGAATGCAAACATTGTGAACAATGTTCAATGTTTAATTAGTGAATAACTTTGCTGCGACAGAGCATAATAGAAACCATATTACGGTTTCTTTTACCTGGGAATTTCCAAAGCCCACATTAAAATTACTGATATTAGCCTAGGAACACAATAAAAATCATATTTCACATTGGGAATATATCTACATTATTAATTTTGAATATACGGGTAAATTGACCGAAAACTAAGCAGCCATTCATTGGCTATGCAAGAGGTGACAACAATTTCAATAGATGAAAAGGAAAACTGAACAAATTCAAACGCAATGGAAAGTTTTTCACCTGAATCATACTGAAAATATCTTAATATGTTAATACGCAATTTGTCTACGAGCGCAAAGGGAACGCATTTTTTACAATTTCTTTTCGAATATTATCAGTGCTTACATTATTGCATTCGACCCTTCCAGAACTTTACAATGGCGGTAAAAATGTTTCATTTAAAAAAGTTCTGTTAGTATCTCCAATATAAAAAGTATAACAAACAAGAAAAAATAATTTCCCCATCACCTACCACAATTTGGCGCAAACTGCATCCAGATACTTCAAACCGTTTCAAAGATATTTGCTCTGGCCAAATTAGGTGGCACTACATTATGTCATATGCCTGCAATGTATATTATTATTTCAATTAACCATTCTACGGTTAATTCCAGTAATTCGGTACCATTCACCCCTTCCAGTAATTTTCATTCATGTTTTCATTGATTTTCAGCGAGGTTAGCAAGCTAGTGTTGGTATATAGTGTCCTGCAGCAGCAAAAATGCTAATTTGTTGGCCGAGTTCTCGCAAACAGCATTTTGGATTCTCCAGATTCCCATTATCTGCACGCTGATATCAGCATTTTTGCTGATTCAGACCATCAGCAATTAATATGTCCTTGTTGTAGCTACTAGAATTGTTTTTTTTCGTTCTCATGCACAAAACAAATTGCCTTACCTACATTGTACAATAAACAAATATTCCCTCAGTTGTATGAAAAGAGTTTTCCCTCGATTAATTGGTTTGCCCTAAGGATGAAATCTTAAACTGTAATAATTATTATATCATGAAAGAAAAATCACCAATTAATAAAACCTAATCATAACACGCTACTTCGCTTTTCTTTAGACGTTTCACATAATAATTGTTCCTGTTCCTCTACCGAGAGTTGGGGCAAGTTATCGTAACTGATGAGAGAGGTTTTCCGAAAATGTATTTTTAATTTAATTTACAAATTCCAGGTACAAAAGTGTTACCACCGTCATTTCTGACTCCTCACAATAACAAACCAGTATTATTGTACTCTTGAAAAATAAATTAATGGACTAATTTAATTTAATTTAATTAATTGAGAATGGACTATCCTCAATTTATTAAAAAATGTTTTATGAAGGTGCAGTTCTTTGAAGGTATGGTGACATCCAAAGTCTGAAATACAATTACGTGAACTAATCAGAAAAAATTAAAGAAAATGCAGAGGTCCGCGGCTACGGAGTCGACTTACGGACCCGGTGTGCGCTGGCGGGGCGGCGTGGGAGTGGGGGCTGATCTCGGGACAAAATTGCAGGAGAGTCTGTAGGCCCCGCTGCTAGGAAATGGGGGGGTGGCATGTCGCCACGGGGCTGCGGCGGTTGCGGAGGCAGCGTCGTGGCTGCGCGCGCGACATCTGGTGGCTAATTACGGCGGTAACGACACCGCACCGGCGTCCTCCTTCCTAATTACATCCTGAACGGGGAGCCCGGCGGGCGTCCGGCTGCCAGCGCCGCCCGTCCCCGTCCCCCGTACCCCGTCCTCGCCGCCGTCCCCGCGTCGCGAGAGGCGGCGCGCCGGCTCCTAATGAGATCCCGGTGGGTCCGCGGCCCGCCCGCTAATAGTGTTTGAACTGTCCATCCCCGGCCCGTTTAAACTACTGCCGCGAGACACCCGCGCCGCAGCTGGACCGAAGCGCGAGCTCACGCGCTGCCTGTGGGATCCACGCAGTCCTTGGGTTCGCGGTTGTTACAAAAATAACTGGTTTTAGGTTACTCCGTTTTTTCCACACTAGGGTTTACCAGACATTGATAACCACTTAAATTAATCTGTTGTTGATATAACATACCATTATGTTGTTTATTTCGCAAAACGATGTGCTTTTACATTATAATTGAAAATTGCTACAAAACACAAGGACTAAACAATAATCTGCTTCTTCCTAATGCCATAGTATTTGTTGCTTAGGAATACTGTCAATTTAAATGTGTTAAAGACCGCAACACATTGAGTGTGCATTTCTTTAATTAATATCTTTTTCAAAGAGAGTTTTTCTCCGTTATGATTTTTTTAAACTGGATGCAATGGATGTACAATATTAGAAAAAAAAATGTCCGGACATTGAAGAAAGAAAAAAATTCCAATAGAGAACCAAAAATGGTTCTACCTACCGCTACAAGAAACCTAAGCTAATACAACGAGAAAATCTTACCGCTACAAGAAATCAAAGTTAGTACATCTCCACCACTTCAGCGGCAGATACAAGCCCATTTGCTGACTTTGCCAAAGTGCCACTGACTTTGCTTATCACTTCCATCAGTTACTCACATCGCCGGCTCAGTCTCTGTAATATTTTCTGACGATTTCCCTCTCTTACCGTCTTCATCGTCCCTAAGAGCGCCGCCACCAACAGCACAGCCGTTAACTCCACCGCCTCCTTTACTCACTGCGTGCACGTGTCTCCACCCACCCGGTCGCGCGGTTTTGGCAGTCTTGGCCCCCGCCTCACGGCCCGCCTCACCTCACGCCCCGCCTCACGCCCCGCCTCACGCCAATCTCCCCCTCCTATCTCGCTCCGCCTCGCACCGCCCGTTCCGGCCCGCCCCGAGCCCCGTCCCTCGACTTGCCGCGCCACGGGGCTACGTTTGCGCCCAGACAATGAGCTCCGCCTCCGAGGATCATAATTCTGCGATTTGCGCGCACGGACTGCCGCCGCGCCGCCGCCAGCTGCCGGCAACTGCCACCTCCTCACCAGCGGCGGTGCGCCGGTTGGATTCTACCCTACGATTTCCAACGCACTTGAGACCCGGTGACACCGCCTGCTGCATAGCTCAGCTGTTACATCGTTGCATCCACAGCATTGTTGACCGGGAGGTCCTACGACAGTGGCAGCTAGCTACAAACTGAACGCGAGAGTGAAATTAGACACAAGAAGGAATTTTTACACAACGAAGCGTTACTGCCGACCTTCTACGCATGCGCAGTTCCAGTTTCACATTACGTTTATGAGAGTGTTCTGCACATGCGCAGATGATAGAGATTGCATTCGATTTGTTTATGCTAAACTGTGCAAAAACTCATTAAGAAGAACAATATTAGACACTAAGTTGGTCGACTTCACCTGCAGGGCAATACTGGCGTCCAGCTACTATAATCGGTAGTTTTCTTTCGATCAATGCGAGCTAACAACCGGGCCAAGGATTGCGCGCGATCTTACCTTCTTTAACTTTGTCTCCTTACATACACCGACATGCATATTTACACTACCCTACCTCGCATGACGGGAGATCAGTTCGGAGTTTCGAGTATGTCCCGGCTGGGACTGTGCTTCATTGGTGGGACAAACCTGATTACGAATATCTCGCAAGCGGGCGTATATGTCAGTGTCCGATCTCTCTATCCAACTGGAGAGTAGCAACGGAACATTTCAGGATTTAAATTCATTTCATTTAAGAGACGAATGAGTAGCTGATGCGTCCGAAAATTTAAAAAGTGCTCATTTATTCATTTCATTCATTCACCAGTGAATATTGAGTTTTGTCTCTTATAGGCACGAATACTAGTAAAAGTGGAATACCAATATATAAGTTCATTTTAATATCACCTATCAAGGGACAACAACCGAACGTGAAACAATGACCGAACTATAAAGTTTTGGAATGCGATATAGCACATTCTTGCAACGAAACATAAACGTTTTAGATACACGTTGTCAATTTTTTCCGAACATTTTATTCCTACCAGGTACGCATTCATGAAGATGTGTTTGAATAATCCCTAATATTTTTGAACTCTATTGCTTTCCAACAGTTTCATAACTTTATATAACTTTGTTTCTTCAGTTGGGCTGCTAAAATTGTTTACTTTTTTGAAATGTTTGCAATAAACAATTCCATGTACTTTTATTTGAACGTGAACTTGAAACAATCTTACACGACACAGTATCGCGGAGACAATAAAATATTTCTCGGAAGCGCTCTCTACGTCTGGCGCAGTGCGGGGAATTGGTAGTGCTAGCGAGCGCTGCTCCAAGAACACTTGGCTGAAGAAGCATGAATCACATCGGCTTTAAGTTCCGGTATGAAAACAGGTACCGTCAATTGATGGTGACGCATAATGTTACCGTGGGGCAGGCTTAGTTTAGCTCTAAGCCAGCATTGCCACTGCTTCTGCAGCAACCCTAGCCGGAAGGTCTTAGGGTACGAGTCTCGATGGTGGAGAAGTTTTGATACTACCTTGAAAGCTATGCCGAATCAAACTTCCAATTGGAGGATACTTTCTACCAGCCGGCTGCTCTAATCAGTAGTTCGTTCGATATTGGGCGAGCAGTACCGTAACAAACGGATCACCTACAATATTGCTTTCTTCTTACATGACCTATCCTCTCCTTTTACTAACACGTGCATGCACTACACAACCTCATAGGCCGGGACGGCAGTCGGAAGGTTAGAGGGTGTTCTGGCTGCGACTGTGCCCCGCTGTTGGAGTTACCAGGAGGACATCTTCCCTCGCAAGTCAATGTAGAGATAGAACTGGACATCCCCAAGAAGCGGGAAGAAAAACGGCCATCTACAGGCATTACAATCACGCTACACAAACAGGGTGAATGACCATTCCAGTTGACGAGTTCAGAAACATAAAAAAAACGAAAAAACAAATCAAATCATTATTCTGAGTGAGGGAGATAGTGTTGCGACTAAGGTTACATAAGTCCACCAACGAAATACTGTATTGGACATTTCAAAAAGTAGAGTTTATTTCAATAATGTTAAGGATAATATGGAATTTAATATATTCCTTTTTTTCATTTTAATTTCACTGAATCGTAAGTAGAACCAGCACTCCACAGATGAATGTTTGCAGTAAGCGAAATCGCTCCATCTACGGAATCATTCGATTTAAAAATAAGAAGTACCCGCAATGCAGAATTAAACCTATAACAATATGTATACTAAGGACAGACTGTAACAAATACATAAATAATGCCAACATACGCAGATAAATAAACATAGTATAACGTTGCTGATCATCTCGCTCAAAACTAACATATTTTTTCTTTGTTCTTCCCGGATAGCAGTATCTAATACAGATTTCTATACATCACACCTTCGGGTGGTTATCTAATATCAATAATGTCCTAAACACTATGCACTCGGACAAAAACAAAACATCTGGTATCCATTTCGAAGTCCCCTATTACAACGTAAAACGCTTCTCCTAGTAGAAGATACAATCGATCTGAACTCCACTCTTTGCTTTGTGGAATGGTATCCTATTAAGTGTTTTAGAAATGTCAATAGCATACCCCTTTCTTTATGACGTCACCAGTTTCTTAATGTCATAACCTCGGCAGAAAATCGAAACATTTTCCCCAACACGCCATGCCATTAATACTCGAAAGATCGATGGCACGAGTATTGCCGATGTTTTTGGTCATTTACGATAGTCTGTAACAAATAAAAACTTGAAACGTTACTTCCCCTACGAACACGATATAAGTATGAGAAGAAGTAATATCGTAAAAGTGGTTTGACCTAATGACGTTTTTTTAACCATGATTTATAAGAACAGTGTAAAGCACCCATAAACCTTCCTTTTCTTCCATTTTTAGTGGGCTCCCGTAACATTCGTTATACAATTTAATTGAAGAATAAAACTCTTTTCCTTTGGAATCTTCAACGAACATAGCAGACTAGAAACGTCACAGTTTTATTCATCTAGTTCAATGTTTGCGTAGCGAATTTCTCTTCGGGACAACATCTGAAAGATGTGTGTTCTATTTTAGGACTACGATTCGGGGACAAAGCGTATAAATAATTTGCGCACTAGCCAAAATTATATTTTAAAGCCCGATTGTAAGAATTATAAGAATAATATTTAACTTCCCTTCATGAATTGCACAGCCTTTTTGTATAATAACGTTTAGAATAATTAGCGATATACGTAAAGACCTTTTCTTTGATAAAATGGAGATAATTTTGGATGCCGGTACTGGTACGCCGCAAATCCGCGGGTGTGGTTCAATGGTGTATAGAGTCAAATTATTGAAGTAAATAATATTAATACGGATATTCCAATTGAGACTAACCCTAATTAATGTGACTTTTCTATTAAGATCCTCAGAGTTTCATTAGTACGATTGAGGATTTTTGAAAGACGGTTGAAATCGAGATTTTGTTAGTTTGCCAATCAACGCCAAATAATCACTGAGACTCTTTAAAAATTATCTACGTTAAAAGATATTCTCAGATTTCGACTGTGTTCGAAAAAGAACTTAAATCTTACTAGTGTACTTATAGAGATTCATAATTTATTGAAACAGCTCGGAACAAAAGTTATGTGAATATTAAATGAATTAATTAGTATAATCGAGAAAGTATTTTCTTTTCTTGCCCTAAATACGTGACATGCAGTTTGAATCGTACAAAGTATACTAGGTGTCAATTTTCTGATTAATTCAAATTACTGCTACACGTTGCAAACCAGGTATATTCTTCTAAAATAACCAAGATATATACTAATGAAATATTTTTCCTCGGGAATATGCAAATTGAAAACTGTAACTGCGCAAATCGTTTAGGAACAACTGATGGGACTTGTAGAACAAAACGGACTTTCACTTACGGACAATACACTGCAAACGTTATAATTCTTCAGTCAAAGCCACATTCCAGAGTAATCGATAATTTGGCCTTGAAGCATTTTCCTCTTCCGCAAATATATATACATAGCAGTGACGTTATTTAGACAATTTAATACTACCGCTATCCTTTGTTTTGTGAGATCTGGGAAACTCCGATCAATAGATCACGGTCACAGGACGTTCACCCACCAATGTACAAACCTACGGCAACCTAGGCCTAGTGACGTCATCGAGCGGATCTCAACGTCACAGCTTCGGCGACAGTAGGCGGTGCCAGATGACAGAGACGATGATGGCGATGGCGACAGCGACGGCGATGACGGTGGCAGTGGCGCATGCGGTGGCAGCGCAACTACAGATTGTGGTGGCAGCGGCGGCATTGTAGTGGAGGTTAGGGCGGTGGCAGCGTATGGGGGTGGGGATGTTGACGGCGGCGGCGGCGGCGGCGGCGGTGATGGCGGTGGCGGTGGCGGTGATGGCGGTGGTGGCGGCGGTGGCGGTGGTGGCGGCGGTGGCGGCGATGGCGGCGGTGGCGGCGGTGGCGGTGGCGGTGGAGGTGGAGGTGGCGGTGGCGGTGGCGGTGGCGGTGGCGGTGGCGGTGGCGGTGGCGGTGGCGGTGGCGGTGGCGGCGTTGGTGGCGGTGGCGGTGGCGACAGTGGTAGCGATGGCGGTAGCGATGGTGGTGGTGGCGGTGACGGAGGTGAAGGTGGCACCGGTGGCGGCGGCGGCGGTAGCGATGGCGGTGGCGGCGGGGGTTATGGCGGTGGCGGCGAAGGCCGGGTGGAGGCGGGTCTTTGAGGGCTTCCCGGAATAGCGGCGGCCCGGCGCGGAGGCACGCCACGTTATTTATATAAGACAGAGGGCGCTGCAGTCGATAGCCCAGTGTGGCTTGTCCTCGTCCCAGCCGCCCCTATACGAGGAGCCGTGGGTCCGGGAAACTCGAATAAGCGAAGGAGGGACCTCTAGGGGAACCACGAACGGCAAGAGCGGTCGTGATTTCGATTGAGAATCTTGTGACGATAAGATTTTGTACGAAGGGAAGCAATGTATTATTGAACATGAGAGTAATTGATTGTGCCAGCAAACATTTGTGATGGATTCCTACAAACGTAATTTTGCAGTAACCATTAAAAAATATCTTTTGTTAACAAAAACAGAATTCTCAAAAAATCTCACTTTCTCAAAATGTACCCAAGAATATTTTCTATTTAAGTCATTAGTGTAGCTTAACATCATTGTTTGGTACTTTCATGGAAAATAGTTTGTATCGGTGCAACGAAACTCCATAGTAAACTGGTGGTGCGGCAACAGAACATTTTTCTCTCATTATTGAAAACTGTTATGGAATATTATAATGTTGTATTTTTGTTCTGCTAACAATTCACCCATCACTTGAATATGTCTAAAACAATTTAAACGAAGGTCGTGAGTTGCCTATCGGCAATTATTCCGTTAGGAAATAACAGTAGCCATTTTTCTTCAACAAAAGGAATATGACTGACTTTTGAAGATTGAATATTTAAAATAGACGTTTCAAAAAATCTCTATAATCAATATTGTAATTTTGCAATGTCAATTTTTATTTCCAATGTCAATTTTCAATGCAAATTTTCGAAAGTAAAGAGAGTTCGCTGAAAATGCGACCAGCACCACTTTGTTCGCCGTTGTATGTTACATACGAGGAAAACAATTTAAGAAAAATTGATTTTTTAAGGAAAAAAATACCTATATTCAGTAGTGTAATTGCAGGAAGACGTCGAAAAAATGTTGATCTTTAGAAAATCTTTGAAAATTCAAAGATTAGCGAAAATGTTACCTATATTATGCTACCTACTTTGCTCTAATATCTGCCTTAGTCATCAATTCTTTACATTATATTCGTGTATCTGGAGTTTGTGATTTTTCTGATTCTATAGTGAGTTGACGTCTTATGTATACTTCGGTAATAACTGTAAGGTTTGAGGGGTTGTTTATAAATAGGCATTTGTATGAAATATATTTTGTATGGCGATGGGATGAAAATTCACTTTTGAAATCGAAGGAGAAGTAAAATTCTATTTTTGTGGAAGAGTATCGAGAAAGACGAAGTTGTTAAAAACAACATTGAAGGTCATAAACGTAAGAATCCGAAATAAATTTGTGAATTCGAAATATTAGTCAAATGCGATGGTATTGAGCGAGAAAAAACAACTAAAATGAGATAAATTATAATGGGAGTAAGGTAATTGTACTTGAAAAATATTGAAAAATGTGTGATATATACTATATCAATAACATTAAGTTAAATACACTACACCAATAAAACAATTTTCAAAATAACCTACAATACTATTATCTTTGACACGTTTACACTATTCTTGAATATTAGAATATTATTTAATATAACAGTCGATTCTTCGTGATATTACAACTGATTTTACGAATAATTTCCCGAAAATGATAGAACTCAAATGCAATTTCGTAAATTGTTATCGTTCCGTAAAATAAACTGTATTAAAATCTATTATGTTGTTTGTAAGTCTTCTATTACAAGATAAAAGCAGATACTACGTAAATCAGAAAATATGTTTCCTCTTGATACAGAATAGCTCATACATATTATTACCACCCATAAATTATTCCAGAGTTCCTTTAAAAGCAGTGAATGCTAAATTGCTTTGTTCCATCACGCCATCGGAGGGACACACTTAAGACTCTCCTGGAGGAGCAGTACGACATCGCTGAGTCAAGGGGTTTCGCCTCGTGGTCTGTCATCTTTATACGAAAACACCATGCAATAAAAACCTAAATGGAAGGGCGAGTCTCTGGCATGCTACGCCCCTCCCTTTTACTACACCAAGTAATTTTTCTTTATGGGCTTGGAGGACGTCCAAGCGGCCTGGCCAAAACATCCGCAATGGTTGTCGAATCGCAGTCTCCGATTGGTTCCTGGTGTGGGGTGGCGGCTTGGGGTTCTGGGGAAGCGGTGCGGAAGAGAGAAGCTAAGGGGGTGGGGGTGACTGGGCTCAGACGGCACGTGCTGAGATCTATCCCTTGTGTAGATAATACTCTGTGGAAGAACGTCTGCTGTGTACCGTTCATTCGACTCAATCGTCACAAATTCTCGTGTGTGCTACGTCAAAAAGACTACCTGTCAGGTGGGCTTCAAAGAGATTTAAGAAAAAAAAAAGCTCACCAAGTGAAATAGATGTGCATGCAACCCGCAAAACACTTACGCCGCAACACGCGTTGCAATTGTGCATCACGCATAAAATATTAGTCCTAGTCCTTCAAACCAGGCTTTCCATGTCTCTAAAGTGACGCGCGATATATTCAGACGCAAAATATTCCAAACGACTCCGTATTAAAGATTCTAATAAAGTTTGTTAGCACCATCACCATAGCGCGGTTATTAGAAACGCTCAAAATTGATTTCCAGAGGAAGAGCATTTTCACTTTTACAATAACGATTTTCATTGTTGGGAATAACCGTACGGGTTGAACAAATGCATCAATATTTCTGGTAATGGAATAAAATTGTGAGAAAACCATAGCGCGCCCAAGAGGCTAGACAATGTAGCTTTCGATTTTTTATTAAATCAAGATATCGAAAAAAATATACAATAAACTTAATGTTGCAAATCAGTGGGGTGATAATAATTGGGCATGGATTATGTTCATATGGTTTATTTTGTTTATCTAATATTGTTTATGAGCGATTAGGAGGTCGTAGATTAATTATTAATAAGGTATGTTTAATACCTAGAAAGACATTATGATGATTTTTACTTAGATCATCTAATATGGCAGTTTCTCCTTTTTTAAATCTATTAGCGGAAACTTGATTAATTAATGGAAGTGGAAGTGATTACGAATAGTTTTGATTGCTTTAATATCTTTTTTTGGTGCTGCTTATAGGTGCTATTATATGGTGCTATTATAGATTGTATTTATTTTCTTGAATATTTATTATATTTTAGTTTCCTGGATATTTTCGTGAATATTTATTATTATTTATGAATTAATTTCCTTTAAATGTTATTATTTTGCGTGGGGATTTTTTTGTTTTATTTAGCTTTATTGAGTAAATAAGAATGTTGATTTGTGGAATCAAAGTTATAAAATAAATGATATATTAGGCTATTATTTATAATTATTTTATTTGTAAGTTATCTTTTGTTATTTTATTTTCTATATCAAAAATGATGCTTTTTTCTGAACTGGTTGTTTGTGTACATGACTATGTAATTTTTTTGGATTGAAATATTCTACCTATTAATCTTGTCTCTTAACTTTATCTCTAACTATATCAGTGTTAATATTCCCCCCCATATAACAGATTTTACTTCATTATTTGACTAATTATGTGAAAAATATAGAAACTGACAGTGAATGTTAAAGCAATCCTTGGCGGATGCTGTCATCATGTGATAATCAATTGGGTTAATAGAAGATGATTGATATAATTATACACGCAAATACGCGGGTATTAACTGAACTGAAATTCGCGTAGACTCAGAAAAAAGTTATTTACTCTTGTGAAGCATGAAACGATTCTTGTATTAAATAATAGAACTAATTTAGTACAATAAACAAGTCTGTTTCTTTAACATGTTAATAAAAATAGAATGTCCTTGTGGTGTTATATTGCTAATTTAATGCTGACAAAGTTTGAAAGGAATTCCTAAATGACTTTACTGACGATGGTTTAAGACTTTCATATACTCTTCTCAAAATAAACAAAAAAGAATTAAAAGTTCTTCAAAAACTCGTCACATGTTTCTTGTACTTAACGTGATACACATGATGGATAGTTTTACTTCATCGAGAAGTGCAGATATACTTGAAATTTACAGTCTTCAAAACCTTTTTTATTCGGTAATTCGTAACTGAGCGATTTCATTTTTATATTTTTAAGAGAAAAAGAAATGGAAACAACCAACCAACAAGAAGAAGCAGCTGTCTCTAAAATGCCAAGACAGACAAGTTTATTTCCGATCTCATAAAGAAAAATCGCATCTAATTATTTATTTAGTCACAAACTTACTTTGTAGATATTTCAAAAAATCGTAAAGTTTTTGAATGAAATAAAAATATTTAAAATCAAATACGAAATTAAAAGAATAAAAATGGGAAAATGCCATAATTATGTTAGGTTAATAACGGAAGTTGTAGTAGCTGTTAGTAAGAGACGCTGAACCAAAACACTTTAAACGGAATTGACATCGCGTGATGAGCAAAATCACAATGGCATGTTTTGAGAAGAATCTGACAGGCAGCTTGTAATAGGAATTCGTAGGTGACAACACAGTGATCTGTTTAAATAGATAAGCTATCCAATACTCGTAGTTGTATGGTGAAGTACCACTTTGATTTTATAAAATGGAAAATTTTATATCACAATATGCAGATGTCCAAATTCACATGTATTTGTGGTGGAATCGACGATTGTTGAAAGCAGTGTTTATTAAAAAAACCGAAACATTATTATTATTATTATTATTATTATTATTATTATTATTATTATTATTATTATTATTATGAAATACATTATATAAAACACGCGTGAAGCATAAAAAATAAGATGTAACTATTATATAACATTAATTTAAAGGATCCAAGGTGTTATACCATTATAATTAAGATTTATTAGATAATGCATTTACACCAAAATTTAAATAATTTCTTAGATCGTAACTGTATGTAAATCTTCTGTAACTTGCAGTAATTACTTTGTATATTACTGCAAATAATATCCCTTGTTTTCGTAAACGTATCAAAAAGGTTCTAGATGTAAATCTCTGACTATTCTCGTCACCAAATAAAATGAAAAGATAGAAATGAGAATAGCGAGAAATTAACAGTACGGAATACATGTTAACATTCATCAAAATTCTTCGCAATCTCATATTTTGAAGAATTTTTTAAATGTAAGAACTATATTTACCGCTTAAAAAGAATAATCACAATCTAGTTATTTCGTAGATATTCAAGGTTAAAGTAATCCCGATTAGAACAATACTGAAATGATTGTCTTCAGTCATCGATCTGGGATACCAAAGTAGCTCAAGGCCACCGAAGTAGCACAAGTCAAAAATACAAAAAAAAGAAGAAATCGAAAATACAAAGTCGGCGATATAATCTCTTTGGCAATTCAAAATCATAACACTCTTCAAAGGTAGTTTTGAAAAATATTTTTTAAAGCTTTGCTTCTAAAATTTACGATGTGTCACAAATAACAAAGAAAAAATTATTTTCTACTTCAAAATTTCCAAACGTTTGAGACGAACGCTTAAATACAACTTACTCGTATTCAATTAATGAAGGATTCAGGAGAATTTATTTATTAAAAGTTGTCAGATTACCTAAATCTTATAAAGCTGATTTTTACAAATTGGGAATAACTAATCAAATAGTCTGTTTTTTAAAAGAAACCGTAATTGAAATGGCAAAGAATTAGGTAACGTAGAGACGCAAGAATACTGCTGTTAAGAATGAAATATAATGAACGGATTTTAAACAAATGACATTTAATATTGAAATTAAATTAATAACTAAATAAAACGTTGTTGAATACTTTATAAATAAGGTATTAAAAAAGTGAAATATAAGTAAATAATGAAATCTTAAATTTGAAAGAAGTAGCCCGGATTTGTGTGGAAGTTACTAGTGTCTGTTTTACAACAGATTAAAAGACATCACAATAATAAGGATTTTAATTCTTACATTTGTTTTATGTTGTAGACTGAAATCACATATTTTGATATTTACTTGAAAATTCTAGATGTTCACGAAATACGAGTACTTCTAAAAGTGGAAAGGTGAAGAAAAACATTGAGATGATGAGTAGTCTACGATTTTTTAAATTATTTTACTAACTAGATATAATTTGAAGTTAAATCAAATTTTGTTGCACGGAAAACATTCTGTTATAATACATAACAAAATATAGGAATTAATTTTCAGAAAACTTGAGTTTATAATGTCCTGTTCATTTTATATTACACTTCACATTACATTTCTAATACGAAGATTCAACGTCTCAGAATGAGGAGGAAGTGGACTCACATCCAGTTCAGTCTGTGGAAATAAGCACACACAATACAAAGTATTACATTAATTCATACCGCTGTTAAACTTGGACCACATTGTAATAATTAACATGTGGGAGAATAAAAACCACGAGCTCTTTTGATGAAACATGTTTCATTTACAAGTATTCAAAAAGAGTACGTAATACAGTTTTTAGAAATTGAGTCAGTTACTGAGAAACACGCGATTAAATTTTCGAGGAGGGGTAAAAATATTTTAATAGAAAATAATAATCATTATAGCAGAAAGTCAAGAGAAAGAAAAATTATGTTGAAAGAGCCGTCATTTATTCGTGCCATTTTTCTCAACTCTACGGTGCCGTATTATAGGTATCGATATATTTTTTTCATAACTGAGTTGAATATGCAATGTGATGACAGAGGGAGGTAAAAGAAGAAGAAAGTTCCTTCATTGTAATTTTTCATGTCGACACACTGAGGTATTATCGTCGAGACCAATTTCTCGGAGAAGTACTTCTGACAATTAATGAAAGGAAATTCCGGAGTACTAAAACTAGTGAACATTACATCTTATATTCAAGAATACGTTTGAATAAATTTGTGACTTAACAAAAGAACTGCCTGTACATGGTATAACACATGTATATCTCAAAAAACGTTGTTAACTCAAGATGGATTGCATGTCTAAAATGACAGATTAATAAATGTATGAAGGTATAATTTATGACCAGTTATTTAGATTACAAAACCTTGCATTTAAGATTGTCGACACAGACCACACTACGATATTCTAAGTCGTTGCGTGCATTTACCTGTCTCGTTACGACTTCTGGTAACAGCTCCCGTTCGTCCACATCACTAAAGGTTATCGACGCCACACGAGATATCATTGTGTCACCCAGATTCTTACAAATACAATGAAAAAACAGATTCGACACCTTGGGAAATGGAATTATCACAATACTACATAGCACAACTGCAAACATCACATCTCACATTAGCACCTCACTTGACACACAACTGACATGAAATACATTTTGCTTGAAGAATCTTCATTCTAAACAGAAACCGCACATTTTAAATCGCGAGAAAAAAAGCAAAATGAACACTTAATTACGTAAGGTTCATTATATTTTGAATATTAGAATCAACCCAAACCATTTGACCTCTTCTTCGGCATTTTCAAGCCCTCGAGGAGGCCGACGTTTGAAAACGTCCTACCGCCATAATGCCCGAGAAACAACTGCCTCTCGACGGTCACACACATGCCCGGAGAGGAGCGGGTCTTCCGGTCGGTCGTGACCCGAGTCGATCTCCACGCGACAGCCGACAGAAATACACTGAAACAGGCCGCGCGAGAAGGCGTCTTCCAGATTGCGTGCAGCCCATCCCCACCCCCGCCGCCCGCGCCGGGGATGAACACGTCAGGGCTTGCATAAACGTCGAGGAGGCGGCGGCTAAAAGTGTCCTTTATAACGAGAATGGCTTCGAGATGAAGAGGTGGATAGGCAAAATTTTCTCACGGAGAAATGCACTTCGTTGCTAGGCAGTGAGATGCCATTTGAGATACTCAAGTTATGGGCCATTGGGACACTCTTAGAAAAAGCACGGAAGGAATCTTATAAAACATATGTATATGTACATAAGGCAAAGGAATCTCTACAATAACGTCCTTGGCAGTAAATGATCAATTTTCAAGTTTATTATCAACTTGAAAAATTGAAATATGAAAAATACTGATTTCTCATATCAAGATTTGAGCGAAACAGCGAAATGAAACACGTGATAAGCATTTGAGAAAAATGAGTGAAGTCATATATTTGACGGGCGAAACATCGAACATTAAAAATGGCAACTTTAAGTTAGTGACAACTCAAAAGACTAAATATATGATCAAAATTATCATTTTCTAAAATGTTAAGGTCTTTTTATGTTTCGAAGCATATTTTACTTTTTTAAAGCTTACTTTGAGTAGTTCATCCTAACTGATCTCCCTTAAGACACAGTGATAGAAGTAATTCAGTTTCATACGAACAAATTTAATAAGAAGGAACGGTTTTAATCTTTTTGTGAGAAACATTTTTTTGTGATCTCAACGTAAGCTTTAATCAAAATGGAACGAGTGATGGCCTTTCGATTGGTTGTGAAAAAACAAACTATTTATAATATTTTAATGACACACTCGCTTGACGCATACATACAATCAATATGTAACAGACAATCGCTCTTGACGTCCCCATACGTCAACTGAGAATCACGAGGGTGGTGTGCCGAATCGTTAACGATCTTGGCCAATGGCACTTACCATATGTCGTCGCAGCGCGTAAATCAAATTATCGTCGAGGCAGCCAAGGGAACGAGAAAGAGAGTGGGGTAAATAAATGGAGTGAAAGGGAGAGGGATAAAGAAAGAACGACAAAAAGAGGGAAAACGAGAGTAGAGAAAAAGAAAGAAAAAAGTAAAAGATAGAGAGGAAAGGGGGGAAAGGAATTGATTGATTGGTGGCTCCCGGCGCGTGAACAGCTAAGGTCATTGGTCCCGTAAGTGTAGTGCATTTTTCTCGGGAGGTGGCCGTGAACTTCCTCCGCTGGATGATGAGATCCAGCGCCGACCTACCGTCGGCTAGAGGGATTTTCCCCAACCAGGTGTCGCCCACCAGCAGGGCACCGCCCCAGCCGGGACAAACTCGAAGTTCCCGGGCGGTCTTCCGACATTTGTGGTAGTATATTGCATGTAAGTGTGTGTTTGTGAGGGATGATGATAGGACGAGGTGGAGGAAGGAAATATCGTGCGCGGTCCGTGGCCCGTTTGTTAGGATACTGCTCCAGAATTCGCCTGGTGTTGACCGAAGAAACCACACAAAACTATCGATCAGAGCAGCGGTCCGCTAGAATTCTCCTCCAGTCAGCGACTGAAATCGTCCTAGCTATCTGGCCAGTGTCGAAAATCCTGCTACCGTCGGGACCTCCCGGTCAGAGACAATGCAGTGACATCAGTTGATCCCTGAGCCACCTCTCCCGGAAGGGGAATGAGAAAAAGTGGGAGAGTGAGAGAGTCAGAGAGACAGAGAGAGAGACAGAGAGAGATAGAAAAAGAGAGAGGGAGAGAGAGAGGAAGGGGATGGGCCGGGGCAGTAGAGCGGAGCCCCCGCCGAATTGGGGTGTTAACATGCATCAGCGCCCGTGTCGATATGGCGACGGCGCATAAATCGCGGCTGCGGTGGTTGGCACCGCTCCACGTGCCCGCCCTCCCGCCCCTCCCCTCTCCCATTCCCTCATTTCCAGGAGCAGGACGACAACGTGCGTCTTCCCCTCGCGGGCAAGATGGTCGAGCGCAGTGCTCGCCAAACCGTTGATCGCGAGCTACTTGTGGCTGCGCGGGGCAATTTTCGTGAGATCGCGGTCATGCTCAAGGTTGGCTAACCTGGACTTGTTCTATAGAGCACAAACGAGTAAAGAAACAGACTCACTGATGAACATTTGGATAACTATATTCGAATGTCAGTCATCCTACTCTCCCAACATAAGCTTGTTAATGACACAAAAGAGTGCAATCCTTCTCAATAAAAAGTCAAATGAAAAATGATTTATAATTGGTTAGTAACTATATTGCAATTTTTTTGAATGTGAAATTCCATTTCAATTTATTTTCCCTGTATACAGTTTTATTAAAATTTGTTTCATATTTAATAGAACTGTAAGTTTATACAAGTAAACAAATGTCAAGATTTGAAGAAAAAAGTTTTCTGCCTTGGTTTATTTGTAGCTCACAGATGGGCTGAAAACGGCATTACTGTCCACAAGCTTCATACGTTTGACGATCACTGGTCTAGCGCCATCGCCTGAGCGTTGTCTCTTCTTCTCATGGTGTCCAAACACGATCCTTGCGCAAATAGCGAGAAGTGCTGGCATTGGTTGTTAATCTGTCGACATTGTTACCAACAATATTATAGAAACAATAAAGCAGGAAGCACTGGTTATAGATTTCAACCAGCAGGAGCCAGGCTTGCGAGCTGCGCTTTCTCGTGAATGGACCCAATTTCTGTAGCACCAGTGCTCGGGTACTGGAAATGCTAAGCTTTTGTGACATTTGCGTACTCGGTCTGCTGCTTCTAAATCATGGGGAATGGACATTCCTAAATGGAGAATCTGACCATCTGCCAATGTGAGAGAGGGTAATGCGGACAAGTGCCAAAGGAAGCATCTCGTGGAAGATCTCTCAGTTTTTAACAGTCGTGTAAACGAGGAGCATACACAATTCGTCCTGTATACTCGTATATTTTCAAGTGTTGGGTTAGTCACAGCTCTCGGAAATTACATTTGCTTTGCCTTAAAAATTATAAACAACCAGTAATACCAGTAACAATCAGTATTGAGTTGTATTCTGATAATTGGTTTCAAAAATATAATAAATAAAATAATGAAGTGGAACACTTTAACCGAGCAAACATCTAAAGTGAATCAGAATTTTGTTTAAAATGTTTTTTTCTCCAATTACTATTCTCCTGCTTTTACGTAAGGCCCTGAGAGTCTGAAACAATCTTGTTATGATTAGCGATACTTCATACCTACAATATAAGCAGAGAACTATGATTCGAAAAAATGTTGATCAGTACGATGTGTATTATGTTTTGGGGGTGCTTATTTTTGTAATTAGACATAAGTTAGGACTAGAGTTCGTTATTTCCTCAACAGTCAATTGAGTAATAGTACATCCAACTACTATAAAAAAGTTTTCGACAAAGCTGATTAATAAATCAACTGGGGAATCTGAATTTGAAAACTTTTCCTTCCTAATGTTCAACAGAGTTATTTTTAAATAACTGTTTATACATGTTGAGAAGAGCGTGATTAATCGATCTTGAAAATCCGTTGAATAGTATTGTGGATTGGAACAATAACAAACCACTCACTTTGGAAAACTCAACCTGCAATGAACACACGGCCTACCTGATCGTGCAGCAGAAACTTGTGGTGCTCGAACAGCACATACTTTCTCGCAAATTTTGTAACGGCTACACAATATTATATAACTTAACCTGCAAAAGTGTTTTCAGCCAGCAAAAATCTTTTCCCTGCGCCGAGATTAAAACTTAGTTTTTGGAGTTAAAGACGTCTACCAGTTTCCCCACACCACAAGACGGACGGGTAGAACTAATCTTCCCAACGCATAAAAAGCTAGTGGCGCTCGTATTGTTTCCAACTTATGCATTTTTTTTTAATTCAGAGAATTCAACCAAAATGAGACTTTACGACATGCTTAAACGCCCTTTGCTGTGGCTGAGGAAAACATTAAAAATTGAATTTAATTTTTTAAGAAAACTTGTCTTTATAAATTACATTACATTCAAACAGAAGTTATGCGAAAACTACAAGTTTTTTTCAAAAACGTTTGCATGACCTTATTTCCAAATTATTTTTTTTAAGATATTTTGGTGAAGACGGAACATGCGCCAAAATTTTACCGTCCATTGATATACAAGGAACGTTTTTAAGAGAAAAAAATGCAGCAGCTTCAAAAATTGTTATAATTCAATATATTTTGCTTAAATTATGCTAAAACAATTAATATTTTGTAAAAATTGAACATAAACGCATTTCAAGATCTATCACTAAGAAATACATTTCATTCAAGACAAACATTTCTATCTTCAACATTGCTGTTAAAACATAATACGGAAAAATAATTTTTGTAATTTTTAAAATTCAGAGATTATAACAAAAAATACTATCTGTCCCATTTTTCAAGCGTTGGAAAACTGAAAACAATCGATCGAAGGATTGGGCACCAGCGTTGGCCACGAACGGACGGGCGAAGACGTTTGCGGTAATACTGCGGAGAACAGCACCGATTTCCGCCGCAGTATTACAATACATGATCTTTTCTACATAAACTCAGTATGGCGGGAAAGTAAGAACAAGGTGGAGAAGTATGGCCTATTGCCAGATGGCAGCTGTTTTGGAAAAAAAAAATCACTAATGTAAAACATCTATATACCAGAAGCGAATTCACTAATACAATAATTACTTATTGTCCGACTGTAATCGTAATCGATTTTGTTTGGAACTATTTACTACCAAATTATCCATGAAAACAGTAACTTTTATTTCCACAATATAAACCACTATTTATTACGTTTTGACACAAACTAATGAATCGTAGACGAATTATAATAATTTATGATATATTTTTTGTGCTATGTATATCATTGTACTACATTGCATTTACGATACTTCTGTGGAACAGTGTAACGAAATTGACAACAAGCTTTTCAAATTGTAATCTTTTACAGTTTCTGCATGCTTCTGCAGTAACTTAATGTATTATGATGAAATAAAAATAATTAATCATTACAATGTGAATGAATATACCCGTCAGTTTCACTACAATCAGCGCACATAAATATTTTAAGGCTCGTGCACGGGCCACACCAAGCCCGCGTTCCTTGCGTTACCTTGAGGCGGTCGAATTCGTCCACTTGTTTAGATATTTGAGGAAAACATCGATACATAACCCTTCTTCTTCGTGCACTCTGGTAGAAAGAACGTTTCTCCACTCTACAAAATAGCCACTCTCACGGCGAGGTTGCCACGTCTAATATCCATATATCACTGAGTTATACCTCAAAATAGTGCACGAGACTTCAGGATCTCAGCGGGATCTGAAGTAGAGCATTCTTGACTGGCAAAGGAAGCTCATGACTATATTGTATTCTCTCTCTCTCACCGATGCGGTCTTGCAACATTCACATTTTGTTTCCGTGTTCTGATAACTAATTTATCTTTTCTCTACCTTCGAAACGTTAATTGCAACACGCCTATTCGGCCCGCACGCGACTTGTTTAAAATGTGGCTAAAGGTAAATTGATCAATAGAACGCGGTGTACATTGGGTGATGATTCAAATTTCATTTTAATATAGTTGGGTCAATTTATCTTGGAGAAAATTGAAAGTATAATACGGCCAATTCAAATCGCTTGTTTATGCATTTTAAAGATGACAGACTTCAGCCTTCACCCTCCACGATTATAATGAAATATCCTGTAGTCCAGTCAACACAAAATTTCCAACGCATCTTACAACAAACCACAGACACAGGTTATCTTAAGTTACATGATTACTTGAGCAATTACCACTAAATTACTTACACTTTATTAAATACACAGATCTCTAACGTGGTCCATTATTAGTATGCTGTAGTTGTTTGACAAGAGAATATATTCGCGTCCCCGACCCGCAACTGCACGTCCACGAGCATTTCCAAGTTGACGGTGAGAAATTAGCCTTCGGTCTCCACGATTACAATAAAACATCATGTTGTTGAGTGAAAACAAACTTTCCAATGCATTTTACAGCTAACTACACACACAGCTAATTACCACTTAATTACTCCTACTTAATTAAGTACATGGAACTCTCCGGTGTTTCATTATCAATATGCAGTAGCCGTTTGACAAAACAGGAATATACAAATCACAGACGAAGCTTATCTAAAGCATCATCTCTCCTGTAATTACCACTAAATTACACCTACTTAATTAAATACGCGGATCTCTAACGTATTCCATTATCAATACGCTGTAGTTGTTTGACAAAAAAAAAGTAGACTCGCGTCCCCGACCCACACACTGCACGTCCACGCAATCCTTTCTCCCAGGGCCTCCACCGCTCGCTCACCGGCCCCAATATCGCGGCGCACACGTCTGATTTATGACCGACGACAGCGCCAGCACCACTGGATTCCAAACGGGCGAAATTAACTCCGTGTTTTCCTGTACGTGAGGATGATCGCGTTAAAAAAAAAGGCAAAACAAAACGCGCAAATCCATATGGAAACGGCCTTGTATTTATTCGCTCCCGCTGCACGAATATGCGTCAACCACTCATTTATACACCGTTCAATATCAACACAGGTTATACATTTCTGTGGAATATGCGTAAATCACTCGCGATAATATAGGGCTGTAATTTATACATTACATAATCACTTCGTGCCCAATGTACCAAAATGCGATCGGAGTTGGAGTTGAAATCGTTTGCACGTCTATATTGGAATCTGGTTGCTGCCTTTCACGCAGGGTATTTAAAAACTCAATAAGACGACGACGGGAACTGAACTCCTAAAGCAAAGTAGAAGAAGAATAAAAGTAAAAGAAAAATGAGAAATAAGTTTTACACCAGTTCAAAAATACTAGGTAGCATAGTAGCCCGAGTGCGAATATTCTTAATGGTAACACGCGAATTACAGAGAAGTGTATAAAGAGTTATTCAATGTTCAAGTAGTTTAAATCAAATATGTAGTGCACGAGGGTGTACATATAGAACCATTAAATAGTGAAATCTGTCATTCACAACGCTGATTTACTCTAATACTAAATGTGTTTGCCCTACAAGTGTAAGGCACACTTCGCGTGTCGAGCGAAATATTTAAATTGACCTTTTCTGGCCTAAATGCAGGTTTGTCCTCGTATCAAGTCCCAAACACCGTGAGAAATGCGTCGTTTCGTGAGAATTCCGACTACATGTCAAAATGTGTGCGTGGAATTGTTTCTTCAAACGCAATCGAATTCACAATAGATTTCTCTTTTACCAAGCAAATAAACACTCACGCTAAGAATTCCTTCTCCAATTATGTAATCTTTTTTTCTTTTCTCTACATGAAAAGTCCGTCTACGCTCTTAGTAAGAGAGTATATGTCACTTATTGCCGTTCAGTTTTGATACACCTTATATCATACTATTTTCAAGTGGAGCAATTGTTTCTGAAGGTATTGGGATCAACACGCGAGGTGGTGCTCTGCATAGCTTTTCTCTAAAAGTAAACTAGTTCCAGAAATAAGAGTAGAGGATTCCTGGACGGTATTGCATGACACAGCAAAGAATGTCTTTTGCAAAGTTTACGTTGTTGGCGAACTCGAAGAATTTCAAGTCAAGATCTGTGTTGGAAGTTTTTCTCGGAGCATTTTCGCTCACTTAACCTTTCTAAATTTCTTGAACCGGAATGTATATTAACTGACGTGTTAGTTCTGACTTTTCTCGAGAAGTATTTGCCGCATTGCAGAAAATGCCTTGTTAGTCAGGTGGACGATGTCAAGTGTTGAACAATTTCGTTCTGCCAGGCAAATATTCCGAGTTCAGAAATATATTTTAAATTTATTAAAGATAAAAAACAATTTCTGAACCATTATAAAACATAACTTGTTGGAATACATTCGTATAAGCGTCTATTTATTTACACTTAAAAGAAAGAGAAAATGGGAATTTTATTTGGTATATGCGCATGTGTTTCTTTAAATTTTCATAAAGTAACATTGTACGAACTATATTATCTGTACTGATACAAATGCAGCACATAATCACTCAAAGAGCATAAACGAACCGTCAACACGAAACGCACCGTCAACTATACGGATTGAAAACATGCACTCAAAATACAGGGGTAATCCCAAAACTGAAGTCTCCAAAGTGACGAGTTCGCCGAGAAACTTTTCGTGCTTCTGTTGGTAACATTGTTCTGTTTATTGCATCTCACACTCTCAAACAAGAGTACGCGTGTCTTTTATGCGCACACAGTCTTCCCGTGGCAGCTGTTTGTAATGAAGCTCCCGTTTGGCGGTGACGCTAAGGGCCAAGTTCGAAGAATTTTGACGGAAAGGTTGCAATATCGAAAGATGTGTGCAAGATGAAGTCCGCGAATGTTCACGGAGGACCACCAACAGCAAGGAGTTGAATCTTGTCAGGAAATGCATCGCCGCTATGGAGGCAAAATAACATTTTGGATTCAATTGTCACGGGCCTCGAAACCTGGGCGTTTCAACTTCACGCATGAAATGAGACAACGATCACATCAGTGGCAGCATCTCTCTTCACCCAAGCCGCGAATATTCTAACACTCACAGGCTGCTCAAAGTCATGGCAATAGTGTTTTGAGATCAAAGGACGGTAAGTTTGGTGGACTTCGTGCCATCTGGGACTACATTAAACATTTTCAAGTATTGTGAAACTGAAAAACACTTAGATGGGCGTTTCAGAACAGAACAGGATGAATGCTGAGCGAGGGCGTAGGAATTCTCCACGATAACGATCGCCCCCACATCGCCCGTCAAACCATCGCTCTTCTGCCAAAGTTTGGATGGGACATCGTCACCCACCGTATAGGCCCGGACTTGGTACCTAAGTGATTACCACCACTTTCTCAAGATGAAAGAACATTTGGTCGAATGCACTTCAGCAACAATGGCGAGGTGAAAGATGAGGTTAAACGCATCCTTAAAGACACGGCGGAGAGCTGGTATGACAAGAGCATAGAGAAACTGCTGCAGCGCCTACAAAATGCATCAGCAAAAATGGTCATTAAGAAGAAAATATAAATAAATGTTGAAAATTTAAATTGGTATTAACATAATTTAAAACAGTTTCTCGCATGTGTAAAAAAATGGTGACCGACAATTTGGGATTACCTTCGTATATCGAAATTGACAGAAAATCTACTTAAATTGACAGAAAATCTGGTTACATGATACACATTTCTTTAAATTATTTTTCGTAATATTGTTTTGTTATGTCGACATGAAGCAAAGTATCAGTGGAACAAAATACCAGTCTTGACAACTGACCTCATCAAAGATTGTAACAGTCTGCTGTCCATTCTGAACTCTCGAAAGAAATGAATTCCAGTTAAAACTGACGCATGAGTAATCCTGTTTGAAGAAAAGGTATTTCTTATTATGTTATTATTTTCTTAAAAGGTAGTATTACGAAAAGGAATTGATGAACAACACTAGGCTCGAGTTTACAAAACCCAACTATCGGCTTGATTTACAACCTTCGACTGCTGTAAGTGTTTCAACGTTATTTGCTCGATATCAGCCCAACGACGTTAATACCTAAAGTGAAGACAAAACCAAACTGAATAAAAGTCATAAACATTTCCAACATTAAGGATGTTGTAGGATAAGCCTAAACGCATATCGTCCCAATAATATCAATTAACATTCGTCATTTAATAATTGCTTTGAAAGAAATGTATTCGGTCTGTTAACTTTGTCACCACTATGCCAAAACACATAGCACTAAAAGAGGAAGAAAATGAAAATACGCAGCAATAATTACAACAAACTTTAATACGTATTTACAGATGATACTAGGGCAAAAAATAATTACCATCTAGCTAAGTGTGTTTTCCTTGCAGCTATATAACAGCCATTAGGTAATGAAACATTAAAAGCAAAGTACAGGAGGAATATCACGTTCTGGAATGCGTTGTGCGCAGCAGACAAGGCGGAATGAAGCCAGGAAGGAAAAGGCGAAGTGGGTGGGAGGGAAGAAGAATAAGGAGGAGGAGGAGGAGGAGGAGGAGGAAAAGGAATTGAATCCGCGGTCGCGCGCTGCAACCACCGAATAATTCAGCAGACGCCCTCGTCGATCGCCCCCGTGAAAAGAAAATAAGGGCGCGGATGAAAATAAACCGCGTGGCCCATTTCCTTCTCGGCGCCCACCTCCTTTGCCCGGTTCGCCCCGCCTCGCTCCACACACGCCTGCCCTACATGCAGCCCGCTTCTTTCCGACTCGCCGTATCCCGTTCCGACCGAGTTCATCTCGCCCCCACCATGTGCTCTCTTCGCCCCGTCTTGCCTCGTTCCTCCCCGCATCATCCCGCTCCGCTTCACCTCATTTCGATTCGTTCCATTCCGCTTCATCTCTCGCCCGCTTCACCTCGTTCCGCTTCTGTCCATTCCTTCATACCTCCATGCCCATTTCACTTCATCTCGCCCCCAACCCGTTTGGCGTCATTCCGCTTCTGTCCATTCT
The DNA here is from genome assembly GCA_038098605.1 of Gryllus longicercus. Taxonomy (NCBI): domain Eukaryota; kingdom Metazoa; phylum Arthropoda; class Insecta; order Orthoptera; family Gryllidae; genus Gryllus; species Gryllus longicercus. Next base: position 5,739,485 of record JAZDUA010000003.1, on the reverse strand, counting down.
CACCCGTCCCACTCCGCTCACCCCATTCCGCTTCGTTGCATTCCGCTTCACACCTCCATGTCTGGACCCATTCCACTTCATCTCGCCCCCATCTCGCATCACCCCTCTTCGTCTCATTCCGCTTCTTTCCGTTCCTATTCGTCCTACTCTGCTCGCCCCATTCCGCTTCAAACCTCTATGCTTCGACCCTTCTCGCTTCACCACATTCTGTTTCGTCCCATTCGTCTACGGCTCACCAAACTCGTCATCCATGTTTCGTCCCACTTGACTCTGCCTTATTTTTGTGCATCTCGCTCGAAGATTTTTGTCCCTGACCTGCCAAGTTCGCCGATGGTGCAGTTGTCTCCGAAAGAAGTGGAAGTAAAAGTGATGCGGTGTGGTATTGCTACTCAAAAATACATTCAAAAGGATTCACGATCGAAAATATTAAAGGGAATATGAAACACGGCCGCACGAAAAGGTCGATTTATTTTGTCACCAGAGGCTCTCCTAATGCCATCAAGAAAAAAGTTGACTAGAGGAGGTTCATAAATGAACGAAAAATTCAAGGAAACGAAACTAATATACATTTCCATATTTGGCACCTGCAACCCATTTTGGAAAGTATTGCTTTTAATGATATGATGCTTTCTTTCAATACATAATTGTTCAACTCTCTGGTCACATGTTTAACCATTAAATTATTTTTTGGCTTGAATTTAGTCGCAAATTTTTTTTTGTTGGAATTGCGTTGAACTTTATTACTCATATTAACTTATTGGTAATTATTCAATTAATCTATATTTCACCCTTTATACCTTTATTTGCACGTACAACCTCCTGAATATCAAATAACATTTTACAATAATTATTAAATTCGCTTTAATATTACAAAATTATGACTACAAAATTTGATACCAATGAGCGTTTTCTCAATAAGTGGCCATATCCAACAACACTGAGTTTTACAACGGAATAAATCTTCGTATCTCTCATGCAAATGTCTGTAATTGTAACAAACGATGACACAACAGTAATAATTGTAATAAAATCACCATCATTAGTTGCATAACAATATTGCAAGCACTTCTGAATTGTAGTTACCAAATATGATACGTAGCTATCCTATCATTATATTCTCATTAAATGCGCCTTACATTACATTTTTCCGCGATCTAATTTCTGAATTTTATTTCATACCATTTATACAATTTTGGAGGTTTTAAATTCTGCAACGATTTGTATACATCAAAGTTCCACTTTTTTTCTTCCCATTTTAAAATCTTTAGCTGTAAAAGTGAGAATATCAAAAGATCCGCAGGCTATATTTTGGTATTTATGAATTAGTCATAAATCGTAAAGGCATATGGAAATCTTGAATTAAAAATATGTAAATATATCTTAATGTATAAAATAAAACGAGTTTCAACGCATGGAGATTGGTGTTACATTTCTGGTTTCAAAATTTCAGACTCGAATTTTCGACTCGGCTAAAAATCTCAAATTGTAATGTTAACACTGTCGTCGTGGTAGGTAGGTTAATTTCTATTTCTTTCTCTCTCGAACAAGTTAAAAACGAACGTAAATTATTTTTTTCATGAAGCTATTTTCAGTTTTACAAATTAAATATAAATTATTATCTTTTTATATGTGATTGAATAGATGAGCTCTTTCAAAAACACATACACATCATTTATATAACACTGAATATGAGGCTAATTTATTGACCAGATAATAACATGCACATTCAGAAACTATTAGGAAAATGACAATTGATAATTTCTTATCATGAATTCGTTTTTTTCTTATTTATGCTAATGGCAACAATTTCATAATTATCTGAACCTCAACAATTACGTCCTACAAAAGTAAGAGTTGTAGATACCTTACAACATAAAAGTTCAACAAATACACTATACGGAAAAACGAAAACACCAAAAATGTTATTTAATGTTGTTTAGATTATTCTACAAAGCGAATGAAATATGGCAGATTTACAAATTCTGGAACAGTACTCATCATTATTCATTGTGAATATAGAGTTAAAAATGTTCCTGAAAATAAAATTGATACACTTTATATTTACCATGACCATGATTTTATAGATGTATGTTGCAGTGAAGTATTGTAGGATTCCTTACTAATCTCCGTAACTTAAAAACGTAATGCATCACACAAAATTATGATCACTGAAAATTTTTCGTAAAAGTTTTCGGCACATATGTCAGACAATTGATGTACTGTTCGTTTCTAATCATTGAATTTAAAAACTCGTTATCTTCTAACAATAGTTATTATGTTCGTTCCGCCAACAGTTGCATCATGTGTATTCCCACACTCACATGCATAGCAAAATGTCGACTGACTTCGATAGCGACATGCTAAACCAATCGACCAAGACCAACAACAATTGGTTTGAAATGTAATAACGGAGAGAAATCGTTCGTTCTTTTAATTTTAAATATATTATTAAAAAGTTATTGTTTTTATTTTCAAAAACAGTTAATAAGAGCAAATGATTACACATCTAGGGACTTTTATCCTTAATTTAAAGAAAAAAAATCACGAAATTTTGTTGAGTAGAAATCAGTAACTCTGCAGGATCCACATTCGACACAGTAAAGATTTGTTACACCCACCTTAACTCATTTACAAAATTTTATTTCAACACGATGTAATGAGTGAATATTGACTTTCACAAGAAAGAAATTTCAAAAGAGCAGAAAAGAACTCTTTAATATTGTCAAATTTAAATATAGTTACTTGCAACAGAACATTAGCTGTAACGCGGTAATCCAATCAGAAGCACAAGACCAATAATTAAAGTCGTTACGAAGGTATTGATTGGATAACTGCTGATGATTTCATATTTTTAAATCTGACAATATTGGTTTCCTTCCTCCCGCAACACGGAACAGACTCGGCGGGGATATTCGGACCCTCTACGTTGAAGGCCGCTCCAACCCGACTGTCAGCACGAGGAACCGGGTGCCCACGAGCTACCGCAGGCGCCTTTTGTCATCTCCGTACCGCTCCTTGTCGGCGCCTGATGAAACCCGAGATCCCAGGCCGATATTCAATGGCACTGACAGACCCAGCAGTGAGTGGTTAGATTAGATGTGTGTGTGTGTGTGTGTGTGTGTGTGGATACACGGCTTTAGAAATAAACCTTCAGATATCCCAAAAACTGTTCAATTCACATCAATAATACAATCTTTTATTAAGAATGCGAGTCTTGACATCTCTTATTCTTCACAAATAATGTTTGATCTGCTATCAGACCTAGTACAACGATCCGACAATTGGAAGCATGCTTCTGTATTCAATTTCCGTTCAGTCAGGCTTAATTTGATAGCCCCCTTAACACACTCCGTGCCGCTACCTAAGTGTTTAGCGCTCCTGACCACGAGCCCACTTCATTGATTGATATTTCCAGGCACGAAAACTGCTGAACTTATTATCCCCGTGAGTGTACTGAATATTTTATTTCTACTGGATGATGAGATCCGGCGGCAATTTACATGTCAGCTTGCGGGGTAATTTCCCCTTCTAGAAATCTTCCCTACCGCGGCACCGCTACAAACTCGACAAGTTCTAAACTCCCGTCCGGGCTCCAGGAATATGTAGTGTGATTCATGAATATGTGTGTGTGTGTGTGTGTAAGAATGAATAAGGGGAGATGATATTACAAGAAAGATGTAAAGATTAAGCACGGACGGTGGCCTGTTTATTGGAGTACTGCTCCAGCATTGGGCTTCACGAGGGAATTATCTCGATATCTGACTTCTTGGCTAAAACGAAATTAGATACAATGTGATGAAAATGATAATTTCTCTCGTGAACTACCTATAAAATAAGATTCAAGGATTTCATCCATCTTCACTAGTAAGGGACCTCATACTGTCGCAATTTTGTCACCCTTTATTAATTACTGTCACTTTATCAACAGGATGTGCACTTATATTCAGTTTCAGGTGGTTGGAAATTAGTGCGATTTAAATACTGTTGTTAACATTAAAATTAAATATTTAAATTTTATTTATATTAATTTTTTTCCTAACTAAATATTTAGTTTTGTTTGTCTAATAATCACTGTAAATACGACTCGCCCTTAACAAATTACACATGTTTTTCAAAGCACTCCTGATGCTAACTTTGACCAAATTAGAAAATGTTAATAATATTCGATACAATCGATACACAAGTTTAATAGTAGGAAACAGTGCTATTCGAATAAGTAGTATTAAAGTCCACGTTTGGTATGTCTTGTTATTTTCCCCCATGCTCACTCGCGACTTAGTATTTCGACAGATAGTTCTTCCTTGCAAAGCAATATAAAACAATTCTCCTTTCAAATTTCCATTCGTTTTGTGAAATCTGAAGGTATAATACTATTGAGCAAGAGAAACAGAAGAACAGGACAAATTTAATAACCATCCGAAATTACAATAAATCTACAAAAGCTCTCACATAATATTATATAATATACGATTTACAAATTACTTCTGAAAAACACATACGTAAAGTTATTGATTTATCTGGAAACATAAATAACCAAAAAAGAAATGGAACATATCCCTACCAATTTCAATATTATATAAAGATTTTGATTTAAGTTTTAATACTTCATTTTAACTGCGTTATACATTTTTATTAGGTTCTCTCAATAAAAAAATCGAGTTTGAAAATAATTAACATGCATGACTTCTTTCTCAAATAATACACTTTTTAATAATGACGTCACCGCTTCTGAGCGTAATCAATAAATAGCAGAGGACCACAACCTAAAGTTGTTCCGCCTTTTAGTCAGAGGGAAGGTCAATTCCATTGTTACGTTCGTCAAAGGAAACCTCACATACGAACGTAAATAATGCAAATGACCCCACCACTATCTCTCTGGCGTCTTTGCTCTGAAGACAATGTTCAGCCCAAATCGACGAGTTCGAAAAGCGACAAAGGACCGCACTCGCTGACCCGTAAGTGGATGCACTGGACTGGCCAAAGTCTCCCTACGCCGCTTCCGAGTTCTTGAATGACCTCGTGCATAATGCACGCGAAACGTTCCCGACGCTATTGCAGCGGAAAAGATCAATAGTGACAGCCTCGACAAATGTCTCAGAAGGTAACACGGGGATAGTGCAGCTTCGTATTTACTACGCATTTACTTAAGGAATTTTTACATTAGCGGGTTTCTGGTAAGCAGCAATCTACGTACGTTTTGCTATGAATTATATACATCTAACAAATATATCTAACCAATATAGTCAAGTAATAGCAGTACTTGTAATCGTGAAATTTGGATATTCAATTAGGTAGAAATCTGAAGACAATTTAGCACAAGACTTGTCTATTGTTACCTTGATATTCACACTACAAAATTTTTTATCAAAAGCTATTAGGTTTTTTCATACTCTGATTATGTAAAACCACAAATTTATTCGCCGTGTTCAGGATATTCGTCGCTACTCAAAACGACAGGATTAAAAGCTACCAAAAGGACATTCAATTTTTTAACTCTCCTCTCAATTACTGTCGCGTGTATTAATATTAGAAGTTCATTGACAGTGAAACATAGGTATATCACTAACCATTTTCTGGTCTCTTGCACCTAACAATTTTTCCTGTCTGATTTGTTCCTAATATTATCTGCTTCCTATATCGAAAGAAAAGTTACATCTCTTGTGAACTAGATGCAACAATATCAAAGGGCGAATTTCAACGATCTCCAACAACTACAGTCGCATGGCGTCGTGCTATCCAAAACATCAATAGAGAAGCATATTATACCAATGAATAAAAAAGCTGCTCTACCAAACTCAAGTGCTTCTGAGAGTGAAGTGTCGTCTTGCAGATCCGCTGTGCACGTGCCAACAAAAGCTAGAAGCGCGAACTACTTGCATCTACTACTGTTCGCTAGTCTCCATGAAGCGTCCTCTAGAGGCCTACTTTAGAACCATAAAATAAATCAGCATCCAATTCTACGGGAGCATGCATTCTATACTCGGCCCCACCCACGGTTGCATTTGACGAGAACACAGTCCGCCCAGCGAGGAGGAAATCACGCCAGCGTGGGGCCCAGGCGACCCGAGCCAACTTCGTGATCTCCTCCTACGCCAGGATGCAAATGCGACCGGAGGGGCGGCCCGACCGTGTGAGAGAGACATATGTACAATATTCACACATGGCAATGAGCGTGTGGTGGCGACCAGCTATAGTGTCGTGTGCTCTGTGAGACCCCGTGCACGCGGCGACGGCGGCGGTGGCGGCGGCGGTGGCGGGACGGTCGAAGTGTCGGTGGTCGATGGCGGTCGCGACGGACCGACCGCAGAGGTAGCCTGTTCGTGGCTTTTCGCGCCCCCGGACAACGAAAGGCCATCGGGGAGCGGGAAATATTCACGGCTCGGGCACGTGAGGGCGAGGTACTCGCACCCAAAGGGGCTCGCGCTACAGCAGTCGACCGCGACTGGTGTCGAGCCATCGATCTCGCTTCGCTCACTACGCGCAATTCGATTCGCTCCGTTTCATTTCTCACTTCTTGCTGGTTTATAATTAGAATCTTACGTATTAAGGTTGGTATGTAGCTATAAGGGGTCAAGTGCATTCAAGCAAATTATTTACAGTGCACGACATCTGGGCATCAAGTTATTTCATTACTTCCTTAAAGAATGGATCCGATATTGCGGCATTGAATACCAGACACAATGTCATATGAAAACTTTGTATTGTTGACTGAACTACCAGATGAAAAAATTCGTAAAAATCTTAGCTAATATTACTTAATATCTCAGAAAACGTAAAAATATGAGACTATTTACAACTAGAATGTTGAAGATCGACATTTTATAAGCGAGTATGGCCGAAAAATAAATCATTCAAGAGCAATTTGCGAGAGTCATAACTTACGATTTACACAAAATTACCTCCAAAAAGAGAGTATATCTCTTTATTCTCTAAAAAAGGCGTTGTGTTAAAAATATGAGCTCCACGTTTGTCTAACATACTCGAACGAATTTCCAGCGAGCCTATATCCAAGCATCAAAAGTTCTCCCCTCAACGCCATATGGCAGACACGATACGCTGTGTACCCAACAATAGCTCCTCCTCGTATGTATGTACATCCCCGAAACCTCGACATCAGCTTTCTGGCTCAAGGCGCGATTCTGGGAACGACATTTCCCTCTCCCCACGGAGTAGAGGGGAGGAAGGGCGAATGCGAGGGCGGGGGCGGGAACCGGGGTGGGGGTGGGGAGTGCACGTTCGGTGCACACCCACCCCACCCCAGTCCCCCCCCCCTCCGCCTTCGCCCCGCTCCTCCTCGCAGCGTTATTGTTCTCTGCTCAGCGTGGCGTGGCGTGGTGTGGCGGGACTTGGCGTGGCACTGCTGCCACTGCCGCCGCGGTTGCTGCTATCTGCTGAATACCCCGGGCCGGGGAACCTCGAGCGTCGATACAGTTCTAAGCCTCCTCTCTGTCGGTGTGGCGAATCCCTATATTTCATTCTCAAATTCCGCTCGTGCTGTTCTCGGGATAACGCGAAATGTTTTCGATCGACTTCGTTTTTTTTGTCTCGCAAAAAAAAAACGCCAGGTAAAGGAGAAAAAAACAACACTGAAGCACGCCACGTTAGACTGCGTAGGAGGTATAAACATTTTAATTGCTCACTTTTTTTTTTTTCGGGGACGCACATGAAAGGTCAGTTTCGTAATATTGCCGCTTCGCAAGCAGCAGCAGCACCACGACGTTAGAGGTAATCGTGGGTCTGAATAACTTATTTACGGGGGCGGCTTTACGAGGCAGCGCTGGCTGCACGTCGTAACCTCGGCGTCCCGACGCTCGCCGACGCCGGAGTCTAAGGGAGACCCGCCTGCGTGACGCCATCAGGAATGTGCTGCTCAAGTGCCAAGTTGGCAATGAAACGTTTTTATTTTTCTCGAGAAGACAAAATTCGTCTAGATCAACAGGGCGGTAAATAATTATTTCATATACTAATTTAATAACATAAAAATTGGAATACAACACTAAGTCTTTTTAGCAAATTTTGTTTGATTAATTTAATTTATAACTAATCAGGTATGTCAACATTTATAGATGACGACAATTTTTACTTTTGCATAAAATTTGGTACTTTCAGATGTGAGATATAACCAAAATAATAGTTTAATTGAGGTGTGTTAAATACCACTTAAAATTGTTGAATATTAGGGGATATCATTTACGGTTTTGAGATATATAATTTTCTATATCAATATTTTAATCGAGTTTTTATGTGGTGAAAAGGGTGCTTCTAATCACACGATTGGATATTACTTAACATGACAAAAACGTAAACAAATCCATAATAATTTGCACGATTTTGTAACTCTTTGGTAAAACATAACATTTATTTTCGTTTATTCTTACTAGATGAACAATGTATCAGACTAATAAATGGACTGCAGGAGGGCGTTTTACTATTGAGATTACAATATCATCCACGTAAAACCTTTCGAGTGCAATTAACCAAAAAATGAAATTGCATGCTGCAAGTCGAAAGATAATCATGTCAGTCATTGAAGTACATAACAGTAAAAGAAATAGACTACAAACCTTGGAGATGCATTTTCGGAAAAATATAGATTAAATGATATTTTAAGAAATCTTTACGAGCCCGCATTTAAACCGCAATACCCACTAATATAGAAAAATTAGAGGAAAAATTGTCAAAAATATGAAATGCAGCAAAAATCAAAAAGGCAGTTATCTTTCTACAGAAAAGCATCCTACCTTTATCATTTACCTCCTGGGTCTCATTCACTTGACACAAAAAGGCAGCTCACTCCCGGAGCGATTCGTTGGAGCTGGATGAGCTTCGAAAACGACAAGACGCGCCAAACCTACCACCCCGAAACCGTAAATATCCTCTTGTTAAAGCACGATAAATACTGGAGGCTACTATATTTAGTAGCATCTTCATGTAAAAAAATAATATTCAATATTCCCTAGAAAAGTTTTAAAACAAAATTCTATTTGTAACTTATTGTAAAAAAGAAACATACGATTGTGAAGAGATTAGCTAACAAGCATAACGCTAATGAATATACTTGATTACAATACCACTTTTATAAATGTGACTTAAAATGGCGAATAAAAAGAGAAAGATAAATGGTTATGAGTCATACCGTATGAGTTTTGTACCATTTTAACGCCAAAAAGGTAAGTAAATTAGATATCTATAAAACGCGATCTGATGAATTGTAAAGATTCGTAAAAATATGTGATGAACCTACGGTGATCTTGCAAGCTATTGCTACATGGAGTGACCTAAACGTCTGTGAACCTTAATTCCACTAATGTGCCTCGTGACAGGTATGTGATCTTCGGGTTTTGTGCTGCATGGAAATGTCGAACTACTTACTCGTAGTGAGTTGTTTGTGTAAAAGAACTATTCACTAATTTCTCTAAGAAAAATGCTAGAAAGACGGAAACTTATGCGTAAACTATTAGGCGAATAGTGAAACATCTACGTCTATTCCCCGCTAGGTGGGGAAGCAGTCGGCGACTGAATTCGCTTCGCGAGAAGCCAAAGCCGTTCAGAAGACCTTTCCACGCACGCGGCCGCCCAGTAAAGATCCCACGGTAACATGGAACTGTCTGCGAAGTCAATGAAGGAACAAGCCTACGAAGAACCTTGCGTACGCAAAATAAGTTTTCTATTGAAACGTTTTATTATTGTCGTATACCAACACACTCACATGTGGTACCGATTTAATTGATGAATGCAAATAGAGTTAAAATAACTACTTTCTTTTATCAATTAATCAGTGAATTTATTCTCATCAATACGTTCAACAGTTTTATTAGACTATTCTAGAACTTGTTACTTTAGCTCTGTGGTATTAGTTTGTCCCAACTCCAAAAAAAACGAGAGATTGAATCTGCAAATTTATTGCATCAGGTTCCCACAGTATCTGATCTGACAAAATAACAAGATATTACGCGAACCTGTAACATTCAATTTGTAAAACCCACATTTCAGTCCTTTTTTTATTGAGACATAGTAATATTAGAGAGCTAAATCATCTTGGTGGTAATTAATTTTTTTTTAACTTTCACTATATATTTTTATTAATTCATTAAATGTCTTTGCTTGTGATACGGCATTCAAATAAACTTGCACGAAAATTTAATGCACTGAAAAGTAATTAAAGGAGGAAATAGTTTATGATCTTTAAGAAAACAAATATTAAATTTATGAACCATAATTAAAAAACAAGAACAAATAATATGGAATTACTGGAAATTTCATCCATTACAGACTAGCTTCTCAAAACAAAAGTTATTATTACCTGATAACGCAAATTTAAGATCAAAACTGCAAAATATTGTCAGACAATAGCTACAAAAATGATTTTCTAACTCGAAAACGTATATAAATTTCTCGCCACTGTACATCAAAGTAAGTTCCAATTGACATGAACATATTTTTAAACATTGTATTGAATTTAATTTATTCCATCATAATTGAAAGTAATCGGCATTATTAACGCACGCATTGTAAAGCTTAGCTTCGATTTCTAACCACAAAATCTAACTCTCCGTAGGCTTACTCTACTTTGCATCGCAAACAGTGCCATCATCACGTGCAACGCGTTACTCGCATGCTCCGAGGGTCGAACATGCTGGCAAGGATGCGGGGCGGGGGAGGGGGGGCGAGACGGACTAGCCAGTGGCATACGCACCTCACCGGCGTCAGCGGCGCCGCCGCAGGGCGACAGGGACTCCCCACAGCCACCGACATCGCCGCCACCGCCGCCGCCGCCAACCACCCTCGGTGAACTTGAGGGAGCAATGATTCTTCCTGGCCTTTGCTACTGACAGACCATTTGGACGGCTTAACTCCCCCCGCCCATGTCCACCGGCACCTCCCGCGTCGCTGAATATCTCCTCCCGGTACAAGGTCATCGGCCCTTTCCCGAATCGCGTTCAAGCGCCAGATTCGCATTTTCAACAGGACCCGGGTTGAGACCGTTCTCGAAGAGTGGAGGATTCCTATTGGAGAGGCAGCGAAGACGGCGGGTGACGCTAGTGTGAAGGTTGGAGTCACTTCTAGGAATGTGACTTTGAGCCGTCTAAATGTTGTGTCCGATGTACAACAGAATAGCTTGAACCTGATTAACCCTTGTAGAATTAAAGACCACGATGTAATGAAGGATATAGTGCACGGGATTTAGAATCGTTTTGGGAAAAACGAGCAGTTCGTAAAGGAGTCCCCAACATTACACGCCATTAAAACCTTTTAATGATTGCCAAGAACCCTATCTAGAAAAACTTGATAAACATTTGTTGAGATTGAATAGGCTAATTTTTCTTAGTACCTAAGTTTTGCATAAATTAGTCAATAAGCATTTGTCTGAAATTAATTATCACCATTTTTAAAGTGGTTCAAGCTATTCTAATTAGACTCCATAATAATGAACACTGACCTTTCTAAAAACGATTCCTCACTTGTATATTGTATTAAATAAACGTTCTGAAAGGATTATCGTTATATGATATAGCTATTTGCGGAGTATTGTTATGATACCCTTTGTTTCTGTGACTAAACGGTAACAAGTTCTCGAAACGATTATCATTTCTTTCGTTGATTGATCTTAATTACATCTTAACTATCAATATTTGTATTTTGAACGAATTTGTACGAATGCAATAAAGCATCATTATAAACGAGTAGCATACGCTATTTTTGTACAACAGCGTTATAAATTTATAAGAGAATCAAACTTATTGTTGCAACACACCTTTCTTGTGACGTCTCGAGAATTGAAATGTGCGCAAGAAAACGGTTCCGTTTACTTCTACATCCCCATGATACTCTCGCTGCAATTGGATGAATGTGTGATGATGCAATAATTCGTCCCGTAAAATACTAACACGTCTTTTCTTTTGTGCCGTTAAATGTCCGATTATGCACGATTCCATGCAAGAAAAAAATGTTTTTAAAGCCGGTATACAAAAAAACGTTCGTGTACTAGACCAACTTAAAATCTTCTAAGAATGGTCACATCATAATTCCGCTTTGAACAAGTCGGTAATCATTGCTCCTCAAGTATCACTAACTGCAGAAATATTTTTATTCTCCTTTTCACAAATGAAAAATTTAATTGTTATTATTATTTGCTTTAAATTTTACAACACAGATTTTAATTAATGTATACATAATTCTTGAAATATATATAACACAGCGTTAATAAAGAACGCAATTTTAACGTTTTTGTGTTTCATTTTTAATAAACAAAATTTGTTAAGTATTTAAAATTTAATATGTTAGAATTTTATATGCCAAGAAAAGTTGTTTTTTACGAAACCCAAGTGTGTAATTTACCGACTCTTGCTTTAAACATCTTGTTTCCGAACCGCGCTAAAATCTTCAGTTCGTCAAATCAGCAAACGAACGGAGAATCCAAAATATATTCTGCAGCTGCAGCCACCCAAACCCCTTCCCCGTCCAGCCCCTTGCCCGTTCACTAGCGTGTTCGACCCGGCAGGGCAGCTATGGCAACCGCAGCCCCTACGCGCCGCGCGTCGGGTCGGGTCGGGTCGGGTCGGTCCGGGCCGTGCCGGACCAGGCCGGGTCAGTCAGGCAGGCAAGAGTGAGAGAAACAAGACGGTGGGCGGTGGAAGTGATGCAGACACTAGGAACTGACAAGAAAGGTTCCGCACCGTTTTGGCGATGGTGATGGTCTCACTGGTGGCGTCAGTAAAGGCTCGTCTGAGCTTCGCTCTGCGGCTCTGCGCCAAGGTCTGGGGGCACAGCAAGATGCCCTGCGCAGACAACACACCGCTGCAGGGCGCAAGCAGGCACAGACAGACAGACAGACAGCACATGAGTAGAAGAAAAGTACGATCACTCGGGACGGGTGAAAACATGGGGGTCACCACAAAAATTGCGGAGAAGCGAGGTCAGGTGAAACAGTGGTGAAAATATAGGACATAACAAATGGGTGGAGAGGTGAGGTGACACACTGGGTGAGAAAAATGGGGCACCGTAAAACGACGTGAGGCACATGAGGTGAAAACATAGGGACGACATAATTGCGGGATGATGAAGTAAAGTCTGGTGCGGTGAAATCACGGGACGCGACAAATTGGCGGAGAGGCACGGGATAGTAAAAGTGTACGGTGGATGAAAACAAGGTGACATACGGCGGGAAAGCGAGGTGAGGTGAAGTACAGGCACACTGGGGGGGGCGGTGAAAATATGGAGCACAACAAAATTGTGAGGTAAAGTGAGGTGAGGTGACGTCTTTTCGGGGCCCTTCTGGCCGCCTGGTAGTTCACCACTCTCACCTTTTTCTGTGAGGAAGCGTCGATTGGGAGTGACCCTGTAATCTGTGTGCCAAGAACAATCATAATCGTTTAGTAAGTTACACTATATTAAAATTGAGTGAACTGTAATAAATTATAATAAATCTGCTTCACATTGTACATATAGAAATGAGTATGGTTTGCAGTTTAATTGTAACTAAAATAATATTATTTAATGCGCATTACATTACTAGGCTCATTAAAGTATTCCTCAAAAGACAAACAAGGTGTTCGAATGTATTTAAAAAACCTATACCAACTTTTGGCGCCTTTTTCCATCTTAGTTTTTGGTGCATATATTAAAAATCTATGACAGAACGTAATTGAGATAGTTTATAATATCATTTAGTATAGTTTACTCTTTTAATTATAGCATATTACACTACAAAATTAAGTGGGATAATTCTGTATTATGTAATATGTAACGACATTTTTTCTAGAGTTAACGCGCAATCAGTTATCACAATTTAAGTTTTAAAAAAGTGTGTTAAATGTGTTAAGAAGATTTAAAGTTTAATCAAATTTCTAAAACCACATCGAATTTATTTATTTCAACAATTATTTTAGAAACTGAATAACATTCATATTATTAGAGTTGACATACTCTATCATTATTACATATATGCTTCAAATATAAAATACAATGAGAGTCATTTCGTTCTTCCATCAAATTTCAAAAGCCTCTTCTAATGTGTAAATAAAGGGAGTTTGGTGACATACAGCGTGCTCAGCGGAGGCATTAAGCATACATTTCAAAATGAAAATTAAATGCATGAAATCACGCATTGTGCTTATGTGAGTGTTTTGCGTAACCATTTAAAAACACGGAAAATATCACAGTGATACGAATACCAAATTTTCATGTGCATTGTTAGTATTACAGGTTGCAATAGTATAGAAAACACATAACATCCCAGACACACATTATTCATTAACCAAGACCGTTGAATGAACAAATTTTAAACATATCACATGACAGTTAAATGCTGCACAATGAGCCTTATCCTAATACACAGTGAGTGTACATTTGTATTAATACATACATGAACAACACAGGAAGATACGTTACATTGCAAGAGAAAAGAGAGCGACAGATGCGTTATCTACCGGCGAAACACAGAAACGCTCTCACCTTTGCCTGGGATTCACGTGACCCACTCTGTTGGCCGTCCCGTCTCGTGCCGCAGAGCTAATAACGGGAGATATTTAGTCATAAAATGCGGATAGACAATTAACATACGATTATTAGGTACACATGATACTTCAGAACCTCACAAAAGTTCTCGTGTTTTCGTGACCGGAAATACTCTGAAGAACACAAACAACAAAGTAAAAAAATTAAAGAATTCCAGGAAAACATTTATTTAAATTAAATTCGCATTTCATGATTAACAGAGTAACTTGGGAATGCATACTTTCGTTTGACAAACCATGTAAAATGACAGTTTGAGGAGATTATGCTTTAAAATATGTGCATCATGATTGGTAATGTATCAAAATTTGTTTCAATTGACAAGGTATTTAAAATCCACCTGAAATGCACTCATTCAATATTAACTGACACAGCATAAACCATTCCTATGCTTTTTTTAATATTTCATTTTTTGAATTATTTTATATGCACGGTCCTAGTATTTATCAAACAATATTAAGTATCAGTAATTACAACGAGAAATAAAAATGGTTCCTTTAAGTACATAAAAAAAGTAAATGTGATAACTAAACAATAATAGATCTGCGGTTGGAGTTCACAATTATTAAATATCATTGGTAGGAAAGTAATATTTAATTTTAAGTTATGGATAAACACTGTATAATTCCTCGTTTCCATGCTACAGGAATTAATGCGCGATAAGTCAATTGCAGTATTTTTAACAAGAAATATTAATAGTTTAAAGAACGTCTGATACAACGTAGTTCATAAGGGTAAGAATAAATTTATAAAATAAACATTATGTTGAATGTTCTGACCGCAGAGGGGTTAAAATTATTGAATATTTGTGTACCACATTCGCGAAATGACAGAGTCACGTCCAATAAGTAAAATTTTTTTGTGCTAAACCATGACCCTTCGTTTCATTAACATTTATTAGTAAAATATTAAGTATGGTAATAACTGTCATTCAGTGGAAACGTATTGTTCGAGAGCATTATAAAACTAGTGCAGAAGATCGAAGATCACAAAACAAGAAATAATTACCACGAAATGTCTCCACTAAATGAAAATTTCATTTGGAGGTATATTATACTTATAATCATTCAACCACTGCAATCGAACTTTGCTATGGATGCACCAAAAATATATAAATTGTGCTCTTTATGACCGCAAAAGCTGTTCCTAGTCCATCATTCCGATTGTAGAAAGAGAATAAAACCTCTATATTTCGGAAGCGGCGGTAACAAAAGGGAACACCACTGGAAAGCGTCGATCGTAGAATGCACTTCGATCTCTATTAATGACATTAAACCCGTCAATAAAACGGCATTTAAAAAACGAATGTTTGATAGTTGGCAGGCCCGCCGATGCATACAATCTGTTGAGGTAGGTAGGACGGCGATAGCAATGTGGACAGTGGCAACGTTGGGGAAGTTGGTAAATTCGGTAAATTGGAGTTAGGGACAGTGGGACGCTGTTGCAGAGAGACGCTATTGCAGAGAGACGCTGTTGCAGAGAGACGCTGTTGCAGAGAGACGTAATAGCGCATGTTGCAGAGAGACGTAGGAGTACGGTAGACGAGCCTGCTGGTGGCGACCGCAACAGCTACTGCGTAGCAGGGTGGCGTTATGAGTGGTAGCGTGAGTGAGTTCCGGTCTCCGGGTAGGTGAAGGCAACCCAGTCGCACGCGGTAAATAGTCCATCGACCGGGCGCTGGAGGAAACAGCGGTGCTTTTAGCAGGACTGACAATGGGTCGGGTGGTGGTAGTAGTGGGGTGTGGAACCGGGTGGTGGTAATGGAATATAGTTGGTGGTGGCGATAGTGTTGATGGGTAAATACGCTTTTTGTTGCTTCAGGTACCAATATATTCATAAGAGTTCAATTCACTATTTACGACAAATATTTATGATGTTTAAATAATAGAACTTTGTAGGTCTCATAGGAAAATTTCACTTTTCCTAAATATTATAATACGTTTTACTAATCGTAAACGTCTTTCCTTCATCCCTTCCCTAGTCTGCCTGTCGTCCTGCAGAAGCATAGCGAGAGTACATTCAGCGTTCCTGCGCAGTGTGTATCCTCCCGCTGGCGTGCGCGCGGGAGGGAGCAGCCGCGGGAGAGTTGACGCGCGGAGGCAGCGAGGGCTGTCACCGCCGCGAGGGCTGAGCTGCACCAGACGTGCCCCATGCAAATCAGCTGCCGGTCGCCGGCCGCCGCGCGTCTCGCTTCACGCCGCATCCTCCGTCTCCGCCGAGGCCTCCGCACCCGCCCTCGAGGGCATCTAAGAGCTCATCCGGGCGCCAGTGACAAGGCGTCTGTCGACGGACACACACTTATGCCGTACGTGCGACTGTTTTATTCCGCCACAATATTCGTTCTTGGCCCTGTTCTTCTTCTTCTCCTTCTTCTTCTCCTTCTTCTTCTCCTCCTCCATCTTCATCTTCCTTTTCCGTTCTATTCTTCTTAATTTTCCTCATCACTTCTATTTTTCATCCGCGGGCGTATCTTCATCTTTGGCACTATTCTTCATTGTCTTTTCCATCTCTTGACATTCTCCGCGCTATCTCTTGACATTCTCCGCGCTATCTCTTGACATTCTCCGCGCTATCTCTTGACATTCTCCGCGCTATCTCTTGACGTTCTCCGCGCTATCTCTTGACATTCTCCGCGCTATCTCTTGACATTCTCCGCGCTATCTCTTGACATTCTCCGCGCTATCTCTTGACATTCTCCGCGCTATCTCTTGACATTCTCCGCGCTATCTCTTGACATTCTCCGCGCTATCTCTTGACATTCTCCGCGCTATCTCTTGACATTCTCCGCGCTATCTCTTGACATTCTCCGCGCTATCTCTTGACATTCTCCGCGCTATCTCTTGACATTCTCCGCGCTATCTCTTGACATTCTCCGCGCTATCTCTTGACATTCTCCGCGCTATCTCTTGACATTCTCCGCGCTATCTCTTGACATTCTCCGCGCTATCTCTTGACATTCTCCGCGCTATCTCTTGACATTCTCCGCGCTATCTCTTGACATTCTCCGCGCTATCTCTTGACATTCTCCGCGCTATCTCTTGACATTCTCCGCGCTATCTCTTGACATTCTCCGCGCTATCTCTTGACATTCTCGGCGCTATCTCTTGACATTCTCGGCGCTATCTCTTGACATTCTCCGCACTATCTCTTGACATTCTCCGCGCTATCTCTTGACATTCTCCGCGCTATCTCTTGACATTCTCCGCGCTATCTCTTGACATTCTCCGCGCTATCTCTTGACATTCTCCGCGCTATCTCTTGACATTCTCCGCGCTATCTCTTGACATTCTCCGCGCTATCTCTTGACATTCTCCGCGCTATCTCTTGACATTCTCCGCGCTATCTCTTGACATTCTCCGCACTATCTCTTGACATTCTCTACGCTATCTCGTGACATTCTCTGCGCTATCTCTTGACATTCTCTGCGCCATCTCTATTCCTCTTAGCATTGTTTCTCTTCTCCATATCCACCTTTCTCTTCTTCTCTGTCTTCTTTCTCAAATTTTACCACTTCTTTTCGCACTGCTTCTTCATTCTGTCTTCGGGCTTCTTTTTATCTTCTTCTTCTTCTTCTTCTTCTGCTTTTACATATTTGTCCTTCATCTTCCTTCTTTCTTAAGAATCATCTTTTTTTCGGTAATAAGTTGCCCAGTTATTTATCCTATTGGACGGAGTCAGCTTTCAAGTTCTCTATCATTACCATATCATTGATTTAAGAAATTATTGGAAACAAGGTACCAGAGCAGCCGCCCTTTAGAATTATCATGCCGCACAATCGTCGTCCGAGATCACCACTACACCGAACTCTCTCCTGGGACCTCCGGGAGCACAAAGTTTCCCTTACGGAATCATAATCACACACCCTGCAGCATCGAATCCAAAATTCGACATACTCTGAAACAATTGTATGCAAAGAGATTTACTTTCACATTCGTCTGCTGATTTTTCCACATATCGCGTCTTCGGACGTGTCAACGTCAGCTGCTTTCGTTTGTTTTTTATGGAAGATGAAGGTAAAGTCGGTGGATGGGGATGAAAATGAAGGCGGAATGAAAGGAAGAGACTATGGGCTAACCACGTGAAAATCTTCCACAAACCGTTTGTGTCCACCAAAAAGTCCACATGAATCGGGTTTGAGGTTGGAAACCCGGTCCAACGGCGGAAGGCTCACAAAACGCTCTCTCTCCTGCACAAGGAGCTCCTCGTTCCACACTGCTGAGACGCCCGCATTGCCGGCAACGTCATGTTCGTTCCAGAAAGCGGCCCGTCACAGCCTTTATCTCAGATGCCACGGCTGATGCAGCTTTCTCCAACTGTACTCGTCCGCCCAACCAACACGACTGCCACGTTCACCGCACCCTCATCATCGGGTTACTATGTCTATTAGCTCTACCTTCCTCGGATATCCAATATAATTACAAAATGAAATTCTACAGGGTGACCAACCGGAAGCGGATAATTTGAATGAAGCCTAAACTACATGTAAGAGATAGGAAGGGGAAACCAATTAGGTTAGCCTTGCCACACAATAACGCTTTAGTAGTTATGGAGAATGGATGAGGGGGCATTTCATGTTTGGGAAATACGGAAATTATTTGAGAATTGCTGAGCTGCCAACGCGGTGAAGTGGCTACTTCAAATTAAGTGTATGTTGTAACAAGCCTCGCACCCTGACAGACTGCAAGGATGGATTCAAGTAGCGATTAGATTTTTGAAAAACTATATATTTAATAATATCAGTAAGTTATTACGAATGACCTACACATTTTAATAAGAAAGTTGTTACAGTATCGGAAATGAATACGATCTGTAATATATTGGCATGAGCACACCCGGTCACAAATCATCAAGTTTCATGAAAAATAATAATAAATACTAAAGGAAAGCAATACAAATAGTCATTTTTGTTGACATCATGCCTCTGAGATATGAAATGTACAAGGAGAATTTGGCATACACTTGATTGTAAAACACCTTTACTCTCGTTTTCCTGTTTTCACAACAAAATATTTTCTCTACAAAGCCGTTCTTCTGTACTAAAATTTACTGCCCCCAACAACTCAAAATTTTCTGCAGTATTGTTTTTATTACGTTAGCACATCTGCGCAATGTATCTGCCTGCAATAGAAACTTCAAACTCCTCCGACAGCGAATCACTTTTTCTCTCGTAAATAAAACCTGTCAAATTAGAGAAGCTACAACAGCATGCACTTTCTCGTCCGCACTTTCAGGCAAAAGTACGCGAATAGTTCTCAAATTTTCGAACAATTGTACCTGACCATATTGTAATATCTATCTTTTAGGAACAGATTTCATTAAGGGAAAACTCTTTATCTTCGTAATTGTAGTTTTAGGGCGACAATTTTTGAAATTTTCGAAAAATCAAATTTTTCAACGAACATAAGACCTACTATCCAAAACAAAATTTAATCAAAAAATGTTGTAGCAAGTTTTTTTTTAATTTTTAAATGTTCCACGGGTTTCATGTTAAGTAATCCCCAAAACTAAAATATCGGTTTCGGATTCAATGTCCAGAGATACAGACCAGATTGATTGGAGAATATAAATTTTGGTGAAAATCGTCTGGAAAATTTAGCTGCTACCGTTGTTCGCAGACGGTCGGACGGACAGACGGACGTTTTGCCGTCATTCGACTTTTCGGTATCAAGGTCCCACAAAACAGATTCTGGCTACACCACGTGATGGAGAATAACTTTTCCTAAATTCATCAACTGGATTTATCCACGTTTTCGTGTCAGGGCCCTGTAGTAAAGAGTTTTTCTGCCGAAAATTCGCCGTTCTTTCGAGGAGCATTACATAAATTTCTCTACTACGTAAGCGGTAGCGAGAGAGCAAAAAGAAGGCCCCGCCTCTGCGAGCATGGGCGCGGGTTCGCCCTGCGCTGACGGAGTTCGCTGCGTCGCGTAGCGGGCAGCCCGAGGGCGAGCGCTAACGGAATCTCACCGCATTGACGGCCGCGTGACACTCCCGTCCGGGTGAGCGCGTGGGTGATTGACGCTCATCCCTGAAGGTAGAATCAGAACCACGCTCCCCCCCCCCACTTAGGTGACGCGAAGACCCACCGACTCCCACGAGGCTGGCGGTCCGTGCACTGCACCACGTTAGTTCCGGGTTTGAGTTTCCGAACCTGTAGTCCTCGCTGTGGCAAGTGGAGGAAGAGGATTCATTGATTATTTCTGGGCCCGTCAACTGCGAGGGTAATTATTCCCCTACATGTAGTGAATGGTTTAGTAACGACTGGGGGGGGGGTGTTCCCGACGTTCACATAGCTGGATGGCGTGATCCGGTGCCGACCAACCTGTCGGCTTGCGAGATTTCCCGATCAGATATCTCCACCAGCGGAGTACCGCCCCATGTGGAACAAGTTTTAAGCTCAGAGCATGTGTGACAGTGTAGTCTGGATAAGTGTAAGTGTATACAAGAGAGGGATGAGGCTAAGTCAAAAAAGAAGACTAAAATAACCATTTGTTTGAGTACTGCTTCGGCATTCACCTGGGTTTGATCGGAGAAACCACGGAAAACTACCGAACTGAGCAGCCAACCTCTAGATTGAGTAGATCTCTTCCAGATTCCTACTGAATTCGTCCTAGCTATGTAACTAGTGACGAAACCGGCGGGACTCGAACGCTGGGACCTCTCAGTCAGGGGCACTACTGTGATATCAGTTGATGCACTGAGACACTTAAACCAATGGGGCAGAGGAGGATGTGGGACCTTGGTAACTGCATTGTGAGAATGTTGTTAAGATTCCAATTTTACGTCTTTGGTAAAATTTTATAAGCATATGCAATCCTGTATTCTTCTATATGGTCTTTTCCGAAGAATTGACAATCTACAACATTGTGCGGTCACCAAAATGTTGATGAAGATGGGATCTTTTTGACACGAATGAGTGAAAAACACTGAGAGAAATGAGGTGTTTGACGTGACGCGATTGGAGGGTCAGCTAAAAAGGTGAAAGATTAGAAACAACCTAATACAAAAAAGTAATAGAGCACAATCAGTGACCTCTTTGAAACAGTCAATCCATGCAACTTGCACAGCAACAATCGGGACTGAAATTTGCTTCGATCATTGCGGAATGCATGGTTGATAACTTAGGATAACTGTTGGTTTTCTCGCGTTTCTCCCGTCTCCCCTGGCTCTTATTCCACTGTTTCTCCATCATAATTCGTACCTAATAACAGTCATATATCCGTAAGATAATTTAACATTCCCTGATCTGTCTGCAAGGCTTAGGTATTGGCTACATAACAAGAACAGAAACACGGAAAATGGATTGTTGCAAATATTTCATCTACGAGATATTTGTCGGCGACCTTTTGTTATTAAAACTGGTGCTCTTGTGATTGAGCTATGGAATTAAATACTGCATTCAAGACATCGCAACGTTTGTAAAGTGATCAGCATTCATACTTATGAAAATACATTCATGAAAGTTGATGAACGGAGTGGAAGGAGACAATTAAGGCAAAAAATAGCTATCTTGTTATTAATTGTTAACCTAATTATTTGTCAGGAAAATTAATTTGTGGATTACAATACGCGAGTCATTCTGTTCAATTTCATTCATCTTCAACGTCCATGCCCACTGAATCAGCCAATACAATGAGTCCAATTTCTTTCTTCCTAACCACCTTGCTGAGACACCCCGCTTAACAGGGATGCAACGCGGGTCTGCCTACCAACCCCTGCTCCACGGCGGGTTGCAGCCTGAAGTGCCGCGGGGCGGCCACGGCGGGCTGCTCGAGCCCGGAGATAAATTATTCACGAGGGCGGACAACTCACGTCCGCACTCTGACCCGGGGCAAGTCGAGCGGCGGAGGGCGCGCGGGCCGGCCCCCGCGGCGGAAGACTGCACCGGACACCCCTGGCCCACGTGCATTAATCACGTTAATTAACCATTTCACACTCTTTCGGGCCGCCGCCGGAGCCGGAGGACGGGAGGTGTGTTGACTGCGTCATTCGTCTTCCTGCAAAGAGGGCGAGTTGCGGAAGGTGGTGGTGGGGGAATGAACCCTTGGGGCGACAGAGGACGTTGCGGGCAGATTCCGAGGGTACAGTACCCAATTATGCGAAAAAGCTCCACTGTCATAGCACACACCGCTCTTTTTTACTTGATTTTAAACTTATCTGCAGGAGGGCGAGAGCACAAGTTTTCATCCCAGCTTCCATAGTCGCTGTCTATTTCCTGACGGCCGGCTACACCAGCAAATGCGCTCTGACTGATATCATACAACTTTCGACGCGACCCTTGGCTTGTCGTATTACGCCCTCTGATTACGGACACTAGTGATAGAGGAAGTAATTAGGCGTCAGAGTATTTTCGTTTGTTGTGATGAGAGGTGAGATGCGGTCCGATATACCTTTGTAAGCAGGAATGTTCAGGCACTTGTACTAAGTGATGACAACTTTCGAGAAAAAAGAAAGTATCACATTGTGAAGTAAAGCTTTTTATTAAAATTTAAAGAGACGGTGGTGAGCCTGTCCACCTGTCAATTTTGCGATTTATAGGCATTTTGTCTAGTAGTTCAACAACCCCTAGAGTGCACCTTAGGCACCACAGCAATCTGGTGCATCAATATTAACTTAAAAAATTCAATAACATTTTTCGGCCATTAAAACATCTTACGTGGACAGGCAGACTTTTTCCATGTATTTATTGTAAATATATTGTGTTAAAAAAATTCTAAAATCATTGTATTCTGGTAACAACTCTAAACACATTATTTAATTTATTAATGTAATTATTAACACATTTAACAGTAGCAAGGAGGCAAGAAGATTGAAACCACAACAATTTATTTTTGTTTCTCTTGCAAGAACTGTGTTGTAACAAGAGACCCCGAGACTAAATGTAAAGGAAAACAACAAATGTAAATCTAAATATAAATGTAAAGGAAACAATATTTGGCGGTGAGAACTCGCTAAATATAATATTCTGCCAGAACAGACAGGTCTATACGTGAAATTCCGAATTAAAAAGATGTTAGACTAATATAAATTACATAGATCGTTCGCTTTTTTCATTGGAGAAACCATTGTGGTCAATGGTACGAATCACAATGTGACTTTAGACGACTTAACAATTAACTAACACTAATATTATCAGCAAATACTAAAGTGGTGCTTTTATTATTCAGCAACTACAACGAAATATGACACATAAACCACTTTAAAATGAATAGATGCTCACATGCTCAGATCAAATTTACAATAACCTGGATTTTAGCAGAAATGTTTTATAGACCACTTTAGTTCCCAGGCCAGCCAATTCTTTCAGCCAGAGAGTGTGGAATTCTATAAACAGTAAAGATTTAGAAAAGTGAAGATTTTAAAATAATTTCTGATATATTACATGAAGGTACACTTCTATTCCAAACTAAACGGCAGTAACTGAATTGATTTGTCGGGTTTCCTTCGCATACGTAATAAAACGTAAAACCGAAGTCGCATTTTCTTTCTTTCTTTCTTTCTTTGTTTCTTTATTTAAACTGTAACCTCTTATCTCAAAGGAGATAGAGGAAAACTAATGGTTCTAGAAAATGGCAACGACTTTCGTACTAATTAGTTTCCTAATCTTTTTTGTCTTATGTAGCTATTCGTTTTTGCCCGAACGTCTCCCCAACTGCTTCCTATCGGTGTCTAAAATATATTTTCGTAGTTTCAACCGAGATCCTGTGGTAAATATTCATTTTGGAGAAGAATAGGTAAAAGTATGTGACTAAACTAAAACGATTTTATTGATAATGTTTTAATAGTTTCGGTGAGAATGTAAATCTTCAGAGGTTACTACATCAAAATAATCTATAAAATGCACAATTTGAAACTACATTATTATTACATAAATTTGAACAAAGTCTAAAATCAACTATTATATTATTTACTCTGAGAAATTGGTGGTCTAATAGTTAAAAAACGCTACCAACGAAAAGGTTACAAATGAAACATTGATTCGCATTATGACATGGATTCATAGGAACCATTGTTTAAGTAAAAGCTTATTTTCTTTAAATTCAATTACTTTATCTATTACTTATGAATTATGTGCATTGTTAATGGCTGTAAGTTACGATGGAGTCGCCAATTGCATTGATCGCGAGTCCCTTTAGTATAATGAATATTATTCTGAGAGAGAGGGCAGTGTTCCCCCGCCGATTTTGCACGGTCCCTGGCACATTTATATGTGTACTACCCCGGCATTCGCCTGGTATTGTTCGGAGAAACCACGAAAAGTTAGCGATCAAAGCAACCTGCCGATTGAGTTCTCCTCTAGACAACGTCTGCATTCGACTCTGACCTAGTGTCGAAAACCCGCCTTCGTCGGGATTCGAACCCTTCCTAGGACCTCCCGGGCAGGGTCGCTGCAGAGAAAGCAGCAATGCTCTGAACTAAATGCAGCTGGAACTTGAATAATAGTAACAGTAATGTACTTCACATTCGATGGACGACGGTATTATGACCTGTCGTCAGATTATTCATAATATACTATTCACCGTTTCTACTACCTCAAAAGTTACGAACTTTAATGAATTTGAGGATTTAACATTATTCCGACAATTTTTTTGTGTACTGAACTCATTTCAATTTTCTTGAAAACAGCAGAATCAGGTTTTCATAAGTAATGCTTCGTACATTCACCCCCATCCCTCTTAGGGGTTCCGCCTCTTCCGAGTCGCCTGCTTGCCCAAATTCCGCGTTCGCCCCATATCTCAGCCTCGCGGGTCCTCGGGTGGTCGAGGCGACAACGCCCGGCTCTCCCCCATACAATATAAGATGAATCGCCGCGCCATCGGCCTCTCCTGGCGGTGGTTCACGCCGCCGCCACCGGCGCCGCCACCGCCGCGTAAATCTGCCGGGTCAAAGCGCAGCGCCCCGAACGGCCCGACCTCTGGCGGCGGCCTCCGCCTTTGTTACCGCCTCCACCGCCATCGCCACCGCTTTCGTCTCGCTTCGCCTGCGCCAGGCAGCCGCTGACAGTGGGATTGTTGAATTAAGTAATTGTTTCTTGGAAGTATCGATTGAATCAAATCACAGTTTTGCTACCCGGTGATATTTACTTTTTGTACATTTTTGTCAGTGTTTTTTTAACCTCCAAATTTTGGCTTACATTGAAATATATAATAAATGTTAAGTGGTTACAATACGAGGAATACCGACGATAAGTCTGTACTGCTTATTAGAGCAAGAATAATAATAAATATATTTAATCATTATTCCTCTACTTCTTAACTACAGATGTTACGAGTCGGTTGAATATAAAGTCTACTTTGGGTTGCGACCAGTTTTCTAAGAAGCAGATCTAGAGACGGTGCCTCTACAATATTTTGCGAAAACTGTGGACTCTTCACAGTAAATCAATGTCTTACTCTTTCCAGTCTTTAATGTGTCTTAGGAGTTTAGCTAGGTTTTTAAACAAATTTTGCGGAACATATCCCAGTGCTTCGATATCTATCGGAACAACCGATTCTTTCGAACCTCACATTCGGCTGATCTCGATTTCCAAGCTGATTTTTTCCTCAAATCCGGGATAACAACGTTCGTTTTGTTCGCCGCTCTCGTGCGATCAATTAGAATTTGTTGTTCGTGCAGTATTGTACACAATTCAACAGGTGATTTTGGTGAGTGTTCTTACCACTTGGGGGCATGTGTTTGGAGGTATCACCTTCTTCTGCTTCTTCTTCTTCATATTATTATTATTATTATTATTATTATTATTATTATTATTATTATTATTATTAACAATATTACCCAACGCAACTACAGTTATGCAAACTACCCCCAATCTCCCTACCCTGTCACCATGACCCCTTCACCACCAACGCAACCCTCCAATTTTTCTGCCCTCACCCGCTCTGAGCGTCATTATTCCGAGGCGTCCAGACCCCTTGCCCGCGCGCCGTATATAATCTTGTATACGATCCGTTGTCACCGGCAGTAATGGACCACCCTACCGTGCCGCCCGCTCGCCCGTCCGCGGCCTCGGTGCGGCAGGTGGCCGCTAGGGGCGTCGCTGTCGTGAGGACCCCCGCCGCTCGCGCGAGACACAATACGGCGAGTGCGCGACCGAACCGGGGGTATTGGCAGCGCCCGCGTCCCTTCGCGTCCCGCTGACGCCGCCGCGACCGTCGTCGTCGTCGTCGCCGCCGCCGCCGCCGCCGTCGTCGCCGGCATTGTGGTAGGTTTTATTGGCGGGTGCTCGCGTAAATCCGGGCGGACAAAGGGCAGATCGAGGACCCCAGAGCGGCAGTGGCGGTGGTGGTGGCGGTCACTGCGGCGGCGTTGGTGATGGAGGGGGGATAGAAGCTGGAAGCGAAAGTGGCGGCGGGAGTAGTTGTGCCAGAAGTACGATGTGCGATGGGAACATCGGTGGCGGCAGCATCGTTAGTGAAGGCGCAGGTTGCGTCGGCGGCGGCGTGGGCGGAAGCGGCTGAGGTGGCGGAAGAGACGGTGGGGGAGGCGATGACGGCGGTGGTGGAGGTTTGAATGGATGACGGCGGTGGTGGAAGGGCAATGGCGAATTGGGTGGCGTTGGCGGAGGGGGCAATGGCGACGGTGGCAGAAACGACGGTGCGGTGGTGACTACGGTGGAGGCGATAGTGATGGACGCGGTGGTGTTGGCTGTGATGGTTGTGGCGGATGCGGCGGTGGTGGAGGCGGAGGCCATGTCCGTCGCCGAGGCGGCAGTGACTGTGGCGGCGGCTGTAGCTGCGGCGGGGGCTGTGGCGGCTGCTGCTTTCGACGAGGGTCGCATCTTTCCACGAGCGCTCTTCTGGGTTCCGGCACCTCTCGGGGCTACGTCTGTCTTCTCCGAGGCCTTTCTTAATTCTCTCATTATTTCCCGCCGACCCAAATGGCGCACAGGGCTGCATGGCAAACAAGGGCTGTAGAATTGGGTGACGCCTGACGTTTGTTTCAAGCATACGCCTCCAAAAGAAATTCTTCAGATACAAGATTTCCATATATTAAATTTGACTCATCGTGTAAGATAGTCAGTTAACTTTTAATCGGTAATGCTACACTGTGTTAAATTTTCAGTAATTCTTACAGAGTTTTTATGCTAAATGCAGATATATGGTTAGATTTTTTTAAATCCAAGATTAATAAAGAGTCATTAAAACGTTAAAATTTTATCAAAATTTGTTTCGGCTGAAACTGACGAACATTAATTCTGTAGGTGCTGTGTAGAATATAAAATTTCCTTGAACCTACCCTTGCATTTACAACAGTGTGTAAAGAGTTATGAATTAAGAGTTCGAATGTTTTGTAAGTCATAAACATTTCTATCTGAGACCGTGGCGTGAAGAGAAAGGAAAAGCAACACACACTACGTATACTAAACTAAATTGCATATTCATTGTTTCACAAATTTCTAAGTATTCGTTCTTGAAAGTCTGCGAACCGTCTCAATTTTGAGATATCGCAATGTAATGATGATGGTGATTGATATTTACAGCCGATGACTGTTTACAGTGGCACCAACTGCTAAAATCATGAGTAGTGAAGTGGGTGTTTTTTTTTACTACAAGAGGTGGCGATGCTAATTGGTGCTGGCTGGTCTCCGCAGGACAGCGAGATGCGGCGCCTGAGATAGTGTCGGGTTGCGGGATTCTCCTGCAACAGGTATCTCCCACCGTCAGGCCACCGTATAGGACAATTAAAAGAACGGAAAGATCGCGCGCGGTGCGTGGCCTGTTCGTTAGGGTAGTGCTCCGACATTCGGCCGGTGTTGACCAGAGAAACCACGGGAAACTACGAATCGGAGCAGCCTGCCTCCAGACAGGGGCTGAATTCGAGCTAGCTATTCAGTAAGAGTAAAAAATTCTGCCGTTGTCGAGACACGAATTCTACGTCCTATCCGTCAGTACTACTGCAGGGATATCAACTGATGCCCTGAGCTACCGGAGAGTGTTAATAAAGATAAATATGATGATGAAGGCTGTAGTGATTTTTTTATGAACATTACAATTCTATTCTAATAGAAGGCAAACTTTGAAATATAGTATAACGATTTCATTTGTTCTTTTCACTTTTCTTCAGCGTCATTTTTGAATGATTAACAATGAAATATTTATACGCCTTATGGAAAAGATTCCCGCCGATTAGTGTGACTTTTATAGTACAATAATTTGAAATTAAATTGTTTTTTAATTCAAATGCACATTATTTCTGTTCCTAACAAAGCACAATTTTTTCCTTTAAATTTTCCTGGCAAAAATTAACTCAAGCCGAAGTATAATAATAATAATAATAATAATAATAATAATAATAATAATAATAATAATAATAATAATAATAATAATAATAATTTAAAATCGGTTCCAAAAATAATTAAAGATGACTAAATCATGCCTAATATCTCATCCAAGAATAGTCAGCAGCACTGCACGAGCCTTCCCCCAAAGAAGAGCAAATCCTATACACTTACCCTAATAATGACATCGTCAACGCTTCCCGTCGCAAACCTCTGCATGCGCCTAAAATACGAATAGCGACCGCTAGCAAAAATCCGTTGGGCGTCGTCGAGTAGATGCTCTCTTTTACGCGCCTGTCAGTCCGCGTGACAGTGACGTTTCCGAGCGTTGCCGCGCCCCGCAACCGGACACTATTTACGCGAGGTGCCGCCGCCACCACCACCACCGCCGCCGCCGCCGCCGCCGCCGCCGCCGCCGCGCACTATATTCGCGGTCGCGCCGTGCCCCGGGCAGACGCAAATACGCCGACGCGCGTCTATAAGCGGCGCCGCGCCCGCGCCCACGCCCACGCGCGCCGCGCGGGCGAGCGAGCGAGCGACCTCGGCGCCGCGCTCCCGCGATGGGCCCAAGCGAGCCCGAAGCGGGCGAAATGAGGATGTAAACCATGAGCCAAAACAGGGGCTAAACGATTCGCAAGGAGGTCGAACTCTGCCGAAAAGGAAGCGAAAGGGGACGAAAGGAGTCAAAAGAGACAAAATGATTTGAAAGAATAATGATTCAGTCAAAAGGGAAGAAATGAGACAAAAAGAGAAGAAATGAGACAAAAAGGGACAAATGAGACGAAACGAGATGGTATGAGCAAAAAGGGACACACTGAGCCAGAAAGCCAGAAAGTGACGCAGTAAGTAAAAAAGGGACACAATGAGCAAAAAGGAACACAATGAGCCAAAAATGGATACAATGAGTGAGAAAGGAATTAATCGAGACGAAAAGGGAGTAAACGAGACGAAAAAGAACTTACGGGACAAAAAGGGAGTAACGAGACAAAAAGGGAGTAACGAGACGAAAAGAAGTAAATGATAGAAAAGGGGAGCTAAATGTGTCAAAGGAAAGGAAACAAACACTAAATGGGCAAAATAAGCTGAGAAGGGACGAAATTAGTTGAAAAGCGTCGAAATGAGCCGGAAGGGAATATAAAAAAAGTTGAAATGCAGTGGAATGAGCTGAAAGTTGCGGACTCGAACTGGGGGACGAAAGTATACCAAAATGTATGTAGTGAACCGGAACGAGAAGGTATGTAGTGAGGCAACGAAACGAAACGAAACGAAACGAAAGAATCATATTCGATTCAGGGGAAAACTATCGAAAGAGACAGAATCGCATTGACAGAGATTGAAACTAAAGAACGAAGCTGACACGATCGGAATGGAACCGAAAGATGGCGCAGTGAGTTAAACAAGTACGCATCGAGTAGAGAATGATGAAATGAGAATAGAGGCAGACGCGAGTCGAAAAAAAAAGAAAATCGGAACCGGGTGTGCTGACCGAGAAGTAGTGACATGAATGTGGCAAAAGCAAGTCAAAAGGGATAAAAATCTGTAAATACCGAAAGTGATATTTAACTTCGAAATCAAAATATGCAAATTTTTGTCGAGAATTCTATGCTTCGACGTTGGTTTGTACAATAAATGAGATATAGGGTCAGAGCGAGAAGAGTAGGTAAGGAAAAAGGCCTATGTGTATAAGCAAAAGCATTTAAATTATTTCACCGACTATATTTATTTGGAAGACATATTCGTGGGGAATGAAATATATCTAAAGTTGTCATTTGATATGCAAATTATAGATATTGGTGTGAACATTGTTTCGCGAAGAAAACAAGTTTGGAACGAGTGATTAAATGACTATTTCGTGTCTCCGTGCGCACTAACCACATTCGTCATACGTCGTAAGTGTAGAACATGTTAAATCCTGGGAAGTGACCGTGTTCATCTCCCATTGAATCGTGCCAACATACTTATATACCTACAGCATGTTGGCAAGCATGTGTGTACAGGGTGGGTTGGTATGGTGTCGGCAAATACATCCAGCGGGGGTTCCCTGCACATGTATCTTCCCAAACAAAGCCCGACCAATTCGGATAGGTTTTGAGATCCTGATTCTTGCTCTGGTATGTGTGGTAGTGTGGTGAATGTCTGTGTGCGTGTGTGTGTGTGTGTGTGTGTGTGTATAATGAGACAGGTATTACGAAGATAAGTTTGCGCACGGTCCATGGCCTGATTGTTAACATACTGCTCCGACATGCACCTGGTATTGATTGGATAAACGAAGAAATAATTCCGATCAGAACAACCGCTCCCTCCAATTATCCTCCGAATACGAGTAGTAACGGAATTCTCTAGTTATATAGAAGGCAAATCGAGATTTCAAAACAGCTGACTGTCGAAACCATGCTACTGTGGTGACTCGACCTTTCATCTCACCTTCGGAGATGATGTTGTGGCACCACTTACGAAATTGGAACTGAATATCATTTGAATAAGAATGGAAATCGGCTAAATCCATTATATTTACTTATAGTTTTGTTATATATAACTAACTAATTTTTTGAATACAAAATCATGATTAATAAATCGATATTTTAGTGACACTCAATTTATTTTTGTCCTCTTTTAGTTTCAACTAAATTCGTGTGCAAAACTTCTTGTAATACAAGTTGAGCCTGAAAAATTCTACTTTCACAAAATTCTAGAGAAAAGCGTTTATTCATTTCCAGATCATCAAAATCATGTCTCTGTAAAGAGTAGAATATTGAATTATGTAATGATAACAGCAGTGAGATGGCAAGGGAGAGGGAGGGAAAGAGAGAGGGAAGGGGTAGAGGGAAAGGGTAGAGAGAGAGCGGGAGAGAAAAGGAAAGAGAGACAAGAGAACGAGAGCGAGAGAGTGGTTGTGTGATATTTACTATTGTCTAAACAAAATATTATATTTTGGACTTGCCCCTTTTTTGCACTCAACACTGAACATTGAAAAACTATTCCGTTGCAACGTTCGCTCAGACTAAACTAGCAATATTCGCTCGGGGATCTCAGCTCCTCCCGGCGCTGAGAGTTGGGCGTTTTGCCCCACTGAGTCCCGCGCGGCGTCGACGCGCGTGAATGCGAGCCGGAGGAGCGGTGGGGGGTGGCAAGGGGAAGGGGAGGGGAGGGGTGGGGAGGGAGTGGGCGGACGCGAACTAACGAGCGACGCGCCGAGGCGGCGCTTCGTCACCGCTGACAGCGAGGACGCGCGTCGCGCGAAAGCGGGCGGCAGGGGGAAGAGGTTACGACCAAACGGTGCGAAAGGCTACGAGCGAAAGATGAACTCCGTATGTGTACGTGTGTGCGTATAAACCTGTGTATCTACAGTATGTTGGCAAGCATGTATGTATTGGGTGGATTGGTGCTAGTCGTGCATATGTGTATCTTTCGTATATACGTGTGTATATTTGAACTATGTGTATGTAGTGTGAACAAAAGTGTGTGTTTAGGGAGAGGGACGGCAGTATAGTTTCCCTGAGATTACATTTTTCCAAGTGATACCAATGTGTACAGAAAAATCCTCTGTAAATACGGATTGGAGAGTATGAAGTAGAATGAACATGTTACAAAAGAAGGACAAGATAGGGTATTTATTTACAGAGATTGAATGTAGAGAGATAAAATATTACTTTATTACTCATTCGTACTTTCTCTCACTACGTCGACTGAAGTAATGAGAGAAAATAAGGGTGAGATTGTTAAATAGGAGGGAAAAGTTTCATGACGAGGGGGGGGGGGGTTGGAAACGACACGAGATTTTGTTGCCTAGATAATACATAAAAGCAGTATATCTCCCAAATTAATAATTTTGTTAATTGGAGAAGAAAGTCGGTAATCAGTGACTGTGTCAAAAATATGGAAAGAAATCGTCTGGCACAACATATTTGTGCAAAAATGAACAATTTTTTGGCAGTTGGGTTACAGGCACTTGTAATGTTTGGAAATGGTAACGATAGTGATAACGGGAAAACGATTTAGGTGACGAAATGTATCTTTTATACACAGTAATAAGTTATCAAAAGACTTTACTGACAATGACTGATAAAGATATTAACCATTTTGTCTTTTCGGTGAACGGATATTTAAAGGACAGATAATGCATGCAATGCAATCACAGTTTTTGGCAAATAAATGTGTGTTTTGGGCAGACACGAGACTTATAAACAGTACGTACCCATGAGGCATACAAAGTTGAAGTAGCAAAAACGACATACTAGACAACGAACTATAATGTGGATTTGCAAAGCGAAATTTGAACACGGGAGACGCATTAAAAAAATTAACAAACCCATCACAAAGTGAGAAATACAATTGAAATAATATATTGAATGTAGTCGAAGAATACTTTAATACCTATTTCTTTTCAATAAATTATGAAGAAACATATAGAGTGCATCAGAATTATAATATAATAAACGTTTAAAATACTATAAAGGAAAGCTAGCTGTCTATTACAAACAAATTAAAAGACATTTTCTCACTTATAGCAATGATATCATCGAGCACTTCTTTCCGGGTTCCACATATGGTACAATGAAGGACGAACGATGTCAAATATCCTACTTTAAGTGATGAAATTATCAGCCTATAACCATTTTTTACGATTAAAAAGAATAAATACGAAATGCTAGTTTACGATAAACCACAGAAAATGTCGATTGTTTTACCCTAAATAATCAGAATTACATAAATTAATAAGCAAACACAAGGAAATAAGGTATTTAATCTAATTTGTACAGTTTCACGTTGTTCTTCTGCTGGCTACAAGTAATGATCTAGATATTTCTATTAGCCAAATGGTTTTTTTTTTTGAAAATATCATTAGGATACTAAATATTCAATGTGGTGACAAATATTTCTTCGTGACCAAAGTTCGCGGGTTGAATTACGTTCGTATGGCCTCGTATTATCGCTTTACAAGGTCGCGATATTGATCGAAATCGATTGTTGAGTAGTGTGTCTCGGGTAACCAAACAGTTTCCACGATTGATCGAGAAGGAAAACAGGGTTTCTGGGTTAAGAGAACCTACAATTTTCGTTTTGGTTTGAGATATTTTTATAGCACTATTTCCAGATTGGAATATTACGGGTCAGAAATTGAGATAAAATATGTACTTCAATATACAATGATATTATTAACTAGTCTCACTGTCTTCTACCACCTCCTAGTCATAATTTCCTTACTTCATAAATATAAGTTCTCATAGAAGCACACTCTAAAATAATACAAATTGCAGTGCTTATTACTTCATTTTGCACCTTACGAAAGCTATCAATCTTAATACTAAAATTTTCACGATTATTGACTGAAGTAGTAATGGGAAAGAATTAATTAATAAAAGTGCATAAATATTTAGACAAATTGATAATTCGCTACTTTAGCAAAACATAATTTGGTTGCATTTTTAGAATCATTATTTTATACAGAAACTCATATTTTAACAATCGTGTCAAGATCATTAGCAATTCGAAGAATTAGTCATATGCACTTCATTTACAAATTCAGATATTCTAGCCAATGTGTGTTCTTTCAAATATACATTAACGGTAGATATCCCTTTACATAAGATTAGTAGATATTTTTGTGCCAACTAATTTCTTCTTCTTTCGTAAATCTCTCAACCAGGTTTTGTGTAGTAAACTCTTATCAAAATATTTTACAGCTAATAACCTTAATTAAAAACAATCAATTTCCAGGGTCACGTGACATTGATTCTCGTAGAATAAAGCCCTCCTTATCAATTGGCATTACTCCAAAAATGGAAGTATCCGTATTACAAAGCGCAAAAGAAACAATATTTTCACTCTCAGTGGTAAGCAAACTACGTCCATCAACAACTGCGTCAAAGACTTCGGTTTCATACATATTTCACAAACCTTTTGTATAGTATACACAAAAAGACACACTGATTGCATGCACACTCAACACAGACCCAGCCACCAATCGTTCGTCGGACTGTTGGAACTTGCATCTGCACACGACATCATCCTCTAGAAGTTCAAACGTGCTCTCCAGACACCCCGAACCAACGGAATCTTCAGACCTGGATTAATGGAGGCTCATGTTTTAGAACTTTCTGGCGTAATTAATTTTCTCGAGTATGCTTTTGACCGGGAAAAAATTTATTACGAGCAAAACGCCATGAAATGGGTTCCTCCGTATCAAGATGTCACGAAGTTTTTAAATGACATATCTCGGACGCCGCTAGCTTGAGAAATGTAGGGAAGATGAAGGAAGTGAGAGATATTTCCCGCAAAAAAATGGGAGAGGAGATTGCACATGAATTTTTTTAGAAATAGTCTACGCAATTTACGCGGAGATAGTATTTCATGAATAATTTATCACAACGGGTCAATGGAGAATTGACGTCGGATTTTACTGCAACTAACTCTGAAAAACTGCGAGGCATAAAATGCTCAAAATGTTCGTCGGTACTCAAAACAGATACAATCACACAAGTACCAAAAAAATCCTCATTTTTGGAGAAGTGAAGAAAAATATATTTGGAAAATAGTTTATATCTTTAATAAAAAATTCATAAAACTTTTATTGATTAAAAATAATTTTCTTGAATCGAAATTTTGAATTTTTATAACAATAAAAATATAGGTAGTGCTTTAGAGTAAAAAGTGTAAGTTTAGAATTGTTTCATGATTAACGATTGTTATTTACGATTCTTTTTTCTTTTAATTAAATTTAATTTAAATTCTAACCGGTGTAATAAATAGAAATGGATTGACTCGCTCGTATCCTCAAAGGAAAACTAGCAATGAAATTGTGCTAGAAAAGTTAACTTTTTCAATGATTCATCGGAACATTTTATTATCTTTGTACGTGAATGATATATACGATTTGAGAGATGAAACACAAAACTGGCGAGTTATTTAATTTCGTTGCATAAAAAAACGGGAAAACGAACTTCTAGGGCGGTCTGGAGTCTGCGAGTGTGGAGAGTAACGAACAGAGCCGCAAAAGGTGGTCAAAATTTCACGTAAGCAGAATGGGAGTTAGGAAGAATATAAATAATTCTGAAATGTAACATAATTTGTTAACTCAAAAAAAGGTATTTGTAACTTCTATACTCCTTTGGAATGTCATGATGTAAAGAAGAGTTAATTGTCTGCAATAAACTCAAATCTTTTTTAACTGTGTGGATCTGGAGAGCGGGGCACTACATCAACGGCATCAACGCCGATCGTGGGTGGCCGGGCCTGGGTTGTCCGCCCGTGAGCCGTTCGCGGCGCGCGGCGCCGGCTGCGCGTTGAGTAGCTACCTGCTTGAACTGCCGAATGGCGCCGTTGATGCGCAGCGAGTCGGCGGCGATGCCCGCGATGCCATCTCCCGGTTCGCGCAGCTGCCGCAGCGAGGCGCTGGGCTGCGCGCCGCCGCCGCCTGGCCCGCCGCCGTGCGGGTGGTGCATGCAGTGTCCGCCGCACGGCGCCCCCGTCGTCGTCGCCTCGGGCTGCGAGCTCTGTCGGATGATGCGCGAACTGTAGGGCGAGGTGGAGAGCAGCAGCTGCGGCGCGACGACGGAGGAGCAGGCAGCGCAGGAGCCCGAGGCGGCGTGGTGCAGGAGCGTGACGCCGCCGGCCGCCGCGCCCGCCGCCGCGTGCTGGTGCAGCCCCACCGAGCGCACGCTCTCGCGCGACACGGAGCGCGCCAGGGGCTGCAGCGAGTGCGAGTCGCGGCGCGGGCCGGCGCCCACGCCGTCGTAGCACGAGCACGCGCAGCGGCAGCGGGAGTGCGCGTGCGGCAGCAGGTGGGACGCGGTGTTGCGCAGGCGGCACGCCGACGCCGCGACGCGTCCGTGCAGGCAGTCGAGCGCCGCGCCGCTGCCGCCCCCGCCGCCGCCCCCGCCGCCGGGCCCGCCGCCCCCGCCACTACCCGTCCCGCCGCCGACGCTGCCCCCGCCGCCGCCCCCGCCGCCGCCGCCGCCCCCGCTGTCCAGCCGGCAGTGGAGCTCGATGTCCGGCACGGAGCGGGCGGAGCCTTCCTCCAGGCCGGCGGCGGGCGCCCCTGCGCTGCTGTCCTGGCTGCCTGTCGAGCCCTGCGGACACGCGACGCGCCGTTAGCCACGCTCCCTTCTCTCCAACGCCCCGCGCGACGAGCCACGGCCCCTCGCAGGGGCACAGCGCCGCGGAGGGAGCCACACAGATGGGCGAAGCGGCAACGGGGCACTACAGGGCACAGCGCCCCCAATTACAGGGTGATCCAGATGGTAATTACGTATGTAACATTTGGACGGATAACATCTAAGGAACTACGTGCCGGAGAGCTTTAAAAATACATT
Organism: Gryllus longicercus; assembly: GCA_038098605.1. Classification (NCBI taxonomy): domain Eukaryota; kingdom Metazoa; phylum Arthropoda; class Insecta; order Orthoptera; family Gryllidae; genus Gryllus; species Gryllus longicercus. The sequence continues at coordinate 5,702,384 of JAZDUA010000003.1, read as the reverse complement.
CGAGATAATACAACAAACATAAACTACAAAACAGGATTACTACTGAACAGCGAGAAATACTGCAGGTGATGGAGAGCAAACCTTTTTGTACGACGGGTTGCCTAACTGCACCTCAGGCGCTGAAATGGATGTCTACTATTTGTTGCAAAATATTGGATAGCATATTTTAATTTCACACAAAAGTACTTACCACAATATTTATTCTTGAGTATGTTCATTATCGAAATTTGGATTAAATGTATAGCATATCCCTGGAAAAGTCTCTTAATTATTATTTTCTGACTGCACAAATGCTACGTGGGAAAATCTCTACATTTTCCAAATTTACTAGTTCATTATTAGTTTTAGATAAAATAACACTGATAGATTATAAACTATATATTAATTCTATTTTCAAGCTTTTTACGTTTTTAAAAATTGAAATTCATTAATAAGAGTACCACGATCGAATAGACTGGTAATATAAACTTCATAATTTAAATACTTTTGGATATGCTATTTATTCAAGAAAATTACTATTATCGATAGTAAACGTACAAAACAAGAATCAGTATTCAAAGAAATAGAGGAGCGAAATTATTTTCCAACAGACGGATGCCGCAGAGCAAATACACAATTATAGTTTTATTATAAAACACTAAAATATTTGTAAAAATTAGAGCTTGATAAGAGGAAATGAATGGCTATTAAACAACTAAACCGCAAATACTACTCTACATGCACTGGATAATACATTCACAAGAGGTAGGGACCACGACACATTTAATTTTACCCATCAAAATGTTACATTTGCAGAGACCATCTCTCACACCGCATGTACACCCAAGGGAAACAGCACATAGAGCAGGGTGACAAACCACTCCCACTCCCACACACACAATCAAACGCAGGCTCACGGGGTGCACGCAGTGCAACACAACGGTCGGTCTTCAGGTGACGAAGCAGCCGGCCTTCAGGAGTCGTCCCGTGCGCGCTACAGAAGCTGGACAGGTGTCAAAGCCCAATGTACAGCGTGGGTGGCCGGACGGGGAGTCAACAACAACAACAACCACACAGAGAGACCTGCGGGCGAAGAGCGTCCCAGAAAGCGTGCAACGGAGACAACTATCAGGCGTGTATATACAGCGACGTGGACCTACTCGGCTGGTGAGTCAGTGAGCTGGCATGGGTGAGTGGGACACTACTCGATGTGCACTTAGCAGCCAGACTGTGAGCAATTCGAAACGGGTGCCGCTCATGAGCCGGAAGAAGATGCAGATACTGTTTAAGTATTTTAGGCTAGACAGGGAATAATGAGGAAGTTAAATCGAGAGAAATAAGTTTATATTCGTGCGTAGAGAAAAGAAAGGGACGATAGTATAATCAACTAGAAAATATGCAAGTATAATAGATATATTTAAAAGACAAAGAAATAAATTTTGAATTCTCTACTTACTTTCCTTCTTTTAAGTTAACCATTTGACTATAAAATATACTTTAAATACGTTTATTTTAAGAAAATATATGAAAAATGACAAATATACTACACAGAGACGTAACAAGAAAATATTTTATTAGAGTAAATTAAGGAACCGACATTACCGTAGTAGTTCACTGATGGGATATCCCAAATTGAAAAAAAATACACATTCACGAAAGAAAGCAGTATGTTACAAATAACGCTGTTATTGTGACTTAATTATTTATGCATATACGTGCTTTAGGTGCAACTAAGTGCCTAGAATAAAATGCTCTATCTTCTACTGCAGTGAAATTTATGACAAGTGTCCTGTTAAACTTTTTTTATTAAATACGAAGATGAATCTGAAAGAACGTTGCACATGCTCATAGATTCAAAGTAAAACAAATTTTAAAATGCATTTCATAGTTATTATAAATTCTTCAGACTATTTCTGAATTCAACCCCTCAATATATTTTTTTCATTTTCCACGTTAAACTGCTAACGGGTGCCATTTGAGAAAGTCCTAATCTCATCCGAGCTGTACCACTTTTTTGCCAAGTAATTTTAATTTTGTGTGTGTCCAAATGCATGAAAGACACGTGTTGGACATGTAGGGAGAATGATCCTCCATATTGCATGCACCTATATGAGGTCCTTGGTGACGGTCTGTAAGTGGAATTGATTTGTTGCGAAAAAAGACAAATTATTTTGATAGAACCACTGGTGTTCAGAGTTCTATGGTGTTCTTATTCTTTTAAAAACGATTTCCACAATCTTTTTTAAGATTCAATTGAATGGGTAAAAACCAGAATGGTATAAGTGATATTTTATAAATTCTGAGAAATCTGTATATTTAAGTAAACATGACTGGAAAGTCGTGGTGCTTTGTTTCATCATTATAACCGCGACCTTTCAATTGTTGATGAAAAACACGAAAATAGATTACTACTGAAATATATCCTAAAATAAACGTTTCCTGAAGGATTTATAAAATGTCACTTATATAGTTCTGGTTTTCACACATTCAATTAATCAAATCTGTTCAAATTCAACTTTTTAAACTACACAAATCATAAAACCGAGCAAGTTTTAATACTATAATAATAGCCCTTTTCACTGCTTAAACTAAAAACAACCTTTACATCATTAACACTATAAAGATCGGAGTTGACATTGCGAATTAAATACTAAAGAAAACGTCTTTCGTAATTTGAAACTTGCATTGTAAAATCCTTGTCAGTTCTATCCGAAGTGTATTAGGTCGTACTATAAATATCACTATATTGTCTCTTCATTATCGAAAATGTATTTGAACCCTTTATGACGAAAATGTTAAATTATATTGTTTTATTTGGCACTTGGACGTTATTCTTCCGTCACTAAAGATGCTGAATGCTAATGGCCGTAATTCCCATGTTGTTACAAAGATCAATAACGCTTCGTTTTCACTAAAGAAATAAGTTCAAAATACAAACCATACCTTTTAACTCGAAGTCATTTCGTACATCTAGATCGTCTTATCTGCAAGTGCAACTTCCTTATTGATTCAATATCACAGCGACATTACCGCTTTCTTTCGTCTACAGGGAGTTCAATTACGATTGCACAAGGGGATAGAGTGGGAGCGAGGGGATTCCCCAGGGCGCATTTGCATCTCCCTCCTGCGCTCCGCGTCACGTGACAAGTGCGTTCGAGTTGCGCACGCGGCTGCTTTGGTGCGCGCCGCCCTGCGCCGGCGCCGCCGCCGCCGCCGCCACGCCCACTGCGCGCCGCGCTCCAGCCCACTCGCCGCCTTCGCCTCACGTGCTCGGGTGTTCCTTCCCACTGTCGTGGGTTGGAATTGTCAACAAATAATTTCATCCGAATACGATCATTTCATCCGAATACGATCATTTCATCCGAATACGATCATTTCATCCGAATACGATCATTTCATCCGAATACGATCATTTCATCCGAATACGATCATTTCATCCGAATACGATCATTTCATCCGAATACGATCATTTCATCCGAATACGATCATTTCATCCGAATACGATCATTTCATCCGAATACGATCATTTCATCCGAATACGATCATTTCATCCGAATACGATCATTTCATCCGAATACGATCATTTCATCCGAATACGATCATTTCATCCGAATACGATCATTTCATCCGAATACGATCATTTCATCCGAATACGATCATTTCATCAGAATACGATCATTTCATCAGAATACGATCATTTCATCAGAATACGTTCATTTCATCAGAATACGTTCCTTTCATCAGAATACGTTCATTTCATCAGAAAACGATCATTTCATCAGAATACGATCATTTCATCCGAACGCGATCATTTCATCCGAACGCGATCATTTCATCCGAACGCGATCATTTCAATAGAACGCGATCATTTCAATAGAACGCGATCATTTCAACAGAACGCGATCATTTCAACAGAACGCGATCATTTCAACAGAACGCGATCATTTCAACAGAATGCGATCATTTCAACAGAATGCGATCATTTCAACAGAATGCGATCATTTCAACAGAATGCGATCATTTTGTCGGGATGCGATCATTTTGTCGGGATGCGATCATTTTGTCGGGATGCGATCATTTCGTCGGGATGCGATCATTTCGTCGGGATGCGATCATTTCATTTGAATACGTTCCCTTCAACCGAATACGAACATTTTCCATCCACATTCGATCATTTTTTTATCTGAATATGAACATTTCATCCGATTAGGATCATTTTTCATCCGCATTGGACCACTTTTCATCCCAATACGATACTTTTTCATCCGTATCCGTACAACTTCCTGGCCGAAAGTAACTTCTATTCATGGTTAGAATTAGTATTATATTTTATTAAATATTTTATAATATTTTATTTTGTCGTGATAATATAAAAATGATATTACCTATACAACGCGTCATTTCCAATTTATTTTTGAAGCATTTCTAAGACTTTACTGGTCCTTTATGGAATAAATAAGTAAATTCATCGTTTTGTATAAAATCTCTAATTACGATAATAATAATAATGAATAGTAATTACGATATTTTGTTCGATTCAGGGGTACTCAAAATCTGCGGATATCTCACATATTTTAAATAATAGGTTATATGGCCAAGGGATATTTTTTGTATCTTCAGTAATTAATCTGCCGTATGTTTCTATAAGTACGATTTTATCCGCACGTTATAGATAAATTATGGTTTGAATTATATAAATTCCAAAGCTGATGAAACAGTGCAACTATATTTGCATAATTATACTGGTTTTAAGAGTTCGTGAAATAAGAATTTCTATTTAAAATTTGAAAACAGTATCTCTAAAGGGCTGACCTGACACTTCCTGTGTAAATTTATCTCCAAAAAAGCCGTGAAAGAACCACTTCCCTATTTTTATTCCCACACGTTTATTTAAAACGTTTAAATATTCTCTTATATTTGAAAATAACTGTAACGTTTGAAGTAACAAGTTGATCTGTGTCAGACGATTATTAACAGTTTTAAAGTTTCAACACGAAAAGTCGTCAAGACGAAACAATTATTTCAGTTGTAATCGCGTGTCTCTGTCTGTAGACACCAACGAATTTCGCTCTCTGTGGCCAGACGCCATCCGGAGGCAGTGGGGCACCAAGGCGGCACTCAGCTAACTATGTGCTCCCGCGATGAGACACAAACACGATCCCCCAACTTGACCTGCGCGTTGTAAGGTTAATTTATTCGATAAGTAACCAGTCTACATTATCAATGAAATGATCGGTCGCGAACGAGCACCGTGTTGGCAACAGACCGCCGGCGGCGGTTCATTGGACAGCGAGGCGGCCGCCCCCCTAAGGGGCATGGGTGGTAGGACGTGCGCGTGCGGGCGTGCGCGGGCGGGCGTGCGCGGGCGGGGGCGCCGGGCAGCGCGGCGTCCGCGACGGTCAGGCGGCGTCTGAGCGCGGTAGGAGCCCGTCACCTGCAGCCGAGGGTTGGCGGCCAGCAGCAGCGTGGTGCACTCCTGGCGCGTCAGTACGGGCTTGGCCGCGGCCCCACCCCCTCCACCACCACCAACACCTCCTCCTCCACCACCTCCTCCTCCGCCGCCACTAGTGCCATCGCGCGAGCTGCCGCCTCCGCCTGCGACGCTGTTGCTGCTGCGGTCGGCGGACGCAGAGGCCGAGGCCGAGGAGGCGCCGCTGGGCAACAGGGTGACGGCGGGCGAGCGCGCCAGCAGGCTGGTGGTCTCGTCGCCGCTGCCGTAGCCGGAGTTGGCGACGGCGTCGGCGGCCGCCGCGGCGCTCGTCTGCGCGCTCATGGCGCTCGCGCGGCGCTCAGCTCATCGCGCGCCTGCAACACGGCAGCCGCCGCCGTTGCAGCGCCCACCGCTCACCGGCCCCGCCCCTCCCCCCGCCGCCTCCCGTTCTCGCGATGTACAGCCGGGCACTGGACCCAAACGAAGAGTGTCTGTTGGCGCAAGAATGGATAATGTATGTTTCTGGAAAGATGTACCCGTCCTCAGCTCGCCCTCTGTCCATTTCAGCCCGCCCGTGAACGCCATCTGCCCGCCCGTGAGCCGCCAACTGTCCCACCCACTGTCCCGCCCACTGTCCCGCTCACTGTCCCGCCCACTGTCCCCCCCACTGTCCCGCCCACTGTCTCGCCCACAAGAAACTTCAACAGAAGATTATGGTTGCTCAATCCATACGTGCTACTGCAAACGGCGGTTGTAATGATGTTGACATTGCAACGTTTACACTCAGCCCACCACGTCGTTCAACGCATTTTTCAAAGTGTCATCCTCACATGATATATTTCTGGAAAAACTGAAAAGGTGATAATGTTGCAATGCGTAATGCATTTTTGCACACGATTGTTTAGACTAATCCTCACCCCACAGAACGCAACAAGAAATGTTTCCAAAATATGCTAAGAGCGGGTTGTTATGGACTCAAAATGTACGTGTTTCTGGAAATACACAAGAAGTAATAGATGGAAATAATAGTACTATAATGAGCGTGATAGATTGATAATGAAGGGCACGAGTGCAATGCAAGTATCCCTCGAATCACATATTACTCAAAGCACGCATTTGTCTCGATTACTACTCTCTACGAAACAAAACGTTTGTTTAAGAAGTTGGAATACCAAAACTTTTGTCTGTTAATTACTTACAATAACGTATAATTGTAGCAGCGAGATATTCATTTTCCGAATGTTGAAGTATACAATTTTGATATGAATGACGAGACAAATTATGTTCCCCTCTAGCAATTGAGGGAGTTTTTCTAATACTTTGCATTGTTTTCATGCCTATATCTTGTTTGCTTGTAGTCTCTCGTCAACTGTTAAGAGGTAATATCTGAAAGCTGTTGAGATTCACGTGAATTGGTATGAAATGAGTGATGAATAAAGCTGTTCGGTCGCAACTGTTTTCTATGAAGTAACAGAGAGCACACCTCGGACATTCTTATAATGTAATTGTGTACTGAAATAATGTGTGAATGTCGTACACGAAATAGAATGGGTTAGGTATAACCAAAATATCAAGGAAATAAAAAGAAGTACAAATCTTGTAAAAAGATATAGACGACGTAGAAGTTGTGCAAGGCTGAAAAAGTGCACGAACTTTCGATAGACCAGTGCTGCTAGAAGAGTCGAGCTATTTTTGGAAGGGAAAAACAGTATTAAAGAATGGGTGGAAAGATAAAAAAGTATTCCAATATGCAATTCTTACACATATAACATATTCACAAACACACACACTAGAAGATATGTAAGCAAATAAATATTATGTTTTTTAAATAACATAATATTTGTGAATTACCTGCTTTTATAGTAACGATGATACAAGGCGAAACAGAACAGAAATAATAATACTATTGACAATGTCTCCAGATTTTTGCAGTAGAAACATTTAATATATGTGCAGAATGTAAGTGTTGAATATCAGCGCGAGTCATCGAAATTCTACATTCAAATGTAAATAATTATGCTGGCAAATCTAAAGAGGAAACTCTGAATCAATATCTTGGTAAAATATTTCCATAAAAAAAGTCAGACCTGAAAAACATGAACGTATATTTCAAAAAACTTTCTTTCATACTCAACTAAAGATGGTGCGATGTCACTACATTTCATTAAACTCTAGAACCGAAGTTCATGTCAAGTGACATTCAAATATTTCGGTTTGTATGTCAAAACAATTTCAGCTACTTTCTGATTTTCTTTCCTCTCTTACTTGACTTCTATTTCATTCCAATCTCGTGCATTCAAAGCAATCCCAGTGTTATGTGTATAGTACTGATCAGCGCTACCAAAAACCGCTAGATGTTACTTCGGAGGGTAGATAGCAATATTTTTCAGTGTCAGACCGAAGATGAATAACTTCGGGACTAATATCTTGATGTTCAGTATTCTGGGATTTATGAGCCGTATACTTTACAAACTGATGTTAGATGTCATGATATCACATTAATGACTGACACACGATTTGCAGGTGTTTATGATTTTGACAGCATTCAAATTGTATATCTTGACTACTACGTTCAGACATTATGTTTCATTTTCACCACATTTTCCATTATACGGGTAATGGTCGTCAGTGTCACCTGTGAGAATCATTCAGAACAGACCAAAAGAAAAAGTTAGAAATGGATCTTTTATCACTCCTACTCACTTTTTCTTGAACAAAACGAATTTTTCTTAGACCTCAATTCAACTCATCCATCAATTAACACCTAAATATTGTTCATGAAGCCACATTCTAACACCAGTATCTCGTGACCGTGACCTTCTTATGGGTTTAAGAATATTTTCAAAGACATCTCACCAATAAACAAAACTTTTGAAGTAAAGACAAAAAGAACTGTGAAGTCGGCATTGTGAGATCTCAGCATAAAAACCATACGAAGAGAACTTTAAAGAGAAAACAACTAGTTGAAGGCAGCAAAGGAATATGATGCCTGAAAGAGAACAAATGAAAAGAGAAAATTAACTACATTTAGGAGGAAACGTATTGGAGACACAGAAGGCATTACTGAATGAATACTTTTGTCATGAGTCTTTCTGAAAATCTTGGTTCACCGTATATCAAAACGTTAAAAGGTACTGTAAATTCAAGAAGAGTAGGTAAATACTAATTCTTTTGGCAGTTATTACAAATGTTCGGAGGAATCTAGTCATCCTTTATAGTCCCCACACGACTACTGAAGGGTTAAATACTAAATGAAGTACGGGTAATTGCTGAATTTTGCTTGTTCTATTTAATTAGTGTCTAAATAACGAGGTGATCGATATTGTAAGACAATCTCTTAATTCCATTTCGCGTCCTACATCCGTCTTCTCCAGTCTACTCTTGCCACAAAGCCGAGTCTCTCCTTACTCTGTGTGAGCAAGAGCAGCTGCAGCTTTCTCTTAGCGTCAGAGGATCCTTGTGTACCCAGGCAGCGACCCGACGCCGGGTAGAGTCGCTTCGCCTCGCAAAATAACGGTGACGTTATCTTAACCCCGTTATACAACACTTCAACGCAAGCAGGAGCACCAATGTCTGTGTTTATGTTTACAAACCCAAACGCTTTGAACAAATATGTTTTTTTTTCTACAGAGCGACGGAAGATCGTCAAGTATAGAACAGCAAACTGCGAACCAATCCGATCAATCTCTGAAAGTAGTACGTTGAGTCACAAGTTTAAAAGTGCCTACGCTGCCGTCTCGAATTGCATAGGTGAACTTAAATACCGTGTTAATCATGTTAACCATGTTAACCCTGCAGAAGATGGTTGAGAATAAATATTACAAACTTCTAAGACATGTGAGAAAGTATTATAAAACACTGCTTAAGACTGGAGAGAAAATTTGCGAATATCTGAGATACCAACCAATTTTTTGCATCGCGCCTTAATTGATGGTCTTCTCATCCTGCAATGATGTTTGGTAAGTACACGAACTCTTCGACGACGACCAACCCACTAACAACGAGTTTTTGGTTTTGATTGCTTAGCTTTGACTGCGTCTGAATGAGCTTCGTTCAAACACGCAGTAATAAACCTCGCCACTGTCAATTCGAGGAATTTATGTAGGGTACAGGTCATCGCCTATCACTTACTGTACCTGCTCTCTTGCAGAATGAAATACTTAACAATAAGTATTGCAAAGATGGATCACACCCAGCATCATTATTCCAGTTTTTCTACCACACACTGGAGAAAACTAATCACATTTTCAATTCTCATGGTCCAGAAATTTGTAAGAATTTTTCTGAACTACCTATAGTTGAGTCGAGCCAGGTAAAAGCTTACAAAACAGTACATACTTTCTAGTGTTATTGATATTTCCTTAATAATGTTATATTTATACTAACTCTTTCCTGCATTTTCTAACATTTTGACACTTCGAGAACGTCAGGACTCAAAATTACGCAAAAATAACCAATATTTTGACAGAGTGTAAATCACATTTGCCCTCGCGGTTTAATACATTGGTCATCGTGCTCGCTTTTCACGACGCGACCCTGGGTTCGATTCTCGGTCGGGCAACATTAAAGTGTGTGTTTTCCTTGCAATATCCAGTATATTTTGCTGTGTGACGATGCAAAAGGTTACTTCTCTGGTTGAGGAGACTAGAATACAGCGTACGGATGTCTTCGTGCCAACCACACGTACTCCGAACCCATGGCCGGGACACTAGTGTTAGGTTCTGGCCCGTTCGCGGGCTGTCGGACAGACAGAATGCTATATTATTGAAAGATTTAATTTTGTGAAATAGATTTCATTAAGAAGAAATCATTATCTTCATGTACTGCTTGGAGGAAGTCCAATTATATTTTTATCTTTGCAATTTTTGAAATTTTAAAAAATGTTAATGAAAATTGGAGTCGTGCTATATTATTAAGCAAACATTTCTCTATTTGATAAAAACATTTCAAAAACAAATTGGGTACCACCTTAAGAAAAAACTTGTTTGAGTATTTAAAAATATTATTAATAAAAATTAAGTTTCACAGAAATGAACTCCATAATTACTATTTAAAAAAGTCTGTTATAATAATTTACGTTTTAAGAACCGATTTCACCGTTATCATTAATAATGTATTAATTTTTTTAATCTTACAATTTTTGCAGATTTTCCAGGAATTCAATGGGAATCGGAAATCCGTCATTTTTGTAACAAACTTACAACTTATTGCAGCCCAAAATGTAAAGAAAATGGGCAGTACATCAGATAGATTGATCGGAAAATAACTGTTTTGGAGAAAGTCTGTTTCCAGTTTAGGCGTTAATATTTTACGCAAGCGATCGGAGTCGAAGTTTTGGTTTCAGGAATCGTTTACTTCCGTCAAACGCGCGATATCGATTTGTTTGCAGTATTCATGACTTTCCCTATACTACTTATACCAGAAAGTAATAACTCACTTCCTATCTTCCATAATCTCCGAAAATTAATGTCAATCTCCTCACTCCTTCTCTGGAAACCGATGAGACATATCTTTGGTATCTAATGGTCAGTGAATAATAAAACAATCAGATTTTACTAACATTTTCAAAAACATTTTAATATGTGCCTTAAAATGAATTGTGGGTTAATTTGACTCTAGAGTCGTGAAGTTATTTGACTCTCGGCTCTCATTGAGCGAAATATATCTAATTCTAATATTTCATTCACCCTTCCAATTTATGTACCGAGTATTTGAATGGTGTACATTATCTCACATAAATTGTTTTTAGATATTTTCTAAAAAGAATAGCAAATTCCATTTTTATAATAAAGGATTGTTTTTGTACATGATTAACGTCTTCAGAAATATATTCAATTCCTTCAATATACAAAAAATAACAGATTTGTTTGCAAATAATAAAACAGATACTACAAGCTATAAATCTAATCAAATACTCACATAAAAATATTATTACCTCATATTATTACGCGTTTTGCCGAGAGAGACTTGGAATGAAAGTGTGAGGATTCATTAATTTACAGTGATTCACACAAAGTGATACATGCGAAAGCAGGTTAACGCAATAAAATTTCATGGATAAAAACATAATGAAAAAACAGCTAAAGGACCTCACTTTATAACTTTCCTTATTGAAGGAAACATTTCTAATTAAAGTCATACAATAAGATAAACAATACAACAGGAAACATTTCGCACGTAGGAATCTGTCGGTAATTTTCCTCGGATTCCGTCTCTATTCATCAGACATTTCACTGTATCAGACACAATCTCATTCCGAATTATTACGCCATGCCGTTGGCATGTTTCCCTCAGGAAAGATCAAAGAACAGTCATTACTACATATCACACTCTCATATCAGTCGCTATCAGATAGGATTGTCCTGTGTGTTTTTCCTTCCATTTCACTATCTTCCATCGCTCACTTCCAAGTCATGTGAAAATGTATACTAATGACAAGGGTGAGTAAATTCCCTGAAAGTATTATCGTTTTATGAAAGTTGCATAGTTCCGGGGGAAAGTGATTCTTGCGTTGCGATGGAGTACAACAGTAAGCACTACTTGGACGATCGCGAATCAGAATCCGGGCACAGCACACGTCAATTTATATAGAGATCAATGTTCTTTAATAATAGTAACTTACAATTATGAAGTTGATTTGAGGACATTTCTAATCTTCTCATTTTACCTATTCATGAAAAAATTAAAACAATAATCCCGAACTAAAATATTTTTATAAAATTAAATATAAGTAATATATTGCAATACATATTGAATAATATTGAAAGGCATAACTATGATTCTACCTGATGCCTTCTTCTAGATGAGGGTATAGGTCGTCCCTCTAAATGATGGTAGTTCCTTTCCATTAAAAATTTTGAGATAGAACTATCATGAAGATTCTTTCGCAAAGATTGATCAAACCATGTGACGATTTGGAAATAAGGAACAGTACAAAAAATTACGATAGCTGGGATAGGAAAATAAATCTTGTCGTGAAATGGTATACTGAGGGACGTGTTGTGCATCGTTCAATATTTTTCTTAAACATTCTATGAAGTATATTCTAGTTACATCGACTTATAAAAGCATTGAAAGATACACCTAAAATGGGTTTGTAGCGATTTCTTGAACACAACCTTCAAAAAAACTTCGCTAAAAAATCTGTCAAACTAATGCATTGTCAGAAAACATTCAAGGAACTTCGAGTTTGTAGAAACAAGGCAAATCTGGCAAGAAACGTTTTGAAGGGTGTGCTTTAACTCTCTTTATTCTTTTGCATTCACAATAATCTTTCTGATGGCATGTGTTTTACTTCACCAGCCTTTGATTTGTCGTCCAAATAATCATTGGTTCATACAATATTTACTCACATATTATTCCAGTATGTTATGAATATTTTCAAAATCATTTGCACTATGTCTGGCCTATAAATTTTCTGTTAAGAAACTTATTCTCAGAAGAAAGGTTATGTACTACGGATCAAAACAATACACGAAAATTAGTAAAACGGTAACAGGGAGAAATGAGAGCCAATATTATTTTTATATACAACGTTTGTAACATCTAAATCTTGAAATTCATTTTTATGCAATGTGTTACAATTTTAAAACAACAGCTTTTAAATTTGAAATTTCTTTCATTCAGTTGTTAGATACGAATCATATTGTAAACTGTGAATGACCTGATTGGGCCGTGAGAAAGTGTTTGCTAATAAACGTTCTCTCACATACGAAGAAACGAACTTTTACTTCCAATGTACCTATTGTACATGGTATTGTGCTAATTAATTGCTTGTATAACAGTAATTATAATTGCGTGATTTAGGTAATTGTTATTTCATGATTTGTATAATTGTTATTGTTTGATTTGTTATAATTTTATTTGTTTAATTGTATATGTGTAATTAATAAGACTGAATTTCGCATTATTATAAACATATATACATTCGGTACTGTGTTTTTCAATGGAATAGTGCAAAGTAATTTTCGTAGCATAGATATCCTTTATCGAGTTTCAGAGTAAGGTCATTAACAACTTCTTTTCGTACAATGTAGAAACTCTTCGCCTCATCGACTTCAATATTGTTTGTCGGATGTGTTGAACCATTGGGTTTACGATGCGCACTGAAATACACGCACGTACCGGGGAATACGCGTTTGCTATCGGGAATCAATCATGGAGGGAGGCGCCTATTGTGCCGAGCACGACGTACCCGCAGTTCTCTGATGCTTGGCAAGTTGCCTACCTACGACCTGCACAGGAGCTTGCTTTCTCAGACGCGCGTGAAGTCGAGTTTGGTTCGTGCAGCAACCACAGATGAAATGGATGTGCAATTAAAAAGTTAATAAGGTCGGGAGAAAATTTGTGGCACCGAAAATTCAACGAATTTCGCTTTTGCTTTCCCGTTGGTTTCTTTTCGCTCTTCAGAACCCAATCGTGTTGAAATTGTGTTATGTTTTTTTCGAATATTTTCGAATTCGGTTGATTTATTGTTGATTTCAATATCGCCAACTGTTATGATCATATGTCCTGTAAGAGTACTGAGTGTTTCAACGGAAGAGGTGGCAATGTTCTTTCTTCACTAGAAGTGACGCCGGGTTCTGATATACGGTACAAGAAGAAATCCCTGCTCTTCGCAAGTCAGTCCACCGGACAGAAACACTCTAAATTCGATTTAGAAGGTCTTCTTGAAAGTGAATGGATATTTTGAAGAACACAGAGGCCGAAGCATTTAATTTGAAAATATGATAGGCAATGGATGACATGCCTTTTTTTTGGCGGACTTTATGGATGAGAAATCGTTTAGAAAAGAGGGATTAAAATGTTAATATAACTCCAATTGATGTTACATGGTTATTGCTATGTAGTTGTTTTTATGGCATTAGAGTAGTTGGTAACAAATGTGTTACGAATGAAAACGGTTTATTTTGATACTGTTTTGTGAAAATAAAACGCGATTATTATGCAACAGGCACATCCGTCTTCCAAATGTTTACTTTTGAAATATACATCAATTTCAAAAAGATGGACGGGAGGGGGGACAAAATTAACTGGGAGAGAATAGTTGAAAACTGTGAAATGAAGTGCAATGATAACGACAGAATTTTAAACTTTATCTCCCCTTATAGAAATATTTAATTTCGCAGGAGGGTGGAAGGAACAGACATCCAACTGTATAATACTGATCATTTTGCACTAGTAAGTACTAGTGTAAATATTTGATAATAAATTAGTATTTGTTAACATTATTAACTTTCCGTGCTCTTGCGAGTCTACGTGATGGCAATTATAGGCAATTAAAGGGCATTTAGCGGTAGCACGTAATTACAACATTCACACTACTCTCTCTGTGAAGCTGGATTAAGTATCACATCTCTCAGTTATCACATATTTACATCACAGCATTATGTACCGTATTCTCACCTAAAAAAGTTTTATCTTCTTTGAGAAAGTGCATTTGAGTTATTAAATTTGTATTCATTCACTCACATAATATGCTACAAAAGGAATATCGGAATTCATTAGATCACATGAATATTCGAAATCAGGTTTCCGTCACGTTCGTACACAAAAATACGACCTCGGGCCGCGCCAGAGAGAAGCAGATTGGTGGTATTCGATGGGACTCCAGAGCGCGGAGCGCTGGCGCACCGGGGTCGATGTACCTAATATCATAAGCGCCTTGACAAACAATAATGAGGAGCACGCAGGACCAGCGTGGTCAGGCGGGGGCTTGGTTGGCCGGGCCGGAGCGTTGGAGTGACGACAACGGGCGAACGGGTAGGCGGGCGCGGCAAAGCGTCCGTGGCCAGGAGAGTTGGCTGTCAGGTAGACGGCTGGCGTACGGAGTCGTGGGAGTGAGCATACGGTAGCGATGACGGAGGTACAGGTTCTAGAGAGGGAGAATGTAATCGTGAGAGTTGGTGTAACGTGGCAAAGGTACGCGCGAGGGTGGCAAAGCGGGTGCGAGAGCGGGCGCAAGTGTTGGCGTGAGGGCGAGCATGAGATTCGGCGTGCGAATGGCCGCTAGGACGCACGCGAGAGCGGTTGTTCGATTGATTGTTTAGTGATTCCGGGCACCTCAACTATCAGGGTTCCGTAAGTATAGTGCTGATTTTTGCTCGGGAGGTGGCGGTGATCTTTCCCTCGCTCTATGGCAAGATCCGGCGCCGGCCTAACGTCGGGTAGCGGGTTTTTTCTTCGAACAGTTATCTCCCACAGCGCCCCAGCCGGGACAAGCTGTTAGCTCCCGACAGGTATCCCGGCACGTGTGGTAGTGTAGTGCGTTACTGTAAGTGCGTGAGTAAGGGGTTAGGATAGGACAAGGAAGAGGAAGATGAGATCGCGCGAGGACCGTGGACTGTTTCTTGAGGTATAGCTCCGGTATTCGCCTGGTGTTGACCGGAGAAACGAAGGAAAACTACCGATCACAGCATCCGGTTGCTAAAATTCTCCTCCAGGTGAGAGAGGGCGCGGCGAGAGGACGGGCGAGAGGACGGGCGAGAGGACGGGCGAGAGGACGGGCGAGAGGACGGGCGAGAGGACGGGCGAGAGGACGGGCGAGAGGACGGGCGAGAGGACGGGCGAGAGGACGGGCGAGAGGACGGGCGAGAGGACGGGCGAGAGGACGGGCAAGAGGACGGGCGAGAGGACGGGCGAGAGGACGGGCGAGACGACGGGCGAGACGACGGGCGAGACGACGGGCGAGACGACGGGCGAGACGACGGGCGAGACGACGGGCGAGACGACGGGCGAGACGACGGGCGAGACGACGGGCGAGACGACGGGCGATAGGACAGGCGGGAGTGTGGACGAGAGGGAGGGCGAGAGAGAGGGCTTGAAACTGGGCGCGAGAGTAGGTGCTAGGGAAGGCGCGTCAGCGGGCGCAACAGTCGGTGCGAGGGCGCGCGAGAAGGCGGAATGGAATTGGGCACGAGGGAGACTTGAAGGCGGGGTAGGTTGCGCGCGATCGCAGAGATGTGCCGTTAAGCTTTTGACCAGGATGGTTAACCAGCACGACCGGGTGTGCATGGTCTCTGGTACTTCGTTTACCTCCAAAGGGCTTTGCCGTTACGCTCAGCTCAAAACGCGCAATAGGGTCCGACAATTAACTCTGACGACCATGAACAGAGTAAATGCGACGTGTTTATAAGCTCTCAATTATTGGATGTGGTCGGACGGGGATTTGCTGGACAGGACGGGGAATTAGGAGAGGTCCGTTGAGTCAGAAGGCATTATCTATAATTGAATCAGTGATATATGCTTTACGGAAATGTCTAGTTGTGTTTACGCACTATAGATTAATTTACATATATTGTGGCGTCACCAATCACACTAGAATAATTTTATTGTGGCGTCGCCAATAACAGCATAATTATTATATCTAGAGATAGCTCCCACCGAGGCAAAAGTAGGTCACGAAGGCCCTTTGTCACGCAGCAGAGCTTGTTCCGACCCCACTCAGGCCCGCCAGAGGCGGACGCGTTTATTACCCCTCGTAAAAATCAGCCGATCCCCCCCTTCGAACAATGCACGCCCTCGCGCCCCTTTTTCTGCCTGTGAACCCGGGGAAGGAACGCGGAGTCCCGAGGGGTTGACGCGGGTGTCGATTAGAAAAAAGACACGTTTATGACGCTTCGTGAACGAGACCCTTTTCAAACAATACCCGCCCCCGCACCCGCTGCCACGCGCCTCGCCTAAGACGCCCGGATTCCCACAGGGGCTATTTAGAAATTAACCATAGCAGGCTGCCGATTAGCCTCCGCCAAACCATTTATGACCCTTGAAAATGCGCTACTGCATGAACACGTGTCCAGACAGCTGCAAGAAGCTTCTAGAACCGTTGACAAAGGAAGTGAGAGAGAGGAGGGAAGCCGGAGTTAGAAAGAGAGCGATCTTTGGAAAATTACAAGAAAACTGCGACCTGGTTGGTAAATTAGAATGCTGAAACGCAGTTACCCTCAGCCAATGGGAAGCTTCGCTATGAGGGAAGGGGTAAATTTACAGATTCAGAAACGTTTTGGGAGGGGGGAAGAGAGTTTTCTTTAACACTAGGTGCAGAGAGAAAAGACACTTACGATCAGAACGCGACTAGGAGAAAGACGTTCCCAGAGTGGATTTTACTTATGATCAGAACGCGACTAGGGAAAGATGTTCGCAGAGTAGAACTTACGTTCGGAACTTAATGACGATCGGAACGCGACTGGGGAAGGACGTTCCCAGAGTAGAAGTTTACTTTGATTAGGCCGGCATTAGTGCAAAGACATTCGTAAAACGGCACCGTGGATTTGCCGCGGAGGAAACTCGGGCGGGAGATCGCAGGATTCCGCACTACTTCCGGGTAGGCCCGTCTGCCTTCGCCGCCATTTACGTCGGGCTCATTCATTGCCCATACTACGCTACGGCCAGCGCCCGTGGCTCCTCGACCGGCTGAGTCCGCACAGTTTAGCGACTCCGCCGCCGCCCCCGCCGCCAGCTGAGGAGCGACGCGCCGCGGAAGGTCGGTGACCTGGGACTGCTCGCCGCCCCTGCCTCCGAGGGCTGCCACACGGCCCGCTCGTGGAGACAGCACAGCCAGCGGTGAAAGCTACGAGGCGAAGCTGCCTCGCAGGACAATTTTACGGCGAGAAATTAATAGTGGCCGCGCTCAGGCCCTGCAGATCGTAGATGGTGGATTGCATGTGTCATTAGAGATTAAGCCTGATATGTTAGCCTTAAGGGAAGTAGCCTATTAGTAATTAGGGAAATGAGCTCACAGAATAGAGATAATAAGAAACTTGCGTCGCCCTTTGCGACCTGTAACTTCCCTGGCAGCTCATGGTGCCAGGAATAAACCACAATTTATTATAAAACGACTCAGTGTGATAATTCATGACCTCCCAACACTTCCATCCAGCCACATTTCAGGAGCTGAACCTGGCGCCCTCCCCCGCGTATATTACATTTGGCTGGTCCCAACGTGGGGCTAGTTTAGTCGTTTATATTACAATATTTATTTACAATTCGTATTACAAGATATTTTGTGAATAAAATTAAATGTTGGATTTTCTTGTTTTTCGTTTTTATTTTGACAGATAGTTCAACATTTCACATTCAGAATTAAATTGCATTAGATATTTCGTACTGTCTTTAAAAATGTACAACTTATACGTATATACGTGTTCATATACATACACGTCTTCGGAACTGTTTGAGATATGGGGATGAAAAGATGTTGTATATGACGGAAGAAATATATTTAGTTTTCTTGTTTTTAATATTTGCAATCATTGAGTTATTGTCATACAGTCGACATTTTAATTAGAAGTACATAATTTAGAAAATGTAGAAATGTTTTACATTTCCTCAGAATCGACGTTTTCTGCGACTTTCCAGGACAATGTTTTGGACCCTTAAACTGTGACCTACTTTGACATCACAGCTCTCAAGACATCAATTGTCTTGATAGAAATAGAAATTGAAAATTTCTGTTTTCAATGTAAGACACTTTTCTTATTTGTATTGGGCCCGTATTTACGTATGTCCACGTATTTGCCTTCTAACATAAACTATATGTAATCAAAAAACGAATAAATTCACAAATAACTTGGACTTATTCAAAACTATTAGAATGTACATTTTGTATCTAATTAAATTATTACTTTTACACATAGTTAACGTTTTTGGATAACCCTGTACGTATATACATGTGCTAGTATATATGTGTTCACACTTATGACTCTAAATGTCTCTGAATTCCTCCAATGAGTAATTTAAAGGACGCATCTGAACAATAATGGAGCCAACATTAAAAATGATGTATGTACGAAATAAAATTTTACATTTTTGAAAATTTCTTTTTTTCCATTTTACTTAACACTTTTAATAAATAAATCATTGCACAAATAAAATTTTATTTTAAGCTGAGAATTAATCTGAATTCCCAT
Organism: Gryllus longicercus; assembly: GCA_038098605.1. NCBI lineage: Eukaryota > Metazoa > Arthropoda > Insecta > Orthoptera > Gryllidae > Gryllus > Gryllus longicercus. The sequence goes on along the minus strand of JAZDUA010000003.1, from coordinate 5,683,067 downwards.
TTGTGCAAATGAAATAAAAATGGTGCGACGGTTTGAAAGAACGAATCCAATACGTCTACGAACAATAAAGAAAAGCTAAAAAGGCGAGAGCACAGGCAAAAAGGGAAACTCCAAACAGTGCAATGAACGTAAAACTTGTATTCGTCTCTGAGCAAGCGCTGCCTTTGAATGCCCTTTGAGAGAGAGGCGTCCCTTAAGCGAGGATCACTGAAGCGAACTAGGGACATCTTCCGAATAACGACGAAATGCGTGGAGAAGACGAGTAGCGGAATGGAGTCCAAGAGATGAAATGGACATGGCGTGTCTATTCTTCTAATGCCCCAACCATTTTAGCAGCAGATTCTAAAATGCTCTAGAATAAAAGATGCTCATGTTTTTTGGTGGGTACAGGACGACCTATAAAGGTCACTGCTCTGCAAAGAGTATTAGACGTGAAATTGACAAGATCGTGGATACTGAGAGAGATTGAAATTCACCATGCCAAAACTGCAAAATGAGTTCCAAAAGACGTGAAGCAACTTCAAGGGTATTATGATGATATTAATAATGATGATGATGATAAACGATGTACCTGGTTTACGGGCCCTTTATTTTTTTTTGAATTTATTTAATTGTTTGTTGAAGTACACTGTTCAGTTTACAATAAAAACTTTGCAATTGTTAAATGACAATCTAATTAACTTAATCTAGGTTAAAATTGTACTTAATTAATCTTAACCTAGGGAGAGGAACCAAAAGCATCTCAGGAGAATTATTCTACATTTGCAAATATCTGGAGGAAAGAATGAAGCGGGAATCTGTTCTTAATTCTCGTTTTGTATCTGGGATCTTTGCCGAGTCTGTAGTGAGTTGATGCCTTTATGAAGGATAAGTTTGTGTAAATGTTGTTTGATAGGAATGATATTTGGTGAGTTATTTCATTTATGTTTAGATCGTTATGAAGTTGTTTATTACTAATGAACCATGGTGCTCGTGTTATTGATCTTAAATATTTGTTTTGAATCACTTTACGGGCCCTAGCGAGGAAGAAAGACTTTTTCTGTGAGAATTATTAGAGTGGTTTGCTATTGCATGAAGGGCTGTAGTGATAGTAAAAAGTGAATAAAGGCTATTTAACTCCTGAAACACCATTAGCATTTAAAACACATGTTTACATTTTGTGATCACCAATCAGAGTAGTAGCAAATAAAAATATCGTTACTTATTAAATACAATTGACGCGTTAGAAATATCCAGAGAAATTTCATCCGTTCTTCTTAGTAATGAATACGAGATTTCCAATTCTTTCGCATTTTCAATTCGCCTATTCTAATACACGTAATATTATCGATACGATAATGATCAAAGTAGATCCAAGTACATGTTCAGCTCTTCGAATTTTGCTGAAGACTTATGCCATAGAGGCAGATAAGTGATCACCAAAAATCATGTTAATGACAAGGTACTAATCTGACAAGATAACGTACGCGTTTATTATACAGAGGCACCCAGAAATACCGCGATGTTGGAGCAGTAGGTCCATGGACGCCCATTACATCCAAAAAGGTTTTGCCCCCACCATACATTAAAATAATTAATTTCTATATGCGACAGAAACAATTTTACACGGTTAATTTGAATAAGAAATAAATACATGTTTACCCGTATTAGTTTGCTATTTTCTTTGGTAACAGCCAGCTATCCGGGATTGCAACATTCTCTGGCAACTGCCATCTATCGCCGACCAAAGTACATTTTTTAAAACCTTTCTTAATTTTTCGGTTACATAATAGTAAAATCGAATTATTACTTAAGAAATTAAAGAATAGAAAAAACCTCGTCCGATATGAAACTTTTTATTGACAAATCTGAAGCAGTTTTTAAGAAAATGGTGTTTAAGCGTTCCTGTGAATGCGAAATTTGAACTTTTTACAGAAAACTATTGAGTTTTCGAAAAACATCATATGAAGTCATTTCAAGCCCTTCTAGACACAAATGTAAAGGTTTTAACAAATTGCTGGAAATGTGCACAATAAAGGCGTGGGAGATAAATCACAAAATTACAATTTTGTAAATTTTAAGAAATTAAAAGGAAAACAATAACGCGCTTATGTCATCTTATAGAGTGCATTTAGCACTAACACTATCAAAAGTTTAAAGAAAAAATTTGGAGCAGTTTTTGAGGAAATATTGTTTTTGTATTTTTTAAAAACTTCAAATACAGCACTCAAAATTGCTCGAAAAATACTTAACTTTTCAAAAAATTTACATGACCTTATGGAAAGAACTGATTATGAGCAATATATTCATCGGAAGGAAAAATCTCTATCTTTAATTTTGTAGCTGTAGGAAGACGCCGAAAATAATTCAAACTTTTGAGTGTCATCTTTATAATTCTATTTCATTCTATTTATACAAGAAATTTAAAGAAAAAAAAATAGGGCCGTTTTTGAAACTAATTTTAAAACGTTCGGAGGGTTTAATGTAAAGTCAGGAACCAATTTTAAAGAACTTTTTCAAAATCTCAAGTTTCGACTCGAGCCAGATGGACAGCGGATTCTTCAACGTGAAAACAAACTACGGATAATTTAGGCGCTACTTCTCTTCACAGACGGATAGACAGACGGACGTTTTAAAAATAACCAGTTTTTCGGTATCAGGGGACCCCAAAACTTGTATTTCCGTTGAAATGTCGAAATCGATTTTTCCCATACGTTACCTGTACTACGTATATTGCTCCGTATAAACGTACGTATACGGGAAAGGAAAGACATTCGAGGCCCCAATTAAGTCGAAGCATGAGACACGCGGCCCACTGACCACACTAGACGCCGCTGTTATTATGAGTGCAAGTGTAACTGCCCCAAGCGATGCCGTTCGTATTGAAGTTTTGTAAAGATCCTTGGTTAGAGTCCTCACGGTGAAATATTTCCCTGATACGCTAAATAACTGGGTCAGACAGCTTCTCTCCATGGATGAGAGTCCCTCCGTTCAATGAAATGAGTTCCCATTTCAATACTTACGGCAGACCAATAGGAGGATCTCAATTTCCGGTACGACCCATGCCTCATTGTCCTGGCTGGGCTGAGTCTCGTGAAGGGTTGATATGTTTTAACTAGAACGGACATACTCAATTCTCTTGTGTTATAAAGCGTTGAATGGAATTGAAAAATATAATTGAGAACAATATCTTCCAGAAACTCTTCAGTCGAAGAGTCACAGCCCTCCCGGAAACACTTAATACGTAGCAGGGTGGTCAGAAACGAGAAGAAACTGGAAATCAAGTAAAATTAAATTGACGTGTTAATTGACCCATAATGAAAACTGTTTAGTTTCTGACCTCAAGTTGGGATTCAATACAAAGATATTTACAATTTTAATATAACGATTTACAAAGTTTTAAATGTTCGCACGGATCCATAAATAAAACAATATATTGTAATGGGCACACATTAATACATCAGCGGATTTCTTGTTTAAATTTACATCGTGTATGTAAATACAAAAAAAATACCCCATTTTCGTATTTCCTTATATCAATACCAGTAAATTATCTTTGTGTGAGACTTCAACTCACGTCACGGAACAAAAACTGTCACCATTATTGTCGCATTTTTGCTGATCACTGAAACTGTAGACTTTAAAAAAATTAAAAATTAAATTGTAAATGGAGAACTGCGAAGGGATACACACAAGAAAATTCATTTCCCTCGAATAGTTACGAGTTACTAACAATGTGTTATTGAACTTTGTTATTTATGCAGCCTTAGGTAACGTGGTGTCAACGTATACAGAAGACCTATTAAAATTCGGCTATTTGATTTGTTTGAATTAATTTATATGTAATTAAAAAGTAACAATTTTGACAAAATGTAATCTATCATGCATCAGCATATGCAAACGCATTGCTTTTCATTTGTAAAATGTCAAAGCATCTTCTGAAATAGCGGCTACCTACCACCGACGGTAAGGCTACCTACCATCGACAACTGAATTTAATCGCAAACTCCTGATAACAAAACTATATCTTAAAGCAATCGTAATTTTTGTAAATCACTGGAAATCAATTTTGCAGTGCGTTTTCCCCCGCATCCTCATGACACGAAAAAAATTGATGATATTTCCGGGAAGCGTGAAATTTACGAGCAGACTTACATGATCGTAAAATTTACGTTTAACGTACTACCCTTAGCGAGAAATTGCCAGTAACCAAAAAGCTCACTTCTTGAATGTAGAGAGCTGAGTTATAAGAAGCCACGTCAAAATATACGAATAACTTTAAACACCTGCATGGTTTTGTGTGTTTGCATCGTGAAACGATTACATTAATTGAAATGTATTCTATCAAGGTTATCGAAAAATCACTACTGTCATCAACTGTCACCATAGTTTGAGTAATCAAATATTAATGGAAAACCCTAGTTACGACCGAATATCTACTTTTCTGATTACATCCAGTGTTGCTCCATTCTTTATATCACACGAGCAGGAATAGTTCTCAAGCGGTTGGGAGCCGTGAGGCAGTCGGGAACAGAGGAATGAGAAGGTTGGAGGTGGAGGGCCAGCTGCCCGACGAGAGCGCTGCGGTCCGCACCTGTCCGAGCGACATGCTCGCCCGCGGGACACAGCCCCCGGGACCGCGCGTTCCCGCAGGGCGGCGGGGACAACTGCCGGCGACAAGCGCCCCCCCCCCGCTCTACCTCCTCTTGACCACCCGCCCCCGCCCCCGCCCGCCCCCGCCCCCGGCCGCCCCCACCCGCCCACTGCTCCCTCCGCCGGCGCAGGGCATTCGAATGCGATTCCACCGCAACGTCGCTGCCAGACCCGCGATATCCCTTCGACGAAAGTACGAACGTTTCGATCGTTTAATACAGGGTGACGCAACATGGGTTGCCCTAGTATTTATCGTTGGTTGATTGTTAGAGATTTCGTGCGCGTCAGCTGCTAAGGTAATTATTCCTGTAAGTGTAGTGCATATTTTTTCTCGAGAGGTGGCGGTGACCTTCTCCCGCAGGATGGCGAGATCCGGCGCCAACCTACCGTCCGCATTCGCGATTTTCCCCAACCGGGTATCTCCCAGCAGCGAGGCAGCGCCTCACCCGGGACAAGCTCTATGCTCCCGACATGTATGACAGTGTAGTCAGTGGATGTTATTGTACGTGTTAGTGTACGTAGCAAGGGGTGAGGAAAGGAGAAGAAAGATCAGGGGTACCGATACTGGTACTGATGCATAGAGAAGAAAGATTTAATGAAGAATAATAATTGAATCGCAACATTAAATGCAGTCGAACTAGAAAGATATATCACGGCCTGTGAGATTTCGGTTTGAGACGTGATTCCGTATGTGGCTTAGCATGTAAAGTTTTGTCGTGTTATAATTTTTGCTATAGAAAATGTAACAAAAACTAAATATTTCAAACTCTTCACATTGTAGCTAATTAATATAATTAATTTTGTAACTGTTGTTTTTCATTGAATAAAGAAAGTAACATTTTCAGATGAAGTAGTAATTAAATATCACTGAGTTCATATGAAAAATTTCCTAATTCCCCCCAAAAAGCGTAGATAATAACTATTGCACACGTCGGTTTATTCTTGGTATGAGAAATATTAATGCCGAATTATTGAAACATGATAAATAAAAAAAATTGCTTCTTAAAGGGAATTTTATGTTACATAATTAAAACTAACTTGGTTAATTTGAATACACAAAACTATGACAGATAATGCTTCCTACTTAAATTGCATGATTGTCGAATTTAAAGACTTTTGAACAAGAAAAAAGAGCCGTCTGAGTAATCTTCGAACAAGAAAAGTGAAGCAGAGGAATTAAATTTAGAATTTTTCGCGTGCACACTTCAACCAGTGAACACGCAAGAGAATGGCTGCACTGCGGCGTAACTCCGCGCATCGTCACAGACAGCAGCTGTTGGTGCTTGCTCGAAATGCCGCAATTCAAAGAGCTTGGATATCTGCATGACAAGTACGAAACATTAGCAGAATTTGAACACACAATTGCTGAGAAATAAAAATGATAATATGTGTCCGTGAATCTTGGAACATATAATTGTAGTAATATATAACATATAATAATAGTATAATCTTACATTAGTTGAGAAACTTTAATAGCAAGATCAAATACTAGAAAAAAAGCAAAAGTACGGAAATTAATGTAGTTTGAAAATAAAATAAAGTCTTAATTAACTTTAATAAATTGGGTAATAGGCCGTTATGAACAAACCTTTTTTTGTGCATTGCAACAGCGAGAGACACACGAGGATAGAAAAAAATAATACAAACAAATGTCATAAATTAAAGGTCAAAACGTTCAACACTATCACATTGAATATAATTTATTAAAGAACGCTTTCGGCTACTTTTATTTTCCTCGGAATAAATCATTGGTACTTCCTAAATGTTGTCCACACCGGTAACAGTGAGTGTAACAGTAACGTATTAAGACTAAAGCATCCAAGAGGATCGGAAGAGCGCCGGTTCGATCCCTACAAAGAGCCAGAAATTTAGTTGATCTGTTTGACATGGCCAAAATTGCGTCAATATCATATTTTAGTATACACCGATGTAAAGTAAAATCACAGTGGATGTCAAACTGTTTTTCTCCACCAAAAACGTCGTCGTCATATCTCGACGGAAATGATTTCAATTTCACACCCTGGGCATAACGTATTATGTCTTTCCCATACCATGAAAACATACCTCAAAATATTTTCACTGAAACATGGATCAAGTGAGTGTATAATGTTGATAAATAGATTCTTTTAATTATACTGCAATTTGTTCTGATGTCTAATGAACATTTTCTTGGTATCGGAATGCCGGTACGCAAATGCTACGACCGGTCCCCATACTGCTGAAAACAGTGTTCAGAAAACGCGTATTTACGCGTACTACGTTGAACGATATCCGGAAACGCTGTGAATCCTATCCGTAATTATCACGCCGAATGTAAATACTATCCCATCCCGAAAACCGGTGTCTCACGGTGATAGATCACTTCGGAAGTAAGCTGTCCGCTTAGGCATCGACTTCGTCGCACAACACGAACGTGTGAGCAGAGCCTTTACGTGTGGCCCGGGTCCACGCGAGCACAAAAGCGGTGCTCGATCTGTTTCCGAGCGCGGGGCGGCGCGGGGCGGCGCGGGGCGGCGCGGGGCGGCGCGGGGCGGCGCGGGGCGGCGGGGCGCGCCCGTGCAGTGTCCGGTGCGGTCGCAAACCGCATTTGGGGCGCTTGTTTGCCGACCCGCTGACCGACGGGGGGCGTGGCCCAGCGCTTTGATGACTCGCGAAAGGTCCACAGGCGGGCGGGGCGCACTGCCGGCGACCTATTACACCAGATGACACAATAGGCCTGTCACCGTCTCCGGCGCGCTCTGCTAATGCCAGCTGTTTGGTAGCGAATCTGCGTTTAATAATGCCGTAGTTACTGGCGCAATGCAACTCGATAGAATAGTATTAGCTGAAAGGGATTGGTGAAAAATTGGTTATTTAGATGAGTAAACCAAGTGTTTGGCCGAATAAAACATAAGATGCAATACAATGTTTTCTGTTCCTTCTAATTGTAAATAATTATGAAGTTACAGCGTCAATTTCAGGGAATATATTTCAGTTTTCTGTATGGTTTAGACGGCTTTATTGTTCTAATCATGAAGTCCAAGTTTGTAGAGATGCCACAATAGGGCTTGCGATTAGTTGAAGGAAAAACTAAAGAATTGTATTATTATACATATTATTAAATTTGTTATTATAAATATTTATTATTATAAATAAAACATTGTTATAAATATTTATCAAACAAACATAGTTTTAAACTCGTAATGGAGTGCATTTACTGAACAAACAATTGCAAATTCTTTCAAGGAATCATGCAGGTTAAATAAAATAGAGAACATTGCGTTGCGTTTACGCAACGTTGGGAAGAAATGGGATTGGGTTAACGAACTCCAAAAAAAGATATGTGAATATCACGAACATTAGGCGGCATCAACTACAGTCTGCAGACAATGAAATTTTGAGCTTCAGCTCTTTTTGAAACCTAGTAGAAGTATTCGGAACAAATACATTTTTACGGCAATAAATAAGTTTTAGAATTTTTCAGTGAAAAAAAAAAACAGAATATAATTTTGACTTTTTTGAATAGAATGTAAAACACCTCATGTAGCCTGATTCTGTCAATATTCGAAGAAAATTTTACAGTAAATTAATTGTAAACTGTAATGTCAGATACTTTGTGAATTTTCTTATTTAAAACTGCTTTAAGAACTTTAAGAAGTTCAATTTATAGCAATAAATTTTCTAACTTCGTCCGCAATTTGTCGCAGAAAACACTAGCGTGAGAAGAAGCACTTCTGACTTTACTGTCGTAAATCTGAGCCACGGGAATGAGCAATTCTCATGAGGTATTTCCTACAATTGTTTCACAGCCATTTCTTTCTTCATAGAATTGCATGATACTCTAGTAGAAAGTTATGTTTTACATTATTTACTGATCTTAATCAGAATTGCTACCTCTGACACATGATATTTTGGAAAAAGTCAAATTCATTTCTCCAGATCAAGTTAAATGCAAGTTGCTAATAAAAGTATGTTTTAAATTTTACAAGTGATAAAAACATTGCAAGTGTAGGGGAGGTTCTCTGCAAATTGCATGTATGTAGGTTATCGCAATATTTTTGAGCCTCATAGTTGGCATGGTGAAAAATAATGATACGACATGAACAGCATTGTTTTTAGTATTGTACTGTAACAGCTATGTATTTGCTGGTAGGTAAGTTATAGCATGTAATATAAATGTGTCATTTAATGGAAAAGACAAAGTTTTGAATAGTTCTACAATATGTCGTTCATTACTGATACATTTTTTAGATAATGTGTTTGCTGTTCATTAGTTACAATGCTTAATGGGAATTATGCAATAGAACTTTGGATTTCCTACACATTATCTCTTAGTTTATTCTGTGACCCACATGATTGAGCCATAAATGTACAACAGAAAGAATACTCATGAATCAAAAGATTTTAAAAAGAAAGGCAAACGGCAGACAATGTTTCTGGATGTACAAAAATAAAATGCAAAATACAACATCCCTTGAACACAAGTTCTCCTCCATATTAGCATTGATTATAGATTTCAGTTGTCACTTCCGTATCAAATCGTAGCTAATATGTCCGGAAAAGTTTTTTTTCCTATGAACAGAATGGAAAAAGTACGAAACTCAACAATACGGAAAGCAGTAAGAATTTTGTTGTACACATTGAAGTATTGAAGACGAGAAAGGTGGAGAAAATTGATTGATAATATCACTATCAAAAGACTAGCAAGTGGCAGATACATTTTAGCTTTGTAAACAGATGTGCAGGCCAGTATGAATGAAAAGAACTATGGTAAAAAGAGGGGAAAATCTCTGACCTACAATAATCGGAATAATCGAAATAAGAGTAAACGCTGAAGAAGATGAAGATGAGTTATTTACAAACTTTTGCACGCAAAAACCGAAACAAGGACACAAAATCTTCACAGCAAATTTGTCGACATGATTCTTAAAGACCAACTATAGACAGGAAACCCATTATTATTCTCGGGGACTGAAAATAAAATGTATGGCCCGAAACAAACGGCCAGGCTTTCCCCACGCATTGAGCCTAGGCACCCGGCAGTAGATAGGTGTATCTTGTGCGCGCCGCATTACCGTGATATACGAGTACAACAAACGCAGCGACGAGCGCCACAAGGTTGGCATACATGGCTAGGCGCGGTGGGGCGTGGTGAGGAATGGCGGGAGTAGCTGGGAGGGGAGGGGGCGTGACTGAGAGTGGCGAAAGAAGCAAGCGGGGAAGGGGGACTGAGATGGGACAGGGTGGATCGGGACGACCGCGCAAGCAGACTGAGCGTGGCACGGCGGGGCGCGTGATCCGTTCTGTTGGGGAGAGCGGTGTAGCGAAGATGGGGCGAGGTGAGGCGGCCAGTGCGGAGTTGGGCATGAGCTGAAGCATAAGGAAGAGAACGAGGAATAAGATACGAAAAAGAATGAGCAACAGAATACGGAGAACAACACAAAATAGGATACAAAAAATTAGAATGAAAAGAGGAAAATAGGTGGAGGAGTAAGACGAGAAAGAAATAGAAAAGGACGAAGATGAGGAGTAAAGACTAGAGTCGACGCGGAGCACAGCAAAGTTGAGCGACCCTGACGATTTGATTGATTGACTTATTAATTGATGTTTCGAGCACTTCAACTGCTATGATCGTAGGTTCCATTCGTAGTGTAGTGATTATTTTACGAGTGAATATAATGATGTTCTCTCCTGTTTACTATTGAGATTCGGCGCCGACCTACAAGTCGACATGCGGGGGATTTCCACCGGACCTCTCCTGTCTGCGCAAGCTCCAACCTCCCTACAGGTCTCCCAACATAAACCACGTACTTGTATGTGGTAATGTAAAGCACGTAAGTATTTAAGTAAGGGGAGAGGATAGAACAAGGGAGAGGAAGAAATGATCACGCGAAGTCCGTGGCCCGATTGTTAGGGCACTGCTCCGGCGTTCGCAAGGCGTTGATCGGAGAAACCATGAAAAACTTTCAATTAGAGACAGCAGGTCTGTAGGTCGTCTCCTCCAGTCAACGACAGATTTCGACTCGGCTAATGAGGCAGTGTCGGAAAATTATTCACCGTCGATATAGAGGAGTCACTCTAAGAAAGGATCAATTTCACAGGTCGGGAAAAAAATTAACATCATGCGGGGTAATGGCGTTGCAAGATATACCGATGAAGTCATTTACAAATAACCTAACTGTAAACACAAACTGAGTGCATGGACATAACCTTCAGTTATATTGTCAGCAGCGGGGAAGCAGAAGCTGTCAACGCGGTTCCTCCTTATAGTAATCTCTCTTTACTCATATCCTAGGAGATCCTCGACAGAGTCACTGCAAGGACAGCGGCAATGCTGTCTGTGAGCTAACTCAGTCGGCCGGCCCCAAGGGAGCGAGGCGCGGCGGGACAGAGCGGGGCGAGGTGGTGTGGGGGTGGGGTGATGTGGGGTGGGGTGGTATGAGGTGGGGTGGAGTGAGACAGAGCGGAGCGGGTTAGAGGCGGAGTGGGGAGGGAAGGGGAGGGGCGGGAGGGGAGGGGCGGGGAGAGGAGGGGCAGGGAGAGGAGGGGGAGGCGAGGGCGGGGAGGGGAGGGGAGGGGGCAGGAGAGGGGCGGGGAGGGGGAGGACGGGGAGGGGAGGAGGAGGGCGGTGAGCGGCGGGAGGGTGTGGGGGGAGGGGAGGGGAGGGGGGCGAAGAGGGGAGGGGGAGGGCGGTGAGCGGCGGGAGGGTGTGGGGGAGGGGAGGGGAGGGGGGCGAAGAGGGGAGGGGGAGGGCGGTGAGCGGCGGGAGGGGAGGGGGAGGGCGGTGAGCGGCGGGAGGGTGTGGGGGAAGGGCGGAAAGGGGCAGGGGGCGGAGCGGGCGGGGCGGGGAGGGGCGTCGGACCCGAGCAGAGCGAGGCAGAATCGGCGCGCGGGCGCTAAGCAAGATCGATTGCGGCGCAACTGATGCAGAGGCTGCGGCAGCGCCACGTGCGCGAGCGGAGCGGCAGGGGGAGTGAGGAGGGGGGGGCGGAAGAGCGCAGGATGGAATATGAATGGGCTGAACCAAGGGGTTAGCGGCGCTATACATCAGCTGGAAAGCGGACTTAAAGAAACAGCTCAGCTGAGATGCATGGCGCACGCCTAACCGCGTGCATCCTCCACAAAACCTATAAAACCCCCAACAAAGTGAAACTACCACTCAGTATAATCCTCGCGCGTCTTCACATGATAAGGAAAAATAAAGCATTACTTTAATTTTCAATATCAATTAAGTTACACTAATTTTATGGATTTCAAATTCGCATGGTTACTTCTAACATTTTACGAAGTTAATTGAAGTGTCATTTCCTGCGATTGTGGGTAATTTATTATTAGATTTCGTTTGGAATAATATTTTAATATGTCTGTGAGTACCAGAGATATAGTTACGTTCTAAAAATATTAATACACACAGAGTGGAACTTTAGTTCACGATAATTGATCCTAGCAATTTACCTGTTAAGCAATTATATTCTTATGAAATATGAAAGTAACATATCTACATGGATTTATTCATGGTTATGGTACTCCTTAATTCTTTCACTCGTACACTATATTTCCATTTAAATGACAGTTGAAAGCAGGAAATTAATATTTTTTCGAGTTATGAATCGACTTTTTGAAGAAGCGTGGAAGGTACTGTGTCATTCAGTTCACATTCCAAAATAATAAATATGTGACAAGGATTCGTTTTGCGCTCAGGGGAATCAATATTTGATGAACGCTATGCAATCAAAAAGAGATACCCAGACAATACCTTGTTTATTAAGTGATACAAAGGTATCAACATCACCAGGAGTATATTAACTCCATTCCAAACTTTCAAAGCTAATGAAGTTGACTGCACACGAAGCACACTTTCAGTTGAACACTAATTATTTTTAAAGCCTAGTTAATTATCAGGGAAAGTTTTAATTAAAAGTGCACATTAGAGGGCTTCTACCTCCGAACTTTCAAACGACCACAAATAAAATAAAAAGCTGCTAATAAATATTTGCCCCACGCTGGTGCTCATGCGCCGTCCGGCAACCCATCAACCGCGCGTCAGGCGAAATGTCTGGCCGCATTAACAGCGAGCGGCGCTCCAACCCGAGAAGCTTTGCCACACAATTCCTCCCCAAAACAGCGACCCTACGTGAGCCTCCCACGCATCAAGTACGGTGTAACTACACCACGAGTGGGGAGGTTCCCGTTTTTCCCGCCAAAGGCGCGACGTCGGCGGGCGGCGACCGACGTCAGGGCGAGGCAGTGGTGTTTGGAAGACGCGCACTATAAGAGAGCCCACGCTCCTTCCTAAAGGCATTGGAATAGTATACTAGACCCACGCACAGCGCTAGTGTAGCCTAGCAAATTGAATCGTTTCCTGGCAGCCATATTGGGGGCAATCATGTGGACATTCAGGTGGATTGCGGCGGTATTTCATTCTCGTTTTTTATTTTTTTATTTTTTTTGTTTTTTGTTTTCTTTTTTGAAAGAGGGAGACTCTGTACGATAAGAAGTAAAATGAAAACGAAGGGCGCGGGTTACAGATGAAATGCCATTACCATAGAATCATGCGGTGAAAGCTTGCAGGCTGTAATTTCACAAGTATATTTAACTATTTGATGTGCTGGCTTCTTTCAGTAATTCATTTGGTGGTCGTAAATAAGAATAAAAGCAATGAATTATAATTTCACGTGAAGTAACAATAGTTAAACACTGTAAATTAACATTTTTTGGGGAGATCTTGCGATTTCTCTAAAGTAGGTAAATAAGTATTTATATTCACAAAATTCAAACTTAATACGGAATATCTAAATGTCTATCTAGAAGCATGTGGGAACTTCAACAACGTACATATAAATTCCGATTCACATCATCGTTTAGTCCAGGGATCTGCATTCTCCATATCAAACTTGGAAATATGTTGAAAGCGTATCGGAAAGGCCTTATTTAATGTTTATAGTTTAGTAAACAATTCTGAAAATTTAGCGTAATGCGATCTTTTTGTAATTTAGCGTAATGCGACACTTTTACTGAAAAGAGATTCGAAATGTCAAAATATACAATTTGAACCGAGTGAGGATTACAGAATTGCACTTTAGAAAAGATTACTAAAGTTCTCGAAGGAAATGTCCCGACACGTATAATATGGTGTGTTGTGAGGGAAAATATCCAGAATCTATCAAAATTACATATTTTGAAAACAATATCTTCAATGCCTTTAATATATGAACTTCTAAACTTGGGGAGTACATACAAATTCGTTTTCAGAGTAATATATTTGCTAATAGAAGCTATTACGCTTATTGTTTGCTTTCAAACATGCTATTACAAGTACCCAAACGTACGTGGGCGACCCGCTTTAACAACAGTGGAATTTAAAGTTTTGTAAAGTTGTGTGATAAACACCTACGTACGCTATTATGTTGAAGATTTATAAACGTTTGACTTTGAATGTTACTTTTGCGTATATTACTTTAAACAATGAGTATGCTTTCAATACATCTCCCACTCTACGTATTCAGACAAGAAAATGAGGAAAAGTCTGCAACCTTTCGAAGTACTTGAATTAGGCGCGTAAATTTGCCCCATCATGGCTGCCAGCGCAAGCTTCAAATTGCAACGGGGAGGGACTGCCATTACCATAGGATTGTGAGGCCTTGTTCCTTCCCTGCATCCTGGTGCGTCTAGGGGAAGGTTCCCTCCTTCCAAACGGGAGCTGTGCTGGCCGAGGACGGTGCGGCGCCGGGCACTCTTAGAGCGGCGTTCCTTGCAAAGCACTGATGACCGTGAACGCACTGGCTCAGCGGACCGCAGAGTATAATTGTATTGAATCCAATCAGACTGTGTATACGAGCACACGAACGAAGGTATATGTGGTTTGAGAACCGTGTTTTACTCGCAATGTAGCAATACCTGTCATGAAGTATAACAGTGAGCAAAGGAATCGCTACTAGGACGACACGCAATACTTCGAAGTAAGTTCTAGGAAGAAGTTCGTTCCATCGGTTCAACCGTCAATCAGTCTGTTCTCCCTTACCTAAAACTGTTCTCTCATGTCTTCCAGGCACATAATATGCCTGTCTAACTTTCTTGAAGATTAATGTTGTTAGTCAACACTTTCTGCTTTTTTGTTGACTTTTTTTGCAGCAAGTGTAAATATTTTCCTTTCTAATTTCTTTCGAGTGGTTCTAGAGAACAATCTGCGAACGCTTCAAATGCAACAGAAATCGCTATTTCAGCGCAGCGGGACGGACCGCCTGCGAAGGTGCAAGAGGGACAGGAAAGATGGATGTGAAGATGAAAGAAAATAGCTCCAATGATTGTACGAGCATCTAAAAATGCCACGGGGACATCATGTTTTTAAAACATGAATGTATAACAATAAGAATGCCATTTTAACAAAAAATAATATTTTAATATTAATAATAAATAAAAATAATCACTGTGTTAAATAGGTATAGTCTTTTTATATTATTCTATGATAGAAGTTTTTTAAAATTGTTCAGATTATTTTTGCTATAATTTAATGAGCCAAACCTGAATCATTAATGATTAAACTTTCAAATTACCCATCCTGCATGCGAATATCAAAGTTAAAAGATACTAAAAAGGACTGACTAGTTCAGATGAGAGGACAACGTGGCAAGATAAAGCAGAGAGAAGTGAGAGCGAGGCAGGAAGTGTGAAATGCGGAATTGAACGGGCGGAGAAGGACGAGGATGATTCGGAGGGAAGGAACAATTCAGATCCGGAAGGTTCTGGTTGGAAAGGGTCGGAACGGATCGGATAGAATCGAACGGGTCAGGTTGGATTGAGCTGAGTCGAGTGGGGTCGAGTGGAGTCGGGTCGAGTCGGGTCGAGTCGGGTCGAGTCGGGTCGAGTCGGGTCGAGTCGGGTCGAGTCGGGTCGAGTCGGGTCGAGTCGGGTCGAGTCGGGTCGAGTCGGGTCGAGTCGGGTCGAGTCGGGTCGAGTCGGGTCGAGTCGGGTCGAGTCGGGTCGAGTCGGGTCGAGTCGGGTCGAGTCGGGTCGAGTCGGGTCGAGTCGGGTCGAGTCGGGTCGAGTCGGGTCGAGTCGGGTCGAGTCGGGTCGAGTCGGGTCGAGTCGGGTCGAGTCGGGTCGAGTCGGGTCGAGTCGGGTCGAGTCGGGTCGAGTCGGGTCGAGTCGGGTCGAGTCGGGTCGAGTCGGGTCGAGTCGGGTCGAGTCGGGTCGAGTCGGGTCGAGTCGGGTCGAGTCGGGTCGAGTCGGGTCGAGTCGGGTCGAGTCGGGTCGAGTCGGGTCGAGTCGGGTCGAGTCGGGTCGAGTCGGGTCGAGTCGGGTCGAGTCGGGTCGAGTCGGGTCGAGTCGGGTCGAGTCGGGTCGAGTCGGGTCGAGTCGGGTCGAGTCGGGTCGAGTCGGGTCGAGTCGGGTCGAGTCGGGTCGAGTCGGGTCGAGTCGGGTCGAGTCGGGTCGAGTCGGGTCGAGTCGGGTCGAGTCGGGTCGAGTCGGGTCGAGTCGGGTCGAGTCGGGTCGAGTCGGGTCGAGTCGGGTCGAGTCGGGTCGAGTCGGGTCGAGTCGGGTCGGGTCGAGTCGGGTCGAGTCGGGTCGAGTCGGGTCGAGTCGGGTCGGGTCGAGTCGGGTCGAGTCGGGTCGAGTCGGGTCGAGTCGGGTCGAGTCGGGTCGAGTCGGGTCGAGTCGGGTCGAGTCGGGTCGAGTCGGGTCGAGTCGGGTCGAGTCGGGTCGGGTCGGGTCGAGTCGGGTCGAGTCGGGTCGAGTCGGGTCGAGTCGGGTCGAGTCGGATCGAGTCGGGTCGAGTCGGGTCGAGTCGGGTCGAGTCGGGTCGAGTCGGGTCGAGTCGGGTCGAGTCGGGTCGAGTCGGGTCGAGTCGGGTCGAGTCGAGTCGGGTCGAGTCGGGTCGAGTCGGGTCGAGTCGGGTCGAGTCGGGTCGAGTCGGGTCGAGTCGGGTCGAGTCGGGTCGAGTCGGGTCGAGTCGGGTCGAGTCGAGTCGGGTCGAGTCGGGTCGAGTCGGGTCGAGTCGGGTCGAAACTTGTTACGAAGCGAGAGAGAAACACTCGGGTGACGGGAACGGACCGGGTCAAATGGGAAGGGGCAAGATGCAGCAGGTCCTAGATGAATGAAGTGAGGGAGCGGATCTGAGCAGAGTGGAGTGAGGCTTGCTGAGACATATGTAGGTAAAGAGTCCGTTGCGAGGGCAAGTGGGTTTACTACTCTTTAGTGCGGGTGCTGCAGAGTCGGTCGCCGTGAAGAAATGCGCCGAGAACTAAGTGCAGGCAGAGCCGGCGCCATTCAAACACTTGCGGTCGCCGACGGACTGAAGAGGGCGGGCAGAGGAAAATGGGGTGTAGGTAAAGGTTACTGGGTCGTACAGCGAATGCACGTAGGACACTTTGAGTGAGAGATGAGTATTAGCAGGAAAACAAAAACCACTGTATTGTGTTCTTATAATGGCAGAAAATTAAGCATGTAGTAAGCGGTGCACTATTAATAAATAATGTAAGTTACTGAAATCCTGTTGTGTGGCGTAACTTCTAAAGGTAAACTTCTAGAAATCTTACAATCAGAATCTGGAGAACAAATCATAAAAGTTTAATTCATTCTCGGCGATCTAAAATTAAAATTTTGCCACTGATAGAAATTTCAGGAATTTAAAAGTGGTGTGATCACTTCAACTGGTCTCCCAGGAGCACTGTAAAACACATCTACCTCTTCTATAGAATAAGGGTAAAACAATTCAGAACAGTCCCAATTTTCTACGAACACAGAACAAAGTAATCAATACTGGACTTCAAGTTTTAGTATAGAAGAGGTAAGACAACCCAGTCGACAACAGTATCTAATAGCTCAATATCGTTCTCACAAAGTATTATAATTTGTTCCTCATTGTTGAATAAATAGAAGGAGACAATAATCAAAATAGTTTCTTACTAATTTCCAGAAACGAATAAAACATAAGAGGAATTAGGGCGACCTGATTCGAGATTCGATTCACTCTATCTCTGTCTCTAGAAGACAGTGCCTATATATTAAGAGCAAAAGTGGGAACGACTGTGCACGAGTATTCCAGTGAGTGGAGGGAAGGCGCGCCGTCAGGCAAAACCCAGAATTGGATGCGCTAACAACCACGTCTCACTGTCGTGCGCGAGACGATTTGTCTCCGCCAGCGGACATTTTCGCCTGTTTCCAAAAGTCGCCGCGGCTTTTCTTAGCTCTCTTGGACCCGTCCTCCTCACGCCACGTCACGCCCCCTTGCATTTCCACGCACTTCTCTCGGGTTCTCTCCTATCGGTCGCATTCTCTCACGCTTTCCCCTCCGCATCCCCGCGCCATGCCTCCCCGCCTCCGCGCCCTCCCACATCGTCCCACATCGCGCCGTACCGCACCGTGCAGTTTTGCGCAGCACAGTTTCTAGTCGCCATACCCACTGCTACTCCGCGCAGCCATAATAGCTTCGTCTTCCGCCTCACCGCCAATTACCTCATTGCTCTCTGACCCGCTTCGGCCATCTCGTAATTTTCCGCTTCCTTACACCCTGCTCTATCCCATGCACGCAATTCACCCTTCTCCACTTCGCAATTCCTCGCACAGCGCTGCCTTGCGCGTTGTCATCCCACTCCCAATCCCACTATTCATTACTCACCCCACCTTCCCCACAGTGCCTCTATCGGTCCCGACTGACATGACGCCGATGTGTCTCGTCTCACACCGTTGTCTATCGTTTCAATCTATGCTATTCTACCGCTTCCCTCTTTTCCTCGCTCCACTCATATCATCCTCTTCTTCTTCTTGCTCCGCTTCACTTGATCCGGCATCGCTCCGCTCCGCTCCACCCAGCATCGAACCGCTCTACCTCTCTCCGCTGCGTGCTACGCCGCTCCCTCCACCTCGCTCCGCTCTGCACCCCAACTCGATCCCCTCCGATCTATCTCCCTCTACTCCGTTTCACCACACTCCACTCCGCTTCGTTTCGCTTCACTTCGCTTCGCGCCCTTCCATCCCACTCCGCCACAGCCCTTCCCAACTCCATTCCACAGCTCCAGACCGTTCCATCACGCTCCGCTCCCTACTACTCCGCTCCCTACTACTCCGCTCCCTACTACTCCGCTCCCTACTACTCCGCTCCCTACTACTCCGCTCCCTACTACTCCGCTCCCTACTACTCCGCTCCCTACTACTCCGCTCCCTACTACACCGCTCCCTACTACACCGCTCCCTACTACTCCGCTCCGTACTACTCCGCTCCGTACTACTCCGCTCCCCCACCTCGCTCCGCTCTGCACCCCAACTCGATCCCCTCCGATCTATCTCCCTCTACTCCGTTTCACCCCACTCCACTCCGCTTCGTTTCGTTTCACTTCGCTTCGCGCCCTTCCACCCCACTCCGCCACAGCCCTTCTCAACTCCATTCCATCGATCCAGACCGCTCCGCTCCGTTCTTCTCCGCTCCGTTCTTCTCCGCTCCGTTCTTCTCCGCTCCGTTCTTCTCCGCTCCGTTCTTCTCCGCTCCGTTCTTCTCCGCTCCGATCTTCTCCGCTCCGATCTTCTCCACTCCCGCACCACCCACCGTGGGGTCTACCCACCCGGCTCCCCTCTCTCTGTTTACCGCCGCTCTGTTCCGCTCCGCACCGCTCCATCTAATTGATTCATGCCGCCTGACGCCGCCCCACGCCGTTTAACATCGTGCCACTGGGCGCTGCTCGCTCGTGCCCCTGCCGTCGTCTTCCCTCCGCCCGCACACGTCGCCCACGATGCCAGCGACTACCACCTCGCGTCGCGCTGTTTACCAGGGGGCGTTGTTAAAGAGAAGTATAGCGGGGGCCCGTCCTCCGGACTTAATTCCTCAATCTGGGCCTTGCGCTTTCTTGAGAGTCACAATGGCTCCCGTGACACGCCCCTTACCGTCCATCGCGACTCGATTTCAACACGTCTTTCTTCCTTACCCTACCTTACGGTAAATCAACATTATGAATTAAATCAATACCAAAACTAGGAATGAAAAAATAACACTTTAACGACTGCTACAGGTTAAAGTTTTGGATGCCTTATGCGGATATAGAGCGAATAATGGTGGTGGCAGAAATTTATAAACCATTGGCGACTGCCGAATATGCTTCTGAGCACTTAGGTATAGAAATTAGCATTTACCTTCATTGTTTATTGTTCAAGAAGTGTTACATTGTGGTCAGGCTGCGGTAAAATGAACTTCGACTTACGTAACCGGAAAGAAGTCAGGTCCATATAAAACAATTTGATAACTTAAAGTAAACAAAAACTCTGGGAGGTCAATAGTCAACTTGATTGCCACCTCGCATGTTGGAAATCAGCCCTCGCGTATATTCTGATAATTACACCTACCGTGGTTTCTCAATAATTAATATACCTGAGCAACCGAAGCTTGTTTTCAACAATATTAACAACACATAAAATTACCGAATAAACCAATTGAATCGTTACTTAATATTTTATAAAATAAAAATTAAGTTAAAAAACACGCAGTTGGCAAGATTTTA
This sequence comes from Gryllus longicercus, assembly GCA_038098605.1. NCBI lineage: Eukaryota > Metazoa > Arthropoda > Insecta > Orthoptera > Gryllidae > Gryllus > Gryllus longicercus. Next base: position 5,662,968 of record JAZDUA010000003.1, on the reverse strand, counting down.
AGGATTTGACCATGTTGACCACGGATATGGAAAGGTTTCGCATCTTTACATTCGTGAACCCAACAAGTAATGGATAAATATACGAACAATTCATTACCACTGAAATGGAAACGAAACAAATGAGTAAACCACTACCTTCTCTTGTTCTACTCTTTGGATTTTTTTCCTACCCCATTACGTTTGCGCACATTATGTTCCAGTGATTAACTCATTGTCGAGCAACACACGGAAACTTGAAATAGAGGACACCGGACACAATGACTAGGGGGCAACTGAACATCCAATTTCGTTTCCGAAAACCACACATTGGTGCTGTGCACGCGACTTCATCGTCAAGGGGCCGCCTAGGGGATCCACGAATTAAACGTGAAGCAGTGAAACGCTGATGACTAATGAATATTCATAGGTGCTCCACTGAGCCTTTTGCGCTTAGGAAGAAACATGCACCTCATAACGGACTACACGCCGTTCTAAAGACGTTCTTTATGTGCTGAAGTTCTTATACGCTAAAAGTTCATTGCGTTCGGACGGGGAATTATTAATCTTGGGTTTTTACTCTGTGGTGGGGTTGAGAAGCTACAAACCCTATGGGATTCATTAAATGTAAAGGTTAATAGGACTGGGTTCTGCTGGAAGCGTTCATCAGTGCTCGTTGATATTTTTTGTTGATAAAGCTGAACACAAGTGAAAGCAAATGAATAAGTAAAACTTCAGCGTCTCTACTTGTACCGAGGAAAGAAGTAGCACAGTGACATGTCGAACAGTAAAGTAGTTAACACAGTTGTGTTGTATGTTGCATTCCTTTCATCATAACTAAAGTATTTCTGGGATAAGAATATTCACTTTACTATAAACTAACAAATTTATCAATTACGCAGTAACAAACGCAGTAACATTAGCCGGCCCGTATGGCAGTAAAGCCGTAGCGATCTCGGACCGAAGGATCGCGGGTTCGAGTCCCGCCTCGGGCATGGCTGTATTGTGTTCGTCCTTTCACACTCCTATCATTATATCGTGTCATCCTCATAGTTACCATACCGTAACACGCAATAGTGGCCGCTAATGACCTAGTATTTGATGCGACATTAAATAACAAAAAAAAATATAATATTAAATTTAATTTGGCAAAGAAATAAAATTTACCAATAATTTTATAACAGCGGAATAAATAAACGAAGATCATTAAAACTTAGATATATGGGTACTTTACATGAACCTCTTGCGACATTTTAAAAAATTCCTCAAAAATAGCTCCAAAGTTTTTGCTTTAAATTTCAAGGAAAAATTGAGTAAAACACACTTATGGCATATGCCACTCGTGACATAGGCCCAATTAATAACAAAAACAAGATTTTCTCAAAAAGGGCTTCAATTTTTTTATACTTGGCAGAAATAGTGCTAAATGTACTCCACGAGGTCAAATAAACGCCATTGTGCTCTACACTTTTGTTTATTTAAAAAACTACATAAATTTAATTTTTGTGTATAAACCACCTTTTACGTTGTTAAAATTTACATTTTAGACGTATTTCATTATTCAATGTGTTTCTTAAAACAATAGCTCCAAAGTATTCTTGATGATGGATTGATTTACATTACCGACAATTTGTTCACATTATTGCAATTGAGTGCATGTACTTTACTGTCTTATAACGTTTTTATGTAAACTCAACAGTCTTCTGTAAAAATAAGCTCAAAATTCCACACTTTTTAGATATGCTAAAACGCCATTTTCTGAAAATCGACTCCATATTTGTTCTTCAAACGTTTTGTACGGATAGTGATAATTTCACAATTTATGACAACATAAAATTAATTTTGCTGAATTCTTGAGATTAAAAAAAATGCGAATGTATTTTTGAAGTATTTCTCACGTCTTTAATATTCACATTTCCAGCGATTTGTATAAATTATTGCATTTGTGAGTGAAAGTGCTTTAAATGACTTCAAATGAAATTATTTGAAAACACAAAAGATTTCTGAAAAAGAACTTCAAATTTCATATTTACAGTTCAGCTTAAACGATTTTTTTTCTTAAAAATGGCTTAAAATTTTTCAACGAAAATTTCTGTATCTACCATTAGGAAACCGAAAAAGTGTATTTTGGACGAAGATATATAGCAGCTAAGCTAGCAAAAGATCGGGGCAAGACAGTACAGATAGCCAGCACCAATTAAATTAGAAAACTTCACTACGTGATTCTGCCAATCTGTAGCACCACTAGTTTTTTACTATAAGTTGATGGACTGTGTTTTGTATCTCACTATTCCTTTTTCACAACGAATGAAAATATTTTTCTGGAGGCGTTGACTTACATATAAAGTAACCATTGTATCAACATGAATAGTGGAAACGTCGTGTGCATTACACTTCTCGATTAAATTTAACTCTGCCGGGAGTATTGCTTTTTACTACATCTTTCCAGTTATAATATGGTGAATATTTCTGTGAAACGACAGACGGGTAAAGCGAAATTACCGATATAGGAAATCAATGTACATTCGGCGTACCGGGAGAACAATTCTTTTTAAATCGGATGTAGCTACAGTAGTTTGGAAATATATTTTTGCAGCCAATATAAAAGTAATGGAATTTTTGTTCTCGGGGATTGTTTTAATTCCGAAGGAAGGAACAGTCGCTTGTACATTACACAATTACATTTTTAATCTATATTCAGTTATTTGAATAGAGAAAATCCAATTACAGCGATAATAAACACCTATACCAAAGAAATCCACTTATTTGGTGTGATAATGAAAAAATGAATTCAGGATTATTTTGAAAATTCTGAATCAAATAATGTTCTTCCCAGAACAACTTTATCTTTGAAAATAATTAAATAACAGTTATGATACCTAATATGTATTGATAGACTTCGGAAAATCGTATTTTTTAGAAAACTAGTGTATAATAAAAATATCTACTTCAAAAGGCATTGTTTTTAAAAAAGTATTGTATTTTATTTGAATTCCTATTATCTGTTTTTATTTCATGAAGTTACAATAATCTTGGTGTGCATCATTATAACTTTATACTAACAATTTCCTAAAATTCACAATTCTTATTATTTACAACTCGTTGTAATTGGTTGACACGTTTTTGTCGTAATATACCAAGACGTTTTCCCCAACTTTAAACGGATTCTGTACGAAGAACTAACAGCGATGTAGGCGACATCCCGGAGCAAACAGGGAAGTGCATCTTGAAGTTCGCTTCAGTGCCACTAGGGCGCAGCAGTGGACACATCGCCCTGAGGGAGATAATCTTTCGTAATACTTAAGGGAAAGAGATTCCAGAGACTACGAAATATTATCCATTTCTCTCAGAAGACGAAGAATACAGTATTCCATCGTTCTCATAAACTAATTAATTGTTCAGTTCGCTCAAACTAACTTAATTTTATTTGAAAATCATTTCCTCATATTTCATTACTTTAATGTAACCGTCATAAAACGCACAATCATATTTGTTAATTTCTGGTCACTGTTTAACAATAATTAGTAATATTTATCACTGCTGTTTTTTTCCTCAAAATGAACGACGTATTCTAACCAGAGGCGAACATGAACCATACACCTTATTGAACCCGGAATGTTTACCAAAACAGTATGCTATTAACGACAATGATTAATAAAAAAACCATCACAATCAATTGAGCAAAAGTTTCACAAACATTTAGAAACTGTTTATTTTACATTTTAAAAGAAAAGATAATATAAATTTATAAATAAATACTCTAAATACTCTAGGTACATACGGATGAAGCAAAATCAAACCTTCATATTTTAAATCTAGAGGGGTCTCAACATTGAATACTCTCTCGCATTCATTATAGTGATTTACAAATTTTATTGAACTCGATTATTTGTCTGTTGTTGGACAAAAATGGCTTCCTTCACCTTGAGAACGCCTCATTAACCTAACACATACTACGTAGCGAGTATTTTCAGTTCCCTAAAATATTTTTCCTGTCTGTGATTCGAACTCAACATAGCTTCTAGCGCACTAACCAATATGGACGTTCAACAGTTCGCATGGTGAGGTGCATTCATAAAACTACACATATTTAATTTTTGACAATTAAAATGTTTTATATAAAATTGCTCTCGTGACAAATAATTTAATACATTGGTGGAATTCATACATACAGAAAAGTACAGAGAACCTTTTCAAACCGTTTTGTAGAAAATCTTGTTTACGTATTTGTAGAATATTGACAGTATTTAGCTAAAACACAAGCAACATACGCTTTTAAAAAATTGTAAAAAGTGTTATTCGAAGATTGTTTTCAAGAATATGTTTTATTTAAAAAAATGCTAGGTCTAAAGACATTTGTCCCATGAATATCATTTTAGCGTTGTAGATTTAGTCGTTATTGCAATCATTTTTCTTTTCCCTTCACTTGCAGTTTTCTGTCTCTTTGGAACTTTCGAACTTTCGTAGGTGTATCTTGCCTACTTGTGTTTGTTTATGTTGAAAAGCATATCAACACACATTTGCACATTGTGGTCCAATCTTCAACAGATTCTTTCTACAATTTTTATAAACGAGTAAAGTAAATATTAACATGAACTTTATCTTCCCCTGATGGTATTTTTGATGATTTTTGTAGGTACTCAGGAACTTGGTAAAAAATCCAAAAGTCATTAAACAGTTTCAATTTCTATAAAAAATGAAAATATCATTGTGTTATTTGGATTATTCTCATGCTACACGTATTCTCATACTAAGTGCTTTGTTGCTTACGATAGATCTGATATGGAGGTTCCGAGGAAGAATTTGAACATCAGCAAATAGTGTCTAGGATTAGTCAGACGTGGCATTATAGAACATTTTCTATATTCGTGTATTGTAAAGAAATACAATCTACTATGTTTTTGCAATATTTGTGAAGATTAATGTTGTTAAAATATTTAATTTTTGCAGTGGTATAGAAGAGTTATTTGTTATTCTTGAGTATGTGTGTGTGATATGTTTTGAAAAATAATTTTCAGTGGTTTTTGTTCAGCAGTATTTTTGCAGCTGCTGGCCACTTTAATACATTGTTATGGTCAACTTAATTTTCTACATTCACTATAATTTTCTATTTACACCATAATTTTCGATTTACACTACAAAGTTTCGTTTTCCACCACACATTTCACGACAGACGAAGGTCAGATATCGGCTCCATCGGAGGATCGCGAGCAGGGAAATTGAGGGCAGGATGGGAAAATAATAAATGGGTGGAGATTCGTGATCCTTTTTTTTTGCTAATCATGAGAGGAATGATGGATGAGTCATTGACTGAAAACTTTGCATCCTAGGGGATAGTATTATGTACGGAAGAAACGTGATAATCTCTAATAGCCAAAAATACTCATGCACTTATGACTAACAGGGCAGGAAATCTCAAGGGACCGTCATGAATGGGGAAGGACACGTAACCAACGCACTGCCGACGTCACAGCCAGGGAAGGAACACGACACGGCACGGCACGCAAGGTGGTGGGCGTGGTCGCTGGACAGAGTCGCACGCAAGTTAACAGTCGTAAGCCAATGAGAGAACACAAACGAGTGCGGGTGACGGTAGGCCCGGTAATAAACTTAGAAATAATTGAAGGAAAAACTGTATTATAGTTATTAACATCACTAAACCGATACAGAGCGAATACCAGATACGATTGAAATTTGTAAACTGAAGCGATAACAGAATTTTATAAGTTCCTTATTTGTGCCGTTCAATTGTTGCTCAACACTATCTTCTCACAAGAAACAAAATATATTTTTTGAAAGAAGAGTACTTTTTTATATTATTTAATTAATTTATATTTAATTGCAATATTCTTGAAACCTGTTTTCGTTACAATATTTAATTTTTTGCAGTGTACAAGAGCATTTTATTTATTGTTCTAGAACAGTGTACAAGCTGCTACTTGGGATGCCATTTCGTTTGGTTTTGCTGGGCAGCTTTTTAGCAGCTGCAAATGACTAGAGAGTAACAACATAACTAGAGAAAGACAACATAACTAGAAAGAGTAACAACATAACTAAACAAATACAACGCAAAGAAACCACACTAGGGTTCGTCTTCCCATCGGTAAGCGCCTGCTAAGAAAAAGAATGAAAGCCATTCAAAGATGCGGAGAACTGACACTCATGGAAGAAATATGCTTGGACCAGAAGGACCGAAAAAGTGTAGCGGTTTACCAACAAAAAAATGCGGATTTATGCAATTACGGTTCCTTCTCGGACATTCGAGAATAAACACGTATGAGGGCTATTGCATGCTGCCCAGAACCATCGATCTGCGTGGCGCGAAGCTCACGCCCCAGCGGGCAGGCGGCAAGAGGATCGGAAGGTCTCAGGCGCCCACCATGGCGCCTGAGGAGCGCCGGCGGCTGCGCGGTGCGCCGCAAGCAACCGGCCCTGGGCGGCGCGCGCCGCACCGCCTCATTACGGAAATGCGCCTCCGCGCGGCGCAGCGGACGGCGCCGAGGGCAGGGAGAGAGCGGCACCCGGCCGGCGGTGGGGCGTGCAACGGCTTGGAAGGCGGAGGAGGGGCGTTGGACTCGCGGCTTTGGGCATGGAACGTGGGGCATGGGACGTGGTGCATGGGACGAGGTGCATGGGACGAGGTGCATGGGACGTGAGGTTGGGACGTGAGGAACTGGGCATGGAGAAGTGGACGAGGGAAATTCAACGTAGGGCATGGGACATGAAGGCGACAGGCAGCGAGCGGCGGTGGCGGGCGACGGTGGCGGGCGGCGGTGGCGGGCGGCGGTGGCGGGCGGCGGTGGCGGGCGGCGGTGGCGGGCGGCGGTGGCGGGCGGCGGTGGCGGGCGGCGGTGGCGGGCGGCGGTGGCGGGCGGCGGTGGCGGGCGGCGGTGGCGGGCGGCGGTGGCGGGCGGCGGGCGGCGGGCGGCGGGCGGCGGGCGGCGGGCGGCGGGCGGCGGGCGGCGGGCGGCGGCGCGGACCGTTCGACCGCACGCGACACGCACATCATACCGGGCGGGAACTTAATTAGCCTCGTAACGTAATGGAGGGCAGACCAGCCGCCGTCTGCGTGCTTCTTGCACTATTTCCCGCCGGCCGCCTGCTCATCGATCGCCCGCGCATCTGCTCTCTTTGCGCAAGAACGCGCAGATGAACTGCCTTAGATTAGAGGAGAGGCTCCCACACGGAATGATGAAGGTTGGTCTTCCTTATTGTGAACTTAGAAACTTTCCTGCTTCAGTTTCTCGGAGACGAATGGCCTGCGACCACGTACGTTCTTGTTAGAGTAATACGAAAGAAAGCAATGCAACATAATACTATGCATGAATAAATGTGAAGCTTATCGTATCAGAGGAGACTTCCTGTAAGTGAAGACAAAGCACTTGCCGGGAGACATTTTATCGGGAGGACATGTATTAACGACACATTGAAATTTCAACATTAAAGTTGAGAAAATAGTTTATTAAGTTTTGTCTTTGGGTACATGGCAGATAAAAGCAAAGAGTATAAAGAGTTTTAAAAAGTCATTAGTTACCACAATCTGAATGTAATAAAATTGTGTGAATTTTATGCGATTCATTTGTATTTTAATGACCAAAAGTTTCATCATTTTACAAATAGTATCCAGAAGTGATTGTCTCTTAGGTCCGCTCACGAAGCAATTTATGCAAGTGATTTCATTTTATCGAACTGGTTTAATATATTTATCCGGCTGTCCTGACCATTTTGTAAATAATTATTATCAACTATTGGGTATTACTTTTTCCAATCGCGTTTGTTTGAACATGCGAGTACGGCCCATATGCGATGTACACAATCGCCAGCGCATCCATATGAAAACAATCCGGAAATGCGCGTTTGATTAGCGTGTAGCATTCGAAATAGAGTCAGTGTAAATAACAAGAGCAATTAACACTCTCACGCTGCAAACACAAAGGGCGCGGATGATGATTGCCAATAATCCTAGAGAGTTGCAGAATTCTTTATTTCTAATGCAGTATTGTTAATTAAAAAGAAGTAAATGTAATGTTTTTTCACCTAAAAGATTAGAATATACAATATTTTGCTGAACGTGTTGGTGTTTTTTCCTTATTAGAATTCCACCACAATACTGATGAATATAGCCTAATTCACTTATGTTTAATTACTTGTACAATTAAAAGAATTCTAGTTTAACCCACGCATTTACACCGCGCTAAAGGAAGAGCGGAAGAAAAATACTACATATGAACTATATGGAAAATGGAAACCCCCCTAAAAGTTGTTTCGTAAATTTCAGTGTTTATTCTCAAAACCCATGAGAGGGAAATTTACGAATTCTAGAACAATGCAATCACTATTCATTCTGTACAGAGAGTACAACATGTTTCTGAAAATTTAGTAGTTCAAATGTTTTGCATATACTAAGAGCTGTACTCCTGTTGTAGTGGATTAAAGTAGTATATCCTGTTACCTAGTTTATCTAAAACAAAGTAATGCATCACGTATAATTATGTTTTACTTATGTTTTGGCTGACTCACTGTTTTGGGGTAAATAATTAACTACCCTATTTGACTGTCTATAAATATGTATAAGACCATTTTCATAATCTGGCTCGGACTAGATGGCCAAACGTTATTGCTTTCGATAAATCGATTTCAAGCCCTTAAACAAACCGACAAAGACAAAACACTTGCAATTTATCTTGAAAATGACCAAATCGACAAATGACGGTAGATAATCGTTTATTCCGTTAATTTTAAAACACAAATAGTTTTGTTTTAGAATGAAATTTTGGCTGTCTATGCAAACAAACTTCGTGATTTTTACTTTGAATTAAAGTAGAGACTGGAATATGATTTGCTTCGTTTATTGTTTCCACGAAACGTGGTGTCGAAACTGTATCTATGATTTGGAATTTTGAAAGAAAAGTATCTAAGGCATTCACGCCATAGTTCCTCGGTACTTTAAGGCAATTTAGTAATATTTATTTTAATTTTAACGGTTTTCGAATCAACATTTTCCCTTATTGCAAGGTTCAATCGATAAGTGATTAAAATATCAGAAACTTCCATACGATTTAGCTAAACGTTTTGTCCTCAAACCATAGGCAACGTGTATTGAGCTTTTAAATATATTTTTCGAAATTTATTACACATGGTTTTAGAATAAAGAACTTTATCTATCATTAATTGTTTGAAAATTGTAAATAACGGGGTGTGAACCCAAAATACTTATTCTTATTAATGTTTTCAAAATAACCTTAAATGGAGCTGCTGAAAGAACTTTATTTAACTTCTCACCAGGGCCCCAGATGTGTTATTGATTGATATTATTAATCGGTTTTATTATATAAACACGTAAAATGAGTATAATAATCCCTTATACCCAGTCATTTGTTCATTATTTTTGTTTAATATTCTTTCAGGAACTCTGAGTCTAGGGCGAGTACGCTTGTGTGAGAGAGATGTTATAACGAAAATCTTAGACATCAGGTTTTTGAAGCTAGAAAATTGAATGTTTTTAAGTGGACGAAATTGTGAGTGTATATAAACGGGAAGCGTGGAAATCATTTGAAACATATATCTCTTTAAAAATCACTTCTAAGATAAATACGGTGCCTTACATTCTTAAATTAAGGTGAATAAGAGGATTTTCTGCTACAGTTCATTACAACACACGGGTACATGTCCCAGATATTGGTAAATATAAAACATTTAAATTACATATTTTCAGAAACATGGGTTTAATGCTTTGTCCTCAATGAATAGTGATTGTATTTTTCCAGAATACATAAACATTTATTGCATTAGTCTTAGAAAATAATTGAATGAAACATTTTTGTGAGGTGAGGAAGTAATCGATTGTCAGTACAGTATGTTCAACTTTTCTGCTGTGGTGCATCTACTGTTCGTCTTGTATGATGTAATAGCAATAACGCAATTACTATTATAATCAGGGTTTTTACTATAAAAATAGTTAATAAACTAAGGTGAAAAACATCTAGGGTTCACTACCTTTCATTTAAAGAAATACAAAATTTGGATGAGTAGAAAGTTCCTATTTATTTCAACACGAAAACTATCAGGGTTTTTAACATATCAATTTATTAAGAATTACTCACTCGTAATTCGGTTGACTCCTGTGATAGCGATCTCGGATATAGTTAACCCTCGGTTATAGTGAATTGAAGTCACAGGTCCCGTTTCACTTACGTTACAAATAAGCGTAAGAAGATTCGGTTATTGTGAACCCCGACAATAGTGAAACTAAGAAATAATCACTGGAAATTCATAGGATCTCGTAAGTTATTAGTCGATTCAAAGGGACTTCTGAGAGTGGGGCGGTGAGGCGCAAGAGGCATTTAAAGGAGTCAAGACTGCTTTACGATACTTAGAGACAGAGGACAATGCAAAGTCAATTATCGAGAGAGCACCAACTCTGGAGAAGGATCTTAAGAAATTACTAATGAAAAACGTCCGCTACAAACAATTGAAAATAATAATTTTGACCTGCAAAAAATACATTGATTTTTTTTCAGTTTGTTCTGTTAACGAATTTTGTCGTATATCTATATTAACAAAAAATCAATAATTGTGGAGAAATTCCATTTAATTTTTAATCAACGGACCTCTCTAGTGAAACTCTGATATAGTGAACCAAAAATATTAGTCCCCAGAATCTCACTACAACAGGAGTCGACAGTAAATAGTACATTAGAATGTGAAAAAATGAATAGTTTAAGCATGATTCATGAGTAAGTATTCTGCGCGAGAAAATACCTGGCGCAAACCCTCTTTTACACCGCACATTCCACACACATCGTCGGGTATTTTAAGCTCACTAACTACTCAGCAATGGAAAGTGGGTGCGCTGGTCTCTGCGCACCGGGGCGACGAGTTCCAGTGCGTTCTATCACATTTTCGGTAGCGGCATTCCAGTTCTCCGGCGCCTCCACCTCCGCGATCGCCTGGCCTCATGGCGTGGGCGCCGGCGCGGCGGCGTTATTAGTATTTCGCGAATAGACCGGTGGGCGCTTTAATTAAAAACGCCGTTGGCCGCATCGGGAGGTGGTTGTGGCGGAGCCGGGGGGAAGGGGTTGGCGAAGGCCAGTAACTGCAGCGGTGGCTGGGAAATAGAGGAAGAAGGTAGCGGTGGCGACAACTCAATCCGAAGGGAGGCTTTAGAGGAAGGTTTAACAAACACGTTTTTGGACGCAGACTTCTTTTGCTGGAATTATTAAAGCCGGTGACCTTTTCAAGGTAATTTTCTTTAAGTACTGGAAATAAACTGGTATACTACTCTATGCTAATTATTTCAGTATATGTGAACCAAAAGTGGTGAAAATATGAACGTTGTTGGGCACATAACATTATTGTTTACAATATTTAACACCAGCATCTGCACTAGCAATAATTAAAATAAAAAACTCGAGCATTTTCTTCGACATTTATGAAATAAAAATTCAATAGATTTTATTTGATTAATTTCATTATTTTCGTAAAAGAACAGTAAAAATTGTATGTGACGTATAGAAGAGAAGTAGTATCTGCGCAGGTTTTACTGAGCTTCAGAATCTCTTTCCCCCCTTTAACAATAAATAGTTGAATGATGAATAAAAGTACCAACAAAGCTAAGTTAGCAACATTTGAAAATAGAAATTTATTGGACTAACACATACAAATAAGAATTTAAAACGAAGTTAATCTCCACTTGTTAGGAGGCCTATTCTTAGGTGTCCTCGACTTTCAATTTATTAAATGGAAACTATCGACTCCAAAGAAAGTTTAAATCGACTCCAGAATGTCGATAAAGACAACTCTGATTTACTGACAAGAATCTCTGGTTTAATGTGTTGTGGTGGCGATGGCTCCCATGGGTGGCTTCGTCTAAGGCTGCGTTGTCGTCGTTTTCTTTATTGACGTCGTGATCTTCAATGACTTGAGTACGCCCGGAGGTTTGGGCACGAATTTAGATACGAAACATTTTGGCAGATTACCGAGCAGCCAGACAAATGAGCGAGACTGTGAGGTAGCAGAGGTAACTATTTCATTGTAATGGGGTTGCAAATAAACATTTTGCATGTGAGATGAATTCGCAAATCCGACATGTTAGCGAATGAATTTTGCGAGACCACAACTTAAAGCATGCCAACGGTGACTGATTTTCGGCAACAGCGTAGTTGCTGTACCAAGACAGGTCATTGGATAAGAATTCTTTTTGTCGTGTGTTTTCACCGCTCGCTTCTGTGTTCGTTCTGATCAACTCTAGACGAATACCCAAATTATGTCTTATGCAGCAGGCCACACAAGGTGCAAAATCATTCCTTCAAAGAACATACACAATCGCTCATTCTTAAGATGATCTCCTATCCATTCACAGATAATTCATAATGATTGAAGTACTAAAGCAGTGCACCAAGATCATGTGGAATGAGAATTCAATGGCGAAAGAATATAATGAGATAATTAGTTGTGTTCATGGGTTTGAAAAAGAAGAAAAACCACAAATATATTATCTGAATTCAGTACACACACTGTATTTTTGGATTTAGAATTAATCATCTAATATAATTGTGAAAGATTATGAATCTAATAGCCATAATTCTTTTCTATATTTGTAAGTCACAAAGTGTGAAAATTGTGATGTAAAGTGAATTTTATGTAGTTACTAGATATATTATGCTCCCATTTTCAGGAATATATTCGGAATATGTTCACAGATTCACGGTCGGATACAGTTCACATTCTGACGAATCTGGGACTGACAAGGAAGGGATTGCAAAATTGGCATAAAACGAATGAGGGCATGCATTCTATGAACTAGATGTCATTTCTCAAAATTAGGTTGGCAATAACAAACACGATATGAATATTAAATGCTGAATTCTGAGCGGGTATTCCATTAGTAGCTATTTGCTTCCGAAACTAATAATGCGTGCTCTAAATCCAGAATTGTACTCTCCAAGTTTTAATAATGGAGAAGTATCTTTATTGACAGGAACAAGCACTACATCAATGCTAGTAAATGTCGAAGCTAGTGAATTTAACTTGCCATGTCGTATTAGAAACGAGAGAGAATTGCTAGAGTATTTACTGCGGGTAGTTTTTCAAGAGTTCAGAAATACATGATTATGAATATTAATTTCAAAATTCACAAGCTACGGAAAATCAAATTCGCAACTTCAGTTTTAATTTTACAAGGAGTAATTTCAGTACAACTGCCACATTGTTATCATCCGCCTCCAGTATCATCGTAAATCATTTTACAGTTTCGCATTTAGAACACAAAATTAATAGGAAATGTGTCTTTTGTTTTCTACTGTAAATTTGCTTTTTACCACATATCGACACATATTTTCTATCTTCCGACAGATTATTGAATTTCTATTTCTTTTTATAACATTTTCTTATTATAATTTACATTACGATAGAATTTATTGATTAATGTTACCTAAAACATATGGAGTAATCGTTGGAGTTTTTCGATGACTCGAGCTGAAGGAAAAATGTATTTGACAGCAGCAATTATTATAATTTTCAATTTCAAATTTGAATCAAATAAGTTCGGAAAATTTAAATATTTTTATCAATCACATATTTGGGATTAACTTGTGTGATTGGTCTACCGGTTTTGTCAACGTCCTTGCTAAAAGATAACATAATTAACAAACTATCTGGAGACATAATGAAATTAGTAATATTCTTATAATAATCTGATACAAACCACGTACATTGCTAATTTAAATCACTTGTTTTCCACTAGTATATTCCTTGCATTTAAATCACTGCCATTTAAGAGGCACACACTCATTCATTCAAACAACCACAATATATTTATACACAAAAGGGGGAGTAACGAAAAGAGAGTAAATAGATAAGAAGTGCGTAAAGAGAAATGGCATAATAAAGTAGTTAAAATGAAACCGCTGGCGTCAGGTATTGTCACTCACCAAAATATAGTTCACATGAGAGAGGGACGGCGCTACAAGCAAGAAGTTATCACCCGCAGACCTAAAACAAAAACATTAGAACATTAACAGTTGAGAACATTTCAATTAAAAATTAAATTTATAATTAATTTACAAATTATTGTACAAACATCTTAGCATGAAAACTACCGAATGAATTATCAGCCTGAAATTTTGAAGTGATAAAATCACCTCAATAAAACTCGAATTTTTGGTCATTAAAAACGTCGGTGTTTTGAGATGTAACTTCTCATACACATTAAAATTAAGTTTATTTAGTGCTGTTAGGAAAATGGTTCAAATTAATGCTGGTAGAGAGGAGAGGACACGCTGTTTTGGACCCGAAAATCAGAATGTACGTGAGGATGGATAGGTGGCCGTATGTGCCACGCGTAACTGTGTTTGAGCTTTAACTTCATAAATACGTCTGGAGCGGCGTGTTCACGTGACAAAAGTCTTCGCCAAAGTGACGTCACCTCTGCCGTCAGCGAATTACCTACACCTCCCCCCCCCTCCCTGAGGCTGCCTGCGCGTATGCTGGAAGTTGCCGGCAAAGTAGTATCTCCCCCAAAACACTTACTCGCACGTCACCTAAAAATAGTCTCAACAGCAAAATCGCTGCCTATGAGCGCACAAGCTCCTCCCCCGACCCCCTTCACCCCCGACCCCCCTTCACCCCCGATCACTCGTCTTGATATTTCTCTACGTACGAGTAACAGTGATGCCCTCGGCAGTTCTGCTGTCTTAAGCAAGCAGACATACTTTTCATTAATTACAATTCTTTGTCAAATCTTTATCGGCGAGGAACTGCTGCCTTCAGCAGCTCTTTGATCGGCATAATTCGTAATGACGGTGCTCAGTTACGTGTTACTTTAGATTAGAGTCGAACTATACACTGCCTTTGTCAATCTTGAAGTCTGTGCTTCAGCAATGCATTTACGCATTTTGAGTGTGCTAGCCTTGCACACCACTGAAAGCGCGGTGTGCGTGTGATTATTCGTAACAACAACCGCGAGGTGCCGGTCTATTTTTCACAGAAAGCAGGAATCAAAAATTGACATTTAAATTACAAAACCCGGCGGTACTACCAAAGAACGTGCATTTTCGTATTATTTCTAACTCTTGCAAATTTCGAAAATTCAGAGAGTTCAGGAAGTTGAGACTTGCTCCATTTTTAAGCATTCTTTACACTATACAGAGACAAAACATACTCAAAAGATTTGGAATTTTGAGGCTTTCTGAAAAGTACTCCCCAGATTCAAAATATCCGTTTCAAACTCACAGGGTCTCGGGTTTGTCGAGATCGATCGAGGAATATCAGTTTTGGAGACAATCATTTTATTTTAATTTACGTGTTGGCGTTTACCCGCAGACGAGCAGATTGTTTGCTGTTCATCGATTTTTGAAGGGAAATTAATTATAATCGATTATGAAGGGAAAATGTGAATTATGTCTACACAACGTATCAGAGAAAGTAATTTATTACATATAGAAACACGATTTACCTAATATTTGTCTACCATGACCTAAAAATACGACTTTGTCGAAAAGTCTCCGATTTCCGCCGCAACATTACAATATGCACGCGTCAAGATGAGCAAGTAATTTATAGTAATTGTTTAGTAGTATTTTTCAGGTCAATGTATATTTCGTTGTAGTTGCTGTTCCTTATAAATTTTTTTAAGAAATTTATGCAGCTTATGTCATTCTTGCTCTAAAAATTGTTTCTTAAATCATCAAAATTCTTTGATTTAAAATTGAATGTAGGTATGAAGAAACAAGTATATGGTGAATTGTATTATTATCCTTCATTCGCGCAGTCGGGTGCAAAGGGGAAGAAAACGGAACAAACTGTGCAAATTTCTCAAAATTACGTTAATTCCAAATGAAACGATTTATTTAAAACTTCACACATTACTGCGATTTTGACTACAAATCATTAAAGATAGATGGATTGACTTCATTTTCAATTTACTGACTTCAATTCATGCGATGTATCTTCTTTTCAATTTTCCAACCAGATTACTCGGATTATCTAATGATATAAGCCATAAATAATAAATGAATGCAATAAATATATTTTCATCAACTTCAATTCGAATTCAGATGATATGATATGCGCTCTATTCAGGAATTATCATAAAGTATTCGCAACTAGAATATGTGATGATATACCTGGTTTATTCTCAGAGCAAAGCAAAATACATTTTCACAGGTATGATTTCTCACGAAGGATACTAAACTTTTCTAGCATAATGCTTCGAAGCCCACATTCTTCGTATGAAATATAAGCCTACGTGCAGCTACGAAGTCACGATTCTCCTAGCACGATCCCGTCTTAGCAACACCGTTAAATTCCATTCCTCAACCAAACACGAATTCACTGCCACTTTCGAGGTGTTCAATCAGAAATCTGTAGCTAGAAATACAAATATTTTAGTAATAATAGTACTCTTAATAATAAAAGTAAGCAACTAAATTGAATCATTACAAAATAACAGTAATATTTTTTCTAACTTTTTATTTATATTAACTATTTTATTCCCAATTTTTTTATAAATATAACAGTATCATTTAACGCTAAATATGTTTATTAAAATAATTAAGACACACTAATTAAGAAACATTTACAGTATCGCTTAAAAATTTGATTAACAAAACATGCTACAGGGGGCTGGTTCTATGAGGGCTCCGTAATATTATAGCAAATTAATTTTACCTAAAGATCTCAAGACACTCGCTTACCGTAAGAAAACAAATAAAGTATCTTCACTAAAATTAAGCGTGTAATAAAGTTCAAATAATAAATATAACACTGCTTGGAGGTGGAATCTCGTCACCCCGACAGGGTCACCAGGAAGAAAATCTGTGGAGTAAACTTTGCTCACTGAATGTGTTCTAGGATAGACATGTGAAATGCGCGGGCAAATTGCTTATTCGAGTTTGCTCTTGTACAAATTTCTCCAGAGTGACAGGACATCACTGAATACCTGACCCACTGCCATTTTGAGAAATCACTGAGCATTCATTGACCCTATTTATTCATTCTCATCTCCTCTACGAAGGCAACGAAGTTAACCATTAAAACAACATAATACAACAGTGCAATTTCAAATTGCCAACTAATAGTAAGTTTAATCACATTGAATCGACAGTATCTTAATTTTTTAATAGTGTTTACTTACGAGTGCAATAATTTCATTAATTTTCTGCGTTTATGTTTACTGAGGAGCGTTAAGTAGGTTTAAAATACAAATATTCTTGTCTGATAAAAGAACTGTGTGTCTTGAAACGAATAATGTTAACCTACAGTGACTCGATAATTTAATTCACATTATTGCTATGTACAACAAATAACTAAATGATTAAATAAAAATTAACGCAAAACGCAAACAAGAAAATAATTCGCCATTCAAACATATTCCTGACCTTCGGCAAAATGTTTTTTTCTCAGCAGAATTTAAAAATGAAATAAACATGAAATAGTAATAAATACTAATGAAAGTAATCATAATTCAAGGTTTTTGGTTGTCTGATGCAAGGAATCTGTAAACAAATTTTCGTATGAAGCTACAATTCCCCACCACGCACCCCTTATGAATTGCTGCTTGCCCGTTACGAATTGCCCCTTACGAATTGCCTACTTATTGACCCCTTTCTGAATTTGGAGGGGAAGTGAAGGTGGAGACTGAGACTCTTTTTTATTGACTGATTAGTGATTTCGGGAACGTCAACGGATATCATTAGTCCCGTAAGTGTTGTGCATGACTTCCCTCGGGGGGGGGGGGGGTAGCGGTGATCTTCGCCTGCAGGATGGTGAAATCCGGCGCCGACCTAGCGCATGCTAAAGGGGTTTTCACAATCAGGTAACTCCCACTAACAGGGCACTGACCCAGCCGGAACAAGCTATAAGATTCCGACCGGTCTCCAGGCATGTGCGGTGGTGTAATGAATGTGAGTGTGTGTGTGTGTGTGTGTGTGTGTGTGTAAGTAGGGAGTGAGGATATGACAATGAAAATGAAGAAAAGATCCCTCGCGGTCCGTGGCCCGATTGTTAGAATACTACTCTGGCATTCACTTGGTGTTGATCGGAGACACCACGGTAAACTAACGATCGGAGCAGCCGACTGCTCCAATTCTTCTCCAGATAGATACTGAATGCGACCTAGCTGCCTAGGTAATGTTGGAAATCTTGCCGCCACCTGGACTCTTTTTAAGTTCTAACCTCCCGGTTAGAGGATTTGCAGCGATATCAACTGATGCCCTCAGCCACCTCTACCGGTTGGAGTCTGGGGATATTGCGCGTGCTCGCAGGATCGCCAAGCTTACCAGGTGGGCAATAAGCTCTTGCGGGCGCGGTTTGACTTGACTCGGATGAAACAGGCAAACCCAGGCAAGGGAGTATATCATTTTCAGGATTTTGTAATGTTGTTTTATAAATTGTCAACAACTGTCATCAATATTTAACGTTATATATGCAAATATATAATGTTTCTTAACAATGATATTTTAACATCTCCTTTAGGCACCCAGAGAAGACGTGCATTCCTTGGTTTTCTAATCCTTCTGTTGTCCGTACTGCACGACTCTGTTGAATGAATATTTCTTGTCGGATTTTAACACCTACCATTGCTTTCTCTGAGCTTCTGATAAGGAAACGTTTCCCATAGTTGGCTTTGGAGTAAAAGAGCTAGGAATTCAAAAACAATGTTTTAGAGCTCTCAAACACTTTAACTACGTAGTTAAATTTGGAATCCTGGGCATATTAACGGAAAACCCAACACCCTCTCAAAGTTTGAATAACAGACACACTGAATAATTTGTTTGGATATTATTTTATTCCATCGTGTTCACTTTTGAGAGGGGGCGGTATTGCTCTTTTCGCTTCATTTTTGTGAATTTTCAGATATTGGTATTGGATATTGATATATCAGGTATTGGAAGAATTAGTCATGTACAATGCTCTACAATTTCCCACATAAAATTTCATTGATTTATTATTATGAATCGTTGTAATAAATAAAGCGTCACTTTAAAGGGCATTTTGCCTCGATTTCCATTCTAATTGGATTCTAATCGAATTGGATGGCACGAATATATCATTTCGTGAGAAGGAAAGACGTGAAATTACTCTAGCGTATGACGAATAGGAAAGTACAGCTCTGATTCTTGAGTACTGAGAATAAATTTAATCTTTTGTAAAGCTGCAACATGAAATGAAGGTTGATTCCAGTATATCAAATTACATCTTTCCAAATTTTGAGTATGATAAATGAATGGGGGTAGAATGTTAATTTGTGAAAAAAGGTGAAGAATGCCTGCAGAAGTGACATTGAATGCCGGATAATCAGTGAATTTCGGAGTAATATGGCACAACCCTGAACCTGTTCTGTGTTTTGCAGCGACGAGCTTTGGTTTCGCATTCCCATCAACAATTCTTTTTCGTCACCTCGAGCCTATTTTTACAGTATTTTCTCACTTCCATCTTACTATTCTTACATTTTTAACTTATTGCCTAATATGTATGTACGTGTTTTATTTTTTACTAAATATCCAAATTTTGAAATATCTGAACCTTAATTTTTGCATCCGAATTGAGAATATTTTGAATTATTCATTCTATTCTCGAAAAGTTCAACAAATATTTATCTTTTTTTGCTTATAATTTCCAATAGTGTTGGTAGGTTATATTTTAACATTATAAATTAATACATAGGAATGCAGTTCAGTAATATTCGTAGTTTATCCAATCTATACTTCATTCATCTAGGCATTCATTTTATTTTAAGATTTCTGTTTCAACATTTTCTTGTTTTTAAACGCTCAATATTACTATATTCTCGTTAAATTTGCGTGTTACATTCTTCTAGAGAGTAATTTTCAAAACAATTTTCTTGAATTATGTCTCCAAATATTTGGATTTCTAAACTATGCCTGGCTGAAATTTGTCGTTAATAATTTCGAAGGGGCCGGCCTGGTAGCTGAGGTCGCTACGGCTTAAGGGCCGTGGCTGCTTCGATTCGAAGGGTGTAGGGTTTCAATCTCGCACAGGGCATTAATGTTTGTGTGTGTACATGTGTCCATGTGTGTTCCCCTTACAGTTACTTCAATGTTAAAAATCACAGTGGTCACTACATGACCAAGCAGTTAAAAAGCGATCTTCAAATGCATCAAATCCATCAATCCATTAAATCCATAATTTTTTTGGATTTATTTCCGCCGCGAATAGTATAATAACTATTAACATACCAGAAAAATTTACTTGATGGCACTGTATAAAAAAAAACTTAAATATTCATGTCAAATGCAACCCTCGACACATACAGTAGGGTTTTATAATCTATATCGTAAAATAACTCCTAAATAAAGCGTTCTATGGCATGAAAAACTCAAGTTTTGGGACCGAAGCAATCAAAGAAATTGTTCTTACACATTAATGTACAGGAAGATATTTTGGAACATTTTATTAATTTTTGTTGGCGGGTGGGGGAGAGAGGGAGAGACGAAGAAAGACAAAAGGAGATAAAGGGCAGAACGTCTACCGGGTAAATATCTAAATAAAGAAGTTACAAAGTAGTTTTTGTGTATTGTCAGAAATTAGTTACTTCTCCTTCTGAAATCCTGACATCAGATCTACCGCCTTTATACAATACGTCAGTGTATTCACGGGCGGCGGGGGCGCCGGCCAGCGCTGCAAGTAAGCGAGTGAGCAGCGCGCGGACGTCTCAGTGGCGGCGTGATCAGCGAGTGGGGGGGGGGGGAGAGGGAGAGGGTCACGCCGCGGCTTAGCCGGCCTCGGAACCGCAGGGCGGACTGGCGACCGCGGTCAGCGGGGCGCACACCGCCCGAGTTATTATACCCCGGAGCGGCTGAGTGCGCTGGCTTAGGCCGTAAGCCGCGGGATCGGCCGGCCTGCCGGCGCGGCTGCATTGGAGCGGGTGGCCAGGTGCAGGTACGGTCGGGTAGCGAGGAACGCGATCAAAAGCGGCGAGTTGCGGAATGGGGAGTGGGGGGGTGGAGGGAAGGGAAGAGGTAAATGTTTAAAGTGATGGAGATGGTGAGGAAGGTGGAAGAAAATTGTCTCAAAACAAGATGTGCAGATTGTATTCAACTAGTGAACCCGGCAACTCTTCGCTTTCGTAATTAATTATACTTCGTATGCTTCTGGCCATGTGCTTGTTAATCACGCTTTACGCTAAGCTCTACAAAAATTTTAATAGATGACTTTCTCGCGAGCATGCGTTTGTTCTATGTCCTGGTTTGGACATGGTTGTAAAGTATCTTACTGGTAAAACGTTTTTCCTCAAGTTTGGGCATGCATCCGCCCTGACACTGTCTTGGAGAAATTTGAGTTCCGAGGTAACGTTCAAGTAATAATTCCGGCCGATGTTTCACAATCTCAGGAGCAGAATACGCAGCGAAGACGCGCTTAATACTTTATAGTGCGGCGGGCTGCGTAGAGCTGGTGGGGGAAGTGGATAAGGCGCAGGCAGGGCGGCGGGAACCACAGGGACGGGGGGCCGAGGATGGTGAGGACGGGGGGACGGGGGCGGGAGACATAGGGTACGGCGCGAGCGCCAAGGGTGGCGGGGGCGGTGAGGGCGGCAGGGGCAGTGAGGGCGGCGGGGGCGGTGTGGACAGCGGGAGCCGCGGGAGTGGCGGAGGCGGCGGGAGCGACGGGGGCGATGAGGGCGATGAAGGCAGCGGGGACGGCGGGGTTGCGCGGGACGTGTGGACGGCGGCAGTAACGGGACGAAGGCAGGAGAAAGGGGAAATGTGATGCTGAGTTGAAATAGAGAAAGGTTCTGCTGGTGACCAAGTTGTTTTGATAGAAAGTACAGGTAGAGATTGAGAAGAAAATGAGGCGGTAGACAACTGTAAGATCTCTCTTATACGTAATTATTATTAAAATTTCTTTTGCCAATCGCTCCAACATCCTCATTATTGAGTATAGCTGTGTACCAGATTTGTTTTAATGAAAAGTGATTTGTTTGAAAATGTCATCTGTCAATAAGTGTTCTGTTAATAAATTAAGGAAATTTGAAGGAATTAAAACTTCATTTCAGAACACTGCGACAATACATTTTCTATTAAATATTATAATGGGACGGTCGCACGTGTCAGGTGGCGACGCATGTGTTAATAATTTCATTGAGCATAGCGCCGCTGAGAAGTTCGCCATGAAACGCACAGTTTCCTAATTCGTGAGGCCTTTTCTGTTGGTCCTGGAATCTGTGGAATCCAGCCCTTTTGATCAGCGCTACCCACGCCAGGCCACACCTTTTGACTCATCGGGAAGTACGCTTGCCGCCCCCAACCGAGCGACACGCCGCCGCCGCGCCTCTCTCTCGGAACTCGAATGACGAAGTGTCCCGGAATTTGGCAAGGAGCGAGCGTTCGTCGTCGACGACGCGATAGGGTGGAGAAACCGCGCGACGCGCGCCCACCTATCGCGAGAAATGACGCGGGGGAGGGTCACGTAATCCGCAAAGCCTTCATGGCAAGCTGCAGACACACGCTGATTCATGTACACGTTTCGCCTGTCATGTCGCTGTCTGCCTAACGTCGGCCTATCTGCCAACGACGCGGCGTCACCTGGACAGCCTAGAAGTCATGACACGCTCATTCATTCGATTCGGATCTGCGGAGCCAGTTTTTCTGCATTATACTCCAATCCGCGGAACCATCTCTCTACATTCTGACTTCGGAGCCAGCTTCCAACATTCGGACTGTGCTTAAATTCACGGGGAGACGCCAGAGGGCGCAGTCACCGCACCGCCATCTGAATGCCGCGCCTCATCGAAGCATCTCAGGCCGACTCTGCGGACGACGGCTCGAAACAGTTGCAGTGGGACATACCCGCAAGTGCCTGATCGCGGCCCGGAGTGACGACGGGCCGCGACACGAGTAACGCGACCACGGGTCGAGCTGCCCACGCATCGTCTGCCACCGTCGTGATCAGTGAAGACGCCAGCCGGCCGACGACCGCCGCTAACGCAACAGGAGGGGCTCATGATCCCCGAGACGACGCCGCTGGTCGCCCGGCCGCTGTGCTGACGGGCAAAGGACCGGGGAGGAGGCGCCGTCTGCGACCGCACCACTTCCAGACGCTGGGTCGAGGGACTACCGCTCCCGCAAGCCTGTTCACGACCGCTCGAAAGCACAATGCCCAGCGGGCATTGAAGATGAAGGGCATTGAAGCCGGTAGCTGAACGCTGGCCATGGCAGCCGCATAAGCTAAGATTAGTTTTAAGGTAGTTAATAAGATGATTTTAGTACGACGCTTCACCTCAATCGCAAATTATGCTCATTAAATTAATTTTAAAATAAATGAAACCTTGATTTGAATGTAGAAGTGGTAGTTGTAGTCAGCCCCAAACACGCATGTCTCCCTCTAGGGAGTCTACCGATGGAGTAGCCGGGGCAACGCTGAATCCGAGAAGAAAAATCAGGTAATTCGGTGAGTCGGGCGTGACCACGACTGCTTGAGTGGTTACAATATCTTTCAACATTAAAATTACGGTTTTAAAGTCTCAAAAATGTAAATAAGACATAAACGGAAGTCTTATAAACCATTGACAAAAGTCAATGAAGGCACGTCGTGGGAACGAAAGCGAAGGCCGACGACTTGACAGAAATTTACCAACACGACCACTATTTTAAATTTTTAAAGGAACGAAATATGTATAGAATAGCACATGGACATGTAAATGCACTAATTATAAAATAAAGTGTGTACACCACGCAATTTCACTCGTGGCAATATTTACTTAAGTAATGAACCGTAATATATTCCATAAAAATCAATTCCGATTGCATGATTCCTAAAATTCATTGAGCAGAGTTTATTGAAATAATGTTGTCTACTAAACCTGTCTCAAATTAATTTTGAAGTTCTGTAAATCATAGCATCTGTATGAGGAATAACTAAAACAAGTAATGCTTTATGTGTGACGGTTATAAATACATGCAGGAAAGATGGGCATAAAATAAATATCAATTCTAAGAGGCGAGATAACTGATTGTGAATAATGAGGAGAAACAAATGAATGTCACAACACAACCTAGTACCTATTTAGTACTAGTACATAACAATACATCATACCGTAATGCACATCATTAATTAGGCAGTCCATTTAGTTAGGCTACATTACCATTTTCAACCGTAAAATTCTTGTTCATTAAGAAACAAAAAATGAAATTTATATTATAGATCGTGATATTCACAAAAGGCATACAAATAATTTTACACTGAGATACAAATTATTAGAGACTGATATTCGCAAAAGGTATACACATAATTACGCAAGAAGAAAAAAGATAAATAGACTACCACCATAGTTATCATTCGCTAGTAACAGGGTAATTTCCTTACTCAGTTTCATAAACCAATTTATTTCTAAAATAATATTATTATACCTAATGCATTACAATTCGATCCCTCGTCTTCTTTTTGCGAACAGTAATCTTGTTTGAGGTTTTCTACGTCATAGATATCGGATCCAGTCTCTA
This sequence comes from Gryllus longicercus, assembly GCA_038098605.1. Classification (NCBI taxonomy): domain Eukaryota; kingdom Metazoa; phylum Arthropoda; class Insecta; order Orthoptera; family Gryllidae; genus Gryllus; species Gryllus longicercus. Next base: position 5,638,531 of record JAZDUA010000003.1, on the reverse strand, counting down.
TGTCAAAGGTGCTTTTCCGGCTGCTGTACCATTCACAGAACCGCGATTATAGTAGCCTGACCCTGGTATTGTCACCCACCCAGTAGTCGGCTTCGACCGAGCTATTTAGTTGATATAATTAAAAAATCCTGCAACATTGGAACTAGAATGTATGACTCTCGAACCAGGAGAGACCTCCTGCCAGGTGGAGAACTTGGCAAGGATGCAAGTAGGACCTCAGCTTCCCTAATTACGAATATCGACAACGGATGCATTGATTTTCGAAGAACAATTCACTTTGTGAGGATATTGATCCGAATATTGAAATTTTCTTTTGAGCTGTCCTGGAGGGTTACCCTCCCCTCTCCCACACGCTGCACTCGAGAAGCTAAATATTCGTCCTGTCCGTGTAGGCGCGTCGCGTGAGGCCGGCTACGTGGAATGACCCTCGTGAGAAGACACAGGAGAGACTGCCATGCACGTGAGAAAGGAAGATAGGGAAACTGGTCAGGGACTGGTGTTCACCAGGTGCGACCTTTAATTGTATCCACGGCCAGATTTGTAACGTCCTCGAAAGTCCCGAACACACTCCTCAAGTGGAACAAAAAGTAACCAAAAGCTGTTTCTTCCATTTTCCTGAGCAAAATTCTGTATGGTTAATAAATTCGTACTGATCGAACGATACTGGCAACCAAACCGGCTACAGTTGATTGGTCTTTGTGGAGAAAACCCGTTTCTACTTGCAGGTGATGCTGTGCATTGTGATTAGCACGCCGCCGTAAGCGAGGAGGCACAGAAACGACCCAGAGAGGATACAGGATGGCGAGGACGGTCAGAAACATTAAAACGGGAAAATAAATTTACTCAGTTAGAAAAGGGCCATCACGGAGATGAAAAGGATGAAATGGTAACAGGAGGAAAAAATGAATTAAGAGGTACAGGTTTAAAGGGATTGAAGAATATGAAAAATGTCCTAGTAGTGATAGGATCTTTCTAATGTCCACTAACGAAGTTCCATCGTTAAGAAATGCAAATATGACTGTATTCGTTTATTATTGTATTCGTTACTGGTATCACCTTGTAAATCCTCAACAGTTTAGAAAGAAGAGACCTAGAGAAATTAAATCAAAAATATTATTTTTACCTCATTTTGGAAGAATTCCCCGAGTGAAATGTAAAAGTCCAAATTTTTCTTTTGTTTAATGAAACATTAAAAATAAAACACTTTTACGTCGTAACAGATAAACGGGTTTTCATGAAATATTATAATGCATATTTGAGATGTTTTCCAGCAGAGACAGTCATTATAACAGCGCATGGGAGAGGAAGGACGAAAATGTGTTATAAATAATGGAAACCTACAATAAGAAAAAAGGCGCTATAAAGAAATTGAATAATATTAAATTCAGACTCGTATTATGAAATTAGAGAAATTGGAATGTCAGTGACCAAACACAAATGAAGCGTAGAAAGAGAAGAAACTTGTCAGATGTATCATTACCAACAATGCAATCATAGACTACAAGTAAAAGTAAAATCATACATCGCCGGTACGGATGTTCGAGATCGTTAGGGCAGTAGCGATCTCGGACCGAAGGACCTCGGGCATAGTTGAATTTGTGTTCGCCCTTTCACCCCCTATCATCTTCACAGTTACCATTCCGTTAAATGCAATAGTGGTCGCTAATGACCTAGATGTTGATGCGACTTTAAACAAAAAAATCATACATTAAGGACAATACGTTCAATTCACCTCCCTATTCAATCACCTCTACGTGCGTCAAAAAGAACCAAACAATCTGGCAAACAAGAACGATATGCAATTTAAGCTCTTAAATTTACGACAAAGTAAAACTGCGTTATAAATAATGAATAACTATTCAATTTGGTATAATTTTGTTCAATTATTGGAACTGAGAGGTCTGCTCTCATATGCACTTGATAAGTCAAATGAAGTGGATGAACGCGAGAGACTTAAGAGAACAAGTTAAGAAAGCCAAGGCTGAAAGTAAAACTGCGAGATAAATAAACGCAGACGTATTCAATTCAAAAGCATTTCACTCAATAATTAAGAGACCAGTTCTCTACTGCACATGACATAACAAGGAAAAGCAGGTTATGTGATAAACATAGCCACTGGACATACAATAATACCAAAACAAGAGAACAGCTCTAATGGTAGCAAGCGAAGCAGCGGCGAGATCCAACGAAGCACCACGACAACCCCCTCCCCCTCCACCTGTCCGCGGTTCGCACCGAGCCCCTTCAATCGCGAAAAGCCCAGCCAATGAATGGGCGCTTACCCTGCGCGCGAGCGGATCGTCCATAAGACAGCCGTGAGCACACAATGGCCACGCCCTCTGTCTCTACCCCGCGACACTCACTCCACGGGCGTTTCCACCCGACCCCTTGTTTTCGCCGCCACCGCCGCCGAGTAGCTGTCACAGACGGCGATGAATCGGCTGCTTCTAATGAATTTCGAACGGCGTTCGCAAGGCTTCAAGCTCCCCCAAGACTTTCTTTCGCGGTCCGTGTCAAACAAGCCGAATTAAAGCGCTAAAGATAGCGCGCACCGTTTTGTAAAAGAGCTTGGCGTAGTTTCCACTAAATTATTTTGGGCATTACTAGCTCTAGGGAAAGAAATATACAGAATTTATCACGAAGATTTACAGCATTCTCCGCGGGGGTTCTGAATTTTATCGTTCTATTTACGACTCCATTCTCTTGCGCCATTCACGTAAATATGCAACAGTCACTTTTTTCATGAGAGAAAGAACACGTTTGTAGTTATTACCTAACCGTTAAATAGCGCGACAGGGAACAGCGACATCTTCTTTTGAAACGCTCACCTATCAGTTCAACCTTACTTTTGGTGCAGTGTTCACGTTTTAGGCGTTTTATTTATATCTAGAATTCTCAACTATCTCTTTACATTTCGTCGGAAAAAGAAGCTTTCGAGACGAGAGAGAAAAAAATGTTTTGAAGGAATGTCAGTGTAATAAAGTACCAACGAAACACATGGGAGTATGACACCATTGAGAAATAAAGTCGTATATTGAGGAAACCTAGATAGTTTATGTAAGACAAGAAGGATATAAATTAATTATAAATCACAAAACGACAAACACTGTAGGTAACCATTATGTTATTGATAAAACAACATTTGTAAGTTCGATTTCAATCTGCATTGAAGAGATTAACAATGGAACATTTTTAAACTTAAATGGAATTTCAAAGTGATGCAATTAAAACGTGCATTTTTTTATCAATAATTTCCAGGAATTTTATGTGTTTCACATTCCAATTTACCACATCTCCATCACGTACCACTTGCAAAACAATATAGATTCTCCTTCTTTTGCGTTTTATGAATAATATATAAAGAATTCAGGAAATAATACACTTACCGCAATTAAGGTTAAAGTTATCATGTTTGCTAAATCGTAAACATTCAAAAGTAAGAAAACGTTTATATTTTGAAACCCATAACAGTATACAATACATTCCTACTACCATGTTCCGAATTCCAAGATAAAAAGAAAGTTTAAATCATCAACGACAACTGAGTATCTAGGGTCTTTCGCTGCATCTATAAACAACTTAAAAACAATGATTGAAGATGAAGTATTTGGAGAAATGTGCTGTAGTACAGTGGTATTTTCAGGATATTACAATTTACCCCATTTTTTCTGGGTATTCCTCTGTACGACCAATATTTTAAATTAGTTTTGCAATTTTCTTGTTCAAGCTGCTTTCATCTTCACCTTGACTGCCTCTACGGCGGTAGCACATCAATGAGTATCGTCTGCGAGCCTACACGCAGCAAAGAATCGTCTGCGCATTTAAACGCAGCATACCAGGAGTACGGCGAGCGAGATGTGGCCGGGGAGAACAGACGGGCGGGCATCCTGACGCAATTTAACGCGGTAGGCGTGTGACACGACGCGCTCGCGCCGTCAAGGCTACAGAGTCAGCGACGGCTATGGCTTGAGTTGAAGGTGGTGGCGAGGCTTGGGCCTGAAGATAGAGAAGGCGGCGGCCACAGAAGTGGCGACATCAAGGCGTGGGGATGGATCAGTGCGGTAGCGGTGAAGAGGCAGGCACGGCAGGGAAGGCGGACGAGTTAATAGATTGAAAAAAACAACAACAGAGGAAGTGGAAGGGGAAGCAACGGTGGTTGAGTCTAATATCCCGTGGAGGGGGCCGAGGCGGTGACTTGGTGATGGCCATGGAGGCGGTGGAAGCGGGGAGGTGTTACAAGATGTGAAGATTAGGAGGAAGTCGAGATTGGAGAGACGGTAAAATCGGCGTTGGTGATGAAGTCTTGGGACATGGTGGAAATGGGGATGCGAGAACGGCAAGGATACTGGGGAAGCAGAGACAGCAGAGAATATGTCAGCACTAAGGGAATGGGACGGGGTTTGTGAGAGGTGGATCGGAGAATGTTGCCGAGGCAAGAAGCAGTGTAGGCAGCGGCAAGGGTAAGACTAGAATAAGAGTCGGAAGGGATGGAGCGTTTGTAGAGCCATAGGATGCGGAGGAGAGGGGATGGTTGTCCGGTGGCGGAGGTAGCCGGGGTGGTGCAGGGGGCAGGGATTGAGAAAGTGGTAAGGTTGCGAAGGTAGTGGAAATGAGATTGGCAGTGTTGAATGGAGTGCAGGCAGCGGAGGCGACGCGAAAAGCAGGGAGTGGGGACGGATGTCAAGAGTCATTGCGGACCGTGGTGTCGGCGGAGACTGCCAGAAAAGCGGCGGGGGCGGTTGGGGTGGCGGGGGCGGTTGGGGCGGCGGGGGCGGGGGCAGCGCGGGGCGGGTGTGGCTAGGGCGGCGGGGGCGGCATGGGCGGTTGGGGCGGGGGCGGCGTGGGCGGACCGTGGTGTCGGCGGAGACTGCCAGAAAAGCGGCGGGGTCGGTGGGGGCGTCGGGGGCGGTTGGGTCGGCGGGGGCGGGGGGCGAGGGCGGCGGATGTAACTGAGGCGGCGGGGACGGATGTCAGGAGTCATTGCGGACCGTAGTGTCGGCGGAGACTGCCAGAAAAGCGGCAGGGGCGGTGGGGGCGTCGGGGATCGGGGGCGGCGAGGCGGCGGGGGCGGTTGGGCAGTGGGGGCGGAGGGGGCTCCGAGGTGGCGTGGACGGGGGCGGCGGGGGCGGGGCGGGGCGGGGCGGGGCGGCGGGGGTTGGGTCGGCGGGGGCACCGAGGGCGGTGGGGCTGCGGGGAGAGAGGCGATTTGGGGTGGTGGGGGGCCGCGGGTGCGCGAGGTCGGCAGGGCGGTGGGGGTGGCGTTTGTGTCGGAGGGAGTGGTGCTTGTCTGTCCGACAGCGCAGACAAATGGGCGTGCATTGTCCGGCGCCGGCGCCAATTTCCCTATCTGCAGCCGTCTGCGCCGCCGCCGCCGCCGCCGCCACACCGCAGACACGCCGCCGCGCGGCGCTGTACAGTGGCAGGGATTGGCATTGTCCGTGACTGTTTGCCAATAGTCGTGAGGGTGTAATTGTGTGGTTGAGCTACGAGATTACCCCAGAAAATGAACGGAAAACTGACGGGTTGTGCACGTGAATGGGTGAGATGATTGTGCAAGCAAAAATAAGCAAGACGCTTGGACAACAAATATTATTGCCAACTTAATAAGCAAAAATTATCTAATGCTATGAAAATCAAGTAAAGAGGAGTATAATTTCTAGGTTACATATTTTTTCCGGAATCTGATAAGAAAAAGGGTGGCGGTGGCGTAGAAACAATGTACAATGTTTAATGAGGTCCAAGCACATAATGGTAAATCAGAAAACGGAAACGAATGCAAACAACCAAAAAAGGCAAGATATTTTCAAATTTCCTGAAACAATTTTCTTTATAAGTTCACTAACTGGACAATCAGTTATCATGTACTGTTTTTATCTAAAATTGAAGTAAAATTTGTAATAAGAGGAAATGGAGTGTACATAAGTTTGGATGGTTCTTTGTACCAGACGGTGTTCATCAATACGTAGAATACATCGTAATTGATAATGTCAGAAATGATAATATTTTCTCGACGATCCTAATAGGGAATTTTTATTTTGTTTAAAATGGTCTCCATTTTAAAAACTAGAACCATGCTTTCTAAAAATTAAAGTAATTGATTTATATTTAAAATTCTGGAAAAACAGGCTTTGACAGCAAATTAAACTGTATTTAGAAAAACAATTGAAATGTATTTTCAATTCTAAGTCTAATCAAAAACGTTTTAAACTTTTATTTTTAAATGGCAGTTTTCTGGAACATATTTAAGAAAAACGTACATAGCGTGGTAAGTAAATGTGAATAATAAAACGCACATAGAGACCTATGGTTTTCCAGTACAGTGTGAATGTTGTACAACAATCGGCGAGACCTCTCAATGTGATGAATTTTAAAAAAACACCTCTGCACCGCGAAGGAAACAGACGGCCACACCGAAAATACTGCTCTCTAGCTTACACCGGTTTGTAACGCAAAACGTTGGGGCCATTGAAATTTTATATTATTAAAATGCTAATCAGCTACAAAATATTTCACAATACATTACCAAAACCATTGTATTTTGTTTGAAAAAACTAGAATACATAATTGTGAGGGTAAAGCCACAAATTTCCAAAGCAATCAAAATTATCCAGTAGCGGTACGGGGATGGTGGAGCCATTGTTCACAACATTCGAAGGCCGCAGACTTGAATCTTGGGTTAGCATAAACATAGTTAACTCGCCGACCAGCAGAGTTCACGAGTGGACATGTGTTCCAAATGTGCCAGACGGACACAATAAACAGGGCTGCGTTTGCTTTCTGAGAGTGTCCATCACAGAGCATTCCCGATCGTCCTCCGAATTTGCAACCGGCGCACGGTGGAGTGCAGTGCGAGCGCTTCAAAGGAGAAGGAGCGAATCAAAAACTTTCAAGAGCGAATCAGGTTTATCTAAAAGAAATCCATTAATTAATTGCCTTTACAAATTTAAAATCGAGTACTTCAATACTAATGTACCCATGTAAGAATTGTATCTTGAGAAAATTCGACCCCCTTTCCGACACATCCTTGTGAACGAAAAAATATGTCAAAGAAATTGGAAAAAAAATATATCACCAATTTCAATATACTGTACTACCTACTCTTACAATGAGTGATAGTACTTAGAAGAGCCGAACTGAGATCTAAAGATATTACAGTTTTGTAAGTGTGTGAAGTAGTATGCGTCGTGAGAAGCTTAACAATATAAATACAAGAATTTGTAATAAAGTTCATTAATTTATTAGAATCGACAGAAGTGAAATGAAATAATATTTTCGAAGAAAGTAAAAATATATAAATGAAAATTTCTCATTGAAAGTTGAGTAGTGCAGAAGTAGAAATATCTCTATGTTTTCATTGAACAAATCAATGGCAAAATATATTTTTCATGACAAACTAAAAACTACAATAATAAAGGAGAAGAGGTAAAAAGCTATTAATTTTGATATTTTGAAGTACAGAAAGCTGAAAGTGAAAATGTTATAAAGCGAGGTACTATACAATATTATAATAAGGTTGAATATTATTTTTTATTTTTTCAATTACGCAGATTCACCATATTATATTCTTTGTAATCAGTAGAACCGGAGTTAATTAGTGTTATTGCAAAAATATTTCTTCACTAAATTCATGAAAGAAAACACATCTTCATTCAATTCAAACGTAAGATAGTATTTGTACACATTCTCTCAAAAGTACTTACATAGTGAAATGATTCTTTCATGCAAAATTAAGTCTCAAGATAAAAAAGTCAACAATTAAATATTAAATCCAGTGGACACGATAATATATTCATCAATAAAAGTCACGTTTTTAAACGTAAACTTTCAGTGGCAAGTTGAAGGTTAGCCCCTCCTCGAAAATGTAATTTTTTGCATACCAGCATTATAAAAGAACCTTTTCTGTTGCAAGAGTTCGTTAATAATCGGGCATTTTACTGCACAAATTATAACGAATTATATTTTATGTCACAAATGATTGCGTCATCATACGTTCAGCCAATCGTAGCGAGAGAATCGGGAGGAGGTAGAGACAAACGGAACAGCCGACCACCGTTTACTCGCACGATGTCAAATACCCGAGTCGTCACAGGAAAGTTGTTTCGCAAAATTAAGTTTGATTCTCTTATAAATGTATAACGCTGTTAAACAAAAAATATAGTATGCAACTCGTTTATAGTGTTGCTTTATTACATTCGTACAAATTTGAAAACTCTCTCCTAAATTCGCTCGTTTTCAAAACATGTACTCATGCAATAAAGCTTAACATTATAAACTAATAGCATAAACTACTATTTCGACGCGGTTCGTCGCAACGCTACCCACTGTGCCTATCGCCGCCCAGCTTCAGCCGATGCATCGGACGCCACACGCTTCGCATCCTTCCACCGGACGGCGCCGTCCATCAGCAATTAAAAGAAGGGCGCACGGCGTGCGAGCGATGGGCGATGTGTGTACGTCGCAGGCAAATGAGCCTCGTCCATGGGCTAACGGCGCGGCGATAACGCAGCGCGAGGCCAGCGAGGCGATGCCTGGGGCCACACAGGCAGGGCGGCGCCGGACTTCGCCGGTGCATCGATGGGTACGTCCGGATGGAACGGAATCAAATTTACTCTAGCGCAGGAATTGACGTGACTGAGCGTTCGGACGCGGAAACGACGGCGAGATGCACTGCGATTAGAGAGCGTAACGAATAAACCTTTGGTACTCTCCTAAGATTAAGTAACGTAAAGTACAGAAAATAATATTACGAAATGTAGAATAACCTAAATCTATTACTAACGACAAAAACTATGTAAAAGTACAGAAAGTATGATGCAAAATGAACTACTAGTACTTTAAGATATGAAATGCGAGACAAAAATATTAAAGATATCGTGAACAGACAAATTACTCAAATGACAATATCTAAAAATTATTGCAATATACAGATCAACAATGATCGATTTATATGACTTAAAAGCGAAAGAAAGGTGCTTTAATCGTAGTGTTGTAATAGCTGTTCAATATCAGAGACTGAGGAAACAACAACATGATGTAGCAGTTCTCAATATTTTCCAGGAAGATAAATTCCATTTAGTTCAGTCCCTAATAATCCGGTCCAGGAGAAAAATCCAGAAGTCTTTTATCAGCAGTTGCATATGTTTTCTGGGATGATGCATTTGATTGTGTGATTTACCACCGTGCGAATTGTTGACTTCACAAATAAAATTTCAAAATGTTCCAATAGAACCAACAGAACTCGCAGAATCGATTTTTTAAAATTTTGAATATGAGGTTTATTTTTATAAAGCGCATAGTCGTCAAGATATTAGCAAAAAACAGATACAACTGCAAAATATTTTGCTACATTAGAAATGTCCTTTGTGAAGCTGTCGTTTATGGAGATGACAAACATCAAATTCGAACTGAGAACACACATACACAACAAAACAGCGCAAAAAGAAACGGTGTGATAAAACTTACAAAATGTTTTCGTGAATCGATCATTTTTGCTCACTTGTTTTGAACATGACTGGTCTAGTTCTGCAAAGCAGATATTTGATCATATCGTCTCAGCTTGTTTAATTTTAACACAATCTTTGAATGCATGCAAAGTCTTCAATACAACAGTCATTAAATAGAGATCAGAGGGATGTGGGGCATAAAACACAAGTCGTACTGTAATGAAGGAATGTTTAAAATATATTTGGTTTTTTCTTCACAAGATTTATGAAAGAACGTTTTCAAACTTCCACGTCATTTAAATGACTGGGAAGTGCAAGAAAGAGGGTTGCTGGGAAATATTATTATTATTATTATTATTATTATTATTATTATTATTATTATTATTATTATTATTATTATTATTATTATTAAGTCGTCCCCGTGGCGCAGACGGTTGCGGCAGCGATCGTCTGTGCCGAGGAGGCTGCAGGTTCGAGTCCTGCGAAGACATGGTCATATTTGTGATTGTCCCTTCACCTATCATCATCCTATCATCTCATAATTCACACTTCAAGGCGTAACAACCTTGTTGTAATTCAAGGATACAGCTGAAAAGCTGATCCTGGAATAATTACACACGTTAATCGTGTAGCGTGGTCAGTAATGGCCTATACGCCAATAATAATAATAATAATAATAATAATAATAATAATAATAATAATAATAATAATAGTAATAATAATAATCTGTACTAACCTTAAAATTCCAAACACATGCTCTATGTGGTACTCTCACTCATCAAAACCGGTCAAGTCTGTATAACAGTGTACAACACTGTACGACCAACAAATTCAAATTGATCGCGCGGTAGCGAAAATCAAACCGGATATTGTTATCCGGTATTTGGAGGGAAAATCGTGTCTACTTATTGACGTGGCAGTGCCGAGCGATCAACACTTCGTAACGAAGCGTCAGAGAAACGAATTAAATAAAATAATTTGGAAATTGAGATCTGCCGAATGCGGAGCGGCAAAGCACATGCCGTCACGATAGTCACCAGTGATCTGTGATTTCTTCCACAAAATTTGTGTAAGAACTTGGCAAATCACCAAGGTCTTTCACGACTGGGAAGAACAAGATATTGCTTTATTGTGAACAGCAACAACAATTTTGCGCAAAGTGTTCTAGAGGCCGTAGTACTGTAGAGGCCAAAGTATTGTAACCGATTGTCCCTGCATGTGGTCCTTAGGAAGCTGGTTGCAACCCGTAGTAGACCTTATAAACAACCGACCTTAACCTCTTTAGTGGTGAATTAGAGGAACAATATTAACAATAATAATAATAATAAACAATTATATAGTAACGTAAATTATAAATGATCTAAGGTTTTCATTTCCATCAAATTTTCATCTATTCAGCGTATTGTGATGTGTCACCGTCATCTGTTTTGAATGTAAATGTAACTGAATTATACTCACGTGATGAGCATTTGTTTTAGTAGCGAGATGAGTAGGTTATACGTGCATATTCATCTTAGTTTCACTGCAATCGCATGTTGCAAAATGCGCAAAACATTTCCGAGATCGTATTCGACTGAAATTCGTTTCCGATTTGTTTCAACTTATCTCAGCACTTGGCAGTCGAATTGCTAGTCGAATAGCAAACAGTTGTAAAATGTATTTGTTCAACGTGACGCTCACAAATTATTTTCGGAGGGCGTTGGAGTATATACTGCAGCAATGTCACATTGCTTCATCATACACGATAATTGTGTTATTGGTTTTATTTCGGTGAATGTTGCTGTAACGTTTTAATCGCGAATCGGGAATGTACTCTACACTATCCCTCACGTCTTGCACGGAGTTCTATAGACATTTAAAAATTTTATGACGAAACAAGAAAGAGTGGATGCTGTAATTATTCCGATGAGTTTGTTGGCCCGTCGAAGCGTATGACTTAACTAGGAAGAAGATATCAAATAAATATTTTTCCTGTACGCTGAGATTAGTTTATGCCATTGCCTGGATTTCTAAGAAACTTCAGTAATTTTGCACTTTAAAACTATAAACGGATTTGAAGTTTTAACATTCATGTTCTTCTGTGACAAACTATTGTTTGTCATGTGATGTATGTACGTTTTTTATTTGTTTTTTTGTCAAAGATAGTCATATTGCGAGCTTTTATGAACGTATAGGGGCACTGGCGTGGGTGACTACCCTAAACCACAAAATGCAGTGAAAATGTCTTTACTAAATGATGTATTCTACATAAATCGTAATTATATGAAACCAGTGGACGTGGAAATGCTTTCCTGTTGTAATGTAATTACACTTCACACGCTACTGGTCTCGTGATTGTTAATCACGTTTTACGCTATGCCCTCTACACAATTTAAAAGATGAAATACTTTATTGCGAGTGTATGTGCTCTATATCCTGGTTTGGACATGGTTGTCAAATATTCTATTGTTAAAACGACCTCCTCCTAGTTTGGACATGCATTGCCTATGACATTGTCGTGGAGAAATTAGGTTTACTTGTCAGAGATAACGTTCAACTTCAGTAATTCCGGCTGATACTTCTCAAACGCAGGGGCAGAATATGCAGCGTAGACGCCCTTAATACTTAAAGGTGAAGCGGGTTGCATAGAGCTTCTGTTCAGATGTGCTTCAGTGGACTTAAACGCTTACAATCATCAACGCGCGTCTACTTGTGACAGACATACGCACATTCCCATTGTACTATGCCTATCTTCTTTGCGAAATTCCAAGCCATAAGACGACGTTTTGTCACAATCAGATGAACGGCACGGCAGCGCATAAAAGTCGAACAAACAGATATAGGTTTTTATATTATATGTAAGTTTGTCTGGAGTGTTACTCGGTTATTTCATTACAATAACGAATATAAAGTAATGTATTTTTAAATTTTATATTTCGGTAATATAGGTTTGCTCCTAATTTAAATTAGGCGATAGTACATTAAAAATGCATTAGTAGAAATGGATTCAGATCTATTAGGCGAAGAGCTTGATAGCAACAAGTTAGAGTGACCTAAAATATGTTAATCAATATTTATACATCGATAAAGAGATATGTTTTACGTGTGTAAAGAAAACCTTCACATTGGTTTCAAACTTGTGTATAACGTACTTTCAAATTTCTAAACTAAAAGTTATCTAGATCGATGCTCATTTATATAAATTTGCTTAAATAAACCAGACAATTTCGCTCTACAAATGTTTTATTTATACTGATCAACGAAAACATTTCCCATCGACAGACGATCAGTGGAAACTTTTTTCTACTCGGATAAGGTGTGTTTTTCTTTTATTTGTTATCGGAAGAAGCAGAAAACGAGGAACAGGAACAGTCTCGACGAAACAATGAAAAGTATTGCGACAGATGTTTCACTTGAAGAGGAGGTTCATACTCTACTGCAGTTCGGGGTCGTGACGATGGGGAATTGCTATAAACGTTACAATTCTCTAGTCGAAGGAGTTAATTACAATATATTGCTCAAAACGAGGGGAAAGTCTAGTTGGAGTTGTTCAGAAAGAAATTGCTTCTGGTTAATGGGAAGCGCGGGTTCAACTGTTTCCGAGCAGAGAACCCAACTATTTGCCACTCTGCCTTCGACTTTTCTCGTCCTGAGTTTACTCGTAGTATTGCAGTTAACTTAGTTCGAAGTTCGCTCTCCCTCCTCTTACAATTTCATGTATTAATAGTAACTTATTACTTGTTACTAAATTTTCAGCAAATGCTTACACACACGCACAATTTCATCACTCGAACGCTCAGCGGCGTCATTTCGATTACGGTTGATTTCTTGATGATTCTTTAAATTCTTGTTCTTTGTTTTTATAGATAGCAGTTCGTGATATCAAGGCGCTTCCTCTTTTTCATTTTCTAATGTTTTAAAAATTGAAGAGTCTAAAACTTATATTTTGTGAAAAATAAAAAACATTGGCCCAGTACGCTCGGAACGCAACTTTCGAGTCCCCAGTTACTGGTCTCGTCCTCTAGCTTTTGTTGTATTTGTTTATTATTATGTTTGTAATCATCATTATTATTATTATTATTATTATTATTATTATTATTATTATTATTATTACTACAAATTTGAGAAGTTGAAGAGTGGGAAAACAGGGAATATGTTAGACGAATTAAAAAATATATTTTAATTGAAACTCATTGATTTATTTTTCCCCTTTAAATACCACATTTGCTCGGCGGCGATTTCCGAATGAAGTCTACGGTGTTCCGTAGAAAGTTCTTAACTAGTCCTCGCCACCATCCAATGCTAAGCGGCCATAGCGCAGCGAGCAAAGGGGACCGGACACAGGGGACGGGTACTGAGGACGGACGCAGAGGACGGCGAGGCCGGCAGCGGGAGACCAGGCACATTTTATACCTCCCGGATGGTAATGTGCTCATGCATATACATGGTCACAGCGTCGCATCTCGCCTAAAGGGAAGCTCGCCTCCAAACTCCCAACTCTTTGTGCACGTGCTCTAATCCACGCGCACGCCCAAGCAGTACGTAATTCGGTACGGACTTGTTTTTTAATGGTTTAAATGTTTGTAGTAATGAGCGACAGTTCTGACCTGGAAGTTCTTCTGCCGGGACCAACGATGCCATGGTAGGGTAGCATGAATAGAATGAAATGAAGGAAAAATATGAGGATGGTTTTCCAGTGAATAATCTGCTAGCACAAAGAATAACTTTTATGTTGAGTTGGAATATGATTTTTAACAAGTGAGATGAATATCATAAAAATACTTCTAAAATATCCTGGAAAATAATTTCGATTCTTGTGTATGGCACAGAAGCAATTTTCTTAAATTAAAAGCAGAGCAAAATGGAGTAATTATATCCTATAATGTATCAGACACTGTATTTCAAAATTAAATTGATAAATTTATAATATAAAGCTCTTACCTTCCCTAATTATTCTATATTACAAATGACTCGAAAATGGAAGTTAATGTTTCTAATGCATGATATCGTTTTTGTAAACTGAAAGAGGCAAAAAATAAGCTCGCCTTTCTTACAAATGGGATTGTATTTCTGGTAGAGTGGTATTCGAGAACCATAAATTTTAATTTACATAAATTCAAAATAATTTTTTAATGCTCGGCATTGGAATACATTCCCGACAGAGAAACAGGGGTATCAAACTTTTCGGGCAGAGAGAATCCTTTTTCACTGTTTTGTACAGCTCAAAAGAAAAGCAAATGACATAGAATGACAAATGACAAGGGTGAGCATTGTGATATTCATGCAAACAACTGTATGACATAAGGGAAGAAAACTAAACGTTTTCAACACTTCATAATGAACATATAAATGCGATTGTTTCATGTACTGGTGTATGGACTCCCAGGCGCTGTAATACTCTCGTGAAAATATTTAAGAAACAAAATTTTGATAGTATTACTGAACAGAAAAAACAAATGTTCTGGTTGGTGTAGCAAAACAAACTCTACTTTATTAAAAGAAGCAAGTTAAAACATAGTTTACGATATGATTCATTTTCTAGCAATCGTTTTAGCTACATACAAACTTCATAATATAAATCTGTTAGTTCCAAGAGATTATTTTTTCAGGTTTCAACAAGTTTTCTGCAAAACACTTTTATTTATTTTATCACAACTTAAGTCAACAGGAAACTGTCGTTCATACAATAAGCATTTATAGGACTCAAAACAGACTGTACGCTGATGTAAAAAAACGGTACTTCCACTATCAGCCGGATCAATTCTTTCGTTTTCAATACGGGTGCTTCATTACAGATTTGTGTCTATCTAAACTGATCTTACCTGACCAATCCGACATTGTAATCTGGTTCCACTACTTACACATAAAGAAGACACCATAATGAAAGTTGCACAACACAGGCGGGGGGGGGGGGAACTCGTCAACCAGCAGTGGCCTTCAAATCCGGAATCCCCGGCTGTAGAAGAAAGAGCGGCGGGGTCGTGAATAGCCAGGCTTCGCTTTGTCTCGTCAGTCTCATAACTTGCGCTGGTTCGCTTGGCTTTGTTTACGTTTCCGCCCGAGAACGCTCAGGAAGCAGGCGCCCGGCCACGTTGCTTTGCGCGTCATCAGGAGGTCCGTCACAGAAGAACGCAGCGCGTTTGAAAATTGAAGCTAAATTCGGCTACACAGACAAAGACATCTTTCATGGCGAGGAAATTGCCGTTGCGGAGAGAGAAGTTCTGCCTACTTTACAACGGCTGTGACAAGATGAAAGGACTAATAGAAAGATGATCGTGGTTCTAGCAGCGCAACGGAGTATTGAAATTTTATGTAAGAGGAAAATATGACAAAACGCAGCTACCAAACGGGAAACAACGAATAAAGGAAATGTGGAAGGAAAAAAAGAAGTTAAGAGGGAAAGAAAGAAAGAAAAGTAAAAAAAGAAAAGAACAGAAGAATACACTGAAATAAATTATAAAGAAATGAAGGGTAAACTAGTGTACAAACACGACTTTGTAGTATGAGTTTTTCATTTAAAAGAAAGCGCTGATTTCGCGGCACTCCATTTTCAGTTGTCATCAGTCGGCTCAAAAAATGAAAACTCAACTGCGGATTAAGTTCCTAATAAGATCTTATTTATTTCATGTAATTATTTGTCGACATCTTTTAAATAAAACTCCCGGACTCCTTTACAGCAATATAAAATGGTTTAGAACTGTTTGACATTCTTTTGATACACACTATTGAAATAATATATCGCTCTGTAGGAAACACGATTAACAATAGTGTAAATGAAGCCCACAATGAAATGTTCTCCAGGTGCCATTAATCATTTTGCGGCAACGCAACAGCTGATCTGCGTCGAAAACTCTCCACTCATTTGCGTGCGTCACAAGTGATATTAAAGACGTGAATAAACTAGATATTGTGGAAATGTCGAAAGTAGATGAAGCAAAAACGGATTAAGAAACGTTTTACAATTCTACTATATCGCGTATTCTATCGTAGACGAAACAACAAAGAATGAAGAAATGGTACACAAAGCTACTCACTCAGCCACTTGTGATATCCACGTGCATTTAGACAATGAATTATTTAAATTTATTACAACAAAGTTATATAACTTTTGTTCTAATATCCTGCGCGTAATTGGAAAATGTCAAGTCAATGTTATAAAGATGTGCGTGAATTTATAAGATAAATATACCAACGTTTCCTAAACTTCATATTTCCATATGTAAAAAATTAACATCATTTTGTTAAGTGTCAAATTTATGGATTATTGGTTTGTAGAAATCATATTTCTCTTATAGGGGTTCCAAAATTTATTCTCAATTGGTAATAGAAACAAGCTGAAAACACGTTATTCTTGTAATTGTTTTTATAATTGTGAATTACCTTTCAACTTAAAAATAAGTTTTTTCTCATGACAGTGACACTGGTTTATTGTATATTATTAATTTAGCTAATCGGAAAATTTATTTATGAGCATAATAAAAAAGTCTTTAAAATGTCTCTGTCGAAAAATTTAATTCTTTTCACGGAAAATTATGCATTGCCGAACATAACTTAAATGTTCTGCCACATCACCAAACGTCTTTGAAATCTAAGTAACCAATCTAAGTAACAAAACCAAATAGTTTTTGTTTCAGCGAAAACACGATATCGTGAAGTGGG
Source organism: Gryllus longicercus (assembly GCA_038098605.1). Taxonomy (NCBI): domain Eukaryota; kingdom Metazoa; phylum Arthropoda; class Insecta; order Orthoptera; family Gryllidae; genus Gryllus; species Gryllus longicercus. Next base: position 5,621,450 of record JAZDUA010000003.1, on the reverse strand, counting down.
CCCACAATAAACCAATAAACCCCAATAATATTGGCAAACACGAAATAAAAACATTCAGTAATTAGTACACACTCAAAATCAATACACGTGTCATTGACAATTCATTCTAAGTTGTGTTGGGCGGTTCAGCAGTCACGGCCGAGCACAGCCGAGGTTCTCCGAAGAGATGTTTTACAGCGGTTATTGTTGTGAAAAGGAATACAAAAAGAAGCGACCGGATAAGTCACCGAGAGCAAGCTTTCAATTTCACAGCTGACTAGCTTCAAGCTGGCAAGCTCTCAATTTGAGGAGATAATATTAACGATTCCTCTGCTTTTTTCTCTTTGTTTTATGTTTTTTTCTCTGCTGTTTTTGTACAAATACGGCAAAAATATCTCTACATTTTCACTACTATTCAATTCTTCTTTAAACTAAAATGCATTTTTAATTTTTTTTCATCGCTGTACTCGTATCTGTCGATGACCGATCGCCTCGCCTCAATATATTTGTTTTTCGTGATGTCCTAAGACGTAAAACACCATTAGACGAATGCGTAAGAATACATATCAGCGTATTATTCGTGGTTTTATTTAAATCTTACGTTCTGAACTAATTTATTAATCTGCATGTTTTTCTCTTTAACGTGAATTCGCCACATATTTATGCAAATAATACGTAAATATGACACAACTAAATTAACGTAACAAGACACCCCTGAGCAGCTTTTCATAGTCTTCCAGCGTAAATAGCAAGCAAAAATTAGTGTTTTATTAATTTTTAGGAGATATAGTTGAGGACTGTGTGTGGTGAAAACCATGATTTGGGAATCTATAATTGAGTTTATAAGTGTCAAATTCCGGTTACACGGTGCGTTTCAAAGCAATATTCGGATAGCGTTGGGCTGGGTATAAATAAGGGCACTGCTATACTGACTACTTCAATACCATTTAAAACTCTTTCTATAAAACGTTATTGAAATAAAAACAATATACGCCTATACATGGACCTAAAACATCCAAATTTCAAGAGCAGCAAGTAAAACGAACCTCTCTAGAATACAATGTTTCCAATAAAATAGTATGTTCAAAAGTATTCAAGTTTTCATTTGTCTAAATTACTGTTTGCTTCGCCAGCTCGCCTCATGGGTGTCACAACAAATGTGATGCGGAAAAGCCATTAGAAAACTTTTATTGTCCCAGTCTCTGGCTGTACTCTGAGTAAACAAATCAGACCAGTACCCCATCTGGCCTGAAGCGTCATCGGCGAAAAACGCCCAAGCCCAGCAGATCTTGTGCAGCGAGAGGCCTTGAGAACGAAAGGCAGTTAGAGGGACGGTTGGGAGCGGGGAGAGGGTAATGAAGTGGGTGGGGGCGGTGGCGTCTCATTTTCAAGGCGCCGCACGTGGTCTGCAGGGAGGGGAGGGACGTGGAGGTGAGGCAGAGTGCCGAGTGCGGCGGGGCGGGGCCTTTCCCACTAAAAGGGCATGCATATTTGAGACCCCGCGCAACGGACCGGGCCCCGCCCCCGTCGCTTCGGAGAACGCGAATTGCGAGCTGTGAAGCGGCGCACCCGCCCTCCAGAACACGCGGCTCCCGGAGGAAAGCGGAGGTGCCCACTCTTTCTCAGGATTTGTACTTAAAACGTCTGCACTTGCACGTGGCCTGCTCAGTTATGGCGGTTATTTTTGACAATCAATGGTACCAAAAAGTGGTGTGCGGTGAAGAGAAGAGTTCGTTGATTCACACATTTAATGAACTTCTACTGACATAAATTCGCATTTAATGAACGCTGGCTAACTTACGCTGGATTTGCTGTACTTCCTATTATTCTTATATTTTCACCAACTGGAGAATGGTATCGTCAAGTAAAATGTTTTATGTAACACGAATACAAGAGAAGTCCACTTGAAAACGTTAATAAATTATTAATTACTTGCATAATTTATTGATTAAAATTTTGTTTATTGTTAGTTGCTCAACTGTTTTAGAAACTGATAGAAATGGATCACCTACGGGTATTAACAAACCATATAGTAGTTAATAACTACACATTTATCAGGTATTGAGACTGAGGGTTAATTCAAAATTTCCAACAGAACAGCGAGGTGACATTTCTGTTATCAATGATGATGCTGTTTTTGCGGAAAGATATTTGCAAAACGACATCGTTTAGAAATGATCAAAGAAAGGTTATATTGGCATTCCGAAGAATCAGAAGCTTATGAAACACTCGTCCTTGATAGACTGTATGGCTAACATTAACACTCTAAAAATTTGCAGTCGCACGAAAATATATGGATAAATTACTTGTGACGATTCAGGTGCGAAACACGTGATTATGCGTGCGCATAGTTTCGATTTTATTGATTGATGTTTTCAGGCTCGACAACCGCTATTGTTATTATTCCAGTTAGTGGTGAGAATTATTTTTAGGGTTTTCTTCCCTTGCTAGATGGTGATATCCATCGCCTGCCTACACGAAAGGGCTTGCAAAGGAATTGGCTTGTCTCCCGACATGTGTGGTAGTGTAGTGCATTTTAAGAACAAGTGTTTCTGGGCGAGGGAAGAAGATAGGACAAGGAAAAGGAAGGAAAGGTTGAGAGCGGATCCTGGCCCGTTTGTTAGTGTACTGATTCGGCATTCGCCTGGTACTGATAGGAGAAACCACAGAAACCTATCGAACAGAGCAACCGGCCGCTAGAATTCTCCTTCAGACGAATTCGACCCAGCTACATAGCTACGGTACAACATTTGCCACTGTCGGTTCTCGAACCCAAGGACCATCCGATCAGAATCACTGCAGAGCCAGTGGTGAAGCTGGCTCTAAGCTGAACTCATCCGTTTTGAGCACGTGGACGGAATTGTAAAAATTCTTCCTAATGGCGGACTCGCAGTCTCTTGTGTGTTTCGGAAGTTTTGTTACAGAGTATGTAGCATTTTTGGTCACTGGCGAGAATACGCTGTATAAAGAACACAATATCACACATTACTTGCTATATCGCGACACAGATGACATTCAGAGGACCGCAGACAATTATAATGCATCCTTTATAGTAGTTAGGCAAATGAAACTTTTTTGTACTGTAAATATACGGTTAATAAAAGCAAGCGATAAAACATCTGGGGCTTACTAAATTTTGTGTAAAGCAAACATCACGAAATTTGGTAGATTAGACAACTGAAAATTTTATCTAAACAAAAACCCTTAGTGTTTTAAACAAAGAATTTTCCATTTTTTTTGTTTTAATGAAAATTATAATGATATCATACTGTGGCGTCTTTGCCGGGGCAATAAATCACTGACGTGAGCGGTTTGTAATTTATTGAGTATTTATTTGAAATGTGCTCCAACACCTGAACACTATGTACAATAATTACAATAAACAATATTGAACCGATACTAGATGGAATGTTTCTGGACACCATCACCGTTGGCCTGATAATTAGATATCTTATTCGGTGTGATGCACCAGTAGCCTACGTTAGCATACAAGCGAGTATGCCGCACCTCCCGTCTCGACATAGCACGCCGGCTTCAGTTCCCTGCCTCAGTAGCCCATGCATTGAAATGTAGCGCCGCGCACAACCCATACGACTTCCTACCGACGCACCCAAGAATCAGAAGAAGGAGTTTAGGTTCGGGGCCCGTTTATATTACCTTCTGGGCCGGCTGACGGAACTGCGCCATCTCGTTGTTTCCGCCGACGCGTTTCCGCCACTGGCCTGTCTACGGGGTTCCCAAGTTTGCCGCAAGTGGTCTACGGGGTTCACAAGTGGCCACCCACGACACGGCACCCCTTCCCTTCCGCTCCCTAAATTTGCCATTGTTTAGCCTGGCGTCTCTTCCCGCCAGCGCTGTCCATGAGCATGAAATGCACGTGGACTATATTTTGTCACGTTTGTACAAGGTGACTGATATGGCACCACAATACTTATCCATTCATTTTCTGCTAATAGAGAAAACATTTCACAAAAAATCAGCTTTTTTCAGAACATTTTGAAAATATCTCAAGACATTCATCTACAGAACATCCAAATTAAATTATCTTCATAATACAGGCAGGACACAACTAGATCTTACTTCTGACATCTTTACAAAGTTTTCCGTCTTTGTCCGGGTGGCCGAGATCGTTAAGGAAGTCGTAGCGATCTTGAACGAAAGAACCACGGGTTCGATTGCTGCCTCGGGCATGATTATATTTGTGTTCGTCCTTTCACCCCCTATCATCACCACATCATGTCATCTTAATAGTTTCCATAACCTTAAGTCCAATAGTGGGCGCTAATGATCAAGATGTTGATGCGACCTTAAATAACACACACAAAGAAAACGTTTTAGCTCAAAAGAATATCATCTGTTCCATCCACCCATCTACCCCTCCATCCAAATATACAAACGAATTTCAGACACAAAAGTTTGTGCATGTTCTCGCCACATGCTCTCATCTTCACCATATTTGGAACAGCGCTAAGAGTACTTAAGTCTATTGTGTGTGCAGAGAAACAAGTGAAAATAACCTTAAACATGGATTGTGTAAACGAAAATTTAGGTCGTATTGTTGAAGTGCTTCCAATTCATTTTCTCTTTATACTGTAGTACACAGGGAAAAGAAATCATTCATGTTGAAAGCATTGTAACAATAAAAAGACAAATATCGAGAAGGACAGAAAGTATTTTCTAGATTAAAAAAGTTACAAAAGAGGATCTTCAATCAATGAAAAAGGACTATTGGGGCAGATAATGGACAGGATCTGGAAAAAGCATACGAGTATTTTGAAAGGAAAACAAAAAATTGGAGCTAGCTACATAGTGGAAGCGATTACGAACAGATGTAGGGGACGAAAAAAATCGATTATCTTAAGGGAAAACAAAGAACTAGAGAACCAAAGAATGTATTAGAGCAAAAGTGATTATTGTTAATCCAGGATCTCCTCAACCCATGACTGAAGTCGAATATACTGCAAAGGTCGCACACACATTATCCATCACGACGACCGACAGCATGGATTCAAGGAGATGAAGAAGAAAGTACTAGAGTAAAATAGGTTATTATTAATTCACGATCTCCTCAACCTCTGACTGAAGGCAGGGTAAAACAGTCAAGGTCAAACACGGAGGCTCAGTAACAATCATGGCAGTCAGAAACGTGGATTCAGGGTGATGAAGATGAAAGCACTTGTTGAAAGTGATTGTTTTTAACGCGGGATCTCCTCAGCTCGTGACAGGGGTCGCACATACAGTGAAGTTCACTATATTTCGACGATATTTTTCAAAAATTACAGAATAAAACGTCTGCAAAAACTGTTTTGTGAAATTAATAAAAACTACAATAATGTGAATATTTGTATCAAATATCGACTTAAAACACAAACATTCGAATAAAAAATTCAAGAAGCTGTCTGGTAACACCAGACGCCCAGCGGCCTTGCCGGCAGCCAGCAACGCGCGGAGGCTTGACGGCTGGCGCAGTCCCCCCAGCGCAGCGTCTGAAGTACTCTTCGCTGTCGCGCGGGCGGCCCTCTGCCCCCCCTCGCCCTTCGTAGACGGCTCGTAGACGCCGCGACCTACTCCCCACGACGACAGCGCACCAGGGTGCGGCGCGGCGCGGCGCGGCGCGGCGCGGGCAGCAATGCAGCCAGAGGTGGGACGGCGGAGCAGACGTGCACGCGAAGAGCGGACGGGGCTGTTGAAAACTGCAGCGAGGAGGTGGTGGGAAAGACAGGGTAGTAGTCAGCTATGATGATGATGATGATGATGATGATGAAGATGATAATGCTGCTGATGTCAACACGTTTGATGATGCTGACATTGACGATGATATTTGTGACGATGTTTCTGTGTGTGTGTGTGTGTGTGATGCTGACGATGTTGATGATAATGTCGCTTTGGGGAATGTTTGTGAAGATGAAATAGGAGACGATATTGATGCTGGTGATGATTCTATTGATCATTGTAGTGGTATTATTGGTGTTGGAGAGGATATTGTCGATGCTGATGATTACAATGGTGTTATGGTTCTGGCGGTAATGTTATTAAGATTACAGCTGTTGGTAACTGAGTGAAACTTTGGTTATGGTGGATATTGTGTAACAGTATTATTAATAATTGCAATGATTATGCAGTAATAGCATCGACTGAATTTCCATGCCGGTTAATACAAGAGATAGATAACTTTCTTGTTGATGCTGACAGGTTGTCATGAAGACAATGGATATAAACATGAAAAACTCAGTAGTGGTTGCAGTCGTTATTGTAGTGACATTGTTTCCTCTACTGACAATTCGGAAGAATATTGCTTTCAAGTTTTCCGTTTGAAACTTCTTGGAATATCCTATGTCGAATGGTTTATGACAGCTTTCCAAACCTGTATTCGCCACATCGAGGTTTTCGCTAAAGTAGCAGAAGAAACGGATGTGATTCTAATTCACGATTCCCTGGGCGTTTGTTGCTATGGTCAGTAGTACCGTAAGTACATTGCATGCTTTTTGTAAATGGAGGTGGCGATGTTCTTCCCCAGCTGAATAGTGAGATCCGGTGCCGACCAACACATCGACTTGCCAGGTTTCCCCAATCCGGGACTAAATACCAGCCGGGTTATAACCCCGCCTCTACTTCCCGAATGGTCTCCCAACATGTGTAATAATGTAATGTGTCTAAGTGCGTGTCTGAGTACCAGGAGAGAGGACAGGACAAGTTAGAGGAAGAAATATTGCATCGCGGTCTGTGACCCATTTGTTAGGGCACTGCTCCGGCATTCTCCTGGGGGTTTATTTATTTATTTACGTCAAAAACAGTTAAAAACTGTGTCACTAGCTATGAGGAGAAGTTAATTTGAAGTTACATTTATGTCCAAAAACAAAACAAGGGGCCATCTCAGCATTTGCTCGAGGATCAGGGAAACTGAACGAAAACCTGATCGAGAAGGGGATTATTGACCCACAAGCTGAAGTAGAATACTTGTTACAGGTTCTTTACAATTATACAATCCAAATGATATAAAATACATTAAATGTCATTGTTAAAATTAATATTACTTTCCTTTCGGATGCTCGATATAGTATTGTATAGAAACAGTTGTGCAGCAGAAAAGATTTTACTTCGGACTTAAACTTTTGTATCGAATTTAATCATTTAATGTCATCTGGCAAGGGGTTGATCGGAGAAACCACGGCAAACTACCTATCAGAGAAACTGACCGCTAGAATTTTCCTCCAATCAGCGAGTGAATTTGACCTAGCTATCTAGCTAGTTTCTAAAACCTGTCATCGTCGAGACTCGCAACCAACGGTCTCCCTGTGAGAGGTACTTCAAAGAAATCAGGTGAGCTACCTTAACTGGTGGAAACGGGTTGAAGACTCGTCGGTGACGGAAGCAGTGCCTCTGGCGGCGGTGTCTGCTGCTGCTGCTGCCGCCACCGAGCCCCTTCTCCCTTCCCGGTTAATTGGAGAGCCTGGCCTGGCGGGGCAGAGACGAGGGGTGAGCTGGAGGCGTGGGCGGTGCAGGACGGGAGCCGTGAAGGGCGATTAGCGAAAGAGGCGCCGCGGGCTGTGCGATACCCCAGGCACAGGAAGGGGCAAGTCAGGACGCGAATCCCGCGGGCTACGAAAGGAAAGGGGGCACGCTGGCGGAAGACAGGAGTCGAAAGACGGCAGAACAAACAACGGGGGGGGAGTGAAAACTGTCAAGACGTTCTGAGTAGCAATACATAATTATTTGTATTATAGGAAACATATTATCGTCGAATTAACAAACATGACTGTAATAAACCTCCAGTAATATGTAATATGATCTTGAAGTTTATCTATATTGGATTTTAAATGCCTCATAAAATATTATTGGATTAAGCTTGTCTTTACATTATTGTATAAGCACATTATGCATAACCTAATATGCACACCTTACTTTAGAACAGTAATATAAGTACTGTACAAGCATGATTCTAATTGTATTGGATTGAATTCTAAATGTATTTATTCTGTATTATATATTTTAACACGCGGTGTCTCAATCAAGACAGATTGTGGAATCGCGAGCAGGTGAACGCCCGTTCGCGAGTCCTGCTAACCGCCCACGGACAGCACAAGCACTTGCCTGCCCACGGCCTGGTGCTTCTCGGGAAATTATTACACCATACAGATAAACCGATATGATAGCCTTGTAACACTCATCAACATTTCTAATTTTCAATTTGCTATAATTATATAACCTGTTCAAATTATAATCTAAATACTGCTTACAACCGTCTTAGATGCTGCAAACTAATGTCGATTTTAATGGGCTGAGGCACTCAAAATCTTCAGTCGGCCACGAAGACGCACACGAATCAGATGTAATGTTGCGTTCTCCTTTATTATTACTCATCTGCCAGAATTATTTTAAAAAATCATTACACCATTTTATACGATCAATATATATATATATATATATATATATATATATATATATATACATATTGTTCTCTCAAAATTTTGACATGATCATGGTGACACCATTTAGCTTGTTGTGGAAAACAAAATGAATTAATTGTATTACTGCGACATTTTAAGGCGAAAGTTTGAACTAGCCACAGCGTGACCATACGCGTATGTCATACTTCATGCCGATTACCGCGATAATGTCTGTAGTGCGCATGTAAGGCACATATTTAGCCTATGTACGATGGGTTGCACACGCACAGCTATTTTTTATGATTAACAGTAAATTGATGGTGAATAACATTCACGTGTTCGATATGATGGCATGTTTAGGTCATACACAGTGTGTGTTCATCTACTAATGAGAGAAGTAAATTTCGTCTGAAAGGCATTTGTCACTCAAGTGATTCAACTTCATAAACTGGATAATTATCACTAACATATCGCTATCGTGCACTGTTCATCTAGCGTTTATGCAAGACTGACCTCCTTTGCTGCCCTCTCAACTGCAGCATCCCACGCCTTCTGTATTGGATATGACGTCACCGGGTTACGACGCGTGCCCCCCGCCGCCACGAGTGGCAGCGAGAGACGGGGAAATGTGTGCGCGATGATTCTCCTCTTAAGCGTATGCATCATGTTCCACATTGTTGTGTTCTTTCTCAGATTCATTAATAACTAATGTATTTAATGTATTGTGTCGTATTTTTTCTTTGGACACAAAATTAATTGTCATTGTTCTTAAATATCTTGAATTGTAAACAAATGTGCATCTGCGGTGCTTCCATAAGCTGTTCACTTCAATTCTAAAATCATCTACGGTGTTTTTACAAGCCATTCATTCAATCTAAAGAAAATGCATTAATCAACTATTTTCATATAACAGTTATTCAGTCTAATTATATCTCTTATTTCAAGCAATGTTTTCTGAACTACCCGAATGATAGCAACTTCCCTGAAATATAATGTGATTTATTTCAGAAACCGACAGCGTGTATTTTCGCTTCCACAAACATCCATGTTGTTGTTGGTAAGTGTTCGAGTTGGCAGTCATAATAGGGTATCCCCCTTAACCAGTCCATTGCTTACATTTGTCAGCTCCTCCAAATATTTCAAATTTCTGCTTTCGCAGTTTTCAATTGTGGCGCTTCACAGTGTCTCACACAAGATTATAAGCTCTCCTTGAGAAAAATTCCGTTTAATCTCGTACATTTTTTACGTAAGCGCGTCCGAGATGGAGACCAAATAGATCAAAGAAAAACACCGAAATCAAATATAAGTACATTTAAATTAACGTAAATAAAAATCTTTTTGAAAATAAAATTATTTTTCTTGTGCAATGGATTAACCACTTTACAGAACAGTTACAGAGGAATTCACACGTAGTAGATACACTATGTTCAAATTATTACAAATGAGGAGGGTGATCCCTCTAGGATCCTCTTCAACCATCTAGCAGAGCAGAATGGTTTCACTTTTTGGTTATTTGAAAGCATTTTATTACATACAATTAGAGCAGAAACGTAGGGATTATGGGATTGGTTTAAGGCGGGTGAAATTTGTCCTTGGGAAGTCTGGAGCTGATTCTGGTTCGGAGGGTCGGAAGTTGAAAAATGTTCTGGGCTGAAAGTTCTGAGTAGAATCTATCTGAGATTCTGGATATATTCTGGGAGAATGTTGGGAAATTTATATCTTTATGAAGTTGGTTTTTTTGAAATATACCACGTGAATTGCATTTACAGCTATTCTCAAGACTATTTTGGAAGGTTTGTAGGCGTTTGATGGGAGAGTAAGCAGCGCGTCCCCAGGCGGGGCAAGCGTATGCTAGAGAAGGAAGAAGTAGGGATTTATGAGGATATAGTGAAGTTTATGTGTGAAGGAAGGACTTCCTACTTATCATATGGTATAGTTTACGGAGAGAGGAAAAATTATTAAAAAGATTAGGAGAGAGAGTGGGGATCTTTATTGTATCCCAGCTTTGATATTAAAGCGTTGGGATTTGGAGCTATTGCTAGTTACAGAAAAAAATCTGTTGAGAAGAAAATCCTTCATAATACTAGAAAAGGTAGTCAGAAATAACAACTGTTTTGAGAACATACAGAAGACTGACATGCCACTCACGGTTGAACTGTTTTTTCTGTAGTCTAAGAAGACATCGGTGATACATGTTTTCTTCAAATGATTGGGCTATTGATTACGAAACGCGTAATAGCTGGGGAGAAGGTGGTAAACTGTGGACGGAAACCGAATTGCACAATAGGGATGATTTTATTTCTTTTAAGGATGTAGACTTTACAAAGTTCTCAAAACCGCAGTACTGCTCAGACCACCATTGAGGAGACATGCCATTAAACTGTGAAGATGCCACCAAATGGTTGGGAAACGGCGGAGTCTCCTAGATACTTTGCTGAAACGCGACCCAAGACTAGTTGTTCAAAGGGATTACGGAGAAAACGTTTCGGCGTTTGTCAAAAGTTTGTTATTCGTCGAAAAAATCTGTGCATTATTGAGAATCTTGGTTGTTACAAAGTTTATACTCCCTGCACACACTGAAACTGATTGGTAAGGAGAGAGCCTATGCTATGATCTCACGTGGTACTGTCGTCACGCGGAAATTTAAAAAAACGCACAGTAAAAAAAAACAAAAAATAATATATAAGTTTGTTTTTGGTGCATTTAGAATTTATAATAAATGTTTAACCCATGCATGTGCTGTCAATGTAACTGTCCTATTCCAGGAAGCAAGATCGTTCATCGTTATAGACATATTACATAGTCATATTACATTGTTTCAACAAGCAAAGGCAGCCAAAACATCTTAATGACTTCCCCAAACTGCTAGAAAACTATTTCAAGGCCTTAACAAAATCCAGTGTCACACCCGAGATTCTAAACCCAATTCTATGAAATCACTAATGAAAATTCGAGAAATATTTCAGCCTTGTGGAGAGTAAGCTGGTTTTTCCACGACAGTATGGTGCACATCGTAGACCGTATACACCTTCATATATCCAGAAACATTTCAACACTAAAGATTGTTAAACTCAAAATAAACTGATTTGTGGTAATGCAAGCAAAGGAAGCTTTTGACAAGCAAGAGAACAATACAGCAGAATAAGCTTTTAAGTGATGTACCTAACAGATATATGCAAACAAAAATATAGTAAGACTGGGCTCGTTTCAGTATAATGTACTCTGGTTTTAATTGCAGATCCTTTCCTTATGGAATAAAATATTTATTGGCGTATTTACAGAGAATGTCGGTTAAACAAACATTTCATTTTCGATCATGAAAGTCCGTTGGTTGGTTTGCAAGTTATGACAGCGGAAATAAATTAACGAAGTCGGCACTCAACAACATGAACCTTGCTACTGGGTAAAGGATGCAATGCTTGTTGGATTATCCTGGAATAAAGAAAACTACGAATTAGAAGAAAACCTTCGAATATTCAGAATAGTTCAGGAACGCAACTAATTTAAATATCTGTCCCCGGTCAACAAAACAGAAACTCAGAAAAAACGAACTGAGGAGCCACAGGAGACTGAAGGTTGGAGAGGAAAATAATGTAAATATAATTTTAATTTATGTGAATAACGTAGTTAATGTTTATTGATCTTATAAACACAAGCATATTACGAGTATCTGCTTATGTTTTACACAATATAACGGATATTGCACGTACGTTAAATACAGAAGGAATGCACTGGCACTAGTAAGTAGGTAGAACTGTGATGAGTTGTCACAAAGGAAATTAAATGGTAATAATAATAATAATAATAATAATAATAATAATAATAATAATAATAATAATAATATTTAAGTTACTATAAATATGGACGACAGCAACAATGGGTTTATAGAAATGAAACCGAGATGGCCTTTATTTTGGAAGTAATACAAGGAAAGGACATTCACAGTGCGGAAAATATATAATGTGTTAATAAATGATGCAGTGAAAAGACACGTGGGCACATTCCGTGGGCCAGAAAATAAATTAAGACGTCATTACGACCAAGAAACTAAAGAATAAACAGATACCATGCTAATGTGTGGGACCAATCGATAGTGATATAGTGTGAGACGAATAAAATGCAGCAGATGATGTTCTGACACAGTGTGAGTCAGACGTAAATGGGACAGCTATTTAGTTGCGGGAAGAATTAGACTGAATTGCTAGTTTGGAAAAGCGATGTTTTAAGGTAATAAATGTACAATTAGAGTGGAAATATAATTACGTGTGTGGAGGAAGCGTACATCATTAGAGTGGACCGAATTCTTTGGAAATACAGGCTGAATGGAAACTGGTAGCAAAACGGGAAACGTGTATTTTTATCTGTATTTGTCATGGTAGGAAGATCAAGTTTCGTATTGCAGTAAAATTTCTAAATTAACTATTACGAGGCAATTTGGCCTTGCATGTAAGAAGGAGGGATTTGTAGCGAGTATTTGATAAGGAGAATAAGAGAAATCATGAAAAAAAGATTGTATTTACGAAAATTGTTATTGTAGTATTCTTCAAATGCGATATATAATAAATACGATTCACAGATTAATACACACTGAAATGCTGATAACTGATTTAAGTATTATTTATGAGTAAAAGAACAAAGAGTTACCAACCCTAGGAAACAATACTTCACGTAAATATTTCGCTACCGAGTATCTCTATAGACGGCCCATCAGACCCACACACACATATAAATTTGTATCATGACGGGGCTATCTTGAGATAACCTTCAGTCAACATTGGGGTGAAATGTGAAACAGTAAATTCAGGAGAATAATTAAATAAAAAGGTACCGGGAACGTTGCCCTGTCAGAGAACAAAGGAGCAGTAAAATAACACTGCACATGTATGAAACGAGCTTGGGTTGGCCACAGACAGGGAATTGAAAACGTAGACACATCTTTTTACTAAAAAAGAGAAGAATGATAAAAGGAAACGAATAGAGAGGGTCGGGCTCGAGGTCGTAAAGGAAAAAGTAATATCATGTTTCAGTTAAAAGTGGCAAATACACAATAAACAGAAGTAGAATGTGGGAAGATTTAATAAATGAAAAGGTAAATAAATACAAGGCGCATATACGACGCGAGAGCTTATACAGTGATTTTATGGGACGACCGACAGCTCCATGAAGAGTAGACCAAAACCAAGGCAGGAACCGGATTTTAAAGGAGAGCAACGATTATAACAACGACCACCATTCAACTGAAATACTAGCTACATTCTACGTTTTCGTAACAATAAATGACTTACAAAACAGATCGTCGGTTACAGCATTATGAAAAATATCATTTAAAGGCGCTTCAACGTTTACTAGAATTCAGGTCTAATTATTATAAAAATTCAGATCTTAAGAGAAAGTGTACCTATAAGTATCTCTTAAAATGCCAAGTCACATGGTTGAAAAATCAACAAAAGTTTATAAATCTACTTAGTATAAACATTTGACAGACTAAGAGATAAATGACAACCATAACCATCATAGCTTAACATAAAACTATACGCACAAACCACGACTATAAGATGTACTTTAACAAGAGCATTTTCGTGTAGAAAAGTAAAATGTCTGAAAAGAGAGGATTCCTTGCGAAGCACCTCTTCGAAAAGTGGCTAGGCAATGCACACACATAATTTTTCACAATGCGCGATATATTTCTTAATATTTTCCTCAAAAGATTTGAAAGAAGATAAAGATCTTAGAGCACAGTACAATGTAAAGTTTTACTTCATAATAAACACGTTTAGAATTCATTTGGTAATGTTTGTTGACATTATTCAACACAAAATTTAATATATGAATGGGTATTCTTGATATAGTTTTCAATAAATTATCATTTTATTCAATAACTCAAATCGAGAATCTAATAATTCCCGAGATGAGTTCTGACAGGTTAGGTACGCTCACTTATTAATTAAAAAAAATAGACAAAGACGAAGAACATTGAACTTGAATATCCGACAGACTCGAGGAAAACTGCTACTTACTGCAAATACTGGTTGACTATAAACTACCAGCCGATTAACACAAAAACGAAATCAAATATTTCCAATTTAATACTACCTTTTGTTTACGTTTTCATTGGAGCAACAAAATGCACTTTACGTAGAAGTTTAGAGAAAATCATTAAAAAATACAAGCTATATATAAATAACCAGAAACAGTTATTTTTAGTTTAATTTATAGAGAGAAATAGAACGGTAATTCTGAAAACAATGTGCACATTGTAAAGAGAACTATTCGCTTTACCCGCAAAGCTCTACACCAACGGGTTCTTGAATAAATCACATAAAACCACTCATTGACAACTTTTGACTAAGGGAAACAATTACTTTTGAAAATACTTTAATGCATTTATAATCGCGGAACATTCTGTAGTATGACTATTCTAGGGTAGTCTGCACAGCGACATTTCTGAATGATAAAGGGTCTTGAATCAGCAGAAAAGTGCTCCGGACAGTGCAGGTACAAGACAGACGCATTTCTCATCCCAATTTACAAACTTATTGTCGTTTTGTAAGTACTTGTTTTAAGCAGACTGAAAGATACCTGCCAAGCACCAGTGCATGATGAGTGTGCTATCAATTATGCGCAAATATCGCATGTGTAAATCCGTTATGCGGGAAACCCACAACATGGTCACAGGCAACTAGTGGTGCTATAATAGCACGTACTTTCTCCCACCAAATGTATCGCAAAATTACACGAAACTTGCTCAAATTTTTGAAAAATTTTACATTACCTTATTTTAAAATGTATCTTTAAAGAACAGATTTTATTTCAGATTTATTTAATATTTTAGGAAGACTCGAATTCTTGCAATTTACGAAACATCAAGATTTTTAACGAACAAGAGACCTGCACCATTCTCTTAAACGTCCTTCACACTATCCAACAACAAACTTTTATTTCAAAAACGATGCAGTTATTTTTTGAAAATTTTGAAAATGACCCAATGATCCTTCCTGTAAAGTACCTCCAAAAATTAAAATATAGGTTTCGAATTCAGGTGGACGCGACAGTTTAGCCGCTAGTTTAGTTCACAGTTGGAAGGGCAGACGGATGGATAGACAGACGGACGGAGGGTCGGACGGATAGACGTTGTGCTTTCATTCGATTTTTCAGTATCAAGGACACAGATTCTGGCTACACCTCGCGATAGATGATTTCTATCTAAATTTAGCAACTGGATTTATCCTTTTTTTTGTTACCTGGGCCCTATAAAAAATATTTTTTTCTGCCAAAAATGTGCTGTTTTTGTGTGGGTAGAATTTCATATATTTCTCTCTACTCCGTAGCGAGAAAGTAAAAAGTGATAATCTATGACCCCCTTCACGCCCGAAAAGTCGATTACATTTCTCCCGCGACCCCACTATATTCCGTTGGAGCGTTCCTCTACGTGCTCAATCGTGCGGGCGAACCCGCGCGGATGCCGGCCGAAACAAAACACGAGCGCTACGCGTGAATATCTCACGAGACTGCGCGCGTCGACCGAGCGCCCGGGGGCGCCTGTCGGGGCGATTGCTCTAGCTATCGATTCACCCAGTCGATGGATCGGCGCCAGGCGTCGTACTTTGAAGTGGAATTGTGCCTGCGTCACAAAACTGTCGCGCCCGGCAATACTTTTAGTTCTCGTGAATAGTAAGTGAATGGTGAGTAATGACACTCGTTTCTAGAACGGCTAATCTAAAGGGAATACTGTAATGTGAAACAGATCGTTAAATTATCTACGTAAAGAAATTCGAGTTTTTCTTTTATTTTGGAATTGATGGAAATATTTGTTGTGTATCAAAAAATTTGTGATGTACAGTTGTGCTACTACTTAGTAGATAATGCTAACAGAACTCTAAACATTTCTAAAATGTATCTTTTTTATTATTGTAAGGCATGCAATTTCGGGAAGATGGTAAAATTGCCGTGCTTCTTAAGCCAGGAATTTCAACATGGCCGTCGTAAGTTTTTCTCAGCAACGCAATTGTGTGTGGTTGTAATAATAATGATGATTATGATAAGATAAGCAATCAGAATGATAATAGGGAAGATGCTAAAATAAGAGGGAAAAGTAGAGAATCTCGAGAGAATCTTATGCGAGCCCACTTTGTTTACATATTTTTTAATGTTACACGTTTCTAATGAGACACTGCAAATATTATTCACAATAAAATAACTGGCTATCTTAATCAAACTTTTAGTAGATGCTCGAGGCACCTACATAGATTCTAAATTTGTAATAACTATTTTTTGTCAGTATACATTTGTATAATCAGTATGCACAGTGTGTGGCATTTGGCCTTCTTTTTTTTTCTTTTTTCCCTTACATTTCTCGCGTCTTACAACGCAACGCGGCTCTTGAGCCCTTGTTGGGGCGTTAAGCGGTTTTGAAGTAATCTCCCATTACTTTATACAGTACTCTTAGTTTTGGAGTAATCCTCCGTTACTTCATATATTAATTCTTGTAGTCCGTACGTAATTGTCAAGAGAATCGCCACTCCTGAGTCACTACCCACCGGCCAGAATTGGGAAGGAATAAGGACAGTGGTAGGGTTTGAGAAGCTTCACATGGGTTGGACTAGCCCCTGTGAAGCTGGCAAACTAGTTTTGTCGGAAATATTTCACATGAGATTGTCCAGAAATCGACGGGAATCGACCCCGGATCTGCTTGATGAAAGGCAAACGACTTTGTTCTAAGCCACGAGAGCCACACTTCTTTACAAACATTTATTAATTTATATTCTTCTTTGGTCATGTCTTCCATATACGGAAGTTAGGTGACCCATAACGGGTTCTCTTGGGATAAATTATTCAGGTGGTTTCCCGTTGCCTTCCCTGATATGATGATGATGATGATGATGATGATAGGGGGTGAAAGGACGAACACAATACAACCATGCCCGAGGCGGGACTCGACCCCGCGATCTTTCGGTACGAGATCGCTACGGCACTACTGCCTTAGCGATCTCGGCCACCGGATCGGCTCATTAATTTATATTACTCTATATCAAATATCTTGATGCAAAATATACTCATAAAATTAGAATTTTATTTTGCTAAACAAGTGATACAAACGAATTTTTTTCGAAATGTTATGGACAAAATGTTAACACTAAATTATTGTCTATGAAAATTGCTTATGCATAAACAATTGAAAAATCACACGAATTATTAATTGAATTTTACTTAAAATATTTGTATTAAAATTAACATTAAAATGTTGTATATTACGTGTATACACGTGTGGAATACAATTAGAATTAATTTTAAGGAGATATCAAGACCGAAATTACGTGTGTAGTAACTTATTTTTCGTAATACCACTGTTATATCAACTTACGCAATCAAATAGAAGAAAGGCCACTCCTAAAAACTGGCGTCTTACACCCCAAAATGGTATTTTTAATGCGGAGCGCGAAACGCGGTTTCTCGTGCTTGTTTTTCCCTGAGCGAAAATGCTAATTTCTTCACAGTGTGCGAAACGTCGCAAAGCGTGAGCGAAACATCTGTAACGATTCGCAATTGTCTTTCGTCTTGACGTCTTTGTTTATTATTTACAAACAATAGTGTTACGACACTAACTGGAATCCATTTACTTGTGTACAAGGAAGGTAAAATCAAATTTATGTTCCTTTAATTGACGAATCGGTTTTGCTGACGGCGTGTCAAAAAGTAGTAAACAAACACTTTTTTTTGTCGTCCTCGCCAATTTCGCGCTGATGTTAGGTAATCTGTACTATTGTTATGTTATTTATTCTTCAAAGAATACAATATTTTGAGAAGTGTTGAACAACACACTACCGATGTCACATTAACAGACGGTTGGTTTTGGTCTAAAGCTCGTCTTAGCATCAGTTAACAAATTCAACCGCATCAGTTATATGCTCTTTGTCGACTTAATGACATTGTCAACTGTAAGAAAATTGTCCTAAAATATATATTATACGAAACCTTGAAAGTGTGTAAAATCACAGTAATATAATATATAACATAAGAATTTTATTGTCTTACAATCCTTATATAATATAAATGTAATAATAATAATAATAATAATAATAATAATAAGAAGAAGAAGAAGAAGAAGAAGAAGAAGAAGAAGAAGAAGAAAGCGTTCGACTCAGGTCCATACAGTTTGTTACTGAAATCCTAGAAATTTACAATGCACAAACAAAAATTATTTACCTTCTGCAATATTTCACGGAAGATTGCTGTACAGGTCTTGTTATCTCAGATGAAAATAATGTAACAAAGTCTAACGTAATACCAATCAAATGTGGATTTTTTCAGATTGACACCTTGAGCCCCATATGACTTTGTTTAGCTGTTAACCTTTTCTCCTCAATGTTGAACGAATCTGGTACGGGGTTTCAACTGAAAAATAAAGGGAAAGCACTTCACACGATTAAATGTGTTCTACATGGACGATTTAAAGCTCTTTGCTAGTAACAAGAATGAAGTGACAAGCCTACTGAACATTACATCGCAATTCAGTAAGAATATTAATATGTGCTTTGGTGTAAGGATATCAGTAAGGATATTAAATGTTCTCCAATTACTGTGGTGAGAGGGGTAGTCCATGAATTAACCCAGTAGAGGCAAGTTTGGATGAAATAACAATTCAACCATAGCATATGCATACATACTTGAGATTCTGGCTAATATTAACTAATAGAAAACAAAACAAACACATAGGGTACATACTCAAATCTCTCCTTCAAAAAATTCTTAAAACAGAGCTCATTGTTAAAAACAGAATTAAAGTCGTAAACGCATGGTGTATCCCAAAATTGGCACATTCCTTCGGCGTAATATATTGGTCACAAACTGATCTGGAAAATTTGAATATCCTAGTACGCACAATGCTCACGAAATACAGTATCCACCATCCGAAATGTGCATTGGAAACATTGTACACTACACGAAAACAAGAATGAAGAAGTCTCTTAGACCTTAAAAGCCTATGTAATAAATAAGTTACAGCATGAAAAAAGTACTTTCTATCTGAACCATCAGAGATGGGAAAACCTATTTCCTTTTATGACAAAGGCTATACTTTGTTTAATCTGGAGGATAAAGACAACTATCCGACTGTAATCATCCCTGATGACGGAATACAATCATGGATATCCAAAAGTATCCACGGTAGATTTCCTCATTCCCTGGAAAATGTCGATAAAGACTCCTCGATGCATAGGCTTCGGGACGCGTCTCTATTTGGAGAGACTGGGGGATTTATTCATGCTACCCAGAGTCATATGATTGCTACCAATAACTATAAAAAATACATTGCAGAAACAGAGTCCGAGATGAATGTGGGGAATGCCATCAATCACCAGAGCAAATAGACCACATAATAACGTCCTGCACAAACTTGGCATTCCCAGAATACCTAAGCCGGCACAACCTAACAGCAAACATCCTTCAAGAACTGGCAGTGAACTATAGTCTAATATCACCTGACACATATGCCCATACTATATTATTAAGCCAAGCCAGGATTGGAAAACAAAAACTACAGGAGGTACTATGATATACAAATACACGCGGACAAAACCATAGCAGCTAACAGACCAGATATTGTAATTCAGGACTTCACAGGCAAAAAGACCTTCACAGATATCATACATCCATCAGATTACAACATTGATAAGGCAGAAAGAGAACAATATCACCAAATATACCCCCCTTGGCTAAAGAATACACAGGAATATATCGTCTTACAAGTAATTATGTTGAAGTTATACCATTTGCTATCACAACATCTGGTTTTGCCAATAAAAACTTGAAAAAGTATACTCAAAAATTATAATTAAACCCTAATGCAATAATCATTAAAGCTCAAAAACGTTGTCATCTTGGAAACATGACGAATAGTTCACATCGTGCTGAATTTATCATGAGCTGTAACCAAGTACGTGGTCGGCTTGTGTTGGCCCCACGCACCTGAGAAAACTGGAAGATTTCCGATTCTTAAGTCAATAATAATAATAATAATAATAATAATAATAATAATAATAATAATAATGAATCCTACAATAATAAATTTTACACTACACATCTCAAGAAATTGAACAGTTAGAAAACTCATCATTAACTCATTTGCTACCATTCTTTATACATTATTACACCGCTTTTATGCTAAACATAGATGCTGATCCAGTAGGAAAAGAAATCATTAGAAAGAACGTTTTCTTATATTAGCCGTTAAATTAACTACAAGAAAAACTAAATTCCTTTTCACCGGGTCCCTTACTGGGTCTGGTTTATAAAACATGTCCCTTCTTGACACTAATGAGAACCTTTAACTATTCCCACCTCAGGGGAAACGGGTTAGATTCTAGTCCTTGCTAAGGAGGCGACACACTTCGGCTGTCGTCTCAGGCATTCTTCTGAATTCTAAAAGGTACTTTTGGAAGCGAATGATTGTATCTGGAGAGAGATGAAACTGGTTCTAGAACTAACTTAGTTTTAAACTACATTTCTCTCTCTTACATTCTTGTACGACAATGCTGGCCGAGAATTCATTTCATGCTGGAAGTACGTTTTAAATTTACTTCAGGTCAAGAAAAAGGAGGAAGTTTGCGAAGAATAGTATGTTAATTAAGGAAAGATTTTGCTGCAGATTTTTATCGTCATCCTTAAACTCCTCCTTTGCAAGTAAGTTGTTTTCGTCATCTCTCAGCGGCCTTTTATGAAATTACTAATTTTATACAATATTAAGACTGAGAAGGTGACAGGCATGCTAGATTTATTCAAGAAAGTAAGTAACATTTAAAGAAAGATATTATTTATTGTGTTTCTTTGGAAACATGGAAAATAAATTAATTAATCAGGTAATATATTGTTTTATAATTTGGAAAAAAATATATCAGTTTCACATTCAGAATTATTACAACATATTCGAGAAGAACTCCTGTTTTACGAGGTAACGGCTAAATTAAAAATTGAATATAAAAAAAATGCAAAAAGTGAAAATAGAGGAAGCATCTTCGAAATGGAAAATGCAATAACAAATTACCCACTTAATGTTTAATAAAAATTTAAACATACGCTTGCCATTTTTTCTTAAACATTTAGGGTAAAAAGTAAGGTATTAACTGCGATTTACTTCAAAAACTGTTGATATCACGCATTTCAACAGACAAAACAGTTTGAATTATGTATTTAGGAGAATGGAAATAGCAAGAATACAGGATTTGAACAATTATATTACATATCTTTTCTTGTAAGGTCACGTTTTTAACATTTACTAGTGTATTTGTATAGTTTTCAATATTGGAATAGTAGTTTACGTAGTAAGGGCGCGAAACAGGTGATCCATGCACGAGGCGAGTTTGTCGTTCGAGCGTAGCGAGAACGACGAAGAACGAGTACGAGAATACAATGGTCAAGTGAACAAATATAAATTAAATATCGAATAACTAGAAATGCCTTACGTGTACAGCAGTAATTGGATTTCAGTCAGTCTAAATAATACACAATGACGACGTGAAGGCGAAAGACAACTGCGAATCGTTAATGTTGATTTGCACACGCTTCGCAATCTTTGGCAGACTGTGAAGAAATAGTTACGGCGAACACGGAAACGCAAGCACTAAAAAACGCGTTTCGCGCACGGCGTCTTAAAAAATATTATTGTGATATCTTAATATATATAAATCTCGTGTCACAATGTTTGTCCTCAAAGAACTCCTAAACCACTTAACCGATTATAATAAAATTCGCACACCATGTGCAGTTCGATCCAACTTGAAAGATAGGATAGTTTAAATCTCAAATTATAGTCGCAATTTTAATTTATTGCTAATTTATTACAAATTTGATTGTTGTAATAATTGTAGATAATTGTGACTGTCAAATAATAACAGACAAATAATTAGCAATAAATTAAAATTGCGACTATAATTTGAGATTTAAACTATCCTATCTTTCAAGTTGGATCGAACTGCACATGGTGTGCGAATTTTATTATAATCGGTTAAGTGGTTTAGGAGTCCATTGAGGACAAAAATTGTGACACGAGACGAGATTTATATATATTAAGAATACAACAATCAGCTAGCTGACCCGGCCACGCGTTGCACGCGTTGTGCTGCCACGGAAACAAGGAAAACCACATCCTTCCATTACAGGCATATTCAAAGCTAAGACATTGGGGAGACTTTACACGGTACATCCAAAGCAACGTGAGTGCTTCTATTTACGTTTGTTATTGGTGAATGTTTCCGGACCAACGTCTTTTGAATTTTTACGAACAGTTAATGGTCGAGTATTCAATACACCCCAGGATACATGTCGTGAACTGAAATTGCTAGAAGACGATAACCATTGGGACTTAACGCTTGCTGATGCTGCGTTGACATCAACACCGAATAACATTCGTCAGTTGTTTGCAATTATTTTGACGACATGTTATCCCTCGCAAGCACAAACTTTGTGGGAAAAATATAAAAATTGTATGACAGAAGACATATTGCACCGAATTAGACAAACAAATCAATGGCAAAACATAGATTATACACCAGAGATGTACAATGAAGCATTGGTCTTGATCGAGGATTTATGTGTATTATTTCAAATTTACCAATTAATCATTATGGTATGCCATCACCTAATCGTCCAGCCACCTACTTAGTCAATACCGATTTACAACGAGAAAATCAATATGACCATGAAAGTTTAGCAACAATTATCATGAACAGTGAACCATTACTGGCAGCAGAACAAAAAATTATTTATGATCGGATTACGCTGGCTGTTGCTGCTGAACAAGGCGTTTTTTTTTCTTGGATGCACCCGGTGGAACCGGTAAGACATTTTTAATATCGTTGATTCTTGCCAAAATACGGTCGCAACAAAAAATCGCATTAGCAGTAGCATCGTCAGGCATTGCGGCTACTTTACTGGATGGTGGGCGAACAGCACATTCACCATTCAAGCTGCCATTGGACGTTCATAATAAACCAGATGCAATGTGTAACATCAAAAAGAATAGTGGAATAGCTGCAGTGTTGCGGAAGAGTTCTATAATAATTTGGGATGAGTGCACAATGGCACACAAATATTCACTTGAAGCATTAAACAGAACTATGCAAGATTTAAACAGCAATAATAAACTTTTCGGTGGTGCTATCTTACTTTTGTCTGGTGACTTCCGGCAGACCTTACCGGTTATACCTCGCTCTACTTTCGCGGATGAGATTAATGCATGTTTGAAACAATCATTCTTATGGCGAAGTGTTGAAACACTTCGATTGACCATAAATATGCGAGTACAATTGCAAAATGATACATCAGCACAAATATTTTCCGAACAACTACTAGATATTGGGAACGGTAAAATAGAACTGCAACCAAATACGCAATGCATTAAACTACCAGACAATTTTTGCACTGTTGTTCAGGATAAAAATGAATTGATTCAGAGTATTTTCCCGGATATACAGAATAATTATTTGAATCATGAATGGCTTAGTCAACGGGCGATTTTGGCAGCCAAAATCGTTGATGTTGACGAAATTAACTTCCAGATACTACAGTTATTACCAGGCGATATGATGTCTTTTAAATCAATCGATACTGTTGTTGATGAAAATGAAAGTGTAAATTTTCCGATTGAATTTTTAAATTCATTAGATATCCCTGGAATGCCACCACATAATCTTCGATTAAAGATTGGTTCCCCTATTATTCTCCTCCGTAATTTGAATCCACCTCAATTATGTAACGGTACGCGTTTGGTCATCAAAAAGATCACCGGAAACATTCTTGAAGCAACCATTTTGGCTGGGAAGTTTAAAGGAAAAGTGGTCCTGCTGCCACGTATTCCGATGATACCATCAGATTCTACCATACCCTTCAAAAGGCTACAGTTTCCAATTCGTTTAGCTTTCGTCATTTCTATAAATAAATCTCAAGGTCAAACAATGTCCATTTGTGGTTTAGATTTGGAAAATCCATGTTTTTCTCATGGGCAACTATATGTTGCGTGTTCACGTGTTGGGAAACCGTCTAATATATTTGTGTTAGCTAAAGACAGGTTAACCAAAAACATTGTGCACCGATTGGTGTTAAATTAAATTGAATTCGAAAGTATTTATAATTGAATAGTACTTATATTTGTTATACAAATTAAATGGAAATAATAAATCTGATAAATTTTTATTTTGTACCTATTGATTTCTGCTTAATATCAAGTGTAAGAACATTTTAATTAATTGTGTTCAACGTACTTCCCCTTCAAATCTCAATCCAGTGAATTTGTATACCAACATCAATATTTTCGTCTTTATTGGTAAATAATTTCAAGCACAAACTTTCGCAAGCACAAACTTTGTGGGAAAAATATAAAAATTGTATGACAGAAGACATATTGCACCGAATTAGACAAACAAATCAATGCCAAAACATAGATTATACACCAGAGATGTACAATGAAGCAATTATCTGTTAACTCCAAATGATTCTAACAGATGTCGACACCTTTCGACTGGGTTGAGTAAGTAATCAATAGATGGCGCTGCTATGGTAAAAAATCAGCTCCAAGAATCAGGACAGCAGAAGGTCATGCACAAGAATCTCAATAACAGTGTAACGAACGTATTCAAGAGAATATCATAAGAACACTGTGACACGAGATTTATATATATTAAGATTATTTAACCTCCATTTAAAATTATTTTGCACTTATTATTTCAATGTGCTATGATAACATGTTTTTCAGTTCCTCTTTCTAATATTTAAACTATTATTATTATTTTCAGTCAAATGCCACCGAAAAAATCTAACCTCAACAACGCGAGCAGCAAAGGGTCACGACGCAAACGTGTTGAAAGAGCTCAGCAATTACCAGAACAAATCGAAACAAGAAATGCAGCTCAAAGAATCAGGAATGCAGATATTGGGAACGGTAAAATAGAACTGCAACCAAATACGCAATGCATTAAACTACCAGACAATTTTTGCACTGTTGTTCAGGATAAAAATGAATTGATTCAGAGTATTTTCCCGGATATACAGAATAATTATTTGAATCATGAATGGCTTAGTCAACGGGCGATTTTGGCAGCCAAAAACGTTGATGTTGACGAAATTAACTTCCAGATACTACAGTTATTACCAGGCGATATGATGTCTTTTAAATCAATCGATACTGTTGTTGATGAAAATGAAAGTGTAAATTTTCCGATTGAATTTCTAAAATTCATTAGATATCCCTGGAATGCCACCACATAATCTTCGATTAAAGATTGGTTCCACTATTATTCTCCTCCGTAATTTGAATCCACCTCAATTATGTAACGGTACGCGTTTGGTCATCAAAAAGATCACCGGAAACATTCTTGAAGCAACCATTTTGGCTGGGAAGTTTAAAGGAAAAGTGGTCCTGCTGCCACGTATTCCGATGATACCATCAGATTCTACCATACCCTTCAAAAGGCTACAGTTTCCAATTCGTTTAGCTTTCGCCATTTCTATAAATAAATCTCAAGGTCAAACAATGTCCATTTGTGGTTTAGATTTGGAAAATCCATGTTTTTCTCATGGGCAACTATATGTTGCGTGTTCACGTGTTGGGAAACCGTCTAATATATTTGTGTTAGCTAAAGACAGGTTAACCAAAAACATTGTGCACCGATTGGTGTTAAATTAAATTGAATTTGAAAGTATTTATAATTGAATAGTACTTATATTTGTTATACAAATTAAATGGAAATAATAAATCTGATAAATTTTTATTTTGTACCTATTGATTTCTGCTTAATATCAAGTGTAAGAACATTTTAATTAATTGTGTTCAACGTACTTCCCCTTCAAATCTCAATCCAGTGAATTTGTATACCAACATCAATATTTTCGTCTTTATTGGTAAATAATTTCATTGTACTAAAGGGTTATAGTAGTAGAAAGTCAAATAAGGAGATCACCATATTTTTTTACAAATACCATCTGTGTGAAAAAGCATAGTGGACTCCGTGACTGATGTTCTCTTATTGTTCCTCTTAGATTGTTTACTATAATGTAATATAACAAAAACTTTAGCCACAGCAACGCGTGGCCGGGTCAGCTAGTATATTATATATATATATATATATATATATATATATATATATATATATATATATAGGTATATATTTGATGCAGGGAACTTCTTTTAATTACTGCACCTTGTTTTTAGGTACATTTCAACACAACTGTTGAACGCGTTTACCGTTCCTTATAGCAAATTGTCAGAAATGTATTTAAGATCACTTCAAAAAGAACAGAAAAAAAGTCAACAGTTATAATAGTTTAATTATATTTTAATTTGAAATTTGATTAAAAAAACATAGTTTATATATATAATTTAATTAAATTGTACATTTGGAAACATTAATTTTTTAACTTCTCTTCACAGTCAGGATTTTGGTTAATTAGGTATGCCAGAGAGAGATAGAAAAAGAAGATAAAGAAAAGGTAGCCTATTTCTTCTTCAATGTCCCTCGTCAAAGCGTAAAAGTGAAGGTAAAGTACGATATTTAAATAAGGAGGAAAATTGGTTACGCATCAAGGAGGAGAGATGAAGCTACTCTCTTTGAATTCTTCTCAGAAAAAAGGATACCAGAACAAAACATCTCAGATAAAATATTATATTAGAAATGCATGTTGTCATGGGAGAATTTCAAACTAAAGTTTTCGTAGCTTTCCTATTTCATACCATACACTGAGACGATTGTTTGCCTAGTTTGCTGACACAATGTTTCGCATTCGTTTTAACACCACCCTGCAGTTCTGTAGTCTAGATAACGGAGGATAGCGTAGGAACAAAACCCTAGATTCTTCAGTGCCGACACATTTGCGCGTAGCTCGACAATACCATTAGAGCAACGGGGCGTTCAGCAACTACCTCGCATGCGTCCAGAGATAGGTGTGAAAAGTGAGAGAGAGTTCTGAGGCCAGGGGAAGTGCTCGCCTGCCGGCAAACGTACGTGCCAATGGTTGTTGCCCAAAGTTCTAGGCTCCCAGACACCGACGCTTCGGCTATCGCAGGCATCTCCTTGCAATGTTCACAGTCTCCACCCTTTGGGTACGTCGCCTTTGCACTCTCTTGGAGTGTCTCTTCCTCTTTCCCTTTCTTATCACATTTATGCACTAGCACTTCTCTCCTTTCCTCTTATTTCAGTAACATTCATCACTGTTTTCTTCGCGTAAGAGTCACTTCCTAGTCCGAAATTCCTCACCTTCTGTACATTTCCGTAAACAAACAAACACTTCTCAGAACGAATGCCCTCTGCATAACTCCATCATTCCTTCATTTCACACTCCTGTTCACACCAAACATCCTTCTTCTGGTACATTCATTTTAATTTTTATGTTTTCTTCAAAAGTCTTCTTTCAGTTTTCCTTTCCTCTTACCTATCTTTCAAAAAAATAACATCTTCGTCTTGCATCACACCTTTTATTTTACTTTCGTCAATCGTTTCCTTCTCTTTACTTTTGCACTGCTTCTCTACTTCAGTCCTCCTTCGCTTCAATTCGTACCCATTCTCCCCCAACCATTCGCGCGAGCAGCCGCCGCCGCCGCCGCGGCGTCAGGGTCTTATCTGCCGCTCCGGGAACGCGCGCCCCGCGCACACCACCGCTCGCGAAGCGGAGCTCTTTTCCATTAAAGTTTGCCGCGCGATCGCGGGACGACCTCACCGCGGTCGGTTGCGGTTTCTGCCCCCGCCTTCCGCCCAACCCGTCCTACGCGCAGCTCTTTCTCCCGACCTCTGCCCTCCCCGCCATCCTTCTCGCTGTCGGCCTCGCCCTCCACCTCGCCATACCCCCGCCCTCTGGCAG
Source organism: Gryllus longicercus (assembly GCA_038098605.1). Classification (NCBI taxonomy): domain Eukaryota; kingdom Metazoa; phylum Arthropoda; class Insecta; order Orthoptera; family Gryllidae; genus Gryllus; species Gryllus longicercus. The sequence goes on along the minus strand of JAZDUA010000003.1, from coordinate 5,593,242 downwards.
CCCCCAACAAGCCCTCAGCCCCGCCCTCAGCCCCGCCCTCAGCCCCGCCCTCAGCCCCGCCCTCAGCCCCGCCCTCAGCCCCGCCCTCAGCCCCGCCCTCAGCCCCGCCCTCAGCCCCGCCCTCAGCCCCGCCCTCAGCCCCGCCCTCAGCCCCGCCCTCAGCCCCGCCCTCAGCCCCGCCCTCAGCCCCGCCCTCAGCCCCGCCCTTTCCTACATCCCGATCCACCACGACTACTATCCTGACGTGTCACGTCCTCAGCCCAAATCTTCTCCACGACCCTCACATCCTTCGTCATCCACCATGTCTCGTCTTCACCCCTTTCTGACATCCACCTCTAAAGCACTTTCCAGACACGTCTCCCTATCCCCCGTCCTTCGCCCCAACTCGTCTGCCGACCCGCCGCGTCCACTGCATAGTCCTATCATCCCCGCCACGTTCTCCTTCGCAACCCCATCCTCCTTCCCACCCCACCTTCCACCCTGCCCCGCTCTCCCCTCCTCCCTCCTCAGTCTTCTCTCCGCCTGCCCTGCATGCGACTCGGTCCTAAATGCCGCTTCTTCCTGCATGCCGCTTCACCCTCCCTTGCGACATTCATGCGCCAGCGCTACGACTTCTCCCGAATGCAAAGCAGCAAGCAAGTGCACTTTCTGAGAGATATTTTCCGCACGGCGAGAACGTACACAAATGTAATGTAAATACAATTTAATTTAATTTGTAAATATCCCGTAAACATGGGTGCAGATGTAAGCATTATTCATACGATATTACACTATTTATCAGGTTACGTCTCCTACTTCAAGGAAACTGCAATATTTATACAATATTTTTGCAAATTTCTCGTCTAAATATTGGACATGAAATCTCATATAATGAAATTCATATGGGAAATCCGTTGTTCTTCAGAGTGCTTTACCTTTTAGTTATCCTTCGAAAATATACTTTCAAAGATAAAAAAAACAATGTCCTGAAATCATTTCCCAAATTGATGGTAAAACGCTCAAATGCAAATATAGTGTCTTTCTAATAAATAAAATAGTGGTGTACAGAATAGCACAGACTTTCCCATATTATTCTTCTATTTCCATTGGTCTCGGCTAGCAATTCCAAATAGCCACATAAAGATGCCGTCTGCCATCTATCGACGTCCAAAGTTAATTTTCAGAAATTTTCTTCATTTTTCTGCTTCCTAATAGTAGAACGGAAATATTATTTTATGAATACTAAAAAACAGGCAAACTTAGTCCTAAATGGTAATTGTCTTTGAAAAATCCGGTGCCATTTTCAAGAAAATTGTGTTTAAGCGCTGCAGTAAATTCGAAATTTGAAGCACTTTTTTTTTACACAAAATTTTTGAGTTTTCATTAACTTTGTTTGAAATAATTTGAAGAACATTAACTCACAAATGCAATAGTGTTTACAAATTGTAGGAAATGCGCATATTACTAGCGTGAGAGATCTTAAAGAAAAATTCATTTGTGTATTTTTTTTAAAAAATATCAAAAAGTACACTGAAAAGAACTTAACATCATATTAAAGATCAAAATTAACACAATTCTTTCAAAAACTTTGAAGAAAAAATTCAAGTTATTTTGAGAAAGTGGCGTTTGAGCGCTTAAACGGTACTGTAAATGCGAAATTTGAAGCTCTTTTTCACAGAAAATATTTGAGTTTTCGAAAAACTTCATTTGAATTCAATGATAACAAATGCTTACAAATCGCTGGAAATGTGTAGATTAACGGCGTGAGATATATTCAAATAAACATTGGTGTAATTTTTTTATAAAAAGCAACAAAAGAATACCTACAATGAATTTTATGTTACCTCAACCTCTGCAATTAGCACTATCCATGTGAAAACTTTGAAGAAAAACATGAAAACCGTTTTTAAGAAAGTATCATTTGAGCGTTTGTGAAAATATGAAATTTTCAGCTAGTTTGGTAGAATACGGTTGAGCTTTTGAGGAGCTTTATATGACAGTTTTTGAAGCACGTATACTCATAAATATAATTATTTGAACAAATTTCCGCTAATATAAGTATTAACGACGTGAGAGACATAAAAAGTACATTTTTGTAATTTTTGAAACACAGACAGACAGAGAAAGAGACAGACGGACGTTTAAAAAGTCAACTTTTTCGGTATCAGGGGATCCCAAAACATGTATTTCCGTTGAAATATCGAAATCAATTTTCGGTAGCTTTACATAACTTTCCCTATACTACGTGTAATACTCTGTATATACGTATGTATATATGGAAAAGTAAAAAAGGCACTATTCTCAGGTATTTTACAGAAACGACACGCATGAACAATTTTATTATACTTGCATTAATATCTCAATGAATTCTACAAAAAAAGTACTTTACTTTCTTACTAAAAAATTGGTACTTAACAGTTTAACTTTACAATTTTGTTTCAAAAACTACTCTACAGGAAGTCTACGTTTCATGATGCCGCTAAATGAAAAAGTAGATATTGGAAAAGTGATTTACGGCGTGAACCTCCGCTTATTAAATGTTCTTTGTTTGAAAACAATTGACAATCGATTACCAATGTAACGATTTTCTCACAAAAGTACGTAGAATTAATATCCATGAAACATAATTATGCATTCTTATTATGTTTTGTGAAAATAAAATGACTGTGTGCCACCACTTAAAGAACATCCATTGGTTTAGTGAATTAAAATTCTATGATTTCAACAGTATTTCTTCGAGCTACAAATGTGAAACAAAAACTATCTTCTAATTCACGAATTGTCTGATAAATGACATAATTACGTACTCGCAATAGAATCATTTATAACAAAGTTATATTCTAAGAGAGTGGTTAATATATTCTAAAAGGTTTTAAACTGCAGACTATTTTGCGGTTCATAGGTATGGTTTGTTTCTTCTTCTTTAATAAAAGGGTTTTAATCTCAAACTTACCATTTTGTTTCAACTGCTTTACAGAAAGTCTATATTTAATGATACCGATAAATGGAAAAGTAGATATTGGAAAGGTGATTTAAGACGTCACCCCTCCACAAATGTTCTTTGTTTTGAAAAAAATTGCTTTTGTTCGATTTCCAATAAACACTTTAACCACAGAACAACGTAAAGGCATTATTTAATAAAACTTTATTATTTCAGTGACCACAACATAAAATCAAACGAAAAGAGACGATTTAATCGCCAATATTATTTTTATTATCGTTCGAAAATAAGAGAAATTTGTATGATTTACAATCGCAACAAGATATGATTTAGCAAAAACTAGAGAAATATGTAGCAACAATAATATTTTAATTTAAAAATGACATTCCTTGACTAAAGTCAGAGTTTTTTACTTTCACAAGTTCAACTTTCTTTTATATCACCATAAAGCTGAAGAAAATGTGATAAATGTCGAAACCAGAAGTTCAAAAACATCGGATTAGAATGTAATAGCTATTGTCGGCAAGGCAATGAACATTTAAATGGTAATTCCTAGACATAAGATGTTAAGGCACTAAAACTAACATTTAGGCGACTAAAAAGGCACTAAAATGTTTTTTAAATATGCACCAAAAGGGTATTAAAAACCGAAAATTGAAGGGGAAAACAGGAATATATTTCACTGCACTTTCATTTATAATTAGCCAATATCAAAAAACAATATAAATTGAATGAATAGACTATTAATGAACCGTTACCGAGAGACCATAACATCTTGACAGGAATGATCTCGGTTACTACACTTAGAAGCACTGATGAAGTACTCGCGTGGTGCAACTGCGGGCAGAATGAAGACGCACCTCAGGCCCGGCAGAGATGGGTTTATACTGTACACTTCCCAGAAGAACATCTGGCACGGAAAGATAACAATGTCGGAAGCGAGGATCACCGCTTGCCCTCTGGGACACGCGTGCTTTGATTACGTCGCGAATCGGTGCTCTGTGCTCACGTAAGCGCTCACCGCTCAACCATGTGCCCAGAGACCATTTTTATTTTATTTGTGCACAGAAATGCGAAGAAAGAAATCTGAGGCCACAATGTGGTTCCAAGAATTCAGTGACCTACAAACCCAAATGACAGTTTCATTCGCGACAAACAATGGAGATTAGTTACTAGTTGAAAATTTATGTGATGAGTAGAACTTTAAGTGATTTAAAATTGTATTTGTAACCATTGTAACCAAAATTGTATTTACCAGCATTTAAACCAGCATTCAAAAAGAAAAATAAGTCTAAAAAGGCATTTATGTCACAAAAGACGAAAAAAGGCAAAATAAAAATTCGACAGAATGTTTGATTTTCCATAAAATATATACATACATTAATTGCCAATAAGTATTTTATTGGAATAAAATAGACTTTTTGCTATACATCCGATGTCTAGTATTTACATGAAAGTTTTGTATTTATTGGAGAATTTCACGTGTTTCATTACATGGAAGATATTAAGATTATTTGACATTTTTGACTTACGAAAATATACGCAAAATAATGGCATTCAGAATATAAATTTACCTATTAATAATCGATGTACACTAACTTCAAATGAAAAGCAAACTCACTCCATAGACACTTTCCTGAATTCAAAACAACGCAGAAAGCGCCACTTAATATGCAACACGTTTACAGCAAAAGCTATGCTTTAGAGGTTGGTCAGAATGTAAGTCCCATTTCTGGTCTATTTGCCACATGTCCAGCGGACATCGCGGTCGGAGGACGGTGCCACCAAAACCCTTCAATTTCTTCCTCACAAAAACCGCGCCATTTGCGTGAATGAGCTTCCCCACGTCAGTGCTTTTATAAACCTCTCCATCAGCTGTCAGCGGCCGTGTAACGCTCACCCTCCCATCCCTTTTCACCTCATCCCCGTCCCCTTTCCTACAGCCATTATCCCCTCCCCCCGCCTTGCGTTCTCGCGTGGCGTGATTTAGCGCTCCAGAGGTCCATGCTCGCCAGCGCAATCGAGTTGTGAGGCGATAATCGATACGTGAACAGGGCGCTGGCGCGGCTGTCCTCTGGTTATTTTGTATAATTGGCGAACTAATATGCCTGAATGCACAGAGGCGCGACGTCACGATTGGAAACTAAGCATTCTGAGACTACAAGTCTCTGGTACAAGGGACCATTATACGAATTAATACCTGATGAGGAGATTTTAGTGGTCGAGCAGTTTGTGTTGTAGCGAAGTAGATCTATTGTGGAATTTCCACTTTCATTCTACAGATATTACCCGTAATTACACCAAATAAAAAAAAAAAAATTGGTGCAGTCTTCTCGATCATAGGCAAGTAAATTCTTATTTACATGTGTAAGTGTTATCGGTTGGTCTCCCGATATGGAATTAAAGTGCACAAACGTGTGTGTGAAAGTGCAAAAAACACACGGGGATACATACTCGTATATTCAATACATTTGTTTCTCTGTGTCATAGCTCTGCGCCTCGTCCGACTCACATAGCGCGGGACCGGATTGGGAGGGAGGTCCGGGCCCCAGGCTCGCGACACAGGCTGAAACTGCTCAGTTCGAAACGAAGGCAAAGCTCGCAGGGTCCGCAAATTCCAGACTCTTCCCCTTCAGCCAAATTTGTATCAGAGAATGTGACTCCATTCAATCGGTCATACGATGCACACTCGATGAGCCAATGATGCTGTTCGGGACACAATTTAGAATGCCTCGTGCACGCATATATTCCATGCATACGTGTAGGCTTAGCCATGTATCCGCGCATATTGTGCATCGTTTTATTAAATCAACAACCAAAGTTTTATTCTTTTAAAAATATTAAATATGTTATGTGCGCTTTGGTCACATGTTTCAACCAGGCGTGTACAAGTGATTTGATTTGTTTCCTGTATTTCAATTATTTTGTTTAGCGTAAACTTGGCCACATCTCTTCTCGCGATGTCTCCACAATCACACTACTTTCTAAAGAAATTATGGTGCGACCAATTCGCCCAATATAATAAATATTAAATACTCTCCCAGTATTTATTAACAGAAACAGCCTGTCATATACTTTCTTTAATTCTAAAACAATGCAATTAATAATAATTCCAAATTCACAACCGTTTAACTACACTCTCATAAGCATAGATGGGAAAAACCCGCGAACAGTGTTCGCTCTTCCACGCCGCTAACGGCCTACTTCAGTTCAGCTATAAATTTTAGTGAGAGAAGGACGTGTCTGCAACTTTCACTTGCTCACTCATTCTTTTATTGTATAAGCGTCTACGACACTGGCATTGTGTTAACGCTACTTTGCCATAAACGTCTTCGTGAATTTTAAAGCGTAATCATCATAAAACACGATATTACACTATACATACCATAACTGTCCATCTTCCGGCAATATGCGCATGACTTAAAAACTGTGTATGTATTTTCACATAATTATTGAGCTATGTGCATATATGTGATATCAAACTATAAATTGTGTTATGTTTTAATCAGCATCTAACTTCTTGACAATGCTTGGCTGCCATCTCACGTGAGTGAAAAGTGCAGTGTTGCCAACAATAGCTAGTCCACGTAAAAATTAGTGTTTCTTCGCGACAGACTCTCATGTACTCCGACAAAACTATGATTCGATGACAATCAAGGGCATTGTCTAACATAGTTTCCTGCTATTGATTCGTTGGTGTAACAACTCTTCTGTTCCGCAATATCGTCCGCCTCCAATCTAAACCTCCACGGAGTCTACACGGAGCTCATCCAGTTCCATCTGCACGTCTTGGTATCAACCAGTGTATTTTCTTTGTGCATTTGAGGACAAGGCTTTGCTCAGTTGAACTTGCTTGTTATGTAATCTTCAATTTAATGTGTTATATAATAAATTACCGTCTTATACGCACAATTATTCAATATTATGTACTGTAATTCCTTACATTTCTTAAGAATTATTAAATTAATTCATATACATTTATATCATACTTTCTATAATTTCACCTGATGCCACTCATCGAAGCCAAATTTATTTTAGTGTGCTGAAGGTAACCTTCAGTGGTCCTCCACTGTTAGCTATTTTATTTTTCTGAGCAACCAGAAATTTTGTTTGGAAGCAGGTAACTTTTAAAGTTCACCGTGCAACTTAGTTGTGCTCTTCCCCAGCTACTCTCCAGATTCTCTATCTTAACTGCGTTCTCCACTCTTTGGGACCTTCCGGCTTAAACACTGCCATTAGAAGTATAATACAACTTTTAAGCCAACGCCTTGGCGAGAAGACGTGTCGACTCCGACTCCTAATTTCTTTTATATGCACAAACGTTCAGTTTCGGAGTTTCTGGTGTAACTAAACATTCAATAATTGCCTTACATGCACAGAGGTGTACATTTGTGAATTTCTGTCAGATATGCTCTCCGCGTAGAGCAGTCTACCTCATCTTTTCATTTTCATTCCACTTATGTGGAATTAACGTCTCGTTCAGAGCACTACCTGTCGACATTGTTTCATAACAGTTGATGATGCCGCTGATGAACAATTATTGAACTTGGTACTCGCGTGTGCCTAATGTTCACTGTAGACTTACGCTCACAACGTAGTTGTTCCTCACATCTCTGATTTCGGGCGTGTCAACCGCTATGGTTACTTTTCACATAAATACAGTACTTGTTTTCCTTCCTGGACGAGGTCGTGATCCCCCCCCCCCCCCCCTGGATGGCGATATCCGGTGGCGACCCACGTGTCAGTTGCGAGGGTTTTCTCCACCCGGGTTTCTCCCATCACTGAGGTTCCCACCACTGTAAGAACAAGCTCTAAGCCCCAATGAACTCCACATTGGTGGGGTAGTGCAGGGTATGTGGGTGTTAGTAAGTATGAGTAAGTAACGGGGGAGGTCAGGAAGAAGTAGAGGAAGAAAGATCGCGGGCGGTCTGTGGTCCGGTATTAAGGGTTCTGAGTTTCCTGCTCTGGCTTTCGCGTGGTTTTGATCGGATAAAGCACAGAAAATTGACGATTTGAGTAGCCGGCCGCCAGAGTTGTTCTTCAGACAGCGGTTGACTTCGACCTCACTTCAATCGAAGTACGCAGGGCTGCAGGCTGTCATAAATACTTTAAATGTATCACACAATCCGCTTTCGCTTTCTTTTGAAATGCACACTCCGAACACAAATATCTTGAATAAGAAGATGAGTTTAAGTATTAATAGTAGATTTTGTAACTAGTTTATAATGTTGGCCATTTTTTCACGAATAAAACATTATTGAACGAACTACGTCAGGAGGGCGTTACGTAAAAATTATGCATGGAAAATATAAAAAATTTAAACGAATTGCATACGCAATTTTTTGTATGATAATATTATAAAATTATAAATGAAACAAATTAGTTTGATAAATTAATTTGATAAACTAATTTCAAAAGCAGTTTTGCATTTGGAAAAAGTTTTTAGTGTTATGACGATACGCATTTTTGACACCTGATGAACAATTCTCGAGGGAATGCGAATGAAAGACGGATTCCTAGCCTAAAGAAATTCTAGGAGAAATCAGAACAAAAAAAATCAGAAGAAATGTAATTGCTTTCAAAGTCCAATGTATTGCGCGAGAAAAAATACAGAAAATTTAAAAATTAAATGCATAGAGCATACACTTTTTTATAATTGTAGGGTTACGGAGACCTGTAATTTTCAAATTTGTTATTACTTTAAAATATGCAGTATGTAAATTTATAGTCACTTAAAACTAAAGACAATGCTAAAAGTTAATGATGGTATTGACATTTTTGTTTATATTAAATTTAATTTTTTATGAAACAATCTAAGGTCCGTTATGAAGTTGAAAAATCTGATTTTTTCTCAAGATGACATGAGATCATCTTTAGTAGAATCAGTTGATGAATAATGCCTGTTTATGAAAGTACGAAACTAATTTTTAGTTCAAATATGTATTCATTGTTGGAATACACCTTTCTTCCTATTTGTGTTCCTCCATCTTTCAAGAACCTCAGAAAGGGCGCCAATATAATTGACAAGTAACAATAATAATAATATTTTGTATTTAACTGGTTTATTTTATATCAAACTAAGAGTAAATATAAATATGCTTTTTGCTTCACTCTGTGAGCTTTTTGCAAAATTACAGTCTTCTTCAATTTCAAAGGTAAGTAGTGATGCAACTACATGTGTGATAAAGCGTCAAAGTTCACGCCATAAACGGCTAATAATAAAATTACATTCAATGAACATTTTCTTTCAACGGAAAGGGTTGTTTATAATGATGGTATACAAACAATTTGTTCACGTGGTATAATTATATTTTTCTTAAAAACGCTATCTTTTCTCCTGTCGGGCACGCAATTAAAATATTATGAGCTGCGCCTCACTGGAAAACACTCTGCAGATATGCTGCGTTAAATGGTAAAGATGTATGTATGTATATATATATATATATATATATATATATATATATATATATATATATATATATATTATTGTGTATTATCTAATAAAATATTTGAAACATCTCTGTGTCTCAAATTATACTGTTGTAATGAACTTGTAATAAATTATACTCCAAGATCTCATTAAAAATTCCGTCTTATTTAAGGTCTAGGTGCGTCTTTTGATCTGCTGGAGTTTTATTTATTGATCATGCGGCTTAAATTTCAGATTTTTAGCACAATGTCCAAAAAACAGGTCTCAACATGACTCTCCGATAAACCATTTTTACAGAGAATTTCCCATTTTTAAAGACAACGATCTTCTGAGAGAGTTCGGAAGCATCAGATGCCACGGCAGTGTCTAAGACAGGGCAGGGAGGGGACCAGCGTTCGAGTCACGGGGGCGGGGATTTTGGACACTAACTACATACACAGCTGAGTGGAATGCATTTTTTATTTGGATGAGAATTCTAGCAGCTGCTATGATTGGTAATTTGGTCCATGTTTTTTCTGATATACACCAGGCACACGCAACAGCAAGACACGACTCTCTCGCGAACTTTCTTCATCTCTATCCCATTCTTACACCTACAACATACACACACACACACACACACACACACAAACACAAACGCACCATGTCGCACACACTTCAATACATGTCGAGACACTTGTCGGAACCTTAGAACGTATCCTGGGTGGGGTAGATACCTGGAGAGAAGAAACCCACAAGACTACGTGTAGGTTGGCGCCGAATCTTCCAGGTTCCAGTGGGGGGAAGGGTACACCGCCATCTCGCGTTCACTCCTCTCACCGGACTAAAGACCGAAGACGTTGACGCGCAAAAATCAATATACTCACTCAACCACTCGTGATGATGATGATGATAGACGGATAGTGGAATGAACTGCTGAGGTGACGTAATGTTATGGCCTCGTTGTATAGTGGGAGGGTCCGCAAGAAATGTAAGTAGGATTCTTACCGTCGCCTCATGCGGCCAGGACTCGCCGCCAGGAGTCGCTCTGGAACAAAAGATACACGATAATTAGACCTCTAGTTAAATGCTTTTCAAGTGGTAATATCCATGAAGTCTCAGAATACAGGACACTAAACTTAGTTGGTAAGTAATATAATATTGTGGATATGGCAAAACATACTTGTAGTTTTCAATCTATTACTTTTAACATGCCTATTGAATCTTGACACCTTTGGCGCTTTTACAAATAAATAAAACAGTAAGTTAGCTAAAAGACAATTATTTGCGTATTTTAACATGCTTTTATTGTCTTCTTTGCTTCTCTTAATTTACATTCCTATGAACTGTTAAGTACTTTATTTTCACCAAATATCTACATCACATTCAGTTTACATTGTGAATCACAACGCTTTTAAAACAACCTGAATTATCAATGCTTTGATAATGACAATGCAAATTAACTCTAGTATAAAAAACCCTGCTGTCTGGTTATCATCAATGAAACAACATGTTTTCTAAAGGAAACTACGCTGTGAATGGTAAAGTGGTTTGGTGGGTCTTTTATATACGGATAAGGTTAGTCTGCAACCGTTCTTAGAGTGTCAGATAATTCTATATTGATGCATAGTATAACCACCATATGTGAATTATCAGGTAAAATGAATCACTAAACGTTTTGAATACGAAAATTTATTAATGGCTTGACGGTGTTGTCACAGCCACGGTCATTACCACTTTTATGACAAACATCAGAGTTTCATTATTAATGGCGCTATTATGGAAGTTCATTCATCGACAATAAAAATGATGATAAAGTGGGAGACATATACATTAATTGTCTGACAAAGTAAGTCATTAACTCAATATTGGTATAAAACTGCAACCCTGTATTATCTATTCCACCAAAACATAATTCTTGGATCTAATTCGGAAAACCTGTCCTTAGTGCATGTTGATACACTACTATAATTTTAATCAAGGGATTTAAAAACATCAGGCAGAATAAAACTCGAAAACGGTTTTGGTTATAAATATAAACGAATTGATCTATAAAATGTATACGACTCCAATAATTCATACAAAAAATATTGTTAAATCACCATTACTTTTCTTTCACAATGAAGTGGAAACATGGTGACAACTGATAAAAGGCAGGACGTAAACATCAAGTATTTCTGCTTTAAGAAAAGCAAATTCATAAATGTGTACTTGGCTTTCAGCGATGGGAAGCGATAGCTAAACGTCTCGTACAATTACGTATAGGAGCGGATATATTAAAATTGTTATTACAGAATATCACCCTGGATAACGAAATATGCAGGTAACTAATAGGCAATTAAATAACGATTTAAATTAAATGAGAAAAATAAAAAGGAGAGTTTTAGGGACAGAGCTCAACCAGAGGGTGATACAAAGCGAGATGACATAAACAGACTTAAGATTGTCCGAGATTATTCCGACCGACACTACCTCGGATACAAAAACAAAGTGATTAATTAGGTGTTGAACGGAGATCGTTTTGTGAGAACATGATTGAATGCATGACAATTCATAAATTGGATATATTACCAATTGTAGTACATGTACAAAGTGAGTACATGTTGAATGTGGTCAAAATAAAGCCAATTACTAAGGTGACCAATTGTACTCCTTGTGTAGGTTATTTGCTTCCTCAATAAGTGTTATCCTACATGTCCTTCTTTTCTGTATTTTAAATTTTTTCACTATTAATTTAAATATTTTTCACTACTAATGTTGTTACAAAAATATCTCTTTGTAAAAAATTAAAGTTTCAACGGAAATGTTTCGGAAACTGTTAATAACATTGATTGCTTTGAAACGTTTGTATCAGCAGTACATGTATTACGTATACAGATATACTCCCAAAATAATTTTTCACAATAATTATTTTTGTGAATAACTTTAAATTCTTGACGTTTTCGCAAACTATTCACAGCAACTATTGTTGCGAATATTTACTGAACACGCATAATCTTGCACGAAAATTTTCAATATAATGTTAAAAAAGATGCATTGACAAAACAATATTCGTTCAATGAAAAAATACTCACTTAATATAATCATTTAAAGAGGTGTAAATATAATTAGTGATTTTTGTTTCAGTTAATAAAATGTTTCATTGATTTACACTGTATTTTTTTCTGATTTTTTCGTTCTCCTTTGATTGTAAAAATATTGGTCACCTTACAATAATACAAGTTTGAAATCCATGCCTTCTTTTTGAGAAATTTCCTGTATAATCCAGACAAAACAACTGGAACATTGTAACATTTATTATGAACCATCTGTATAGCGTGAAGTTCAAAGATCGCGCGCGGGCAACAAGCCAAGCGCCGTGGCGCGGATGAGATGCAGACGGGTGGGCGCCATATCGGGTGACCAATCGTCCTAAAGTGTTATCCTACATGCCCTTCTTTTCGATATTTTAATTTTTTTCATTATTAACTTAAATATTTTTCACTACTAATTTTGTTACAAAAAATATTTTATTGTAAAAAATTAAAGTTTGAACAGAAATGTTACGGAAACTGTTAATAACATGTTAAGAACATTGTAACATTTATTCTGAACCATCTGTATAGCGTGAAGTTCAAAGATCGCGCGCGGGCGACAAGCCAAGCGGCGTGGCGCGGATGAGATGCAGACGGGTGGGCGCCATATCGGGTGACCAATCGTCCTAAAGTGTTATCCTACATGCCCTTCTTTTCGATATTTTAATTTTTTTCATTATTAACTTAAATATTTTTCACTACTAATTTTGTTACAAAAAATATTTTATTGTAAAAAATTAAAGTTTGAACAGAAATGTTACGGAAACTGTTAATAACATGTTAAGAACATTGTAACATTTATTCTGAACCATCTGTATAGCGTGAAGTTCAAAGATCGCGCGCGGGCAACAAGCCAAGCGCCGTGGCGCGGATGAGATGCAGACGGGTGGGCGCCATATCGGGTGACCAATCGTCCTAAAGTGTTATCCTACATGCCCTTCTTTTCGATATTTTAATTTTTTTCATTATTAACTTAAATATTTTTCACTACTAATTTTGTTACAAAAATATTTTATTGTAAAAAATTAAAGTTTGAACAGAAATGTTACGGAAACTGTTAATAACATGTTAAGAACATTGTAACATTTATTCTGAACCATCTGTATAGCGTGAAGTTCAAAGATCGCGCGCGGGCAACAAGCCAAGCGCCGTGGCGCGGATGAGATGCAGACGGGTGGGCGCCATATCGGGTGACCAATCGTCCTAAAGTGTTATCCTACATGCCCTTCTTTTCGATATTTTAATTTTTTTCATTATTAACTTAAATATTTTTCACTACTAATTTTGTTACAAAAATATTTTATTGTAAAAAATTAAAGTTTGAACAGAAATGTTACGGAAACTGTTAATAACATGTTAAGAACATTGTAACATTTATTCTGAACCATCTGTATAGCGTGAAGTTCAAAGATCGCGCGCGGGCGACAAGCCAAGCGGCGTGGCGCGGATGAGGTGCAGACGGGTGGGCGCCATATTGCGGCTGCAGGGAACGACGCTCGCTGCTACTCCCAGGCCGCCGCCGGTCATTTGCATGGCGCTTTAATATCCGGCCGCTCGCCGGGCGCTCGTGCTGCGTTACGTAGCGTTGCGATGCGTTGCGTTTGCGGCGTTCCGCGCTGTCGAGGGGTCGTCTTTGTGCCAAAACCCACGCGGAACATAGAGGCAGCCAATATCGTGCTACACCTTCGCAGGTGCGGTTTTAATTCTCGGCGCTGGTTGCTGCGAGCGTCGTAAATAACTTCTAAACTTGTAAGCTTAAACAGGAAAGCTTTGTTTCGTCGGTTTCTGAAAGGTAAAGCAGAACGCTCCTCCAGCATCAACCTCTTTGCTAGGGAAGATATTTCGATGCGGCTACTCTGACTAACGTGGAAAGCTAATCCGTACGGATAAGGTTTACCCAAACATTTCAGGGAAAAATTGATACAAATATAAATTTTGGTTTAGGCTTAGGAAACTAATTTTGTTTATTTAATAATTTTATTAGAATCACGGGTAATTGATATCCAGATTAGGGGGCCACAATCTTCAATTCTGACATCAAAATACAAGAACAGAAGATTCCCGGTTGACTTCAAGATTCTTCGTCGGAAAACTTCTGTTCAGTGGGATCGCAGTCTACATCGTCTCCATGAATTGTAAGTGACGCAAAAATGTCTGACAAACAAATTAAAAAATTATTTGCCACGATAATATATTTTTCATTTAAAAACTCCTAGTAACTAAAGGAAATTAATATTTTGATCAAATGGCATGCCAAAATAACCAATCACACAAAAGTAAAATTTGTAAATCCAGTTACAAATTTTAACGAAGAGAATGTTGAATTTAATAAATACTGTCAATAGTTTTATTGTAAAAAATAATGTTTTTTAATAGAATTAAAAAATTGTTTTTTAATAGACTCTGCAGACCAAAAATTTTATTTTATTTTGAAAGAATACGTTTTAGAGAATACCCAGTACGGTGGGTACGATGGGTCGTCAATCCACGTAGGTATTTTTCAACCACATAAGAAATTTGGAATCGGACATTCGTAAAAATTACAAACACAAATACAGGTGAGAAATGTTTTCAAAAGAGCTTGCCCAGTTGCTGAATGTTTATATCCACAAATATTAAAAACATTTCAAAATAGTTTCCAACGCGGAGCACCCAAAGAGGACGTTTCATCACATATCTGTATAAGCATATAAAAAGATAATGCTACAGAAAAATATTCAAGAAAATGATACAAGCAATAAAAACTATCATCCAAAGAGAAACAGAGAGAGCATAAATAGATATATTGCACAAGGGAGGACATTCACAGTTGCGATATCCCCACGTTAGCTACGGTGACTGCCGTAACAACTACAAATTTGTAAGCGTGTAGAATAATTATTTGAAGACACGTATTCACATCCAGTCTTAGTATTGTTTATGATAAAATCCAAAGGTTTTCGGATACATTTTAAGAAATGAAGAACGTACATTTTAAATACTAAAATAGGCAGCATTATGGAGAAGTGTTTTAATTTTATTGGTATATGTATTACCAATTAATGTATTACTAATTATATTATTAAGTAATACGTTAAACTATAACTAAAATTGAAATGGAGATACATCACTTTTGCAATTAGCTCTTAATTTCCTTTTGGTTTATGAAACGTTAAAAATTTTCTTTTATTTTAATTTCAAAACGTTAAACTGTGTTAATATCTGTAATAAATTATCTGATGAATAAACGATAATATGCTTACAATATGAATACGTCATAACAATGTGAGGATAAATGAATAGTGAAGAACCATTGGTCGAATTACATGAAGGGGGACATAGGGGAACTCCCAAAATAATCTGCAGAGTATCTTTACCAACTCCATCTGCTACCGGCGCGCTGTCCATTATGTTTTCAACACAAAAACGCGGCACCTCGACCAACGCTAGGGTCTCCGTTGTCATCGCGCACTCTTCACGTCTTTCCTCACACGTCGCCGCTCCCATCCACTCCGCCGCCAACTCCAAGAGGGCGCTGTCACCGCCTCTCGCTTGTCCAGCCCCCGACGCACTATTTCCAGCGCCCGCACCGCCCCCCCCCCCCCCCCGGCGGCGTCGCACAGTGGTCTGACCAGCCTCACACGTACGACACCCGCGAGAAACGCAGCCTTTATTCTGACGGCGTTTTATTATAAAATGCTCCCAGAGGTAGGGGGCTAGCGCACTGACTTACAAAATAAGATCATTGGTTCAATCGCAGTTGGGGCAGTGATCAATCGATCAATCAATCGATCGTCGATCGATTGATTGATTGATTCATACTAAACTATTTTAGTTTAGTTTAATTACTTTAGATTAGTGTCATATTATTACTCGTGACTTCTTGGATGTCAGAGTGACACCGCGTCGTTCACAGAGAGGTTTTGCCTGTCGTATCGCAGGATTCGCAGGGTAGTGAAGTCACCCGGACAGCCAAGAAGTCGTGAACTCGAGCCGCGGAAGCTTACGTGGACGTGTATTATTACTCGATTGATTGATTGATTAGTTTTCAGGAGCGTTAACTGCCATCATAATCAATCTCCTGACTATGGTGCCTATTGCATATTTCGAGGAGGCTATTTTCCTCCCCCGCTGGAAAGTCAGACAGAGCGCCGACCTACAGGCCGGCTTACAGGGAGCTTCCCTCTCGCGAAACCATCGACAGCAGGGCACCGCCCAGTTGGTACCAACTCTAACCTCCCCACTGGACAGTTGAGGTACGGTAGTGTAAGTAAGAGAAAGTGTTTGAATAACGGGAGAAAGTAGGCTGAGGAAGAGGAAGTAAAGGTCGCGAGCGGCGTGGCCCATTTTTTTTTGGGGGGGGGGGTAATGCTCCGATAGTCCCCAGAAATAGATCGAAGAAACCAAGCTTAAGTGTCAATTGGATCAGATTGGATCATTCTTCTTCAGGCAGTGCAGTTCTTTCTAATTTCAAGAATGAGTAACTACTGACGAAAATTCTCCGCCAGATCACCGTCCAAACTTGAATAATAGGATCTCCAGTTTAGTGACGCTGAACAGTAATACTGCCCTTGAGTAATTGCCTGCTCCCGTGTAAATTTTCAAAAGGCAGAATACCAGCTGTCTACCACGTCTAGCTCATGGTAAGTACGAGAAAAGGGAAGTGTCCGGCAAAATGAAAATTTTCTCGTCCTAACGAGATCGCACGTTCTGACCAGAGATCGGATAGTGATAATTG
Organism: Gryllus longicercus; assembly: GCA_038098605.1. Lineage (NCBI taxonomy): Eukaryota > Metazoa > Arthropoda > Insecta > Orthoptera > Gryllidae > Gryllus > Gryllus longicercus. Next base: position 5,576,122 of record JAZDUA010000003.1, on the reverse strand, counting down.
AGATCGACATCTGGCAGAAAACTGGAAATTTACATTTAACTGCTACAAGGGACACTCGCAAGGAGTGCTTCCTTGGACGATCTGCTAGATTCGAAATGGGTGTAGGTTTCAAAGGAAGGCTGGGCCGGTAACACTAGTACGAATCACGGAGAAATATCAATCGCCCAGCAAACCATTCCAAACAATAAATGAACTACTACTAATTATTACTCAAAACTAAAGTTACGGAATTTGTAAACCTACTGTAAGAAAATATGACGAAATGTTTAAAAGTCGATCAGATAAGATAAAAAGTAATTCATCACTCACTGCTTATATACCATTAAGCGCTCTGTAATAATTACGATTTCGCACCACCGAATTCGTGCCATCGTGCACACGTAAAGATCAACTTTTTCCACTCGTAAAATAAAGTAATACTTTTGTCTCTTTACGCTTTTATGCCCAGTTTAAACCAGTGCGCTGCGGGTAGTCATGTTGTTGCTCCCGTCGGCTCAGATTCCTCCGCACGGGGGCTGCCGCCGCCCTCGTCGTCGCTCCCGCCCCGCGGCTGAGAGCGTGGAGGCCGTGGATGCGTGGAGGGAGGGAGGGACGTGGAGTCGAGGACAGCGAGAAGTGCCGCGTCGATGGATGGACTCCCAAGGAAGAGACGTGCACTTCGTTGGGGAAGTGGATGGCACGGACGGCGTTGAAGAACACTGCGTATGCGGGCGGCAGACGACGATCAATGAAAGTAGAACAAGACCACAACCAGGCTCTGAATGGCGGAATACGAGTATTTGGAGAGAAATAACTTTTTGGGCGTTTGTCAAAGAACCTTTATTTTCAAATCGACAACCGAGACAGACAAGAAATCTGTTGTTACATCTAGTAGGTGAGATATTCAATAGATGGGATATTAGAGAACGCGGACGTATACGGTGTAAGTTATTTCGTTAACAAATTATTGTTATGTTATAAAAACATTACACAATTGAAAACTTGAGGAACAGGTCGACAAATTATTATTTTCATTCGATCATATAACATGATTGAAATAAAAAAAACTTTTTTAAATCCTTCACATGTTAATTATTTCATATTGAAATAATTCAAATACTTTACATTGTAAGTTTGATTTCAAGCTAACTACACTGACATTATAATGCTTAACTGATAATAAAATTAAATTCATTTTATAACAAATAGTAAAGTAAAGTTTCACCTAAAATACTAATATAATTGCACACGTGAATAAAATATTAATAAATGAAGTACTTCTTTATTTGTCTACAAATGATACGGGGCTACTTAAATTCTTTAAATTTAGTTGATTAGCATAGTTTTTGTTAGATACGTCACATCTAGAAATGACAATTTTACTTAATTAACTCAAGTTGAAACTTCCCTTTCTATTTTCCTTAAGGAAGGCAAAAGTAATTTACTAGCTTCTCTAAAAACACAAATTGAAATACAACACCGGTAACGAATTAAATTACTAACGCTGGGTTAAGTGACTACGAAAATTTCAAAAATCGGGCAAATAAACAGAAAAGAGAAGAGGAGGAAAAAAAGAAGGAAGAACGAAGCATGGATATATATATATATATATATATATATATATATATATATATATATATATATATATATATATATATATTCAAACAGCCAGAGAGACAGGCAGAGGCAGACAGCTTAACTGACGGCCCGACGGCCCGACACTGTCCTGCGAGCGAGAGGCCTAAACAGAAGGCACCAATGGCAGCACATTTGGTGGCGACGTCGGTCCAGACGGTCAAGTAAGGAGAGAGAAGAAAGACAGAATGTTGATGCCGATGACGGTAACAGAGGACCTTGAGATTGATTTCTTTGGAAAATATGCCTCTTTTTGCTTGGCAAATATTCCACTATTCCATAGAAATTTTTGCAAGCAAATCGATTATGCAAACTTATAGCATAAGAAGGCACTTTTCCATGCGCCAACAAGAAAAACAAACATGAATTATTCATCATTTAGTTACAAGAATAGGAAAGTAATATGCAGTTATTCAAAATAGGAAATAAAATAAAACATCCCAAAAATGCTTAGAAAATGTTACCACAGTCGAAAAATGTGACATTTAAGTTACATTTCATTAGTAATTACCTTCATTCCGCGTAGAAGGGAAGCTAACAATGTTTTATAGGTGAACCAATCAAAAGTGTAGTAAACATTCAGTTTTTATATAAAAAACCGAACAACAATCACCCTCAATAGCAGTAACTTTGCCGTGAACTTCATGCAAATGAATGATATTTTACGCTATGAAATTCATTCTGTATGCTGTGAATTATAATACTTAAACAATAATTTTGCTTTCTATTGTTGTATAGTCTGAACGATTCACATCGTAATGTATTCACTTTTGTATTTTCTTCGTCTCACTTGTTTACAATTTTTCTGACAACAATAGATTATGCATTCTTTTATCAACAAGACAGACGCCGCAAGACTGTAATTATCCTCTTCTTCTTCGACGGTTTCTACCCCTTAGAGTTTGCCGTTTTCGATTTCCATAATTCTCGGTCCTCCCATTGACCCTCTTCCAATCCTTTCTCCTCCATTTCTTCATGTATATATGTCTTCCAGGTTAAACCAGGTCTACCTCTTCTACGTCTTCTTTCAGGTAACCAATTTAAAATTTGTTTTGGCCATCCCTCATTTCGCATCCCCTGGTCATGTCCGTACTATTGAAGAGCTTTATTTTCTAGTCTTCCAGTTATGGTTGTTTGAACCCCAGCTCTTTCCCATACCACTTCGTTTCTTATTTTATCCAGTCTTGTTATCTGCAAAGATCTTCTAATAAAGTCGAGCTCTACCGACCGTATTCTGTCTCTACGGCGTTTTGTTAACGGCCACATTTCTGCTCCATATAATATAATACTTTCCACGATACTGTGGAATATGTGTCGTTTTGTGTCTTGCCTTAAAACACTGTTCCATATAAGGCCATGCAGAGCTTTGATTGCATTCCTCCCCATTGCAAGTCTAGTGGTTATATCTTCATCAATTTTCCCATCGTCAGTAATTACAGTCCCAAGATATTTAAATTTCGAAACGTTAGCTATCTCGCCATCACGACATTAATTTTAGAGGCATCTCCTCCTATGCATAAATATTCTGTCTTCTTAAGGTTGATTTTTAAGTCCCCATTTTTCGTATTCTTCCTTTAATTTGCAAAGCACATACTCCATATCTTCCCGATCTGATGCCATGATTACCTGATCATCTGCAAAAAGCAGCGAATGTAAGCACTTGTCATTTATGGGAACTCCCATTTGAGAACATTTCTTGTATCAAGTTTCCAAAGCTTGTTCCATATATATACATATATTAAAGAGAAGTGGCGATAAACTACTTTCTTGCTTTAATCCTGTGTTAGTTCTAATTCTTCGGGTAATTTTTCTCTCCATTTTATTTCACGCTTCAGTATTCTGGTACATTTTTGTAACTAAATTAATCCATTTTTCTTGCACTTTCAGTCTTTTCATTGCTGGCCAAATTTTACATCTTGGAACACTGCCATAGGCCTTGTCCAGGTCAATAAATGTCATATATATTAGTGTATTCCATTTTTTCTATTATAAGCAATGTAAGCAATGGATGTTATCCAAACATGACCTCCCACTCCTAAAATCACTTTGTTCTTCGCTGAAAGTTATTCCTTTTTGTATATTTTCCTTTAGAATACTAGCGAATAGCCTAGCTATTGATGGGATGACACTAATTCCTCTGTAATTTTCACAAATATTTTTGTCACCTTTCTTGTGTATGGAACTGATGTATGACATATTCCATTCCTGCTGGATGTCACTGCTAACTTCAATTCTGTTAAAAAGATTTTGGATGTATTCAATTATCCTAGAGCCTCCGTATTTTAAAAGTTCCATTCTAAGGTTTCCTGGTCTTGGAGCTTTATTGTTTTTGGCTCTCGCCAAAGCCATCTTTACATCAAGCCAACTAATTTCAGATTCCCATTCTTGCCATGTGTGCATTCCAAATCTTGTTGGTATTCGACTATATTTTCTTGCAATAATGTTTCGTAGTAATCAATCCATTTTGTAGGAGTTATTATTTGTACTTTGCTTCTGTTACAGTTATTTTTCATATTTTTAATTGTTTTCAATGCTTCAGTTGATCTGTTATAGCCCAATGTATCATCTATATTCCTACACAATCTCTCCCAGTGTTCATTTTTTTCGATTTTTACTAATTCTTTAACTTCTTTTCTCTTTTCTACATATTCCTTTCGTGTGTCGTCATTTCTATTTGAAATCCATGTCAAATATAATTTTTTTCTTTTCCTTAATCATGCTTTCTAAATTTTCGCTAAATTTCTCTACAAACTTGCTTTTTTCTTGCTCCACTCCTAGAACTTCCTTAGCTTCAAAAACAGCCTCTTTTAAATCATTGTACATTTTGTCGGGACTTTTATCTTCTGAGTTTTCTAGCTTATTCTTAATTCTGTTTTGGTAGAGCATCTCAACACTGTATTGTTTTAAAAGGTCTGTTTTAAAATTTACGTTTTTCCCTTCAATTATAGTTTGGGTATATAGTTTCGGGATATAGTTTGTTTGAAGCCGAGAACTGATGTAAGATGCTACAAATATAACACATTATGAACTCCAAACTCAGCATTAGTCTTTATTATTAAAATTAGTTCTTAATTGGCAGTGACGGAAACCTTGTTTAATTTTTAGTTTACGTTGAGATCTCCTCTTTCTTCAGTGTATTTTGTGTTTGAGAAAATAATTAAAACCCTACCAATACAATCCGATTCAACCAATTATCCTGACTAGTAGCAACAGGAGAAACAATTCCAATAATTGTACTGTTTAATTAATAAAAGTTTTGGCAACCACTGCCCAAAAGTAAAAATTACTCAAACTATGTAATTTATTTTATGAAATTCCAATTAAAGCAACCGACCCCAGACTCTTTACCTACTTCATGAAAAATACGAGTCCCTCAACCTAGTGCAATTTTCTCGTTCATATTACAGTACCAAATGACAAAAAAAAATCTATTAAGTTGAAAACGTCAGAACAATTTCTGCTTTTCGCGCTGTCTGGAGCGCAGAACTGCTCTCTTTAAATGTCCTCTAGCTACTTGGCTAATAAAATGCAATATGCGCGTAATGAAAATCCGCTCACGTACACGCACCCAGGAGAGAATGCAGTTCGCGTGCAGGTATGCGCCCGGAACGAGAAATTCAACTCTACCTCCACACCTCGAACTCCTGCGCTTCCCTCTGTTCTCCTGCTTGTCAGTTGGATTCTCACCCAGATGCTTTCTCAATTTATTATTTTTATTATTATTATTCCCTTATAATTACATCGTTCGGAATACCGTTTTAAAGAATGAAGCGAGGCAAAGTGCATATCGTATATTGGAGCCCGTGATTTTTGTTTCTTTATTTAGAGTTGTATATAAGACGAAAACCATTATTTTTCATGTATTTTCTCTTAGTTAAAAATTTTCTATTTATTTGAAGACGATTCTCTATTTTCAAAAAATTTCAACTCCTTATTTGATTTTTGTTTTTCTTTATGACTATAGTTCAGCAATTCTGCTGTACGTCTATGATTTACTATTAAACAAATCAGCTTTATCTGAAATATTTTAATCATTTAAAATTCATCATATTCTCTGAGTTTGTTTTCATTCATATTTTGTGGAAGAGTTTCAACACAACTCACATTACTTATAAACGAAAACAAAAGAAATAATGGGAATACGTACAGAATGCGGCATGTGTGCCCCGCATTGTGGATATGAAATATAAAGGGTCGAGCAAGATGCTTATTCACCCCACTAAGTAAAACCATTTCCTCCGTATTATTCATCGGTATATTCCAATTGCAATTGCCATTTGCAATATTTTATAATTACTTCTCGGCATTCAGACGAACACTCTTGTAGTTTCAGGATTCAAAATATGTTTTCATTCATAAAAAATTAAGCTTTGTTTCCGAACCAAATATACGTATTAAGCGTGAATGTTTATAATTGGTTAGAATATAAGTGAAACGAACATTTGAATTCTCCAAAAATTAAAATTATCTAACGGGGAATCACCCAGACACACGTATTCTTCGCTGACCTCGTAGCATCAGCAAGGCTGCGAATGTGAAAAATTAACAATGACATGTACCAGTGATGGTGTAGCAAGGTCATGAAGCTCTGGTATAATTGAACGCACCAATCGTTTCTATATAATTAAGTCGTTTCATCGGGTACAAAATTCACTAGCAATAAACGTCAGTTTTTAGAAGCTATATTTTCGGAGACTTGGCAACATCGCTTCGACTCCCCCTTAAGAGACTGTGGAGCACATCGCACAGCGCCAGTCCACGACATCGCCGGGGCGCAATTACGCTCTCAAAGCCCTTGTTAATTATAAGTGGTTTAAGTTTTATTTTGGCACAGCGTCCCCCCGCCGCCCATCTCGTTATTAGTGAACTTGCGCTCGAGTCGCGAGACAAACTCGCGCGCCACGTGAATCTCCCAAAGGGCGTCTTGGGCCATCAGGCGCACGCACTCCCAGCGCGGGTCGTTGGGTGCCAAGGCTGCTCGGCCCAGACCACAGACACGCCACTCCCCACCCTGCTCCCTCTTCTTTCTTTCTTTCTTTCTTTCTTTCCCTTTACCTATCTTTCCCTTCCACTGTTTTCTTTCTTTCCCTTCCACTGTTTTCTTTCTTTCCCTTCCACTGTTTTCTTTCTTTCCCTTCCACTGTTTTCTTTCTTTCCCTTCCACTGTTTTCTTTCTTTCCCTTCCACTGTTTTCTTTCTTTCCCTTCTACTGTTTTCTTTCTTTCCCTTCCACTGTTTTCTTTCTTTCCCTTTCAGTCTTTCTTTCCCTTTCAGTCTTTCTTTCCCTTTCAGTCTTTCTTTCCCTTTCAGTCTTTCTTTCCCTTTCAGTCTTTCTTTCCCTTTCAGTCTTTCTTTCCCTTTCAGTCTTTCTTTCTCTTTCAGTCTTTCTTTCCCTTTCAGTCTTTTTTCCCTTTCAGTCTTTCTTTTCCTATCTTTCTATCTGTTTTTTCCTTTCTTTCCCTTTTTTTCACTTTCTTTCTGAGTGGGAATGGCCATCATCCCCACTCTTTCCTTTTAATATTACTAACAATTACTTTCGTTTCGCAATTTATTCTTCGTGTTAATAAATGTCCTTGAATAATTGTTTTAATTTATAATATCTAAATTTAATTAGTTTCAAATGCAAAATAATGTCAGAATCATATAAGTTATTTTTTATTTACGTAAGTATAGCGTAAACAATAATGACAATTTTGATTAAGTATTGTGGTCACTAAGCTCTCATTGTTCACAAGCATCACCAATACTCGAAATTTATGGAATATCACGAACGAATCTGGACGCGTGTGGGGATGGCAGGAGTTCCCCGACACATAGAATGCATTCTACTTTAAGCACATTAACACGTACAACGGATATTCTTTTCCTGGCTTGGATGGTAAACAAGCTGTTGAGCTGCAATGTCTCTGCAAGTGAGGATGAAACTCTCAGACAACAGATCACAACAGATAGGCTCAATGTTTTCATCCACGAAGTCACATTGTAGATAGCCCTTCTTAATGAATAATGGTCGTTATTTGACAAATGATTATGCCGGGAAGTACTGGAAGCCGGTGGAATTACTCATTGCTCCGACGCGTATTCAATACGCGACTCCAATTTGTTCAAACTTTTCTCTTATCATAGCTCACTTTTACTTGAAAAGGTGGCAGCAGATTGCCATCTTGCAAGCGATGTGAACTCTTTCTGATCTCTTCAGAGAGAATGTAATTAATTACTCTATTAATTTCGGTTTGTAGTTGTCTTCTTATTGGAAAATATGTATTTTTTAGCGCAGAAAACCCAGTATAGCACTCCTTTTTTGTATTGTTTTTCTTTTAATTTATTTCTTTGTCATGGTATGTAATTTATTGCTTTTATATCTTTTGTACTTGAATAACAACCTGTTCTTAGAACTCAAAATATGCGTTTCAGCAAAAACGAAACTGACCTGAAGATTCTGTGAGAAAATTTCAGCAAAAATAATTTCCAATTTCTGATAAGATCATTTAGACTTCATATAAAAGGAAGAGCAGACGTCATTAAGCCATTGACAAATAAGCACCTATTCAAGAATGCGTCATGAACTATTTCCAGCTACAAAATGCCTCATAACCCAGAAGAAATACTAACAATGGTGAAATTGTAGATGCTTTATACCTCTTTACATTGCCAACCATGGCATTTACACTATGTTTTGTTGCATGATATTTCGTGAACTAACAGCTTTGGTCATAATTGTACTCTTGATTTGCTTGGGAATTCATCAGTCTCGTTTGCTATCAGTCATGCGATTAAATAGAGAAATCTCCTAATCGTAAAAGTGATCGGAAACGTAACCGTAAACGCAAACGTAATCGTAAACGTACACGTAATCGTAATCTATACTAATATATGAAGTCACAAGAGCATTGCGTTACAGCGCGATAAACTTTGATTGTACTGGACAAATAGCGATGAAACTTATGTGCTAGCTTCCTTTGAAGATCATGAATGCTACAGGCTATGATTTACAACCATTACCCTTAATATATTCACAAAATAATTACTTTTCTGAACTTTTTTCACGGTTTTTTTCACAGACTCGGGTGCATCAATGTGCAATTAGTGTTAGGCTGCGCGCCATCACAGGTTGATGACTGAGGTCTGAGATTGAGTTAATTCACAGAATTGCGTATATCTGTAGAGTCGCTGACGACTTTGTTGATTCTACTGTAAATTATTTAGTTTAAAATGTTAATATTTAAAAATAATTCCGACTATTTTTCTTCGTTTTTTATATAAAAGTAACTTGGATATGGAATTTAATTTGTATCTAGGCGTGAATGAAGTGTACAAGAGAGAAGTATACATGAAATTTTTGTAAAACGCCATTTTGCTGATGGATGTTTGATAATGTCGTAAAAAGGTATGAATGCATTCAACTGTTCTATATGAAATAGTAATTGGTTTAGTTGTAGTATATTAAGTATGATTATTACCTGTTTGCGACTGAAACGAGTAGATTGGGATGAGCCGGGGGGAGCAAAAGTGAAACTTATTATGAATGATTTACGTGTTAAGCTTGAAACTGTGACAGATGGATGCATTTTCGTAAGGAAGTGTTTTATTATACTGGAGAAAGCGTACTTTCGGCTGACGAAGGGATAATTATTTAAATTGATGAATGTCCGTCAGGAAGAAGTAGTATTGAAGTAAAATAATAGTGAGAAATGGAAGGAATTGACTGTGCGTCAACACTGTTTTACGAGGTCATTCAAAATAGAGCAATAGCTTTTAGATATCAGACAACTTTGGACAAGTTAGGATCCACACTGTGATCGCGAAATTTTGGAGATAGTCTAAATGGTTAATGGCACCTTTTCCGTCAGGCACTATTTATCAAGGCTCCTAAAACGGGAACTCGAATTCAATTAAAAGAATTTTATTTATATTTATATTACCTCGGTGTGGGTTCAAAGATCAATTTCTGACTTTTCGTTATAAATACGCCAGATGAAACAAAAAATAATACGTTTTACAATGTGGCAACTCATTGAAATTCTGGAAATAATGCAAAAAATTCCACAAAAATATATGAGTATAAGCACTTTAGTTTTTGTTAGATTTTGTAAATTATATTTGGTTATAAAATGAGTGAAATTTGGAGGCGGAAACCCCAATTAAAAACAAATATAAACATTTTTAGTGAGAAAGTAAGTGAGGAAGACAAGATGTTTCCAAGTGGGAGCAAAGCAGAGAGAGGTGGGGCAAGACGAAGCAGGGATAAAATAGAATAGATACAAGAAGGCTCAGCGGCAAGGCGGAAATAAATGGAATCTTAATGTCTAATAAATTATTGGGATAAATTCACCGGCAACGCGGGGTACTGATGTTACTCATAAATGTAAACGTAAACGTAATTATTAACGAAAACGAAATCATTAACGCAAACTTAATCATTATCGCAAACGTAATCATTAACGTAAACGTAATCGTTAACGTAATCGTAATCATTAACTTAATCGTAGTCATTAACGTAATCGTAATCATTAACGTAAACGTAAACATAATCGTAATCGTAAACGTAAACGTAAACCTAAACATAATCGTAATCGTAAACGTAAATGTAAGCGTATGCGAAGGGTTTCGAGCGGCAGATGGCCATCGCGCAAGCTCTTGTGTTCTCACAAACCGCGCGAGTGGGTGAAAATAGTGGAGGAAAATCCGCAACCGGCTGGAACCTTCCTCCTGGCCTTCCAAGAACTTGCGTGAAGGTTCATGTATTGATTCGCGAATCCGTACGAAAATGCCGTGAAAGATGATACTTTTTCTACCTAGCATATTTTGCTCCGTCTGAGGAAATCGGTTGGTCTTCGTTGCGGTGCTATTATTTATTTATTTATTTTTTTGCTACCTCCTCTTCTCTAGTTTCTCAGAATTATATTTATCAGCTAACTTCAACTTGGAAGAACTCCTTTCTTGACTATGGATAAACGAGAGTATTGGCTTAAAATGGATGAAATTCTACACTAATTGGAGACCGTATACTCCGTACAATTTTGCAATACATAAAGCGTCCAAAGTTAAATTCTTAACATCTTGGTGACCCATTATCATCATTAAAATGAACGATAGCGATCATAACTACAAGCCCATAGAATTAATTTGTACCAGTAATTAAATTAAATTATCAAGAAATTTAGATTTACTTAATGATTCTGAAGAAATATTTTACGGCAGAATGCAAGTCATTAAGATGGGCAATTGGATTAGCCGAAAAATATTTTTCTATTAAAAACGTATTTGTGAGTTTAATAATAAAACAAATATTGTTTTACGCTAATTAAAACGTAAATGTAGATGATGTTTTATAGGAAGAGATGTGTCTCCAGATCATACTTTTCTACTTCTGCGGCAAAACGTACATGATAAAATAATTTAATGGTGGTACTTTATAATACAATTAATCATTTTTACTTTTTCTCTCCGTATACTATAGTATAGAGAGAAAAGAATTGAAAGCATATTAACAACACGATCTCATATCAGTCTTAATATGTATGTGTAACGTTGTTTGAGTTGTAAATTTGCACAAACGCAAGGTTTAAGATATATTAGTATTGTTCCAAAGATTGTTAAGTTTGGGTCAGGTGGCGAGGAAATTCACAAAAATTTGTACCCGGAAATGGGAATGACTGTGTCTTTATGGATGGATCAGAATAGAACCTTTTTAACCGAAACGGGACAAAATGTTATGAGAGAGATCTAATTTTCATGAAATTCATTGAGATGTTTTGATCTTGGTGGTACATAAATCCTCTGTGGCTTTTTCAATCTTTTTTGGAAAATGGACGCAATTTTTTTTCTGGAATACAAGAGAGTGAATTTATTAAAATGGTGTAGTTTTGAATTTCATTAATAACTATGAAATTTTGAAAATGGCAAACTTCAAATTTATTTTCGAACCTCTCCTCTTCTTCCAATATTTTAATATTGGGTAGAAGCAAGGCGTAGGGTAGTGGAGAGAGCACTATGTGATGTAACTAAGACGAACGAGACGTGATGTGACGGAAGAAAACGAAATGATCCTCCAAAGCTTTCTTTGTCAACAATTGATTCCACGTTTAGATCTTTAAATTTAAATTAAATTTTAGATCAATACATAATGTCGTAGACTAAAAAAGTACGTAGTTGAGTAATAAGTGATACTAAGAAGACGAAATGTTTCGTCATGCTCAGCATTCCAATATATATATATATATATATATATATATATATATATATATATATATATATATATATATAAATATGTGTGTGTGTGTGTATACCATTGTTTATTATACAAACGGAACCTACACATGTACATATGTCTTTGTTTAATTAACAAACAGATCTTAAATTCTGGTACCATCTTGGACACGGCAGATCCAACATCTTCCCCTTCGTTTTGCGCAAAAGTCATCCACTCACCCTCCCCCCCCACCGGTGTCCCCGCCCCCGCCCCCGCGCGGCTCGCAGCGCGCCGCCGCCAGCTGTCGCTCCGGCGTCAGCGGCACAAAAGCCCGGCCACGAGCCAGATATTAATATTCAGTGTTTTCTTAGCGCGGAAGAGAGAGCGGGTTAGGCGGCGCCTTCGTCGCCGAGTCGGCGCGCCCGCTCGCTTCCTTCGGCGCCGCCCACGCGCCCGTCCCCATTCCGCGCCACGCAGCTCTCGTACTCAGCCCCTTGCTTCTCCCAACCTGCTCCCCTCTCGCCAAGATATGTCAGGTTCCTCTCCAGAATGTCCAGTTACTGCATGGCATGTTGCTTTCCGTCGCGTAAAACCACGATTCTCTCCATCATATCACATCACTCTAGTCTTTTTCACATTTCATCACGTTTCTCTCCGACACGACACGTCACGTCAAGTTACGCTCCTCTCCGACACGTCACGTCACCTCGCGCGTCTCTCCATTTCATCAAGTCTCGCTCCTCTGTCAGTGGCAAGCTCCTGAGTCTCATCGGTGTCATATCGCATCAAGATCCTCCTTCCTTTGCCGTCATTTCACGTTCCTCCCCATCACGGCATGCTCCTCTCAGTCACGCCACGTCGCGTTCCCCTGTCATCTCCCGACACGCTCCCCTCCGTGACGTCAGGACATGATACTCTCAGTCAGGATATGCCACGCTCGTCTCTGTCACGACACATTTCCCCACGCTCTTGATTGTCTCGTTACGAACATATGACACGTCAGGCTCCTTTTCGACACTTCAATGGTGGCTCCTCTCCATGAAATCACACTTATCGGTCTAGTCACACTTCTCTCAGACGTCATGTAATTCTCCTTTCCGTCACACCACGGAACGCATTTCTTCCACGCCCTGCAACGCTTCCACGCCGCGACTGCCACGCCAAATAACGCTTTCCCCTGCCATGACGCGCTCTTCGTCCGTCTCCGCATAGGTCGTGCTTGGTTACGCTCCTCCCCGCCACGAGACGCCTCGATTCTCATCGTCACGACACGCTTCTGCCACGTCCAGCCCCGGCGCCCTCTCTCTCTCTCCCTCTCCCTCCTCCTGTCCCGCTGCGATCGCTCACGGAGCTCCTCATCATCCCATCTCGCGTATTTGTTGTTTCAACAATGCCCGCTGTGCGCCCTGCCGGTCGCTGCGAGAGTTCTCGACGCGAAGCGGGCGAAGCCCCACGGGTGCGCAGACCGCGCTCCTACCGCGCGGGGCAGTCGCTGCCAGGCGGCGCCGCGCACATTTGCCGTGCTTATTGAATGTCTCTGCCACACACGTGGCGAGGTTGGTACCCAGTGTTAAGGCTGCGGATTCGAAACCTGCGACGAACTGGACGTCTTCACGCTGTAATTATGAAAGGAGTTGAAAAGAGGCATTCCTTTCCAAAATCGGGCACCAATGCAAAGAATTTGCGTATTTCATGTTCTGTAAACTCTTTCACTTAAAACTATTTTATCTACAGTGCTTTGAAATTCTGATAAATAATTACGTTCATACGTTCTGAAGAAAACATCTTCTTTGGATGTTAAATACACTACTAGAAGTGTCTGGGATTCCTGAATTACTGAGTTCACTCAGAATCCTCATTATGGGATGTTGTTCGGCTACTCAGAACGATAATATTACAGATGACGAACTGAGAACATATTCTCTTTACTTTCCATTCAACATCACTAAATATGTAATATTGGTGACAGGGTAATCAAAGCCAAAGGTAACAATATTTCAGATTTTTTTACGTTTTGTTACGTAACCTTCTATTGTGAATAAATTTCAGTTACTTATATTACCCAATTAGTAAATAGTTATTCAATTAGTTAATGCCATTTATCTCTCGGAATCAGATTCACTGGTGACCCAACTCATCTATTCAAACCATACCGCAAACCCGACTAACAGGTCCTTGTTCCAGCCCATTGTCCCAAATACGAACCTCATCCCCTTTCCACACGGCTCGACTTGGGCCGAACCCCCTCCTCCCTTCTCACTTCTCGGGGTTCCACCTTCGCCTCCTGCTCGTTAATGCGGAGGCCCGCCGAGGAGCGCGGTAGCAGCAGCTTGGGCATTGTCTCGCAACTTGCCCCTCACGGCGTCGCCGGCGCCATCGCGATACGCATCGCTCGGTTATGCACGGTCGTTCAGGGACACCCTCCCTCCCCCACCACCTCCGATGACCCCCTCCTCATCCTCTCCCGAGTCTACTTGTCCCACCCTCTTGCGGAGTTCGGAGAGTCATCCATCAAAGGACGATAGCATCGACGCTCTGGCGAGGCGACCGCCTTCGCCGCCCCGCCCACCCGCGTCCAACGGCAGCTGCACAGTGACCGAGATTCGGGATCTCACCGCACCTCTTGCACCCTCAGCGACCAGGCGTGTTAACCATGGCCGTTATAACGCCCCAAAACACACGAAGGAGCCGAGGCAAATTATTTCCCGAATTGCACTCCTGAGTGTGGGGTCGATTCAAGATGTTAACATAATACGTGCCTTGTAATACAATTTAGTTTAATGCAATTCGCAATAGGGATGTGGCGTTGATGTCGATGTTTTCAAAACAAAGATGCTCATGAAGACACATCGATGATTTAAGCATAGATGTATTGATGCCGATGTTTTTTTAACATGGATGTTTTGTGCTCGCTCTTTTTTCCTTTTCTGATGGTTTGTTTCTGAAATAAAAATCCCCAGGATCAGAATATTGTAAAATTTACTACCTACATCGCCCAAACTCTCTTGCCCGATATGACTTCCATGCCCTTGTATTTCCTCTTTCTTCAAATTAATTTCACACATAGAGATACCCTTATCCGGCGAAATGATAAACACGAACACTATCAAATTAAATTTTAATGCACACGAATTTAATGTTAGAGGTTACTAAACCAGCCTAAAAACATCGATGGTTTTTAGTCTATGTACTTTTATCAATAATGTGTTAATTTGGAAAATCGATGATTGCTAATATCGTAACTTGTAACCTAGCGACGTTGCATCACTAATCCGCAATACAGCCAGGCGGCATTGTCGGGTGTAGGGAGCAAGGCAAAGACGGCCGAGCGCGACCGGAAGGGCCGTGTGTGGTAAACAAATACTCGGACAATGTCAGATAATCAGCAATCTTTCAATTTTCCCCAAATCAAGTATTACTATCCAAAGGTTGCACAAACGTGTTTAGAAAACCTAAATGTGCGTACAAGAAGCAGTCACCAACACAGAAATACCTGCATTTTTTTAGTTTATTTATTTAAAGTCGCTTTTCAACAACTGGGTCATAAGCGAAATCAATTTATAATTTACACAAGTATATACGTTTTTTATAGTTATGCCATTATACGATTACATACAATTCATACAAGCATATAAATGGTCAAAATGTATTAATATTGGTGGTACTTACATAATTGGGATGGGTACACATATTTATTTATTTATTTATTTATTTATTTACATTACACACGTTTTGATATTAACAACATGTTTGAAAGATTATTTTATATGAGATATAGGAAAAGGGGGGGTCTTTATATTAATGTATCAAGTTTTGATGCTTTTAAAAGTTGTAAGACTTTTATTCATTTTTCTGGGGAGGAGAAGGAATTATATAGAGAGTCTTTTAAGTTTAATGACTGTCTTACATGGGCAAGTTCAATACCTGCATTTATTCAAGTTTTGTTTTCCCTCTGGCTGACAAAAATTACAAAAAGAAGACTCTTCAAAGCTGCCCCGACCGCTTACAATAAAATATGTGATTGAAGTTTGAAGATATACCTTCGTAGCCATTGCCACTATTTGTTATCGGCAATGTACCATTTATTATTTTCCTAAATTCAAGTTCTAAGACAGTTATTTTTATAAAAACGTACAAATTGCGTGATGGGAAGGCAAACACACGTTAGACATTGGTGGTGTCTTGACAACACAGATTGTGTCCGTGCCCAGGAGTTCATTGTCAATACCTCAAGTTTCATCTATGTGTGACCTTCGTCCCTAATACTTTCATCTAACTAGTTACTATGTTTGGGTACTATGTGTGCGTGAATAATGAACTGGCTCTCTAAACGAAAAATATTGGTGAAAGAATCGAGATGGACCCACGGGCTAGCTCAAGCCTGTCAGGTACAGAACCGAGGTGGATCTAAGGAACACCACGACTTGATATTTTGAAAACAGAAAGGGATTCATCACGGGGAAATATCACGGAAGTGGCAGCAACAGCAGGAGATCCCGCCTGATGTAATTCCATTGCGCCAATAACCAGCCGAGAGCAGGGGAGGGGATTTTGCAAAAACCGAAAGGTAGCTCCGACCGAAAATAAAACGGAATGTTTGTAAAATAAATAATTGAAATATAACACTCAACATGTAACAAACTTAGACTTTTCCGAATGAAAGTAAACAAAATTTCGTATGGTATCTTTACGAAGATAGGGATAGTTATGATCGATATGCGGATGTCAGGCTCGCCGTTGTCAACGAGTGTCGCCAGGCATGGAAGCCACAGATATTCTCCATTGCAAACAAGTTTTAATCTTGAATTTTCAAATATTATTTTACAAATGTTATATAAATATTGATGTACTTGTTTTCAAAAGTGTGAATTTACAAAGAAGTATGTTAATTTTCTAAAAAAAATTTAGAGCATGAATATTTATGTAATTCAATGAATATTGTATACGTATTTAGTTAGCTAAATATCGCATTAACGCATTCTCTTTGGTACAGGTCCATCTCACATACATCGTTAAATTCATCATATCACATGAAAATACGATCCAATGCAAAATGTAAAATGAATATTAAATGTGCAAATGATTCATGGATGAACTTCGACTATGACGCATCGCGTCTAAATCCACTGTGGTTGCCACAACCCTCTCCACGAGCAATCTCTCCTCTCCCTGGAGCAGCCACGACGCTGCGCGTCAGAACCTCCACAGCAACCTCTTATGCTTCTCGACGGTCGAAACTTGGTACCTCCCTCCCCTCCTCGCCCTCATCCTCTTTCTCCTCCTCTCCACCCCAATGCCCCGTGATGAAGAGAAGGTCGGGGCAACTTGAGATCCCGGCTTCGAGCCCGGCGGTGGGGCGGATCGATGGCTCGAGTTCCGGAGTAGCGCGCGCGGCGGAAGTGATTTTAGGTTGGCCAACTTCCGGCCCGATAGTTCGCCGGGCGCCCAAACGCTTAAGAAGACGGCGGGGAGGGGGGAAGAGTCGCGAGAAGACGAAGAAATGGAAGGGAAGTATAGGAGATAGAGACAGAAACAGAATGGTGGCGGCTCGGCGGATGAGGAAGCAGAGGTGGAAGTGGTTGAGACAGGAGATGAGACAGAGTAGGAGGTGGAAAAGGAGGAGAAGGAGGAGGTGGGACGGATGGGAAACAGAGGTGAGAGGGGTGGAAAAGGGGATAGAGGTGGGGAAGCAAAGGGAAGGTGGAGGTAAAGAAGATGAAGCAGAAGAAGAAAGAGAGAGGGGGAAGCGGAAGCGGGTCAGAGGTTAAGGAGGCATAGGTGGGGAGGTGCGGGTGGAGGAGGCCGGAGAGGAAACTGAGATGGGGCTGACAAAGAAGGAGGTGCGACCATGGGAAGCATAGATGAAGGGGACGTAAAGGCGATGGAAGAAGCGAGAAGGAAGGAGAATTGTACGCGGAGGTGAAGGAGAGACTAAGGCGGAAGCGTCTTCGCGATTGAGAAGGCATAGTTGGAGATGCAGGTCTATGTGGAGGAGGCAGAGGAAAAATAAGCGGATGAGGGTGTGGAAAAGAAGGAAGAGAAGAAAGTTCGGGACATGCAATGCAGAGGCGAAAGGATGGAAGATGTGGAGAAGAAAGAAGAAGTGTAAGAAGAGGTGAAGGTAAAAATAGAGGAGGCGAGAAAGAAGAAAGATACGAAAACGAATGCGGAGAAGAAGACCGAGGAGTATGAGGAGAAGGAGGAAGACACAGTGACGGTTGAGTGGAAGACAAATATAAAAGAAGAGGATGAAGTGGCAAAATAAGGATTGCTCCTAGTTTGTTTCCTATTTTTTGGAGACTGGACTAACTTCTCGACACAAAGGATTGACTTCATGGCAAAACGCCTAGATAAATACTAATAGTATCTGTCAAATCTAATTTTTTCGGTATCTGGAACCCCCGAAAACGAATTAAAGAAAGTAACTTACTACATATAGGGTAAGAAAACCAACTTTTATGGTTGTTGGGGGCAAACAAAAGGGCAATTTTCGTTTCAGTATTAGTACATAAATGTTTGTAATATTAAGTATATGACTACGTTTACGGGGAATGTAAAATCTAATGCAGAGTCCGCTACTCAACACGTGGCAACGCAGTAAACAGCGGATCATCACGGGCATTTCCAAATCGGACACATGTGGAATGCGCCCACAAGAGGGAAGACGGTCAGGATCAAACCCAAGTGTCCTAAGGTGTAAGGGTAGGTGCCAAGCTGACGGCAGATGTGTTGCATTTGTGACTGTGGGGAGGCGACGGGTTCACAGTGACCGGGCGGGGGGGGCTTAGCAAAAGGGGCATTTTACACAAATCTTTACCGCTACGCGGTCGCAAGGACGCGAGAGTGGGTTGGAGATAGCAAGTTTGGGGATATGAGCGCCAGTCCATCCAACGTTGTGTTTGGTACTTGGCAGATGCTAACGGGGATCGACCGCGTCGGCAATAAACGGTACGGCTCAAGTGTACATATCTAAATAAACTGTGTACACACCAACGTCCACTTGACTGCGATTTCTGCAGTCTACAATGTCACACAGTTCTGCTTGTTCCTCACTCATCTCCTGCCCCACTCCGCTCCACCCACCCCGATTCTTACTAACCTCGCCGACTTCGCTTTTCTTCTGCCTCGCATCACGTCGTCCACAATCCCACAATAGATGAATTGCGTATCCAATAATATTTTTTTCTTCTTTTTTTTTCTTTCGGGGGCCTTTTCCGCCGATATTTCGACTATCCGCGTCGGGAACCCTCTATGTCCCTCATGGGTGCACCCCATTAACCTTTATACTAGACACCCACACACTTGCAGGCTCCATGATCTGTGGTGCGCAGACTAACAAGATCTTCCGCGACAACACACGTACAGGAAAGACAAGCGACAAATAACCATGCCCACGGCGGGACTTGTACCCGCGACCCTTCCGATCGAGACGCTGAGTGGCTACAGGCTCTAGACACCTCGACCATCCAGTTCGGCGTGAACCTAAAATTCTATTTCTTAAAAAAGGAAGAACTTAAAAAAATTTCAGTGAAACTTTAAATCGAAATCCTTCCTCTCTTCTTCAGCCCATCCCTATACATTGTTTGACCAAAACTCGGAGAGTGTGTAAGTTCGGATGTGTGCGATTCCCTCACTCGTGGCTATAATACTCCCTGCACCACTCGAGACGTATGCTGCGTCATTCAACGCGTCTCGGTCACCTGATTGGGAACTGATAATTGTTTTTCGGATCGAGCTTGAATATTTAAAGAAATTTCCAAAAACGTATTTTGGCGCTGCGATCTTAGTGATAATGCCTGCAATTAAACCGCCTACTAAATTGATCTATGTTGGTAGCACAGATTAAACATCAGTACCCCATCATATATTTAGCAAAATACGCCATAATTTTCTTTCACGACGTTGAGAAGACGTGTATTGACATAATTAAATGAACAACTGAATTACCAAATAAAAGTACACGGCAGATTGATTTCAATTTTAATTGGAATTACAGTAATAAAAAGATGAATTTGCGAATACCTATGAACAGTATTGCATCAGAACTTGTTAAACCTAAAGAATTTAATGTAAATACGGAGAAAACAAATGAGTAATGCTAGAGAATAAATGAATATTATGTTCGACTTCTCACTTTTACGTCCATAAGTTCTTACGTAAGTGAGCAAATACCGATTTTCAAACGAATGTGACCCACAAATTATGATTATTAAACTTAACTAACACTTTATTCACATAAACATACAAAACTGTCGCCTTTTAATGATAGATTTGCACGCAACGCTACATTCGCATACATTACAATTTATAAAGCAATTGCGGAAATTGAAGTGAACACAAATTAAACTGTATTTGTGAATATGGAACTGTTAAGAAAATCTGGGGAAGAACCAAATGTAGTAGTAAACGATGTTGCAACAGAATTTTAGTAACTAATTGGGAATGATCTGCATTTTTTCATGTAGAATTGTGCTAATGCAAATGTACTACGTGAATTTTGGTTCATATTAGCAAAATAGCGTAAAAATATAGCTGTACTAAAATTTAACTAATAGCATCATGAAAATTCGTAATTTTAACAATGATTATAATTTTGAAATTTCAATAAGACCAGTTCATATCCCGTATGGAAAAATCCGTACGATCTGAAAGGAAATATTTGAACAATTCTCGGCATGATAGAAATGAAGTATGCAAGAAATTTTCAACATTTTTTTCAGTTCAATTTCAATTGTTTCAGTGGTTAAAATATATTTTGTGGAACATAAAAACATGTAGATACAAATAATTTGCATGCATACATGCATGCATGCATACATTCACGCATTCACACAAACATATTTACTTTCTATAACAGATTTACAAATTCATTTGTTTGTTTACACAGTTATTAATAATAGTCAGCACAATGTGTGGTCATTATACAGTGCAAAAGAGTTTTAATGAGAAAGCGGGGACACGTGAGGGAGGAAAATTATGCATTCCGACAGATAAGGGTGATGGAGAACTTACAAAAAGAGTGAGCTCCCAAACGTCACAGCTTTTCATCGACTTTAGACGGGAAAGTTACTGTACGAGCGAGGAGAACGAACTGAGGAGAACGAAAAGGAGTGTGAGTCTCTATGAAACCAGCAAGACCTATTTTGGACGAAAGAGGAAGTATTGTCGAAGAGTGAGGTTCTCTAGACACAAGGGAGGAAATATTTAGTTTACGGTGTCCAGAAATTCTCTATATGTTTATGTGAACACGTTAAAAACGTTTTGTGAATGTTAGAAAAGTGCAAACGAGAGATGCCTCATTTTATATTCACTATGGAATTTTCTGCATCTTGTGTCTTCCGTCACAAATGCATACTTTATTACTGCAAAACGAGGTTCTGCATTTTTTTAATTGCACACATTCCAACTACGTTGGGAAGTGAAACTTAATCAATTAATAACTATAGAGTAAGAGTATTGTTAATTATAGAATATTTTTATTCAACTTAAAGTTTTAGTACTA
This sequence comes from Gryllus longicercus, assembly GCA_038098605.1. NCBI lineage: Eukaryota > Metazoa > Arthropoda > Insecta > Orthoptera > Gryllidae > Gryllus > Gryllus longicercus. The sequence continues at coordinate 5,554,814 of JAZDUA010000003.1, read as the reverse complement.
AAGTTACACTGGTAAATAACTTTGTATGGTTGATATGCAACAGAGAACAAATACAATGGGTAGCCAAAATGATATGAATAGCAGGTGAGCGAGAACATGATATTTTGATACTTATATTTATTAGGAGATAATCAGTACAAGCGGAATATGTAATGGGTAATTTGCTGCATTGTGTGTGAATAATAATTGTAGGTAAAACGAATAAATTGAAAGAAAATGAAGCTGACGAATAACAAGTTAAAAGATAAAAACTGAGAAGGAAAATTTAAAAGGAGATAGAACTATATGGAGGGTAAAGACGAAAGCAAGTAACTTGAAAAATTAAAAAAAATGTGCATAGTAGAAAAAGACGACGTAAATGACGTAGAAAGAAAAATATTAAGAAAAACTTATAGGCCGTGAGCAAGAGAAGTGTCGTATCTTCTTACTGTTTTTTAACGCGAGAGTGGTTTTAATCTGAAACTGAGAAGTTATTTTGTAAGTCAGTTTATACACTGGCAACTTTGGGAACTACCTGAATGAAATGTTTACTATGTTTTAAACATATTTCATGTAAAAGTATCGAACTTCAAGATTTATCACTTTTCTTTTGAATCGACAATTTATGACGAAGTTGAAAGATACATGTTTGTAAGATAATAAAGCAAAAGCAGGAGAGGAAGTAGCAGCAGTAGCCGAAGCAAAAAGAAGCAGTCTCACAAGCATCATAAACAAAAAAGAACAAGCAGATGAAGAAGAAGCATCAGCAGACGAATAAGCAACACAGGAAGCAGCAAGGGAAGAAGACTATTGAAAAGACTACGCCACCGAGTGAAGTGGATCAGGGCGAAGCGCGCTGACTTCGCATTCGCGAGGCCTGGGTTCAATACCCGTGCTGGCTATCCCGACCGGGGTTTTCGTAGTTTCCCTCGACCATCAAGGCGAACGCTGGGATAGTTCTACTGAAAGGTTGCGACCGCGAAACTGGCGTCGCTATCCGAATTCGTTCACCACGTTAAGTCACGAAGGTTGAGCGAATTCGAGACACCGCGGGTTCCTGGTTGGGTGACCGTCAGGGAACCTCGAGATCGAACGGCGCCGAGGCCAATTGCTCATTACGGGACATAGAATGGCGAAATGCAAATACGAAAAATAGATCCGCCGCTACCTGACTCACCGTGTGCCACGTGCTACCTTGGTTGGCAGCAGGCTACGAAACCTCCGCCGAGTTACGCGAGGAGCAGTGGGCCGAGGTCGCAGGGAAACAAGGGGCTGTTGTGGCCGCCTCATGACCGCAGGCAACAGAACCGAGACGCGGGATAAGAAAAGAATACACACGCAGAGCCCTGACGTGTTTTGTGAGGCGAGAACGGTTTGCGAGAAAACCGAGCACATGACAGCCACCGTTGAAAAGCCCTCCCGAGACAATGCGTCGGCGATAAGTTCACGTTGTAGTAATTGCACCGATCACGCAACTAGCGCCTTGGCAATTCGATTTGTCATGGGGGCAGCTGCAATTTCGCGACTGTCCGCATCCAGTTTTTGCTGCTACATGAAGAGCGCAATCATACGGTAAGGAATTAATGGCGAGCGTTCTCTCAAAGGAACTGTCCCCCAAGCTGGTGTGGCGATAATGTTCACGATTTGAATACGTGACTGGCCATTAATTCTGTAGACGTCACGCGTGAAAGTAATGCATAACAAGTAGCCCCGAGAACATTAAGCCCTAGTCACACATTCAGATGAATTCATTATAAACTTAATATCGTTTCTTTTTCTTTCGAGAAGTGAAATATCATTGAAAATATTTTTAGTACTCGATGGATGAAACTTATTTGTTTCCATTCGCAAGATAACTCTGATCTTAAAAATATAATCTTTAAATACATATCACTTTGGGGAAACAATTTCCATACACATGTCAGAAATCGATTAATTTCCAGTAGTATGCTCATTATTTTATATTCAATTTTTCTTGTTTTATCGCGCAATTTGTTTTATCGTTACAATAAAGAATGCACTAGAGAGCAACGAGTTTGACGATTTTCGACGCTGATGCAATACTGAGAAAGGTTTTTCAGAATCCCTTCATCAAAGATAAAAAAGAAAGTTCAAACGTCACAACGTTATAGTTATCATAAGTGTATATTTGCGTATTATGAAAACTTACGAATAATGCAACAGCATGGAAACATTTAAAATAACATTAAGACACAACATCGTTGCTAGAAAGTGAAACATCAACAATAATCATAAAAGATTAAGGGAAATCGTAAGGTCCACCCCTAAAAAATATCTTTTTTTTTTTGGCTTTACAAAATAATTTCATTTTTGCTCTTCAAAATGCAAATTACACATTTGGTTTACGTGCTCTAGAAATTGAGATATCTTTATTTTTATAAATCCATGCACAAAATGTGGGCATGGTTCGACAGTTTTACTTTCAAGATATGGTGTTCGATAAGTGTATCGTCTTGATGATGGCCTCTAAATGGTTCAAGGAATGCATATACCATAATGTACAAATGTTACTGTACAAAAATTTGAATGCATAAGCAACATTCAATAGCGAATGGGGGTGAGACTGAGAAAATTGAAACAAACACTTGGTACTACAAAACTAAGTGATGGGAAAACTATGGGAAGAGTTCGATTCACTAATGAAAAAAATCGATAGATTGCAGAAATGTTATGGTTAAGTCAGAAGACAAGATGCTGTCTCTGCTGAAGACATAATTAGAGCAGTAAGGGCTCTGTTCTTCCAGGAGGCATATGAAAATCCAACCATAGTGCCCACGCATTGTTGTCGACTCCCTGTGCGCAGTCATTGTTGGAGCTCCCTGATTACATGTTTTGGCAAATTTTAGTGCTAGTCCATTGTTGTATTGCTAATTTGTACAAATAGAGCGCTACAAATTGCCAACAGCTGGTTGTATAAGCATTTTTTGGTCATGAATCTTAAGAAGCCATTGCCCTTAAGTTGCATATTTTCATATTCAAGAACCATTTTATCCAAAACTGCGGATGGTAAGTATACCAAACTTTCACAGCTTATTGCCAGTGGCTTGGTCTTAATTTTACAAGCGAATTCAACAAACACTCTAGTATTTTGACAGGAATGGAAATTATTTGTAAAAAAATTAAGGAACTATTTAGTGTAAAATAAAAAAATGATTAAAACCTATTAAAATATTTAAATTTTCCTGTTTTACAGTGATAAGAATGACTCAATATGTATGTTGTGAAAATGTCAAAGGTCTACCTTCAGTAGTTTCTGAGAAAAGGTACATTAAAAATCTTAATTTTAACATGGGCAATATAGGCACCTCCGACTTCTGTTAATAGTTAAATTTCCTAATAAATTTAATCGTCGGTGTCTAATTTTACCAAACTTGAAAAGAAAATTAGCGGTGCTAAAGCATAGCACAGACTTTCTCATATCAGTTGAAGCGATTCTGTAAAACTAGTACCGGCTGGGGGTACCGAACGTCTGCACTCCCAATTTTAATCTTACCTGTAATAAATAGATCAAAAATATTTCTACCGCTAGGCTTTACCGCCATTATTTTATACTGTGTTGAAAATGAACGCAAAAGAAAGACTAGCTTTTTCTGGCATTTGAACCACTGCCATTAATAGATCTGGACGTTACGACCATTGATTCTGTGACTATAAAGGAGTCCTCTAATTCAGTGTACAAAAAAAGAGAAATATTTTCACTCAAACACATTTAATATTTCGAGAAACGTCATAAAAAATCACTTGAAACATTTGCTTATTCAAATACACTAAATCATAAAATACTCATTTATTTTGAAATGGGAGATGCCATTCTATCGAAATGGAGTTTATGTAGTAATGCTACCAGTAATCCCAAGAGTAATCCCTCTTTTATACGGTGAGGAGACTAATACGGTTAGAATTTAGACAACTTGATGTTTTTATAAACAATTTTCCATTTATAATGAATTTGAAATTAATTTTTATTTGCTGAAAGTGAGTATTATAAATAGCAATCGTAAATTTTGAATTCATAATTTATTTATTAAATTTACATATTATTGAAGTTGAAATGTAGACGGACGTTATGAACAAGTAGTTCAAATTGTTTGTAATAAGAAAATTTTACACATGTATTTCTGGAATTCTAATTATTACGTCCTGTATTCTTCTGTAATTGGCTGGAAGACACGTTAAAATTGAAAAGAGATGTTCGTTTAATAAAACATTTACTTCCACATTTTCCTAAGATTCCGGCAAACCAATTTCTTCAAAAGTGCAAACATCTTTCCGAGTTTCCCAGTAATCGTGCCTTCGCCACCTTGCACACCCCTGTTCGCACTCTGCGACGAGATTCCTGCAGCAGCGGAGGGATTTCGATGCAAAGTTGTTTTGTTTCCGCGCACGCCCGTGATTGGATTCGCACCAGAAATCTTACGGCCCGCCGAAACTCTAGGCGACAGTGACGGAGACGAAGCGACGGAGACGAAGCGACGGAGACGAAGCGACGGAGACGAAGCGACGGAGACGAAGCGACGGAGACGAAGCGACGGAGACGAAGCGACGGAGACGAAGCGACGGAGACGAAGCGACGGAGACGAAGCGACGGAGACGAAGCGACGGAGACGAAGCGACGGAGACGAAGCGACGGAGACGAAGCGACGGAGACGAAGCGACGGAGACGAAGCGACGGAGACGAAGCGACGGAGACGAAGCGACGGAGACGAAGCGACGGAGACGAAGCGACGGAGACGAAGCGACGGAGACGAAGCGACGGAGACGAAGCGACGGAGACGAAGCGACGGAGACGAAGCGACGGAGACGAAGCGACGGAGACGAAGCGACGGAGACGAAGCGACGGAGACGAAGCGACGGAGACGAAGCGACGGAGACGAAGCGACGGAGACGAAGCGACGGAGACGAAGCGACGGAGACGAAGCGACGGAGACGAAGCGACGGAGACGAAGCGACGGAGACGAAGCGACGGAGACGAAGCGACGGAGACGAAGCGACGGAGACGAAGCGACGGAGACGAAGCGACGGAGACGAAGCGACGGAGACGAAGCGACGGAGACGAAGCGACGGAGACGAAGCGACGGAGACGAAGCGACGGAGACGAAGCGACGGAGACGAAGCGACGGAGACGAAGCGACGGAGACGAAGCGACGGAGAATGGAGGTAATAATAAAAGGATGAAATAACGACATGAAGTCGCAGGATTCATTACATACACAGGGATAAATTACAGGACAGGGAAGAAATGGAATGAATGACTTGTAGAGAGCGGTGTGTCAGCCAGAAAATGGCTAAGAAGAGGTAATGGGAAGGGGTCTTGGAAAGAGACCGAGGCTGAGCACTGGGGTAGACGTGAGAAAATGGATTGCGGGGTCAGCGCCTAGGAGAGGGCGGTCGGGCCGCGAGGGTTGTCATGTGATGGCGGTGGCACACAAGAGGGAGGCGAGGGCAAAGAGTAGATGTAGACGAAAACGAAGGCGAGGGCGAGGGCAATGAGTGAGGGCTGAGGACGAGAGTGATACCGAGAGCGAGAGTGGCGTCGAGAATGAGGCCAAGAACGAGTGGAAGGGCGAAGGGGAGAGCGAGGATGAGGGTGAATGTGAAGGCGAGGAAAATGGCAATTGCGAAGACGAGAATGAAGGAAACAAGGAAGGTGAGTGCGATATACGAAAGTGAACACGAGGGAAAATATATAAGCAAGGGCGGGGATAAGGACGAAGCTGAAGGGTGAAGGTTGGGACCAAGGTGCAGGCAAGGTTCAGGCTCAGGGCGAAGATGAAGGTTGAGGACGTGGACGATGGCATGGGGATGGGCATGGGCATGGGCATGGGCATAAGCATGCGCATGGGTATGGGCATGGGCGAGGGCGAGGGAGGGGGCGAGGTCAGACAAGGTAAGAAAGAAGATGGCGACGAGGAAGGCTAGGGCGAGAACAGTCAGAAGACAAGGATGAGGACGAGCACAAGGGCATGGGCGAGGGCGTGAGCAAAGGTGAGGTCAGGATGAAAGCGAGGGCGAATGCGATGGCAAAGGCGCAGGTGCAAGCGCAAGCGAATACGAGGGCCGAGACCGCAGCGGCGCGGTGGTGGTGGTGGGGGCGGGGGCGGCGGTTGGGGGGGGAGCGCCCCTTGGGAGGAGGCGGTGTGAGTTTTCACTTCAGCGCTTTCTTACGCGACCGATTCGCACGTCCCTTGCGCAGACGTCGGATCCGTTTTTGCCTTCACGCGCGAGGGTTTCACCGCTGATTTTACGTCGTCCGCCCTTCTGGCGCTGGCGTCGGGGAGGGGATCCACCCACCGCCCCCGGCGGATCAGCTTCGGGGTTTTATACGCAGCGCCCCGGGAGCGGCTAATGATAAATCACCATCTCTTGGATTTATAGGAGATCAAAGAGTTATGAATATCATAAATTTGGCCTCTTAAAATTCTGACAGTAGCATTTTAAGTGCATGATGTAGGTGTCCAATTAAAGAGAAATACCTGTTACTTCTTTAGTAGTTAGTTCAGCGACACAAAGGAATCTGTTTTGAATATGGTATATATTTATAAATAACATTTTTTATAAAGACCACAACCATAACAAGGCATGTTATGTAGAGGGTATATTACTTTTTTTAGGCTTCGAAGCAAATGGCTCTGTTACTGATATATATATATATATATATATATATATATATATATATATATATATATATATATATATATACTAGCTGACCCGGCCACGCGTTGCTGTGGCTAAAGTTTTTGTTATATTACACCAACATTCACCAATAACAAACGTAAATAGAAGCACTCACGTTGCTTTGGATGTACCGTGTAAAGTCTCCCCAATGTCTTAGCTTTGAATATGCCTGTAATGGAAGGATGTAGTTTTCCTTGTTTCCGTGGCTCCCATTTTTTACTGGATTTGTTCCATGTGAAATAACGTGGAACATCACCAAACACCAATGTCTTCGCGAATTGGCCAAAAACATCAGGTTTTTGACACAATGTAAAAAATTCAGTTAGAGTCGTTTTCGGAGCTTCGAACGCTCTTTGGAGAACATTTTTTTCAGTGAAGTATACACGTTGACCGTTTTCAAGATGTATTGCCAGATGTTGGACAGCAGGATCTCTTTCGTGGATGGGAAAGCTGAGAATATGCCAAATAGCTTCATTGCTGCTAATGTATCTGCCCATTTGGTATCGTGCTATTTCGTCATTTTTATTTATGTTTTGTACTTCAAATATGGCCAAATCACTGCCATTGTTTACATATTTACAAATATACTTAATTGATTTAACAGAACTGCAAAGCTCAACATTGATATGAGCTTTGTAAGTTTTTGAAAGTAGTGGTGAGTATGGTACCACCCACTGATTATCAAACTCAACTTGATTTGGAAAGTTCGGCAGTCGCATTGTAAATGTGTGGCCACCATTCTCAGTACTTCTGCGGCGATACATTGGATAACCATTAATATCCGTGATCGTGTCATTCGTATACGGCTTTGGGAATTTTTTTTTACATTTTCCATTTTCCATGCACGGTGACGTCATGTTGAAAGCACCGCATGGCCCATGTATCATGTGTTTGGTGACAATATCAAATAATTCTTGATCAATTAATGGGTCTGGAATTTCGGCTGAAATTATTTGATCGATTTCTTCAGGACGGATTCTATCTTTAAGCCAAACCAAAATGTGGGCATGAGACAAACCTCGCTTTTGCCACTCTATCGTATACAGCCAACAACGTGTGACACCAAAAATTGAATATTTAACAATAAAATCAATTAAGGATTTCAATTTTTGTTTAAACACACGTGCAGTTAAATCATGACGATGAATGGCTTGTTGTTCTGGCAATAGTAAAGTTTGTATCTCTTCCCAATTCGGATTACATGTGAATGTAATAAATAAATCCGGTCGGCCGTAATGACGTACGTAAGTCATCGCATCTTGTATGTATTCCTGCATGTTCCGTGGACTGCCGATGTAGCTTGAAGGTAAAATGAAAACATTACCGATGTCAATGGGATTTAAATTTCCATCGATGTTTCCAGCAACAGCATCTCGTAAGTGAATATATTCTTCCGATCGTAGTTTTGCCTGGTTGAATCGAAGGAATCGCAAGCGTTCGCTTTCGACCTTAGCATACATATCAACAATGTATTGATGGAACAGCTGACGATATCGAAGGATATAATTGTCTTGATGTTGTCTAACCATTATTCGGTGTGCGTAGTAGTTCATTGAGCTAACTTTATTATTTCTGTAATCACCTAAAAAAATAAAAAAATAAATGCAATACGAAATTAAAATCTATACATACAGTAAGAAAGTAAATAGATAATTGTAAAATTTACCGGTATTTGGATCATACTGTTTGATATTAAGGTGATATTCATCTTGTCCTTGCCAAAATATCAATGGATATTGTAGTGCGTCATATGAACGGTGTAGATCCGAAATCGTACTGACAGTGTTGTCTCGCCGTGTAATTTTTATAGATCTTTTGTCAACTGGATCACCAACCATGATAACAGCAACCTCATCAACAGTTGGAGCGTTGAATCTACCAGCATGTTCACCTAATGGTACTTTGTCGGCTTTTATGACGATTTGATAATTGTCATTTTGCAGTCGTGGCGAAACTCTTTTGATCAATTGAATTAGTTGATTGTGATCTTCTAAAAAATTTTCCAATAATATCACAATTGCTCTTTCCTCTGCTTGTTCAATAAAATTATACAGGCACCGAGTCGTCACGCGCTCTTCACAATCGCCCATAAAATAAATTTGAAGAAATTTCGGATTGTTATCAGGCATTGGCATCAGTGATCCGATTTTATGGTACACCTGGCCTTGAATTTTGAATGTAGTTTCAAAATTACGTCCATCGGATGCACGATCGCAAATTTTAGTTGCCCCAAATGACGTCATTTGGAAGCAAGAATTAAATTTGCGTATCTTACGCAAAAATAATTTGGAATCATCTGAATTGCCAGTAAGAAGGGATAATAAAGGCTCCGGCGGAGCGGGTAGAGGTGACAGCACAACTTTTCCTGATGCGCAGCACATGCCGGCTGCTTCATTCCGAAATTTCAATGCCTGACAATATTGACATACTTTATCCATTCCACCGATAGCAATTTTTGAATGCGCCGAGTAGTTAATATCTGGTGCATATTCAAAGGCAAGCCGAACGAATGATGCACGTGTTAATGAGCGGCTGATCCGTTGCCTTTGTCGATCTAGTCCTCGTATTGTAGCTATGTTTCGTTCTCGTGCCGCTCTTGTTCTCGTAATATTCTGTTGCAGACGTTCGTCACGCTGTTCTTGAGATTCTTGTGTACGACTTTCTGCAGTCCTGATTCTTTGAGCTGCATTTCTTGTTTCGATTTGTTCTGGTAATTGCTGAGCTCTTTCAACACGTTTGCGTCGTGACCCTTTGCTGCTCGCGTTGTTGAGGTTAGATTTTTTCGGTGGCATTTGACTGAAAATAATAATAATCGTTTAAATATTAGAAAGAGGAACTGAAAAACATGTTATCATAGCACATTGAAATAATAAGTGCAAAATAATTTTAAATGGAGGTTAAATAATCTTAATATATATAAATCTCGTGTCACAATGTTCTTATGATATTCTCTTGAATACGTTCGTTACACTGTTCTTGAGATTCTTGTGCATGACCTTCTGCTGTCCTGATTCTTGGAGCTGATTTTTTACCATAGCTGCGCCATCTATTGATTACTTACTCAACCCAGTCGAAAGGTGTCGACATCTGTTAGAATCATTTGGAGTTAACAGATAATTGTGACTGTCAAATAATAACAGACAAATAATTGACGATGATACCATCAGATTCTCTGGGGTATCTTTCGCAGGGTCTCTTTCGTGGTGAAAGCCACAGCAACGCGTGGCCGGGTCAGCTAGCTGATTGTTGTAATCTTTCTTCTTAATATATATAAATCTCGTGTCACAACGTTTGTCCTCAATGGACTCCTAAACCACTTAACCGATTATAATAAAATTCGCACACCAAGTGCAGTTCGATCCAACTTGAAAGATAGGATAGTTTAAATCTCAAATTATAGTCGCAATTTTAATTTATTGCTAATTATTTGTGTTATTATTTGACAGTCACAATTATCTACAATTATTACAACAATTAATTAGCAATTATTCAGACAAATAATTAGCAATAAATTAAAATTGCGACTATAATTTGAGATTTAAACTATCCTATCTTTCAAGTTGGATCGAACTGCACATGGTGTGCGAATTTTATTATAATCGGTTAAGTGGTTTAGGAGTCCATTGAGGACAAACATTGTGACACGAGATTTATATATATTAAGATATATATATATATATATATATTAGCTCTATTATTGATATATCCCTTTCCAGGTGATTGACCGATACATTCTTGCAATTTTTTTCTACACCGAAAATTAAGCCATTCAATTGAATATGATAATGTACTCATCAAACATTCATATTATGCTTACGTTTCTTTTGATAATCCTGACTTCACCTTTTTTATTTTTATATATGGGATTAACAAAGGTAGTACCGAGACTCCATAACAAAGAGTCATTTAACAGCCTACACTTTGTCATAGAGATGATATGAATATATAAAATGGTATTTAGTGAACTTCAAAATTATTAATTTTCATATAAACATGAAAACTAGACGAAAGAAAATATTTGGTAAAAAAATGATTTTATTATGTGAATTATACTACACAAAAACTACCAACTTTCTTCACAATAATTCTTTAGTATTTTCAAAATGATAATTTTTAATAAAGGATTCGATGCGCGTCATTTTAAAGTTACAAACATAATTGAAGTTCAAATTAGCATATTTCATTCCCCTGAAAGTTGGTTTTCCAACATTTGTAACTCTTGCAAATATTGTTGTGATAAAGAATACATTATTTTCCTTTCGAAAATGTTATAATAGTGCTGTATATTTCCTCTGAAAAAAAAGAAAAAACGCTAAAAGACCAACTCATTTTCTTTCAATAAACCTTACGTGTCGTATTTCCAGAGTTCTTCTCTTTAATCTCAAATGTTGAATCTTCAAAGGATTTCTCTGCGACACAGAATATTCCCAAGAATCCCCCCCGAAAAGTTAACTCTCAAACTACCGGCGAAACCCACAAAGCATTCTGGCAGAAAGGAAATGTTTTGAAATTTTCCTTAAAAACTCCTCTAAGGGAAAAGAAGATGATAGTTTCCAAAGACAACGAACGACTCGCTGTGCGTTGATGAGTAAGAAAAGGTGGGAATTTAACTCTGCGAACATAGCGCCCGTGCTAAGCCCTTTGTATATCTGCGTAATGCGTTTCTCCTTAGCTTCCCAAAGCAGGATTTTATTTCCAACTAACCACGAGTTGGAAATACAATAGAACATTGTCAGCTCAGCAGATTTCCACGAACGTATTTAAGAGACGAGCGGAAGAATGGGTTGAAAGGGAGATGTTTAGCAAATCTGTGTGCTAGACGCGCAGTACAACGTAGTATTAAATAATTTATCAGCAGAAAAAATATGACCAACTTCTCATAGAAAATAAATAAGGAATTGTTGCCAATAGTAGTTTGCATAACTTTTGCAAAATTGAGTTCGTGGCGTAATAACAAAATGTTTTCGAGCGAAGGGAGAAAAAAAGCCAAGGCCAAAAGTTTAAAATGAGAACGTGACATTTTCTTGCGAGTTGCGTATATAGTTTTTAGTGAATTCATGAAAACATAGAAGTCTTTGAACCAATCTCATTACGCTAGCCATATAGAGTTTTACCCCACATCAATGATTTTTCACTTCGTGGTATCCACTGTTGATTTACTTTGCGGATCACATCCGCAAAGTATTACTTTCCCGAACGCGTACCGCAAAAGAGAAACTTCCAAATCAATAATCAGTAAACGGATGTAGCCTATCGATTTTCATGCACGAGTGCTCAAATATATTTTTGAATTGAGTGGTATTCATAATGCAGCCAGAAATTACTTGTGTAGTCACTGTATAATTACTTGTATTATTCTATTAAAAGCATTATTGTACGCATTAGCAATTCCTATATTAATCAGTTTCGTTTCTGATTCCAACGTCGAAAAATGAATTTGTAACCATGGAAATAATTCTGTTGGCAAATAACCTTTTACATACTTTCTTTGGTGGTGTAATTCATTGCTCTTAGTTATTGGTGGTTCACTGCTAGTTTGTTCTGAAATACTGGAGCAGCAGTTTCTTGCAATAATCGTATGACAATTTGAGATCATATTTCTCGACAAAACGAGAAAATTTCGTTGTGAAAAAGAAGCTGAATAAAATATATTGAAAATATTTCGGTCTTATAAACATTCACCCGATTTTCTACACCGTTTCGAAAGAATATACTTTTGCACCGAGAAAGAGAACTTGAGCGCTCATGCCTGGAGGTGATGTACGTTGGTGGAAAGACTAGCGAGAGTAATATACTGACGTCCTGAATTCATGTTCGGTAATATTTGCCACATGTGAGGCACAGACAAGAAAAAAAAATGAATAAATAAAAAATAAACGTTTCCTTGACATTAATGTAACAGAAACACACCTCAGAAACACTATGTCGCATATTATTGAAATGACTTTCAAGAGTTAAGAGGGCAAACATATAGAAGTAAAATGTTGAAAATTATGATATTTTTCAATCAAAATACCATTCATATAGGTACATCTCGTGTTTTGACGAACATGACAATTTCTTTGGTTTTTCTCTGTAAAAGTAGGTTTGTAACTTAATTTCATTAATGCTGGCACGCCCATCAATAATTAAGGGTATAAAAAAAGTTTTTCTGTTTTTCTTCCTCACATTGTTGGTTCATCAATTTTGCTTACAGAGGCAATCTCAGCAACACCCCCAAAAATAAAACATTTTTTTTTCCTTTGCTAGTTTCCAAAAGCTTCAAAACCAACTTTTGAAATTTTACATCAAGATATCTTACTAGATCCTTACCTGTGTAATATTTAAATATTTCTGACTCAAGATTTATTTCGAAATAATTTGGAATCAGATATAGATTCATGATTCTTTTACGAAAAAGAATTAGATAAGATATTGAATTGTCCAAAAACTTAATTATAACTATGCTAAGTATTAAATAGCTGCGTTAACGAACAATTAATTTTAAATTTAAAAAAATACATAACCATGATGTTCGGAATTTGTAAGTTGATCAAAGTCGCCTAATTTCTGACAAAAAATGCAAAAATTGTTGTTCATAATGAAATTCTATAAACTGTGTGAGCAAAAGTATCCGGACACCTGGCTGAAAATGATTTACCAGTTCGTGGCACCCACGATCGGTAATGCTGGAATTCAATAGGGTGTTGGCTCACCCTTAGCCTAGATGACAGCTTCCACTCTCGCATACTTTCAATCAGGTGATGGAAGGTTTCATGGGGAATGGCAGTCCATCTTTCACGGAGTTTTGCACCGAGGAAAGGTATAGATTTAGGTCTGTGAGGCCTGGCTCAAAGTCGGCGTTCCAAAAGATCCCAAAGGTGTTCGATAGAATTCAAGTCAGGATTCTGTGCAGGCCAGTCCATTACAGGGATGTTATTGCTGTGTAATCAATCCGCCACAGGCCGTGCAGTATGAAAATGTGCTCGCCATCCTCGAATTGCTCTTCAACAATGTGAAACAAGAAAGTGTTTAAAACATCAACTTAGACCTGTGCCGTGTTAGTGCCACACAAAACAAAAAGGGGTGCAAGCCCCCTCCATGAAAAGCACGACCATTCCGTAACAAAATTTGTGTCCGGATATTTTTGATCACATAGTATATCTTCTAAGGAATAGTTAAATTAATTAAACTCACAGGTGTATGCATTTCAACGCTTGTTTCGTTTGAACGAGCGTGCGCCTGCGCCATGTGGCTCATGAATCGTTAAAAAGGTCTGACAATGTGGTCTATCCGACGCCAGACGTTAAGAGTGTATTTTCCTTTTTATGGTTGCGTTATGTCGATAAAAATAATAATAATAATATAAAAATTTTACGTTTGTAGTCATTTAAACAGTTTTTAATATTCTATATTGATCTAGTACACAGGTGAAAGAAGCCATAATATGTCTTCCTTTACTCTCCATCTTCAAAAACCTACTGATAACGAAACCGTGATCTACATACTGATATTAAAACATCGGCTTACTCCTTTTTTCGATGCGCACTAATGCCTTCATCAAAAACTTAAATAATTGGTATTTGATGTTCGCCGGTTTTATTTCATTAGGGTAGATTTATTTGTTTGATTTTCTCTTCTGCACTTACCTTGAAATGTGCTAAGTAATCCCGGTTTATGGAATATGATAATTAATTTAATTAAAAATTTTTGATAGGTACTTGGAGATGTTAACCAAAATTAGACATCCCTGGAAAAGTAAATGAAAAAGTATGAAATGACATAACATTTTTAAAGAATTCAAAGGGTTGAGAAAAATATTTAAATATTTCGTTCATATATCTTCCTCATTCACAGCGTTTTTTAAGCTTAGAGTACACACTTTGTTCATTTCTCGTCTTTGCTCAATTTGCATAAAAGGATTAATAATATACCAGATGTGAAAAGCAGAGATTTCATCTCCGAAAATTAAAAACTGCACAATAAGAGACAAGATGAAAGAATTGCCATGTGCAAAGCAAGGTTCATGTAGAAAATAATGTTCTTGCCTTTAGATGAAGACTTGACGCCGCTAAAAATGCAATTACGCTATTGTACCGAGCACATGAAAATATTAAAAAAGACAGATATAACCAAAAAATAAACTAAAACAGTAGTGAATCTAGTGATGGGGTTACAACAGCACCTACTTTCTCGAATAATTCAAATCGCGCAAGTTGTAATATTATAATGATGCACATTTCATAAAGCTAACGTAGAACACGCCCCTATCCTCGCTGTTAGAAACAAATGCGACGGACTTTTCTTTAACACTAGAACAACGGGAGCAGTTATTTTGACTGTTTTCAAGCTTTAATTTTATTTTCTTCCTGTATTTATTGATTTATTTTAATGATGGTTTGTGACTTTTAATATTTGAGGAAGTTCTATGGAACTTCTTAGTTTTTGAGACATCAGCTAATTCTTCATGATTTACTTTCAACGAAGGGTTACAGTCAAAATTACTTGACATTTTAAATATGAGTGGGACGGCGACAAATGGCGTGAGCTCTCACAGTCAAATCTTCATCCAGACGCAGGACTATCCCAGTTGTCTAGGCTATCGAGGACGAGCCGCGTCACTGACATGGTGGCTTACGTTTAGGCCACAATACGCCAAACGTAAGCCACCATGTCAATGACGCGGCTCGTCCCGGATAGCCTAGACAAGATAAACTCCGGCCGTGGAAGCCTACGCAACTGATTATTCAAGTATTTTATACCATTAATCGACGTAGCTGGGATCAGTACCTGGATTGGTAAGGAAAGGTCTCGGGAAACTATCCGAGTCGGCAGGAGAATCTACTGAAGAACTTTCCATGCCTCTACTATACACTCGAAACCTTCCAAGAGGGCGCCACTTGTCGCAGAGTATTTCAGTACCAACAAACATCCAAGAGACGAATATGCGTTGACAATGTCAAATAGGATATTGTGAAATCAAGGAGTCATTGATCTTATGGGTGCAAATAGTTTGGGGGATATGTAGCGACATGAAAAATGTAGTTATTTGATTCTTAAGCCAAAATAATCAAATATATAAATAACGAACTTTAAACATTACCGTAAAATGTACTAAAGGTTTGTATTATATCAAAGGTTTCCCAAAATAAAGAAAAAATATATTTGAACCAGTCATTTTGACTGCTTGCCTTTCTTGTAGGTGTAACAGATTTGCTGTCTTTCTAGTGTTAACACTTACATTTTCAATACATGGATACAGGATCCTACCGATTCTGATAAGCCATTGATTGAAGTAGTACTCTCTCACCTTCTAAAAACCGATTACCAGTGTTAAATTTTAAGAAAGGTATTGCAGGAACTATATTTAGCCTAAGCTCAGCTTTCCTGGGTTCAATGTGTTTCAAGATAGGTACTTACCTATCTACATAAGTATCATATTCATTTTCATAGAAACAAATGTTTTCATGGCAGCGAATGGAACTCTCCATGCTCTTTTAAAATAACTGCAGAGAGTCGTGTTCAATATGAACCCCGCCTTGCCCTTTTAGCATATTTAGGAGATCACAAAGGGTGAAAGCAGCGGAAAAAATATCAGTTTTTCTTTGTGTGCAGACCAGCTGGGCCCCTCTGGCGCACGCCAAAGAGATTCTACGCCTTCTGTTATCTTCGACGAAAAGGTTAAAGGGAGCACAAGAGCAAGCGTCAGAGTTAGGTTGAAATAATATGTCAAAAAATTGACAAAAGGACATAAGTTTATAAGTGATATTTTTTTTCTTGCTCTAATCAAAACATATTGGTCTTGTAAACCGAGACAGGGGTTAACAGGAGTCGTGTTGTCTACCCTCTGGATCGGCTTTGACACTTTATAAGTTGTCGCGCCATACATGAACAATAATATGGAAGCTCTGAATGACTCGAAATGTTTGTTTTTATATCTACCCTTGTTAGACCAAAAGAACAATGTTGTTATTTTTTACTTTCTCCATACGGAATAGAGAAAACGTTATGTGAGGCTGCGACAAAAAACGACGAATTTTCGGTAGAAAAACTCTTATTGCAGGACTCTGGTAACAAAAAAGTGGATAAAACCAGTTGCTAAATTTAGAAAACAAATTCTCTATCACGTGATGTAGCCAGAATTCATGTTTTGTGGATCCTTGATACTGAAAATTCGAAAGATAGAAAACGTCTGCCAGTTCGTTTGTGAACAATGCTACGGTGTAAATCGTTCAGTCGTTTTTTTTTTTTTTAATTTGTATTCCTCAATCCATCTGGTTGATGTTATGGCCCTTTGATTTTGAAATCGATATATTAATAATGGAGGGTACTTTACATGATGCCCCTGGGACATTTTCCAAATAAAAAAAAGGTTCCATCGTTTATGATTAAATTTTGTTGTTGGGTATTGTGAATGTTCTTACAACTAAAACATTAAAGTTTAAGATTTTTTTTCTCTTAATGAAATCTGTTTCTTGAAGATATATTTTGAAATAAGTTTATGAACAACTTTTCGAAAATTTTAGCACTTTTCGCGTAATTTTGCATTAAATTGGGGAAGAAAATACGTGCTGTTTTAGCACCACTGGTTTGTAATGGTGTAACAACCGTACGTGAAGGTCTTTCCTAAATTATTTTTTACTTATTATATTTTAACTTAACATTATATATAAGGAGGGGGGGAGTATTTCGTGTTTTCAGACCCTTAAACTCTTCAGTTATTAGCTCCCTGAACGTAGTACATATTACAACCGAGATGTGGTGGTGTTCCTCCGTACTGGAGCTGAGATCGGATTTAGGTCTCGCGGAGTTTTTCTTCAGTAAGTGTCTTCCCTAAGGGGCAACCGCCCCAGCCGGGACGATCGCGAAGCTCGTCCCCAATCTCTCAATATGAGTGTTACGAATGTACGTGTAAGTCTGCGTGTGCAAAAGGAGAGAGGAGGGCCAAGAATGTTTAAGACAAGGTTGCTCATGCTCCCTTCTTTAGGGCAATGTTCAGACATTTCCGTGGTTTGATCGAGAAAATAAAAACACAAAATATTATCAGAGTGGCTGAGCGCCGGAATTCTTCTCTAGATATCGACTGAATTTGACCCAGCCAGAGTGTTAGAGATTAAACTCTGCCGTCTCTAAACGTTCGGACTCGACATACCAATAAAACGATGTTACGCTTAGAACTGGAACACCACGTGTAAACTGTGGGGGTCATCGTACAGTATCCCATGAAAATCTTAAATGTCAATTTGCTCTCGTGGTGAGGTAACAAGCATTTTGCAGATGCACCCGCTACCTACTTCACTGCAGCATTGCGCGCGTCTCGTATCGCAAACACCGGGGACGTTTGTATTGGCAGCTCTGTGGCAAATGGATCTACCTGGGATCGGGGCGACCTGGGAAACAGACCTTCATGTAATGCAAAGCGCATGCATTTTTCATTCAACGCAAATCGGGGGAGCCGCCCGCGAGAGAAGGCCCAGATTGAAGTGGATGCCACAAGTGACAGATTAGCAAGCGTACGAATACTGTACGTGAGTGAATAACATGATTGATTGATTGATTATTTCGCAATGCTGATCGCGTTAACGGCTATTGTCTTCGTTCTCGTTAGTGTAGTACATGTTTTAATCACGGGAGTTGGTCGTGATCTTCCCTCACTGGGTGGTGAGATCCGGCGTCGATCTATACGCCGAGGCTTACGGGTCTTTCCCCCATCTCCCTAAGCTGCAGTTCTACAGAAGAAAAGGAATAAACTAATTACAATGAGAATATATTAATTATGTGTAACGTTTTAAAAGTTATTGATAAATTATTTTATTACCACTAATTTAATTTTTAAAATCTCAAATTAAATATCAATGTTTACACATATTTCCATTTACAATGCTATTATTTCTTCACGGCGAAGTTAAGGCACGTTTTGACTAAAATTGTTTACGTAAAGAGTTCCCAAAGCTTTATCCCGTACGTCGCGTACATCTCTTTCCGAGAAACCTGACATTCATATCTTCAAATGTATCTCAAGGTGAACGTCTCAGGTATAAGATCTAACCCGGAAAGGGAAAGAAGTGAATGGACGGGAGACATAAGATCGTTGATGAAAAGTGTTTACGTTAGTGAAATGAAGAGCAAACTGGAAGATATATAACGTGATAGAAGACAATGTAGTACTTCCTATTTGAAAGAAAAAACTACGAGGAAAATGAAAGGTGGAAATGAAATAATTATACTATGAGGAAAAGGCAAATACATTCGTCTTTGATTGTGAGCATGCAAGACGTCACTCTCTTTCAAAATTGTGAAGGATAGAATGAAATGATACATGATATTCTGTAATGAATATTTCAATATCACACTCACTGACTCTTATAAAAACAAATGACTTTTATTATTACATATTAAAATAATAGTTTAAGGGCAATTCGTTGTGTAATTGAATCTAACAATTATGTGTTTCAAAATGTATACATCAGAAATTTATATGATAAACAATAATTTTACTATGACATAGAATTCTGCAAGTATTTTATTCATAAAAATCTCAGTGCATACATGAAGAGTTTACTTTAAATATTCAGTGATCCACGTATTAAGATATTTAGTTTCCAATATGAAATACATTTAATACGACGATTTAATTAAGGCAACATTTTTTATATATAACAGAAATAAACGATTATGGCGGTCATTTAAGAAAAAATGTTATAGTTTCACTTGCATATGGCTACTAAATTCCAAACAGGGAGTAGAGAGAGGGAAAAGGTGAGAAAAATGAGAAAAATGCCGCTGTCATTGTTCGTGAAACTACAACCAGAATCCAACTGATAGGTCATGACTGATCTAATTGTTCGTCTTGCATATAGATCTGTTATTTCCAAATCTCGTGGATTAATTTGGAAAACTATAATTCAGAAGTACCCTTTCGGTTTTGCTTAACAGACGAAATGAAATGATATGGTAGAGATTAATTCGTTGAACCTCATATAATACATTAAATTATTATAACACGCATAATAATAAATCATAAATGGATTAATGAGTATTTGAGAGACATCGGTTACCTCATTATTTAACGTATTATGTTTATATATTACAGCAATGTAAATGTAATGTCTCGATCTTTTTAGAGAATAACACGTTTGGACGGTCCCTGGTAGCAAAGAACAAGTTATTTTTTGCTCTTATAAGTTGAAAATTAATTTCTGAATTACGTAGTGTAGAGTCTAGCCAGAAATCACGTTCGTGAGTCCTTCATAAAGAAAATATTTTTTTAAACTTCTAGTATTTTCCCATGAGCTCATCTGTGTCAACAACACTAGAACATAAACCGTGCATAATATTTTCACAAGTATGAATATTCGTCAACCGACCTGATGCCGCAGCCTAAATCATTTTAAAGGGATATTCTAATTTTTAGGGTGCTTTACATGAAGCTCCCAAACCGTTTCCAACATTTTCTTAAACAATGGTTCCATATGTATATATTTATTAATATTTGTTTTCGAATAGAACAAATCATGTTTATAAAATGACACAGATCCGATTGCCAGTAAACGCTCTGAATTTCTGAAGATTGAAAAACTTCACCGTTTTGTGGACATTCCTTTCCTAAAACATCACGAAAAAAATATTTTCCTTAAAGAAACCGTTCTTCAAAATATCTTTAAACAATATTCTAAGGTTTTTAAAACCTGATTAGGTAATTTTCACGAATATATGAATGAAATACGATGGAGAGTTAAAGATGGAGAAATACGGAGAAATAAGAGGAGAGTTGAAAGAGAGAAGGTGTGAAAGAGGAAAGGGGAGAGGGGGGAGTAAAGCTATATCCGCTACCCAGCACGGCGGCTGCCGGCGCAAGTGAACAAGACCGTAAACAGCAGAGTTTCACCTGGCGACCACCTGCCCTGGCACGAGACACAACGGGGGGTTGGAGGCACGAATATTTCATTCGAGCCTCCCCAAGGACTTCGGCTCTGTCTTACGTTATGACCTCCGTGTCCCCTCCACGACACTGTACTACCCACCACTCATGTTTCTTGTATGGGGGCGCGCATCTCAGATTACGACGAACGCGGTAAGGGGTAGAGGCAGAAGTGAAACTTGTGGAAAAAGGAGGAAAAGAAACGATAAAATAAAGAGTGGCACATCCCGGTAACGTGACTCATAAATAGAGAAAAACCCATAAAGGTCTCCTTATTGGACGCAGGTGAGGAACAAGGACATAAAGAATGTGTAGACGGCTCGCGTAACCGTAAATATTTGAAAAAAAATTAGGAAAGGAATGAGTTCCATTTCTTGATTTACAACAAAGAAACGCAAGAGGAAACAGAATTGGTAAATACATCAATGAAAACTTACAATAACAATAACAATAACAATAATAACAATACCAATAATAACAATAATAATAATAACAATAACAATGCCGAGATCGAGATCGCTAAGTCAGTAGTGCAGTGGCGGTCTCGGACCAGAGAATCGCGGGTTCGAGTCTCACCTCAGTCAAGGTGGTGTTGGGAGAGTCTCTGTGTATATTTGTTCGGTTTGGGCGAGGTTAAGAGGGTAAGAGCGAGGGCGAGGGCGAGGGCGAGGGCGAGGGCGAGGGCGAGGGCGAGTGCACCGTGCGGTAGTGCACGAAGGAGGTAGCTGTCGCCGCCGCTGCAATTTGGATGAGAGGGGCGGACGGCCGAGTGCGGGAGGCGAGCGTGTATGCAGGCAGGCTTGAGAGGTAGTGGGTAACGCGGTTGTTGCACGGGAACGAGGGACAGTTCTCTGCCAACGCGAACGGTAGAATCTACGTGGCAGAATACGAGAAATGAAAACGGGAAAAGAACCAAGTCACAACGAAAAATACAGAGGAAATAGTCCGGCAGTAATATGAACCATCGCTCATTTTGTAAAGAGTGGCATTCTCTAAAATTTTATTATGAGAAAATTAAGTATGCACTTTTGGGAAACGTATTTTATTTGAAAAACGTATTTTAATACGGAGAAATGCTATTCTCTCAGGCAACGCAAATACAGTTATGGCAGTTTGTAGACAAATAATACATAACTGAAGGCACATGGATATAAAGGTAGAACATGCAACGAAATTTATTTACAATTCACACAAAATGAGTGAGTTAATGTAGAAAAGAAGGTATATGATAGACACTGAGGTGTTTTGGTGTATTGGTGAAATGACTAATGGTGATGCTCGTTATCACAATGTTTACGGAACAATGATGAAATAAATGGTAGGAGCAAGAATGACCACGACCACGGATAAGGTATACACTGAACCTTCTTTGTTCGTCAGCAATTCCATTGGTATGGGACGGGAATCGAACGCTTTCACTAGTGGAAGACAAGTACGCTACAAAACAGGTCGCACAAGACACACACATCTCGAGCAGATTAATTTAAAGTGTGTGGTTTTCAACGTTTACTCCTAATAAAGGAAGAAGCGGATGGGAGTATTCAAAGTCATTCATCGGAAGACAGACAGTGTTGAAAAAGAATCAATAATAAAATGGCAGCGTGAAGAAAAACCGAAGCGGAATATATCGTTCTCGTAGACGTACGTGAGCTTTGTTCAAGGCCGGATGTATTATTCCGATGAACACTCAACGGATCGATGATGCATTGTTTAGAAGACAGGACAGAATGGAAGACGACAGCGGTGGGTAGAGTCAAAGCAAACCAGTCACGGCACCGCCGGCAAAGGCAGTTTCGAGTGCCACGGTGCATGTGAGTGTCTGGGTGAAGAACTTGTGCAGAGGCGGTCGCACTCAAGAACGTCAGAAGTCAATGGGGAGAGGAAAAGTTTGCCATTTGTTTAACCTTAATGTACAGAACTTAAGGGAGTACATAAAACAAGCTCTGAGCACACAGAAACGACAACAATATTAATGCAAGTATTTACGTCACAGTTTCTTGCATAATCTCAACGAAGATTTGATGAACAGACTATTAGGATTACGAAGGAATAAATGGCAGTTTTGAGAAAGAATGGACAGCAAAAAAGTTCAATTAGCTTTTTTTATTATCATACCCTTGTTGAATACTTTTGAACTGATTTAATATTTTTTTTCGGTTATGTCAACTGCAATGGTCGTTAATTCCGTTTGTATAGTGAATGTGTTTATGCTTGAATGTGAAGGTGTTTCTTCCTGGACTGTGAAATCCGAGTCGTCGGCTTGCAGGAGAATTCCTTCCCCATGTATCCTCCATTTCCGGGACGACACCTACGTTCGCGATTTCCTCATGAGTGGTAGTGCATGTAAGTATGTGTAACGGGGAGAGTAGGAGACAAACATGAGAAAGGAAAGGTCGTGCATCTTCCGATCATTAGGCTCAGGCATTCATATGATTCTTTGGAGAAACGGCGAAAAACAAACAGAGCAGCCGCGCCGTAGTAATCTCCTCCAGGCAGCGGGTGAATTTGACCTAGCTCGACAGCTAATGTCAAAACTCGTGTCACCGTGACGACTCGAACTCTAGAACCTCGCGGTCACAATCACTGCTGTCATAAAAGCAATACTGGCTTTGAAGTAAACTCAGCCGGTCTGGTAAATGGCTTTCATAGATAACTGAATTGGAATGAATAGCATTGATGAATTGACAAAACCTGTTTTGAAATTACTTGAACGATTATGAAAAAATGTTAAAATGAAAGAAAAAAAAACAGGAGAACCTGGAAAACCTGTATTGAAACCGCTTTGTTTACTATCAATTCCACACGAATTAATTGGAATATACAAACGCCTACATGCAGGTAGGTTATCGGTCCTAGAAGAGGGAAAGGGGAAAATGGAAGAGGGAAAGAGGAACACTGAAAATGGAAAGAGGAAAACGGAAGAGTGGCCTCTTCAAAATGCGTCGCAGAAACCACCCGCGTGCGCGCTGTCCGAGCTGAATTTTTCAGTCGGCGAGTTGACGAAGGACTCGTTCACATGCCTTGTGGCACGCCGCGACCGTAGTCCTCCAGTGAATAGGTGATGTAGGAGCTCTGGAACTACTGCGGAGGAAACTTCTTCCTTCAGTTACTTCAAGGGGCAGTCGATGAGTAAGACAGGCCCATGGTCGCTGATCGGCTAACTAAGTTCGTTCTGAAGGGAGGCGACGGAGGTGATTGATTTAATATTTTGTGTCTACGAGCGCGTCAACATCTACGGTAATTAGTCCCGAAAATGTAGTGTAGTGTTAAAACGGAGGTTGCGGTGTTCTTCCCTCGCTGGATGTGAGATCTAGCGCCAACGTACACGTCGGCTTGAGGGAGTTTCTCCAAACAGGTATCTCCCACCTGTTATAACCCAGTCGGGGCAAGCTCCAAGCTTCCGACTGGGCTCCGACATGTGTGGAAGTTAGTATATATAGTATATTAGTGCATATACTAAGTGCAAGTTTGTGTGTAACTGGCAACTACTTATTATCTGCTAATCTTATGCAAAACACACTTTGGGCCGTACAGAATTCTTTCTGTATATTTCCAATTTCCTTATTACCCTTGAACATGCACTGGGTTTCGAACATTTTTATATTTTCTTGTCCAACACCACTCCCTAGCGGCATCGACTGTTCTCATTTGCAAACACCACAAGCCTGCACTCTTTAAACCTTTATTTTGATATTTTGTTTAATAACAACATAATACACTTCCGTATATTAAAATTTAAAAAATGAAATGTATGAGTTACAGACCTTATCACCCGCAAATTATATTTGCTTTATAGTTAGTTTTAACAGGAATATCAAGCAATTATAAATTCATAAACAATAATCTCCTAAACAAAAGTGATATCTAAATCTTATATTTGTAGGGAAAAATTATAACTGGAATATCTCTGTCTTTTTACTTATCCAGGAATAAAGCTTTTCTCAAATATACAATGTCTCAGAGAGGGGGAACTTCATAACTTCGTCATTCATCATTCGGGCTGCAGCTAGCAAAGTTCCTTTAAACAAGGCTGACAGAATTGGTGCTTACTTAGTACATGAAATATCAAATTTTGCTTAAAGATTCCGAAGTCCGTAAGACCTCACGCAGGGAACAATATGGATCGATTCTCGGCGACCACGAATTACAAATCTCAATGTATCGGAAACTTTTCGTTTTGTTTAACTTCCTCTATTTCTTTCTGCACTTAAAAAACTCAGCAATCTAATGGTGCAAAGTTAAAATTTGTATCTAAAGTGATGATACATGTTTTGCCTTCTTTAATATTATATTGTCATACTTCCTTAATTTGTACCAACATATATTCAATGAAAACTAATATTTTATTCGTTAGAGATGTTATTGGCATTGCCAGTTCGCAATTGTATCATGATGTGCTTACACAAGGATGTAGCCTATCCGACTCTGTTTCATTCACAGCAACAGAAACAAATGACATTTAATTATGCGTATGAAATTATTCTAGAAAATTTATTTCTGTCGATACATGTTAATGATGCGTTTATGGGTGCAGTACTGCGTTGTAATGTATAAATGCTACTAAAATTCCGCTCGCTATTTTTTGTTAATCGTGTATTTCCAATAACATTAATATAAAATTATAGCAAATATTTGTTTTTTTTTCATTTTTTTCATACTTTATCTCCCTATCACCTATATATCAGTATACTATGTTATATTATACTTCGATTTAAATAGTGTTCTTTTATAGTCATGTGCTACAATGCTGTAATCCAAACGTGAGCATCAATTTCAAAAGTTTAAGACGTACCGAAGCTCCCGACTGGATGAGAGCGTTCCCCGCTCCTTCTCGCTTGTGACCTTGAAGGGACACTATTTAAATCGGAGTACAGTGAGGCAACAATTTCTTATTTCTTCTGCTTCATTATTATTTATTGGCATGCCACAACGAAGCGTGCTGGGATATATCAACTGTATTTAGCAGACCTCCCAACGCGTACAAACATCACTGCATAACATATTCGAACGGCACGGCGATTCTAATGTCTCATGAAGAGTTTAAAAAACTTAGAATTGCTCGAGCAACATTTAAACAAATTATCAACAAAATCCAGAAGTTAGAGAATTCAAGTTGAAGAAACAGTCTATGCATGTGCCCTCCAATTAAAACAAATAATTTTTAAAAAATCAACTACCACAAACAATGTTCATTGGTACATTTTCAATGCAAGACTTCATGCTTCAGACTTCATGATTTGCGAGTAACTACTGTTGAAAGTAATATGACCTGTTACAGTTCCAGATACCAGCAGAGACTTGAGAATCACGCCAACTTTCTGACACTTAAACTGTTGGATAATATACTTCAGACGACTATCAAGATACTGACCATTCGCTCTTATATTCAGATTCAGTTGAGTTGCCACTGAGTAACATCACTGTTGTAAAAGGAAATTATTATGTTTTACATAATTTTAAAGTGTTTGTAGAACTAATTGTGAATAAGTAGAAGGTACATAAGAAAATCATTTACTTTTTGCTTTTGCAGACGTTAATTGGCTTGTTAAGGACGCGGGCAAAATAACTAGCTTTCTAGAACTGAAGGACATTGCATCCCTGCATTCAAATGTTTTAGAGCAGGCACTGCTCTGGTTTGCCACTTGGTTTGCCACTTGGTTTTAAAGCGAGTGACAAGTACCCCTACAAAATGCTTCGGAGAGGAGGTATGCCACAGGATAACAGGCCTATTACACTCATTCGGGAAAGTCAGTAGTCAGTTATTGCACAACCAAAAAATATTAATTCCCACTTTGTCTACTAAATCATTGAAAATTATTCATTAAAATAAAATACGTCGGTCATAGGTCATATGTGAAATACGTTAGTCATTGAAATTTTCATTGAGAGTAAAATTCAAAGTTTTGAAACGAAAAAAGATCCGTTTACTTAATGTGTATACTTATGAGCATAATGTGTATGTTATAATGTAATGTGATGGCGTATACTTAAGAGTGCAATCTTTTTAACTTTCTCCATTCAGATTAAGAGGTATAATAGATAAAGATTCTTGTCTGTTATATGTACTGCCCGTAATAGATACGTTATTTTTTCACATTATTATCACATATAACAAACAACAAACAATATAATTATTTAATTAAATCAAACATGAAACGAAAACAAACCAAGATTTAGCTATTCAAATACGTTCCTGCCCCTTGGAAAAATTATACAAGGTGGAATTTAGAAAGAAAATAAACAGAAATAAAGTAATAACTAGTAAAGTACATAAACAAAATGCAAATCTCCTCTGACTGATAGAAAAAAATCAGACAAACATTTTCATCTGAAGCCATAATTCTTCATAACATTGCGAGTTCCCTCTACATTTCTATTTCCCGCTTCAGCTTGTACACCCTTTTCTGGATTTGTAGGAAAAATGCGGGAGAAGTCAGAAAGTAGACTGTGCCGAGCTACCCAGGGGAAAATAGCTCGTGTGGGCACGGTTTGACGTGCTTGCTTTAATATAAAAAGATGAAATCAGTTTCTTCTATCACAAAAAGAAACTGACAAAGCATGTAAGCGTTTTATTTCTTTTCAGCACTCACGTATGGAGACGAGTTCTTACACTCACTTCTTATTGATTAGAAAGTGTTACTTTGCGGTACACGTACAGCAACAAAAGACTACCGTGCCCGTTCCACAAAGACCTTGGACAACATGAATCCACATGGCCGCCAATTTACATATTGGAAATATCTCAACAATGTATACATATAATTTCTATGAATTCGTTCTAAAATATGTTCGCAACGTGACAGTTGCTTTGGCGTATTCATTTCTAAAAGCTAGAATCAACATTTGATTCGTACACCAAGACTCTTTCCGTACAAGTTACGTAAATAAGTATTTTGTTCGAGATAGCCTGTGTACATTTTTTCTTCACTGTGTACTACTACTAATATAAGGCGTTAATAAAAGAATTTACTTCATTTGTTTGTTTTGAATGAAACGCACGTGTTATGTTGAAATGACTTGCTTCACTGTCAAAATGATTAACACTAGTTGAAACAGTGAAAAGACTCCGCACTTTTTAAACAGTCGTTTTAAAAGTAAAAATATTGTCATACTGAAACTCAACTTCGAATGTTTCTGATAAACAGCGCTACGAAGTGGACATAACCTCCAAACCTCTAATAGAACGTTCATAAAGGAATAATTTTGTTGGCAACGGCAAGGAAAACACTCTTGGCTCTCTAGGAATAGGGAAACTTTATTTTAAAGGCTTAGGACGCATTGTTTTCGTGTGTTATCGGGCGTTGTAGATATCGTGTGTTTCAGAGGAACGTATGTTGCCTATTACATTTACGCTTGATGTTTACTGTTGGCATAATCAAGTCCAATTCTGTTGTTTCCGTTTTAACTCTGTTTGATGAAGACCTCAGGGTAATTCCCAGCCCAGCAGCAGCATTCTTACAAAGTTTCGTGTCAATGACACAAAACGGTCACCTCCCCTTTATGCAATATTGATAAAAGGGACACCTCCGTAACTTAATCAACATTGTTTTCCGGGCGAGCCACTCGAATCGAACGGAGGTCTCCCGACCTAGACAAAGTGCCGGCGTCGCGCGCTATCGACCAACCCAGCGCGCCCGGAGGACTCCGGGGGAAACCCTAGGGCTGCCACAGGCACCGCGAGCGGCGCGTTGCGTCACCGTCTTCCCCAACAAGCGGCCAGGAGGCCTCGACGCCACGCGCGCCGCGCTGTTCCACTCCACGCCAACCTACGCCACGCCGCGCCGCGCCACGCTACTTCGCGCCACGCTACGCTACGCCGCGCCACGCTACGCCGCGCCACGCTACGCCACGCCGCGCCACGCCACGCCGCGCCACGCCGCGCCACGCTACGCTACGCTACGCCGCACCACGCTACGCTGCGCTACGCCACGCCGCGCCACGCTACGCTACGCCGCGCCACGCTACGCTACGCCGCGCCACGCTACGCTACGCCGCGCCACGCTACGCTACGCCGCGCTACGCTACGCCGCGCCACGCTACGCTACGCCGCGCCACGCTACGCTACGCCGCGCCACGCTACGCTACGCCGCGCCACGCTACGCTACGCCGCGCCACGCTACGCTACGCCGCGCCACGCTACGCTACGCCGCGCCACGCTACGCCGCGCCACGCTACGCTACGCCGCGCCACGCTACGCTACGCCGCGCCGCGCCACGCTACGCCGCGCCACGCTACGCTACGCCGCGCCACGCTACGCTACGCCGCGCCACGCTACGCTACGCCGCGCCACGCTACGCCGCGCCACGCTACGCTACGCCGCGCCACGCTACGCTACGCCGCGCCACGCTACGCTACGCCGCGCCACGCTACGCTACGCCGCGCCACGCTACGCTACGCCGCGCCACGCTACGCTACGCCGCGCCACGCTACGCCGCGCCACGCCGCGCCACGCCACGCCACACCGCGCCACCCCGCGCCACCCCGCGCCACCCCGCGCCACCCCGCGCCACCCCGCGCCACCCCGCGCCACCCCGCGCCACCCCGCGCCACCCCGCGCCACCCCGCGCCACCCCGCGCCACCCCGCGCCACCCCGCGCCACCCCGCGCAACCCCGCGCAACCCCGCGCAACCCCGCGCCACCCCACCCCACGCCATACCACGCCGCGCCACCCCACGCCACCCCCACCCCACCACACGACACGCTACAACACGCCACCCCCACCCCACTCCGTGCCACGCTACCCCACGCCACACCGCCCCACGCTACCGCAATCGCTACGCCAGCCTCGTCTCGCCGCGCCGCGCCGCGCCGCGCCGCGCCGCGCCGCGCCGCGCCTAGCCGCGCCACGCCACGCCACGCCACGCCACGCCACGCCGCGCCGCGCCGCGCCACGCCACGCCACGCTGCGAACAACGCGTGTTTCTGCGCGCGCCCGACAGGGCACCGCGGAGCATGGCACGTGTCCGCTCGCACAGTCGCATTAGCGCGGGCGAACCTTGGCCGGATCAGCGTAAGCGTCGAAGGCACAAATAGTGTACGAGTCGGTGATTATTTAGTGTTTGCAGCCGCGTCAAATACTATTGATGTTAGCCCCGAAAGTATAGTTCACGGTATAATACGGGAAGAGACGGTAATGTGCCTGTTTTTGATCATCACAAAATGGTATAGAAACGTGTGAGACGCATTTTGAAATCTGAGGGATGGGTGGAGTTCTTTTAAACACAAATAAGCATACTAAGCTATATGTCATTATATAAAAATAGTATTTTGTTGGGTTTGAGAAGTTTGCGGATAGCGTTTGGAAAGTTCGCCAGGAAAAATAAGTAAATAGACAAGCGTTAAATATGTACAGCAAGAGTTCTGTTTGTGGGCTCCCGAGGATTGTGGAGGTCAAGAATAGAATGCATGTAGCAATGGTCAGACTTTAAAGTTGGTTAGGATATTCTGAACTGTTTTTCGTTAGCCATTACAACAGAAGATATGAAAAGGGGTCGAAGGCTAAGCTTTTTCGTGAATATGAGATGTCTAATGTATTAATATATCAAAATATCACACAAAAATGTAAGAATTATTAATTCTCAGATTAAAGATAGATTATAGATTTGAGTTATACCTAAACAATCACCACCCATATCGGATTTATTGAGTGGTTACTGTTTCGGAGCACGCTAACTGCTAAGGTCATCAGTCTAAGAAGTGTACCGCAAGTTTTATCGGGAGGTGAGGGTGATATTCACACATTGGATGACTTGAAGTGACGCCGACTGCACATTTCTGAGTTCAAGGTAAATAAGAGGGTATTTGACTTTCATAATTTCATTCATAATTTCGCACTGACCTACCTATATGAGGCGGTATCAGGTCCGAAAAGAAATTGTTGCACAAACTGTGTAAATCATAAATAGATTAAATCAATTATATAATCAATAATAATAACTTCAGTTGTAAATTAAAGAAGAAATACTATTTTAGTGTTCAATTGTTAGATGCAATATATTAGCTCTCCGCATAGTGTAGTTACAAGGATGTCATTTCCATTCTATTGATTTCAACGTTTCAGAAGGTCATAAATTTACTGAACTGTCCTTCTAGGAGTTTCTGTGAATGTTAGTGCAAAGAGTTACGTTTATTTAAATATTAATAAAAATACAAATCTCCACTTCAAATAATATTTTAAATATGTAAACATACAAAGGACAAATATGATCTCTTCTTAATTTTATAAATTACATCTCTTTTAAGAACGAAAAAAAAAAAAAAACTACAAAAGAACTATCTGTACATGTCTCAAAGACATCTACATTCCAGACCTGTCGACATTGCAAAAAACGACATTAATAACATACTTGTGTATCAAAAGAATTGTTATTGTCCCATTCTCCATGTAAGAGAGAAAAATATTTTGGACCAAACCACAAGAATCATACAATCATAAAACTTGGGTAGTTAATAATGTGTTGCAAGTAAGGTACACTTGAAATTGCTTTAGCGCCTTAATTAGTTCCACCCAAAAAAGTAAACAGTTGGTCAAACTAGTCTTATTAATGAATAGTAACAAAAACATTAATAAGCAACGATTGAGTCTCCAATAACTCTAATACACAAAAAAAGAGCAGAAAAACTTTAATGTCATACTATATAAAAGCGTGTTATTTAATAATCATAGAAGTTCATCAACTTCCTCGTACTCTATGCATGAAAACAATTGTAAAAAATAATAGACTTCTCACTGCAATTACGAATTCGAAACTACACACATCATACTACAGAATAAGAAAGCAAAGAAATAAAATTATAATTACAGAAGAAAAGCGAGGGTAAAAATGTAAGGAAGATTTTGTAAATTATACGCACACTTCTTAAATAATTTTCTTATGTACAATGTATAGGAGAAAAAAGGAATGGGAAATAACAAAATAGCGGAATTAAGTTAATTGAACATCATTTAGAGTAAATAAAACTATGAACACGACACAGCTCTTACACCTTCACTGTAGACGCTCTTATTACTCACCTTCATTTAGCACGAATCAAAAGAGAAAATGCAAACCGTTTGGTATGGAAAGCTAGAGCAAGTACCCTCAGCACTCGTATTTTTAAAGACTGTCCCGACAAGGCCCATTATAAGACAGACTGCCTTATCAGTAAATAACGAATTTTGATGTCCGGAAACATCGCCAAAATATGATCAATAAAATGCTCTTAAAATGTTTTTGAAATGCCCTAAAAATAGACAAATGACGTAAAAAATGTTATCAAAACCAGTTCGAATAAACAACTCGAGCTGTTGGATACGTTACTGAAGTAATCAAGGTTTCCTCGGTTCTTTCACACTCCGCTTTCAAACTTTTGGTTTGGACTGTTCTTTACCAGAAAATCTCTGACTACAGCCAAAATAGGCTAAAATTACAATGGCGCTTTTGGGAGACACAAAAATCTTAGATTACATAATATTTACAACGGCTGACATTAAAATGTCTGAGCAAAGAAATCGAACAATCTTGTCAGGACTTCTGTGGAGAATATTTTTTTTTGCACCTCGTGATTATTATTTGAAGTAAGTACTATTAAAATGACATTAAAATCGACGAAATCAGCGAAATTTTCATTGAAAATGTCGAAAAAAGGTATAAAAAGACTTATTAGTGGAAAACGACATACAATGCAAAAAATTATTTTAAAATGGGCAATTTATTTTTGTCATAACATAACTTCTACACTAAAAGGGATTTTTTAAGTGAAAAGAAAAAAATAACATTTCATTAAAATCCGCCCCCGGCTTATGAGAAGCTCGCGAGAAAGAACCCCTCTCGCCCGGACGTAATCGCAGCGGCAGCAGCGCGGCGCGGACTCACCGGGTGAGCGACGCGCGCGGTGCCGCGAAGCGACCGCGTGGCGCTGGCGGCGACGGCGAGCTGTCGGGCGTCACGGCACTGCCGACGGCGCCACGTGCTCCCCACGCCAGCCCCGGCGTCCCGACGCCGTCTGGGGCGCGCGCGCCCCGATCGTCCACCCGCCCGCCGCCAACGCGACGCTGCTGCGCCACGCGGCCGACGCCCGAACTAACGGAGACCGCGCGCGCCTCGTCCGCTCGTTTTCCCGCTCGCTTTGGCCTATGTGCCACAGAACGACCGCTTTCGGCCGCTCGCTTTCGGCCCGCTCGCTTTCGGCCCGCTCGCTTTCGGCCCGCTCGCTTTCGGCCCGCTCGCTTTCGGCCCGCTCGCTTTCGGCCCGCTCGCTTTCGGCCCGCTCGCTTTCGGCCCGCTCGCTTTCGGCCCGCTCGCTTTCGGCCCGCTCGCTTTCGGCCCGCTCGCTTTCGGCCCGCTCGCTTTCGGCCCGCTCGCTTTCGGCCCGCTCGCTTTCGGCCCGCTCGCTTTCGGCCCGCTCGCTTTCGGCCCGCTCACTTTCGGACCGCCTGGTTCACCCTATCCGCTTCAGCCTGCCCAATACAACCCATTCTACCAGCCCGGCTGCTTGAATCTGTGCGCTGCAGCCGGCCCACTTCAGCATCCCAGTTGCAGCCCACTTGCTTCAGTCCGTCTGCCCAAGCCCGGGCACTGCAGCTCACTCTCATCAACCCTTCCCCTTCCGCCCTCTCGCTTCTACTCGCGCGAGTTAGTCTGATCCTTTCAGCCTCTCACCCTTCTGCCCACATACACCCTCTCGGCTGATAGAGACTGCCGGCGTTCAAACCTCCTCCCTCCCCCTTGCTTCACACTTCTGCAATCTCACCCTTTTCACCCCCTTATAACTGCACCCTATCCACACGCACGACCCACCAGCTCTACCGCTTATACTCCCAACTATTGCCGCACACTCCCTTTCCTCTATCATCCTCTCCGTCCCCGATCACGTTTCCCCACTAGCACAGGCCACGCTCGCGCTTGCGCTTGCGCTCAGCCCCCAACCATCGCCGCACTCCCTCATGCCTGATCCTTTCCCACTCGCACATCTTTCTATCTCCATACGCTTTTTCTCGCCAACCCACCGACATGTCCCTACGCCCACCTCCGCGCCCACCTTTCTACTCCCGCGCTCTCCCAGCCCGCAACCGCGGTCTGCTCCCGTTCAAAGCCCCGCCCCGCTTCACAGCCTTGGGGAACTCCCGCTCTCACGCCTTCAAAATCCCTCCGCTCCCACTGCGCCCCGGCCACTCATGCCTTCTCACTGTGAGCCCCGCCCCCCAAGCCTCATCTCCCCACTTTCACTACCCGCACACGTCCCTTGCTCTTTATACTTTCTTCTCCCACACGCTCGCCCTCCCCCTTCCCGGCAAACCCTCATGTTCTTCCTCTCGCTCACAACCACACTTTCCGCACGTGTATGTGTGCTCGCCTCCCGCCTGCCCCTGTACTTGCACCTTCGCCCTCCCTCCCCTCCCACCGCGCCCCGGCCAGCGCAACGCACCGCCTCCGTGAGTGGCTTACGCCCCCCTCGCGGGGCGTGCGTAGGGGTAAGCTGGAAAGCTGCGCGCGCCCTATGTTACCTGCCAAAGCCCCGCCGAGCACCTGCCGCCCCGGGCTGTGTTTGCGTTGCGAGAGATGCAGTCGCCCTGCGGCGCCACTAAGGCACGCCGGCAAACGTTTTGGCGACTGCAAACCCGTTTCTCATTCTGTTTTGTGTCAGTAAACGCATTCCACTTTTTCAAAAGTTATACGTCTCGCTTTACTTAACTTATACGTTTTGTTATTCATTCATTCAATCAATTGAGAATAATCGCTTACTACTATGATATAATCGACTGTCTTAATTGAACTTCACCCTGTCAAAAATCATGTTAAACAAAACAATGTTCAATTTGTGTACATTTCATGTACACAATTCTTATTTCCAAAGAGTATCCAGTATCCATTCCTGGATAGCCTCTGTGTAGGAATATTATATTATTATTCTAAACGTAATATTATGTTTTTCAATTACTACAAAGAAATTTGTAGTAAATTTGTAGAAATTTGTAGAAATTTGTAGTAAATTTGTAGTTCTTCCCTTCATTGACGTGGATCGACTCTCTAGTTTTCGGGACAACTAAAAGCTAAATGTGAGGTGACTTTGCAAACATAATCATAATGTAATAAATTCTACATTCGACGAAAAAATTGTGCAGTTTAGGAAAGCGAAAGTAAAAATAATCAGCATCACATTCCCGAAACAACAAGGGAGCAACTACTCTACCAGCAATCATAAGAATTTGTATTGAAATATATATTCAATTCACTACTCACTGTTTTAAATGACTTTAACTGATTGACATTAGATCTCCAAAATTTAAGGGCAGGACTTTTAGTATCTTATAATTTCTATACCTTAATAGCAAAAAAAGAAATACCAAAAAAGCAGAAAAATGTCTGTACTACCAATTAATATAATATTAATCTATCTCACATTTTTCTATGGTCGAGTTGACTTAAAATGCCATCGCAATTGGAATTCTCAGAAAAAAAATCCACATTGAGATGCCTTTTACGCAAAGAAATGACTGTTTAGCAGACGATAAACACCAATATCATCACGCTGATGAGAAGCTCAGTATAAAGTCCACAATCCGTTAAGATGATGAACCTAGCTTTGTCAAATACTGCGCAGCTCTTACTGTCTGTACACGATGAGGTCATTAGAAGGAATGAGCTCTGAGCGGAGACCACACGCATTACCGGCTTCCACAGAACAAAAATACACAGGGAAAGTGGCAGTAGATTTTCACTTTTCACATATGAGCAGAGTTATTTTTGGAATGGTATTTCCTTAGATGAGAAGGACTGCTTTGTCAATAGTGTGTGACAGTAAAATCAATGAGTAATCAGAGTTTTTGCGTTGGAAAATTTATTGTTTCGACCTCCGATATATTCGCGGGGAAACATTCCTCTGTACCCAATACTCTGTCTATTTAAGGAGGGAAACACGTAAATTAGTATCTTACATGGGAAATGAAAATGATCATAAATGAAATATTGGGAATCGATAGAGCGAATATTATCTCCTATTCTCTTATAAGCGGATTCTCTTACAACGAGGATACTACTGTATTTGCGTTTCTAGAACTGTACGTCAATTATCCCCATCATCACAATCAGAAATGGTCTTATGGAGGAGTTGGTTTCAAATTTCTCTGAGTTCCCATGTACCTCCCGAATACAAGAAGCTCGTAGTGCTACTTTGATGTGTCCTTGATGCTCATTACCTCCAATTGTGAGTAGAAAATATAGAGTAAAAGGCATCGTATAGAAGCAAGAAATTACAAATAAAGCAATAAAAAATATCTCTCGAAACGTGACACGTTTCAAACTTCGTTATTTCAATGTAGTGTACTAAAGTACTCCTATGGGTGAGTCATATTGAACGACAAAAGCAGTAGTATTAAAACGCTTAACTTGCAGCCCATCCGCAAGTTTTTCGGTGTTCAACTTCTCACTAGACACAGCTGTGTAGACATTATGTAATAACGTTATGTATATAAAGCAGTTATTCGTGACTAGCATAATTTAATTACATAAATCTTAGTGAAAACCCTGATACGTTAAACAACAAATAAATGAATGAAATGACTGATCTCATAAAAATATATTCATTTTATTTACAAGTATTTAATTGCTGAAATTAATAATGAATTTTGTAAACACTATGTGAAGTTTCATGAAATCTTGAATTAATTGATCTAGAATTTGAAGATCAAATGTTAATTGGACAAACGATGTAGTGAATTCATGTACATGTTTGTAAACGGGGGATCGCGTGCGGTAGGCGTAATATAAACTTACATTTTATGACATCTTCGAGGAATTCATCATAGAAATCTCCGGAACTCATCGATCAGAGCATCTTGCATATACAATAATTACGACACCCCAAGCACAACAATCGTCTGAACCCGGAAATTAGCTGATGACGTGACTTCTTCACAGTTCGGCCTCAAAACTCCAAAACTCCAAACTTGTTCGACGCACAAGTTACTATCGCCATAAATTATTTCCTAACCGTCTTCATATCCTTTATCGTATCAATTCTGGTGAAGTGCTGCAAACTAAATCCAATATCAAAAAATCATAATTAATTTTAAGCCGTTACAAAAGCTTCGTGTGGTGTGTAACACACACAAATAAGAAAACAGTTACAATTACACTAGAATGGAAATCCTCGATATTACTAGTCTAGATCGTTACAACCGATACGAAAAATTGAGGGCTGTTATCCCACCTCGGGCTGGTGTCTTTTGGCGTAATGCGGCCATTGAGTGAGGAAGACCTCGTTTCTCTACTTATGCCCCTCCTAAAAACCGTGCAACTTCTTTCCTTCTTGCCTCCATTCCTGGAAGGCCTGGAGAGCGCATAGGCTTGGGAAATTGTCCAGGTACGCATTATATTTGGATCATTTGGAAGTTATGGCATGGTGTGCCTTCCTATCACTCTATGTTGCGTCCTTTAACCTCAGATATTATTCTTAATATCTTCCTATTCTTGGTTTGAATTGGACTACTATCTAAGGGGCCCTAAATAGGGCTCAAATTACGGGGATTCTTTATAAGTCAGAAGTACTGAACATAAGTGTTGGAAATTAGTACAAAAATGTATGTATGTATGTATGTATGTATGTATGTATGTATGTATGTATGTATGTATGTATGTATGTATGTATGTATGTATGTATGTATATATATTTGAAATTTCAGGGTCGGATTACGCCGATTTATTCCACCTACCGGTGTTTCCAAGCGTTTCCGGTGATTTATTTACTATCCACTCTTGGGATGAGCAAGACATGTGGCTAGTATAACGCATTCCCATCACCTTACGTAGCGTATTTGACCTACCTAAACCATATTTCGTCATACAGATATAGAAACTGAGGCGATTCGTATTCGAAAGCTACAGCTTCACTTTTGCTCCGATCGGTAATCGAAGCCGAGACCGCCTCATAGAAAACCTGCACGCTGTGTGCATGAGTCTTCTAAGGGGCATCATCGATGAATAATATTACAATATTTATAAGCATTTATTACGAGTACAAACAATTACAGAATTTATGAACGAGTAAAAAATTATATTTAACAAATAGTTTGGGAACACCATTCAGTACGGTTTCTAAAGACATTCTTAGTCTCATTAATCCATCCTTTCCGGTAAGTTTCCGGTAAGTAGTAGTGCTTGACGAAAGGTTTACGGGCCGCAGTTGAAGCACACTTCTACATGTACTGGCTTCCTTCCTCTAATGCACGAATAAGTGCCATGGATCACGCATTACACAAGTCCAATTGCACGAACAATGACATGAGCTCACGTGCCACCTGGATGGGGCACTGGCAGTTACGACGGTAGTGGCACTTGGAGTAATAAGACTCACTCGAGGTCTGGCGACATTTGTTGGCGCCGGAAGGTGCATAGACCTAAATCACAAATACAAACGGAGAAAGAAACCTGAAAAAATACCAGGACAAAAAAAACTACATGTCCCGATAACTTCAAACACAGTTTTAGGGCAAATAACCTTAAAATAAAATCAGGTTTCTCAAATATTAGGCAAACTATGTGCTCCATAGAATTATTACATAGCTAAAAAAAATAATGAGTTCAGAAATTCAATAACCTTCCCACTAAAATTTACATATTTACATATTTAAAATTAGTACAAAATATAGTAAACCAAAATGTAGTACAAATTAGAGAATTTTCTTTAATCAGATCCCATTTCCTATCTCATTCATACTCTCGATTAAATATCTACGCACGTCAGAACTCTTCAAAATTGTAAAGTTACAAAAAGAAAAATAAATTTGTAAAGATAACACATTTTCTTCCGAAATAAACCAATTCGCTCGTAAAGACCCTTGGAGGGCCGAGAGCGAGGCGTGGATGACCCTTGGCACTGCGCCCGCGTGCGCAGGGAAAACTCCCGAGCAGCGTGTGTCTTTTGTTTCCACCAAAGCCCCCTGTCCCTTGCGCGGCTTCCGGGCATGTAAGAAATCGCCCAACGTGCAGCTTCTACGCGGGAGTTGGGCAAGGCGCGGGGAAAAACAAAACAAAACGAACCTCGTGACTAGTTCTGTCAACTATCCTCTACTTCTGAGGATGTTGCTCTAACCTTACAAATTGTGATCCTGAGCGTTTTTTGAATAAACAATTATACAATACAAAACTTATTCACTGATTAATTAATGTTTCTGACGCGTCAACTACTAATGTCATTAGACCCGTAAGTGTGGTGCATGCGCCTCGGGAAGTTGCGGTGATCATATGGTGAGATTCGGCGCCGAGTTTTGCCGGGTAGCGGAGTTTTCCTCAACTCCATATCCCCCACCAGCGGGGCATTTCCCAGCCGAAACATGGTCTAACGGTCACCCGGCTGGTCACCCGGCATGAAGGTTAGTGTGGTGCATGTCAGTGTAAGTATGTGTAAGGGTGAGTATAGGAAGGGTAAGGAAAGCGCGTCCCTTGACCCTTTAGTTAAGGTACAGCTCTGGTATTCGCCTTGTGCTGATCGGAAAAATCTCGGATCAGAGCAGTCGGCCGCTAGGATTGTCTTTCCGTCAGCGGCTGAACACGACCGAGTAATATGGTTAGAGACCAAAATCCTACCAACGACGGGACTCGATCCCTGTGACTAGGAATAGGTGTAGTACTAGGAATAGTGAAAACAGATAATGATATCCTGAACCATCTAAGAGGCCCGTGATTTATAAATAATTATGCATTTTAATACAAAAATGAATTAGGTATTATAGAGATGCATATACTTCAACCATGCTTTCGAATATCACAAGTGCTTCTATATTAATAAACTTTTATCGCCTTCCATATCAAGCGTCAGAAGATTAACTTCGTTAAAATTATGTGTTACTAACTATTTACTCAACTGAAATTTTGTTGCCTTTTCAATAGAATTGAATATTCGACGCGTTCTGTAATCGGGCTATAAAGTAAACACAAAGATCTTGAACATAAAAAAAATTGTACTTCATCAAATATATGACCGCAATTTTGATCTTAATGACCCTGTTTTGATGTTCTCCTATTTATTAGGTTGAAGGCAAAGATCTCGAAAGCGGAAAAAATGACTCAACGAATTATTTATTGTCCGTAAAAATACTTTGTGGTCGACGACCGTTAAGTATTCTTCCGAGCGCCATTTATTGAAACAAAAGGAACAAATGAGTTCAACTTTCAGATGGCGTGCTAGTACTTCTATGTAATGCGAAGTGTTTTTGTGTTTTTTCCTCTTAAGAATGGTACTCTTACGAACATTTTTAATAGTTACACATCCCAAGGCACAAATAATAGAGTCGATGTTCATAAATTGTCGCGCTTTACAAACTTCAAGGATATTCATTATTTTTTCTTTAACGTCTACATAACTTTAAGGATCATTATGGCGCGTCGTCAATTTTCCTAAAAATATAAATGTTTCATTTTTATTAAGAGAAGTAATTAGACACATCATCTGGAAACCAGGATTACATTGAAGTCGAATGAAGGCAGCAAAACCTTCTAATCTATTAAAATTAAATAGTTCAATAAAGTCGAATGCCAATACGAATAATATCTTACTTTGAATTACGCAAGATGAATTTTAATAGGCAAAATTGATGAAATGATTCATTTAATGTTCACATTATAGACTCGAAATCTGTTAATAAAAATGTGATTTAGGAGAGAGGTTTCCCAAAGTTTTGGAAATTAGAAATCCTTCAACTCGAATCATACTTTTCACTGATGTGCAAGCATTTATGAATTTTTTAGTACATAATCAATGATAATTCTGTCCTGTATCTAGATTATATATGATGCGATGGTAAGATGTAGTTCATGTTTTAAATATTTGAATTATTATTAATAAAGTTACCCAAACGAAAATACTGATTGCAGAGATATGGTGAGTAGACAAAATACACACCATCCTTTTCTTGGTTTGCTGAACACACTTTCCATTTCTGATTTATTGACTACATTGCCAGCAAATAAAGGAAAATATGTAAAAGTATGCAGGTTTAGATTGAAAGAGAAGTTAAAGTCATAATTTGATCAGCAACAGTTTGTATATTGAGTATTGAATGACCCCTAAAACTCACAAAGAAGCTGACACAAGATTATCTATTCTCTTCGTACGCGCTACCTTATTGTCAACACAGAAAGGTAGGTCAATGTAAACGAATTCTGAAGTAGGACGTAGGTTGTATACAAATGCGTCGTATTCTGACCTATACTATGTGTCACTAGATCATAAAACGCAAAGGGTTTGCTTCCGATCATTAGCTAAGTATACTTGTGGGTACACGGACACGGATGCTTTTACACGGACACCCTTGTGACCATTGTAGTAAACGATAATAGTTCTACTTTAACATACCGAAAAAAATTACTAAGCTGTATTTGCAATTCATGATAGTAAAAGTCTTATCAAAGATAACAACAAATTTTCCTTTTTCAATAAGAATGTTTCTGGATAAACTGAGATTTTACATGTCTTTTGCATGTCATTTACGTGTCTTTTGCAGAAATAACAAATACCAATATTAATACAAATAAAATAGTAGTTGTTACAAGCATTACTATGTCTTCAGTTGTTTAATATATAATTATTACTCTCATCTACTGTGTGCTTACAAACTAAAGAGAAAGTTTTGTAATGTTCCGGAGGAAAGTGGTGACTTTTTATATAAAAATCTCCTATTGTGGGGCTATGACCTCGAAAAAAGGAATAAATCATGTTCTTTTATGTAGCAAATTACTTCCTCTAACTTGTGAATTAGGAATTCACGTGTTGTAGGTTCTTGATATCAAAAAATTGGTTTACGATAGAACGTCTGCATGTCTATCTGGCCAACGCTAGCCAACGTGACAAATTAAGTTTAAAAATGTAATTTTAAAAAGAGCAAAAATTTAACATTTCAAAAATACAATATTGATGATAGAATTCAGTTCTTTTCTAATTTTGTTCGAAAAATAGATTTTAAAGTAACTTCAGGGACAATGTTTTGAAAATATGAGAAGTTGACTTGTAATTTTTGCATCAAATAACGACAAGTTTTTAAAAAAATTCTCAAAATCGGGTCGATTATTTTTTTTGTTTTGTTCTTAATAGACGAAAGTGTACTAATAAAAAGTAAGCAGGTCCCATTTTCAATGACTCTCTGAACTTTTGAAGACTGCAAAATTTTCAAATATTGCGTAAAATACTATATATTATAACACCGTAAATTTCTGTTCAAAGGAGATTTATGGAACTGAAAACCTCTTACACTTCTTGTTAGAATTGTCGTTCAAAATAATTTAACTGTCGTGAAATTCCGAGAGGCCCATTTCGCTCATGGGGCTTCAGTTTCACGATCAAAAGTTACAAATAATGCGTAAAAATACTATATGTTATGACACCTCAAGTTTTTGTTCGAAGTAAATTTGTGGAATCACAAACCTCTTGCACGTTTTGTTAGAATTGTCGTTCAATTCGTCGAATAATTGTCGTTCAATTCCGCGAGTCACATTTTGGTCATGAGGTTTCAGTTTCACGGCCTCCCGATCAGAGCACGCAGATGGCGGCTGAAGAGGGCGGAAACGGCAGACGTGGTCGGTGCCTGCCCTGCCCGTTTCAAACTCTGCAGATGTGCCCGACTCCACAGGAGAGAAAAATACTTTCACTCCAATTGTGTGTGAAGTGAATGCCAGTGAGTTGTGAAACAACTGGTCCACTACCATCGAATTCCCGTATGAGCCATATACTGCCATATGGGGACTCTTGTTAGAAGGTGTGAGTGAGTGTTTCTTACTAACGTTATAAATATCTTTAGCGTATTCATACACCCAACCAGACAGATAGTGCAATTCGTGCACTGAACGGCGGACTGAAAGGCGAAAAACCGCACAATACATCGCTGCCCGCTATTTCTGATTGCGAACACCTGTCACAAAATCGCCCTCTTGTATCCAAGCATTTTTCCTTCAAAATTCAATATATTGTCATCTTGATCAACTTACATTAGCACTAAACGTCGCCGACATCTGCACCACCAAAAAATCACCACCGAGTGCTCCTTGTAAAGACAGAAAAGAATTTTCCGAAATGTTTTCCAAGGGTGTAATAACGCAATTTTCCCATGTCATGTAACACTCTCTTTACCAAACAATAAATCTATACATTGCACGAAGATGTGTGGTCGGCTGTGTGATTCATGTCGAAGGCGGCAGTCGTGCTGAAGTCCGCATCAAATACTACCCGAATCGCCTTCATTCTCACAACGTATATCTTTCTCGATGCACGAATATGCATGTTAGAAAATCACAATTTTGAAAATAGTGAAAAAAAAGTTTTTCACTTGCATCAACTACCTGACAAGTTTTCTTTTTCTTTTGTCCCCTCCACAGTAACCCTGTGAAGAAGGGGAATTTATTATCTATAAATATTTTTACATTATGCTGCTGCCTTGCGGCTTAAGCAGCTACAACTAATTTACAATCTACAACTAATTTTGGCTTTTTCCTACAACTAATTTACAATCTAGACCTAAAGTTATCTTTCTTGCACTTTGGCATTACTAACTTACACTAAAATCATTTTTTAAATACTATTTTATATATTCTACGTAAATTGTTTTTGTATATGTTGGCAAACTATTATTATTTTTTTTCTACATTCACACATCATTCATACTAGTTTCATTATATACATAACCATTCATTCGCACTACACTTCACTGCACTGTTCGCCACGGCACTGACTTGGCTCAAAGTGTCCGTGGCGCTCGGGCCCATTGGGAGGCGTGGCAGGTGGGGCGCGGCGTCGCGTTCCCCGCGCGTCCCTCGGCCGATGGCAAGTCTTCCCCCTCGCGCTCGGCTGCCTCCGCTCGCTCGCACAAGGCAGCAAGCGTGTCGTGAGGCAGCGCGCGGAAAGAGAAGGCGACGCGCTTCGGACCTTTCCGGAGGTGGGACCAATGCGCGTCACTGTTTGCTTCACGGACGGTGTCGCGCAGGATGCGCGGCGCCTTCGGACCCAGAGCCCTTTTAAGCGCCGTCACTGACCGTCTTTAGAGCTCCGGCAAGAATTGGTGAAGAAGACCCCAGAACCCCAGACCCCAAGACCCTAGAACTCAGAACTCCAAACACGTCGGTGTTTCTAGGGTATCTATTGGGAAGGTGAGGTGGGAGGTGGGGGTACGCCGCGAGACGCGCAGCGCGGTTTTCCGCCGTGCGAATCGGGCGGAGGGTGGAGGAAGGTGCCGCCGCGAATGCCTCGCAGGCATACGTTCAGATGGACCGCACGCAGGCGGTGAATAGGCGGCGTTTGAGGGCAGGATGAAGTTCAGGGGCTCGAAGGAGAGGGCGTAGGAGGGTGGTTCGGGCAGTTATTTTTTGGCTAACGTACTTGGCGTGGGCGTGCCAGCGGAGGCCGCTGTCAAGCTTCACACCAAGATACTTCGCCGTCTTTTGCCACGGTAGTTGCGTGCCTAACAAGCTCACGACAAGTTTTCTTCCAAACGCAGAATGCTGCTTTGCAGTCGATGCGCAGGCTAAAATCCTGCAAGAAAATTGCGTTTGCATCCGTAGATTCCCTCTATGCGTCTCCGCGGGACAGGTGTGCGCGCGGACAAGCGATGGCCCAGGCAAGGTCTCTGGCGAGAGCGAGAGAGCGAGAGCGAGAGCGA
This sequence comes from Gryllus longicercus, assembly GCA_038098605.1. NCBI lineage: Eukaryota > Metazoa > Arthropoda > Insecta > Orthoptera > Gryllidae > Gryllus > Gryllus longicercus. The sequence continues at coordinate 5,510,615 of JAZDUA010000003.1, read as the reverse complement.
GAGCGAGAGCGAGAGCGAGAGCGAGAGCGAGAGAGAGAGAGAGGGCGAGGGCGAGGGTGAGAGCGTGGGCGAGGGCGAGGGCGAGGGCGAGGGCGAGAGCGAGAGCGAGGGCGTGGGAGGGGGCTGGGGCGGGGGCGAGGACAAGAGCGAGGGTGAGGGCGAGAGCGAGCGAGCGGACGAGGGCACGGCACGGCCGTCTGCGGCTCGAGCGAAAGCACAAGCGAGGGCGAAACACGGGCGAGGGGACGACGAGGGAGTGGCCAGGAGGAAATATTTTATTCGCGAGGCAGCTTTGATAAAAAGAGATGAACGCGCGCCGCCGTGGATTCGCCGCTGCGCGGAGATGTGAGCGCGGCAGGCGGCGCGTTCTCGGATGCAACTCGATTTTTCTCCCGCGATCGGAGATCGCGCCGCCAGTGGCGGAAGGGGAGGTGAAGCTAGTGGAGGTGGAGAAGACGGATGTTTGGAAGATCGAAGTGGTGGTAATGGATGTATGAATGTAAGGATGCATTGGAGTTGTAGGTGGTGGTGATGGTGGATGTGGTGGTGGTGGTGGTGGTCGAGGTGGAGGTGGTGGCGGTGTTGGTGGTGGTGGGGGTGGTGTTGGTGGTGGTTGTGGTGGTGGTGTTGGAAGTGGTAGTGATGTTAAAGGTAGTGGCGGAGGTAGTGGATATGGGGGAACTGAAGAGGGATGATGTATATGGGAAGTTGTTGGAGACTGAATCCAAGTCAAGAGATGAAAAAAAAATATTAAAGCGGAGGCCGAACGGAAGAGGAGGTGAAGGAGTAGAGAATAGCGGTGACGTGGAAGTTACAAGACCTCTTTGGATGCAGAGACACAGAGGAACGCGTATGCACAGGTGGAGGAGTAGACTGGGATGGATCAACTGAGTGTTGGCAGTCTCGAATTTCGTTCACTAGTGAAGTGCAGGACTGTGATTCTTTCACCGGTGTTCTAAGACGGCCGTGCACATCTAGTCGCTCATTCTATACTGCACTTCTAATGTTACTTAGAATATATATATATATATATATATATATATATATATATATATACCAGAACAATTATTTATACAAGATGTTTCAAAAATAGGGAGCATAATTTCATGTATGTATTTCCCATTAGTACAGAATCAAAATAGTTCATGACAACATGTGTCCCGAAATGCTTTATTTCCAAGTTACGGCCTTCACAACACTGGAATTCAGCGAAACGCTTTTCCTTCCACAGGTCGTTGCCGTGAAAGGGGACATTAACGACACACTTTGACAGTTCATTCCGAGGCGAAGATTGCATTCGGAGTTGTGTTTGGCGTTCGACTATGCGTCATATACTCGAATCAGAAGCTAGCAGACATACACTACAAGCACGCTAAGGCCGACGGCAATGCTGTGCTGGCTCGACGTGTGTACCAACAAAGATACCCACACAATCTTTCCTTCCTCTTCCTTGTCCTATCTTTAACCTTTACTTATATACACACACTTAAATTTACCACACTAACCCAAATGTAGGGATACGACTCCTTGCTCCGGCTGTGGCGGTACCCTGCTGATGCAAGATAACTGGTTGGAAAAAACCCCGCGAGCCGCCATGTAGGTTAGCACCAGATCTGATCATCCCCTGGGGAGGGTCGACTCCCGAGGACAACATCCTCTACACAACCGCTACGAACTAATGACCTTAGGAGTTGTCGCGCCCGGACTATTGACAAATCAATCTACCCGCACCACCCTCGCTTTGGATTTGGATATATTTAGTCAAAAACAGTAAAAACTGTATGTGACATGGGTGAGAATATCACCTGCGCACGTTTTCCGAGTTTCAGAATCCCTTAGCATCATAAATCTCAACAATAAGTAGTTGAATAATGTGTAAAAGTTAAAGATAAATAAATAAAAATAAAGTTTAAAAAAGCTCGAAATTAGCAACATTAGAAAAACTAGACATTTTGGTTCCCGAGTAATAGAAAACATTTTTGCAGCGGTAAACGAACTGCAGGTTTTATTTTTCTGTATTGCTAACAAAATAGTATCTCACCCTTACACTCTACTCCTACCACTACAAGCAAAAGGAGAGTTCAACAAAACGTGCGCATAGTGAAGCTACATTTACGCCCACAAGCAAAACAAGGGGGCATCTCAGCATTTGCTTAATGTATCAGGGAAACTGGACAAAAACCTGATCGAGATGGAGGTCATTGATCCGGAAGCTGAAGTACGTTATTTGTTACACGCTTATTACGCCTTTAAAATATACACTACTAATGAAAACTAATTATATATATAATCACTGTTTTGTTGTGGTAAACATTTCTGTTTTCGATAATCAATAGTCTCTAATTGTGTATAGAACAGTTGTGCAGCAGAAAATATTTTACTTTTAACTTAAATTTGTGTTCTGACTTCAATTGTTTAATGTCATCTGGCAATGCGTTGTAAACTAACGTACATGTATTCCACATCACCCGCACTACTTGAACACTCTACTCCCTCCTCCCCATCCGCACGATGCGGAGCGCGCGCAGTTCCCGCCAACGGGTTGCTTACTTTCGGAGCAGAGCTGTCAAAACTACACCTCCGCAGCGCGCGGATCAGAAACGCCGCACCCAACCCGATGCCGCGTGAAAAACTCGTTTACCGACGGGGACTCCATGGAAGGCAGTAACCCAACGCAAAATGCGGCGTCATCCCACGTGATGTTCTTTCGTTTTACGATGCACGCCGTTACATCGACCCCCCCCCCTCCCCCGGCCTGCGCCCTCGCGTCAATGCCGAGGAAATTAATTGGAGGAACGGGAAAGAAAAGTCATTCAATTTCATGAAAGGAGCAGAAATATGTTTTGGAGGGACGCTTTTTTCTCCTGAAGCCATTCCGCATCCCTTTTGAATTCTCTAAAAGAAAGGCTGTCCGAGGCTCCGGAAAAAAAGCGGCGCGCTATTTTTCAAACGGCGGTGTTTCCCCGCAACGATTCTCAGAGAAAGAGGAAATATTTGTGGGAAATTCTGAAATGCTGTTGTTGCCAGTCTAACAAAGAAACGCACTACTTTGTAGAAAATTGTGGTGTCAGATTTAGGGGCCCCTTGAGAGTTTGAAAAGGTGTGCGAAAGAATAAATCTAAAAAAAAATGTATTGCTGTGACACTTTAATCGAATCACAATTCACAAATCACTTTAAGCGGGGTAGGTGGGAGTGAAAATATAATAGAAGAGAGACAGTAGAGCTCACACTCAGGGCAAAGTCAATATTTATTTCGAGACACTTTGGTAGGAGAAGTACCAAACATAGTTGAATAACTTCATCATTCGATGTGTTTACATAAACTAAAATAAAGAGGGAATGAATGAACAGAAAACGCAAATGTGCATCAACAACACTTAGAACTGAGAAATTGATGAATGTAATGTTTATTAATAAAGCAACAATATGTTTTCTACGTATTCTAAGTATTTAGTACTGAAGGAATTGCGATAATAAAATCATCGTGGTTAGAGCTAATTAAATAAAATTCACTATGTCCAAAATTCAGGTGGAATATTTTCTACTCAATATTCATTGTTAGATTGGAAACTAAACTGGTTTTCCTTCACGGACATTAACATATGTAACAAAAATATCAAAATTCAGAGTGGCACTTTTCCTATACATTTTCACTGTTCTGTGACTTATTTAAAAACAGAAAATGTAAATAACTCAAGCAAATTAAAATGGGCTTAGTGAGTTTGACTGCACAATACGAATTTAACCGAATTGTATTTGAAAGTCTTTCGTATTTACTTTTGTTTAATCCGTAACTATTTGATAGATTCCCAAAATCTCGACTTGAAAATATAACTCTCCTGTTTAGTGCAGCAAGAAAGGTTTCACCCCCATAAACAAACGCCTGCTTTGAATGCACAAGGTGGACTACCTGCCAGACCGTCAGCCGTAACTTTGTCCCCTCACTGCACGACTTCCCGCCGGTGAGTCCAGCCTCCTCCTCTTGTCCCTCGCCTCCGAGCCGAATGTTTGCGGCAATCTGCGTGTGGCGAACGGCCGCTGGGAAGCAAAGCGGGAACTCTACTTCGTCGCCGAAAAATTCAATACATTGGGGAAGATCGAAGGTTGGACCAATATGGCTGTGTGTTCAGCAACCACACTCGGGTTTGCTGGGGTTGGTAGTGTCGTTTGGTTATGTGCGTTGACCTCTATGCAGGCTAAAACTAACCGAAGTACACCAACAAACCACTATGCCTAAGACAAGAAGCTTGTAAAATCATTCAAAACAAAATACTTTATATACAAATTTATAGATTAAATCTACGTTTTAAGAACTTTTTGAACCTCTCCAAATGATTACGTAACGCTTGCGACCCATATTCCCCGATTAAGCATTAAAAATGAATTATACAGCAAAAAATAATTTTATTAATTTTACTTATATCACATAATAAAATTTCTTATAATTTAAATCAGATTTCGATAGTGATGCTGACTACAACATATCATAAAATTGGGGACAATTTTTTAAGTAAGGAATGATGTGTTGACGAGGATATTTCTAACAAGCCATCGTAGTTGCATGGGCGAGATTCTCTGCCTGGAGGCTGCATGCGCCTCTTTAATTGCATTCTAGAATTTACATCAGTTTTACAGGTTATGTTTTTTTTGTTATTTGAGGTCGCATCAACTACATCTACTACTATTAGCGACCACTATTGCGTGTAACGGTATGGTAACTATGAGGATAACACGATATGATGATAGGGGTGTGAAAGGACGAAAACAATACAACCATGCCCGAGGCGGGACTCGAACCTGCGATCGAGATCGCTACGGCACTATTGCCTTAGCGATCTCGGCCATCCGGACCGGCAAACTTCTTTTAATTTTTTAAATTTATATTTTGCAATCTAATTTGTTAATATTTTCGTGTTTCGTATACCAATGAAGAAAAGTAATTATTTCAGAAAATCTTGAACAATTTAAAAAAATATCAAAGTTACAAAACACTTAACTTTGCCCCTACAACTATGTCAAGCATCGTAACCTTGATTCAAACCTACTCACCTTCTCCCCAAACATTAAAAAACTTCCCATAATTCGTGCAGATGCTTACAAAGATTACATTGTGCCATCTAATCTGTATTACTTTTTTAAGAAAAGCAACAATAAATAACAGCATATTTCAATTTGTTTCTACTAGGATGTTACAAATAAAAATATAATATTCATTTTCACTCCACATAAAAGCTACGCATATTACACATCCATTAGATGGTTCATTGGATTCGTTTCGCTTAAAGTATTATCCCACATTTCGTACTCCATGGTTCATTTCATTGTTGTTCGTGTATTTGTTTTAGCAACCCACTGACTTCCTAAATAGGCTCCACATTCTATGAATATTCAAATCAAACGTAACAAACCATGAAATATCTGTATTTCTATTATTGGTAATCCATTAAACTCAATGAAACGAAAGAAAGTACGATTTCATTTTCAATAGATATTGCTATGTGTAATTTCCCTCCTGCATAAATTAAATTATAGTGTTGCTGAGTAATTTTTTATCTACATTTATTATTAGATTATAACATTTTGTGAATCTTGCATCCCTCAACACTCTTAATAATCACCGGTGTATTTACATTAACTGTGCATTATTGTTTTAATATACGTATAGATATTTATAAGCACAGTTGACACTTTTGGAAATCTAGGTTTCAAGTTACAGTAAAACGAATCTCTTAAAATATATTTTCATGTTTTAACCAAAAGTACATCAGTACATGTACAAAAAGTTCATATTACGGAAATATTACCACAATTCTCAATTCAGGTATAATTAATACGCCAACATGTAATATGTGAAAAGTTAAATTCCTGATATGAATGTTTTGTGCAGCTTCTCCCACAACATCGCACTCGCAAACAGAATGGCAGCATTGAATTGCATGCAAGACAAAAAGTTTCCTGGTAATCGATGTATACAGGATCTATTCATACAATGTTTTATTCACATATATTTTAGGTCATAGAAGAGGTACTTTTTGTCCCGTTGGTTAAGTTACAGAAGCAACAAAATGTCTAACAATCCATCAGTCAAAGACAACCGAAAATGCTTGGCAGTACATATCCTTTACGAGTGGAACACAAATTATTTAGAATATTACACAAAATTAAAATCTTTACATAATTTTCGTTCATACGCTACTGTATTATTTAATTATTTATTCATACACAAATTCAAAAAGAACAATGTAATCTATAAAATCTATAGATTTATAATAACATTGTTAGAAACAAAATAGCCAAATTTCTTCCTCCTATTATGCATTAATATTCAATCAAAGAGGAACTGCTGCTACTTCTCTCTCATTGCCCTGGTCACTCTTTAGAACCTTTGTAAGTTCAAAGATTGTATTCCCCTCTCTCATTACAGACGGCAAATACTGAGAAAAAGAAACTAAAATGGTAATTTAGTAAACAGAATAATAGATGATGTTTATATTTTAACATCTTATAGCAGATGGTCATGAAGATGCCTGAAATGTTATCAGACCGGTGGATGTTCTTGTTTTGGCTCATGTTGACACCATCTTTTCCTGGCACTACAATCCTACGGGTTTTGGATTCACCATTCACATCCATGCAGTACATCACAGTACTATAGGTATTTTGTGGATAACTAGTGACCTGCAGTAGCAAAAATGCTGTCGAACAGCACCACACAAAATTGTTTTCCAAACACACACTTCTCGCACACTGCTCAAGAACCATAAATATAATACTGTAGTATAACTCTACAATACGTTAAATACGTATTTTTGATACAAAAACAGTCAAGAGTCTTATGAATATTGCAAGAACGTAGTATAATAAACATTCAGTACAACAGTTTTTAAAATACCAAGAAATATGAAAAAACGTTCTGTTTCATAACACAATACATAAATAGTGAATCTAGGGGGCAGCTTCTATCTTGGGGCCCTGTTGTTGCATGACGTTATCTATATCGTAAGCAGTGAAGCATTGAATATGAGAATTCAGTCGTCACGCGCATGAGAAAAAGCAAATTAACACAATCAAATATTAGCCATTTTCGGTAAAAAAACGAGGCTGTTTAATCATTTTTGGATTATTGCTGAGTTTCTGGGTATCTAAAAAATCATCGACATCTCTCACATAGCTCGAGGCTACACGGTTTCTTTCAATTTTTGCCAACATCAGAAATTGGTAATTTAGTCTCTTGTTAATGCTTCTAGATTATATAGATGAGTGAAGGATTATTTGAGATTCCAGACAGCCCATCACTCCACACCTTGGACCACGCTGTAAGAAATACCTTACATCGTGATTCGGATGGACCAGGGAAACAAATGTTACTGATACTGGGTGGCCCGTTATTCTAAGTTATGATCCACTTGCCAATCACCCACCTGGAAGCGACCTGAAAAAAACAGCTCAGGCAATCAGAAGAATTTTTAAACAGTCAGTTTCAGTTTCGACCCACATTCTTGGCTGTTGCCAACAATCTATCATTGTCGGATATCTCAAACCATTGCTTATCCGGTTTATCATGCTTCAGTTGTGGACTTTCAAAGTTTTTTCGATGACTCTTCCGATTTAAGTCAAGATTATCGTGTATGGAGAGCAGGTATTTCAGACCAGATGGTAATAATGTTTTTTAAACTAGACTCTTAAAACACTGCTGTATAAAGCAACATAACTTTGGAAACATTATGTACAGGAACAGAAATAACATACTTATCTGATTTTCTCATTTTGCATTTGCAATTTTAACGAAAAAACGACAATTTAACCGTGTTTCGTATCCTTATTTTCGATTGTAACTTCCTGTGAAGTCTCCTGTGCTGTGAATTTGCTCTTGTTGCTGATGTTTTAAGAACGAGCGCCTCTTTGGTGTTCCTTGCGGTGCCTGGACGAGTCTCTTCTATTCACCACAATCTCAGTTGATATCTCTCAGTTATGATATCTAGTTTGAATGGGATGTCACCGGATGCGTTTAATGTTGCCGAGCAACTTTATTTACAGCGGGGGTTCACGGCACTCTGACTTTTTTTCAACTTCCGAAAATCCAAAGGCCCCGACCGAGAGAAAACCCGCAAGCGTACCGCAAGCGCTCCGCCACCTTCGTCCCAGCGAAGCGGTTCTCTCGCTGAGAATCTTCGCGACGATTGTGTGCGCAAACAAGTCCCTTCAGAAAGGAACGCGCCGCGCTGTGCAGCCGCTAAACAAACGGAAGTCCGCGCTTCGGGCACAAAGCGCGCAGCGACTCGAGGGCTTAATTGAGCCCCTCCCTCGCTTGTCGCGTGCCGCCCACCCCCGCCTTCCAGATGCTGGAGACGCGGCCGAGTGACGCAGAGAGCTCCCGAGGCGACGCAGTTTGACTCGAGGGGAACGAACGCTGCGTTTCACGTCACTGCCCCTCCCGCCGGATTAGAAGGAGAATGACACGAAGCGAAAAAGGCACAGGCTACCAAACATACTCACGTGTGCAAAGGCAAACTAGTTTAATACGGCGAGAAACGATTCCTTACGTTTATAACACTTCTTCGCCTCCTTTTTCTAAGGTCATTCCCAACTGATATTTGGCTTCTCCGGGATGTTCTGAGATGAGTAGTTTCAAACAGTTATAAATTATACTTTTCTAAAAATTGTTTTCTTTTTACTTCAATCATCTCTTTGTGCGAACATGAAACGGTACCAGTGAGAGCCTAGGCTAGGCATTTCGTCCAGAGGAAGGTCGCAGAATGGTGGCCGGAACGTTGGCACCCGTGCCTAGGACGTGGCGTCTCCCGGATAGCCAAGCTAGCAACCCCAGGTAACGGTATCCTCAACAAGTGAGAAACTGAACAATTTATAATAAGATATAGGATTAAATAGTGATACTCATAACAGATCTGTTCACAAACACGCAGAATCGCAGTTCACGCACATCGCAGAACCGAATTTTCGATACGCAACAAAACGCATGGTTTTGAGAATCACTGATATGTTAATGAAGTCATACTTAATTTAAAATAGCGAAAAAAAATTGCAGTCGACTTCAGAAAATTTTTAAAAAAATGTGCCATCGAAAACATTAATTCGAAGAGCATAAGTAATAATTTCCTGAGCAATTTCGTGATATGTGCTTCGGCACTTCCCGGCTAAGCGTGGAAAGAAAGGGAAAACTATTCACTTCCACAAACTCGCCACACCATGAAGGTTTTATTACTTTATGTTTCCAGGCGCGTCAACTGCTGTTATCCGTGAATACAGTGCATGTTATTTCCAGAGAGGTGTGGTGTTCTTCCCTTGCTGGAAAGTCAAACCCGGCACCGACCTAAACGTCGGTTTGTGTGGGGTGTGCCTGACCGAGGGGCAACGCCCCAGCCGGTACAAACATGTTCTCTCAAGATTTTTCAAAAAAAAGAAAATTGTATGCTCACAAAAAAATTCAGAAACTGGAAATCGGGAATTTTACTTGATTACGCAGCTAAAAGAAAGAGTTCAAAGAGCAATATATGTAATTGACGATCGCACCCATGTACTGACAACAATTATCAACTTATGAAACAAAATACCTTCATTTGTTCATATCAGAGTCCCTTATTTCTGAGCCGCCCTCGACTAATATGTGCGCCAGTGTAGCCGTCAATTGAAGCACAAACTGTCTCCGGCGCCGCGTAACTTTCATGGTGCAAAACGAAAACTGACAGGATCATTAGTTTCCAATACAGCAAGTGCAGCAGGGGCAACGGGCCATTGTTAATGAAAGGCCACGTTGGCCGTTGTGTGCGGAAGAGGGTGTTCGTCCGCGGGAGCAGGGAAGGGGAGCGTGCGGATTTACTACAGCAGGGTTTTCGAGAGCAGATGGGTGGGGCGGGGACAGGGCGGGGTTAGTCGGTCCGGGGTGGGGCGGGGGCAGGCCGGAATGGTGCGGGGCGGGGAAAGGTAGGGGCGGGGCGGGAGCGGTACGGGATGGGGGCGGGGAGGGACGAGCTGGGGGAGCGGGCCGGTGTGGGGAGGAGCGGGCCAGGATGGGGGCGGGGCGGGGCGGGGACGAGTGGCGGGGGCGGGGGCGGGGCGGGGTTGGGGTGGCGCCGATGAGGTTGACGTGGGCAGGCGCTGTAGTCGCGCGATGCAGAGAACTTTATTGGGCGACCCACTGTTTACTTGCGCCTAAAATTAAAGCAATGAAATTTCGCTGGCGCGGGGTTGGGGGCGTAGGATGAGAAGAAGCAACAGCAGCGGGATGGAATGGGTGTGAGTGGCGGAGGAGGAATGGTATCGGATTGGAAAGTGTGGAGAGAGAGAGAGAGAGAGAGAGAGGGACGGAGCGGAGGAAAATGGCGGGGAGTTGCCTAGAGGATGTGGATGGGAGAAGGGGCGATGAGTGGTCAAGAGGACTGAGAGAGAAGAGAAGGGGAATTAGAGGGCGGGGATTGAGAGAACGGGGAGTGAGAGAGCTAGGAGCGAGAGAGCGGGGAGAGAGAGAGCGGGGAGAAAGAGCTGGGAACGAGAGAGCGGGGAGAGAGAGAGGGCTGGAGAGAGTGGCTTCGAGATGACAGGGCTAGGATACGAGAAGGCTAGAAGTGAGAGGTTTGGGAGTAAAAGAGGGGAGCGAGAAGGCAAAAAGAGTGGACAGGAGAGGGAGAGGGATCGGAAAGCAAGACGGCGGAACATGTGAGGGTGAAAGTAAGATAGCGGGAGGAAAGAGAGTGGAGCGTGAGAGGTTGTGTACAAGAGAGTGGGAGGCGAATAGCGGGTGCGAGAACGGGAAACAGTGAGGTGGTGAGCCGCAGGGTCGGGGAGCAAGGGACGGGGGCCAGGGGCAGGGGGAGATACTGGGAACTATGAGCGGGAAATTGGAGAGTGAGAAGAGGGGTGATGGGCGTGGATGGGTAGGTGGCTACGGCGACGAGAGCAGCCGACTGCGAGAGATAAATTGATTCAATTTGCAAGCGCTGTGGCGGTGGCTGCAGGGGCGAGTTCAGATCGCGGCGGCTGATCTTCAGTGTGGCGCTAGGCAAAAATGCGATTGACTTTTTCGTCGCAAACAAAATGCCCGGGAAAATACCAAGCACTTTGGTCCCATAAAATCTATGTCCACGCAGGTTCTGCGGATACCATGTTTTGCAATGAATTGTTTTACAAAAAAGAAACAGTTGATATACCACAGAAAGAATTCGAAAGCGGTAGAAGTATTTAAGGAATGGATGTTCGTTAAACTAGCTATTTACAAAGGCAACAAACTAGAGCTCTGATATTGGAGTAAGACATTATTTTAGTATTCCAATTGTTGATGAGAATATTTGAACTTTTAATTTCTCGCACTTACTAACGTAAGAAAAGAAAGTATTGCAATCGTGCGCCGGAAAACGGTGAATTTCCAATACAAAACTCTTATTGCCGGGCCCTGGTAAAAAAATGTGGATAAATCCATTTGCTAAATATACAAACAAAACTCTTCTGGCACGTGATGTAGAGAGAACCCATGTTTTTGCGTCCTTGATATAGGAAAGTCGATGGAAGGTAAAACGTCTGTTTGTCTGTCAACAACGGTAGCGCATAAACCGTTCAGCAGATTTTCTCCAAATTTGATATTCTCCAATCGTTCTAACTGATTTCGCGGACCTGGAGTTTGAATCCGAAATTTTAATTTTGGAGAGTACTTTACAAACGTCAATGGGACATTTTCAAAATTTTCAAAAATTCATTCCACTCCATTTTCTTAATTAAATTTAGTGATTCAAGAGTTCAAATGTCGATTGAGAATGGCACAAGTCTCATTTTCGTTGACAACCGATTTTCCAAAATTTGGAAAAAAATAACAAACAAATGCATAGTTTTTGCGTAATTTGCATTTGAAATTATCGCAAATTTTGTTTCTTAAAATCCGGTCCAATTTTTTTCTTTAAATTTTCTACACGTATGTAATAAGGGACGCTAAAAAATATGGTGCTAGTCACTTTTTCGGGTATTGCTCGAAAAAATACAAAAAGAAAATTTAAAATTACAAAGCTGACGATGAGAGATTTTTGCCTCAAACAGTCTGTAGAACTAAATTAACTGGCTGAAAGGCCATGTACATTCTTTTTTAAAAGTTAGTGCCCCCGAAACGTACTCTCATTGTTGAGATAGTTAATATTTTAACCTACCCAATCTTCATATATTTGATTCTCAAATCTTTTGTTTAGAAACGCAATTTCAACACTAGGTTATTACAAGCACTACCAAAGATAACAACTGCAATTTCGTGTACAAAGGTTAGTAGATAACGATAATTACATTTTCATAGAAGGCGACCGTTAACATAAAATTAATTACGTTATCTCTAATTCTGCAGTAATAAAATGTGTCGTAAGCATATACGTACTATTTTGTTCAATGCGATAGCCTAGCTCAACAGATTGCGGCTTACATCCTCGCGGGCGTGGGTGAGCATGGGTCGAATGGAACAAGGATAAAAGAGAGATGGAGGGGATCAAGAAGATGGGGAACTAAAATGCGAAGATTCAAGAACAAGACCCGACAGGGCGGTGTCAGAGACGCTGATGACCAAGAGGGCGGGGCATGATAGGGCGGGCCATGATAGGGAATGGCATGATAGGGAGGGGCATGATATGGGGGGGGGCATGATAGGGAGGGGCATGATAGGGCGGGCCATGATAGGGCGGGCCATGATAGGGAATGACATGATAGGGAGGGGCATGATAGGGAGGGGCATGATAGGGAGGGGCATGATAGGGAGGGGCATGATAGGGAGGGGCATGATAGGGAGGGGCATGAGACAGCGGGGCGAAATGGGGCAGGGCATTGCAGGGCGGGGAATTGTAGGTCAGTGCATGATAAGGTGAGTTATGATACGGCGTGGCATGATAGGGCGAGGAATGAAATGGCGGGGTACGAGAGGATGGGGAACCAGGGGATGCGGAACGAGAGGTAAGTAACGAGAGAGCGGGGAATATAATAGCAGGGAATAATAGGGCGGGGAATGAGAGGCCACGGAAGGAACGGGCGGAGAACGACAGAACGGAAAAAACAAGAGGGTGTGAAAAACGACAGGGGAAGAGAACGAGAGGGCGGAGAACAATAGTACGGGGAGTAAGAAGGCGGGGAATAAGAGGGCAGGGAACGAGAGGGCGGGGAATGAGTGGGTGGGGGCACGAGCGGGCGGGGAACGAGCGGGCGGGGAACATGAGGGGGAAAATGAGACGGAGGGTGATGAGTGGACGTGGACGAAGATGGGAGACTGAGGGGTAGGGAGGGAAATGAGATAACTTGGAGCAGGAGGACTGGGATTTCAGGTTAGAAGTCGAGAGCGTGGATCGAGGAGAGAGAAAGAGAGAGCCAAGATCGTGGGAGCGAGGGCGGAGGGAACAGAGAGTCAAGAACGAGGACGGTGCGAAATGATATAGCGGGCAACGAGAGCGTGAGGTTCGAGGAGCGAGGATGGAGGATTGTGGAATGTCCGCGTCCGCGCATCGGCGTGAAGCGTGGGAGCGTATTTCGAGAGCGGGGAGAAGCACGGAGTGAGTGAGTGGGGAACGAAAGTGGGGCGCGAGACGACGGAGATCAAGGGGAGAAAGCAAAGGGTAAGGAACGAAGACGGTGAGGGAGGGCAGCAATTAATCGAGGGAGAAGGAAGTGTGGTTCGAAGATGGGGAAGCGAGACGGAAACTATAGAAGTGGCGGGAATTTGGGGTGGAGATTGACGACGGAGCTCGAGGGCGACCCAGGATAGAGGTGGTGGATGCCTCGATGCCAGGCGTTTTGCCGGGTCGTTGGTTGCCCGGGGCAAGTGGATTGGGGAAACACGCTCTAACGCCACGCTCCGGAAGATTGGAGAAGACAAATGTGACCAGATAAGGAGGAACAAGACAGGGACATGTACGAATGCTATCGGCAAGGGACGCTGGTTCCGGGCCACAGCTTCGTCCCGGCTAGGGACTGGAAGAAGTCGGATAACCCACAATAAAAATGTTCTACGATGTATGAAGGAACTCTGTGTTCTCTTGAGGAATTTACTACAATTTGCATAAAATATTATTTTTACAGAACATAGTATAACAGTTCCTCGATATCACATCACTTCAATTTAGCAATACTAGTCTAAGTGAAATTTTAATTGCACAACAATAACTACCCCAACTCACTGAAATATTATTTTTCCATTCTAAAACAAGTATTGCCATAAAAGTACGTACTTTCTCTATTTTTAATATTGTATTACCAAATAAACCCGCAAAAGTGTTTAAAATCAGCCATTTTTTCCTTTTCTCGCATACGTCTTACACAGTACAAAAAAGTTTTCTATTCCTACCAGAAAAATGGAGTTTTCGAGACAAAAAATTATTGCCGGGTCATGGTTAAGAGAAATTGGATAAAACTTGTTCCTTTTCGAGAAAAAGTACTTCCTTAACACGTTCTGTAATCATAATCTACGTTTTGTGGACCACTGATACCGAAAAATTGTTTTACGGCAAAAACATGTCTTCTTCCGTCTGTGAACAACGCTAGCGCCTACGCCATAAGAAGGGTTTTCAGAGGGGGGTCAGTTCCATGGTGTGTGCACCTGAAACACTGCCCAGCCTCGGTGGGCGGGAAAGAAACCTTTAGGGCAATATGGAAAATGTAGAAAATCAACCACCTAAGCTGTGGATACATTGAAGCCTCTAAAGAGGAAGGAAGTTAAACAGGTACTGAAATTAGGTGTTTATGTTTGTTTCTGTAGATGTCTGTGAGTCCTATCATGAGTTTATAAAATTCCACTTTACAGGTGTACAAAGTAACATTAATCACGCATTGAATTTGAGTTTTACATTTTATGTAATTATGCGTTTTGAAATATTTTTTTGCTAGTTACGCGAACGAAGTCACTTTTGTTAGCCAGAATTTGCATTTTGGCGTTGCGTATTTTTAATACGCTAAACCACAAAGAATTTTTTATGATAATCGCGAAGACCCAAAGCTGGAGTTTTGCCGTGGACTAGCAAATGCGCCAGTCGCAGCGAATTGCAGAGGGAGGCCAGTCAGAAGAGTGGCGAGTACGAGAATAAATTAAGGTAACAAACAGGTATTTTTTGAATAACTTTTAAATTAACTCTACTACTTACACAAGTACAAGGTATTGAATCTCCTCTATCTTCACTCCGCACGTGCTCATATATAACCACACACTGACGATTTAGCCGTTTGTCAACAAAAAACAACACTGGATCCCCGCATCACTCTCCCCCCCCCCCCCCCGCTTCCCTTCGCTCCGCTCCGCTCCAAGAGCGCTTTCCCGCAGGTAACTTGCGCTGTTTGCCCCCGCCCCCAAGCCGTGACGCGCCGCACGCGCTCGCACGCAACTTACCGTTAACAACGCACTTTATATTCCTGGCGACGCGAGCGGCATATCTCGTGGCAGTCACCGCCGCCGCTGCTACTGCGACCCGCTCCCGCCGTCGCAGCTTCCACGGGTCCTGACGCTCTCGACGCTGCTGCCTGCGAGGGAGTGGAATGAAGGGAATTCCCAGCTGACATTGCGTGCACATCTAAATTTTTCATCGTAGGACGTGTGTTTCCTCATCCGCACGTCTCCGTAATCTAAGCGCTTGTATAATTCTGTAACTTCGATACACTTCCTTATATATATATATATATATATATATATATATATATATATATATATATATATATATATATATATATATATATATACTAAAGAAAACGTGATGTTTAAAAAATATGGAAGGGAGACTAGACAAACGTAAATACCAGTCATAGCATGTTTTGCAATAATTGCAGTGAAAGTTGGACGCATTACCTGATCAATTCAATACATCTCTGACGTTTATTTTCAGGCTCTTCAACCAGTGCCTTCAACTCTTTAGGCCCTAATATCATAATCAAAATTAAAATATCACTTTTCTACGCATTTCCAAATATTTTCAACCTTTAATGTCGTTAATGGATTAATTAAAATACATATTCAGTGTACTTTTTCCATTGTAATCGAATTCTTAACAACAATAATATCGTTGAGCATTAATTTAAGATTTTCCATTCAGCGGTCATCAGGAGATAAAAATGTATACTTAGGTGTAGTTAAAAAGTATATAAATTATTTCCGAACTTCTAACGGTTATTCAGTAGTATCCTTTTACGTAGCCTTTTTGCAAATCCTAGTAGGTAAAAGACACAATTAAATTAATTAATACATTATTAATTCCTGTAATTATTAAAGCAACATTGTACTGAAACATGAGTAAGAATTCTGTCAAATTATTCTTCGAACGTTGCAGGCGCGAATCCTCGGGGAGGGATGTGGGGAAAATTCCCCCCTCCCCTAAAATTTTCAGTAACTATTAATTTAAAGTCGCCACTGAATTTTGAAGCAAATTTATCGGATAACGAATAAAACTAAGTAAGGCAACATGACGTGAGCGTAGCCTGCGATATTTTACAAAATCTGTAATATGGTACAATCGACAAAACTTTTGGAATATACCCTCCCAAAATTTGTCTCTGGATCCGCCCCTGGTTCGTTGACATCTTTTGTTTCGTTCCACATCACCCCGCGATGTCGCTGGCTTCTCCCTTCCCTGCGGCCACCGCAAAGTGCTGCGCGGGGGAGTGGGGGTTGCGAGGCGGCGAAGCCCATGATTAATCCTTGCACGGCACGAGCGAGGCGGGGGAGAGGCAGAGCGCCGAATTACGAAACTGCCGCCTCGGAACAAAGTTGGCGCGTGAGGCGCACGCAGCCGAGGACTGACGACCGCCCCCTCCCCTCCCCTCCCAGCCCCGCCCCCGCGAACGCTTTGACGAGCGGCCTCGATGAATGATGCATCCGGGTCGGCTACAACCCTGCCGCCGCCTCCGCAAGCCTCAGGCCCCCGCAGGCCACACCGATGGCGTCTTGCCCGCCCTCTCCTCCTCACCTTGCTCTGCTCCTCGCCGCCCTCTGCAATATGTCGACCTCTACGACTTTCCGCCTTCTCTTCCTCACCTGCATCTGAGTTCTGCCGTCCTCTCCACATCTCGCCACTCGCCACCCTCTCGTCTACTCGCCACCCTCTCGTCTACTCGCCACCCTCTCGTCTACTCGCCACCCTCTCGTCTACTCGCCACCCTCTCGTCTACTCGCCACCCTCTCGTCTACTCGCCACCCTCTCGTCTACTCGCCACCCTCTCGTCTACTCGCCACCCTCTCGTCTACTCGCCACCCTCTCGTCTACTCGCCACCCTCTCGTCTACTCGCCACCCTCTCGTCTACTCGCCACCCTCTCGTCTACTCGCCACCCTCTCGCCTACTCGCCACCCTCTCGTCTACTCGCCACCCTCTCTTCTACTCGCCACCCTCTCTTCTACTCGCCACCCTCTTCTACTCACCACCCTTTTCTACTTGCCGCCCTCTTCTACTCGCCGCTGTCCTGTCCAATTCCCTTTTTCTGACTTGACTGCTGAGACTCGCCGCCCCAAACTCGTCGCCTTCCCACTCACGCGACCTCTCTCTCTCTCCCTCTTTCTCTCTCTCTCTCTCTGTCTCTCTCTCTCCCTGTCACGCGCAACTCAACTTGTCTCTCTCCATTTCCCTTATCTCTTCCACCCCCACACCCGTCGGTCAAACGTGACCCCTTCATTGAAACTTTTCTTCGCCCTCCCGCCACTGCTTCCTTCCGACCCGTTTCCCCCTTGGATCCTATCTGAGAGTACCTCATCTCTTACCGTACCGTCTCTCCATCCTACGGTTCTTGCCTCCCCCGCCGCAGGAGATCAAGTTTGGGTTACGGGCGATTATCGAGAACAAAGTGTGCACCAAACGTCGGAGCTTGTTTACCCGAGAAAAATTACATGATTAAATGCAACAGCCGGTGAGCGAAGGCGGGGCTGTCAGAGGACTTTACCTCGTCCTTTCTGATGGAGACTTTCGAGAAAAACTACGCAACATGAAACCAACATTTGTGACGTTTTTTTTGAAGTATGCAAAGTGTCACGGTGACGTTTGAACGAACAGCTCTGAGAAACCGAGATAAAAACAAACGGGGAGTTGCATCCTTCAAATGTTACCCCAAATTCGTTTACATGCTCTAATTTTTTTAACCAGAAATGACGCGATTCGCTTGTAGCCTGACAACACCATTGCCGCGCGTAGTGGGGCACGTAAGGCTCTGAAAAGGCACAAGAGCAAAGCTGGAGGGGGCAGAGCGGGTAGAGTGATTGAAGCGGGGAAAGCAAGCTAGTGGGGACCGGGAGGGCGAAGTGGACGGAACTGGCGGGACGAATGAAACGATAAAATAAGTAGCACGGACTACGCCGGGTGATTAGCTAGCCGCATTCAACATATGGAAATGAATGTGTTTGTGTGTGTGTGTGTACTTCTGTGTTTATGATACACAAAAAACGTCTGAACTACTGCAATGATGAAGTTACGCATCCACAGGCGTTTCTAGGTATTCAGATGAAGGTACTTCAAGTTACGGTTGTTATTTGCTTTAGCGGATATCTCTAAATAGCGCCTCTTGGAAATGGCGCCCATGGCACGTGTCATGTCTGCCATAATGTAGATATGTCTCTGTATGCAGTAACACACACACACACAAAACACTTCGAATAACTTGCATTAATAAAATTGTGGGTAAACCTGTAATTGAGCATTTACAACCAATATAGTACAGAACTTTCTTCTTTCTGCAAGAAGATTGTATTTTTTGAATTCTACTGTAGAATTTTGTTATTGTATTACAAGCTACAGTTGGTGAACAGATGCACAAGTCTCAATATGCATTAAAATTGGTAGCAGTGTGCGTGTTATGAAGTTTTTACTAGTGCGCTGACGGGACATAATTCTTTACGTTTTACAATAAAGCACTACGAGGGACTATTGTCTGCAATTAATACCAGATAAATCTCCCGGCTAGCTCGAAACATTACTAGTGCTGCATATACAGTCTTCCGAGCCACTCAAAAACACTATTAATGCAGAACGAGGACGAAAACAAAAGAGCAAAAACTGCGGTGCTTTTGTCCGGAAATGAAGATTCTCTCGCCAGCTCGGAGAGTAAACAATGTTGACAAACAATGTCAACCGACGGAGCCAGTGTCCATGTTGAACGTATTATCGTTTTTCTCACCATAATACGCT
Organism: Gryllus longicercus; assembly: GCA_038098605.1. Lineage (NCBI taxonomy): Eukaryota > Metazoa > Arthropoda > Insecta > Orthoptera > Gryllidae > Gryllus > Gryllus longicercus. The sequence continues at coordinate 5,491,494 of JAZDUA010000003.1, read as the reverse complement.
TTAAAAACCCGCTAGTGTTTGTAACCATTCACGATAACATTGAGTAGTAAATCCCTGGAAGTGGTAATATCCGCATTATATTTTTTTGTTTTTATTGGACTAGTCTGACTCAGGGCCGGTTTAACAAGGAGTAAGAGTTTACCCTGAAGTAAATCGCGTTTCCCCGAGAATAACATCTTGGAGCGTTTCACCAGCATTTTACTCGGGTGCAAATCGCATACCCTAGAGTAAATTCAGGAGTAACTTTACACGGCGAAAATCCGTCTGGTAAAGTACGGGTAAGGTACGAAGGGTAAAGTACGAAGGTGATTCCAGCGATGATTCGAAATATTATCCTCAAGTCCGAAAAAAAGATAGGTACGGAGAGAACGGATTGTTTCCTAATTTTGACGATAGAAATTTTGTCAGAGGTTATGTTTGACCAAATCAGCACTTCTAATGGCGAAATATTTTATAAAATCTGACGGGAGATATGGGTGTATTTGGAAGAATTGAAGCTAATTTGGAATCGAATAATTTGCATACCTAAAAAAATACAATTACAATTTGCATAACTCAAAACAAATAAAAGTAGTAGAATAATTTATTTTTTTTTTTTGAACTCTAGGTATCTTAAGATTATATACAATTAGTTTAGAGTCCCGATTAAAACAGTACATGTCTATTAAAAATCATGTAAACGGAAAAACGTATTTCATTTGTGAAATACATGTATCTCAACTTTATTAGGTACATACTGTGGAGGACTTTGAAATTTCGTTTTTTCATCCATGTGGATACAAAATAAAGATAGTAAGAATACAATAAGAAAAAGAAAAATAATAAATAAAAGGACTTATTGATTAAGAAAAAGAGATATAAAAACTAAGAAATTCACTTCGCTAACTCAAACAAAGCCAAAACACCACACAAGATTATAACACCAAGACACCGTCAACAACTCCAAAACTGAAATGAATGATGGATTAATGGTGGAAATAACATTTTTGTACGACAATGTCACTTCCACTATGGATGGAATATAAGGAAATATCCGGAAGTCCGCGTTGGTCCGCATTGGCTCACGATGGTTTACTTGGTCTCTCTCGCTTTGGGCCTCTTGAATCGGTCTCTGCTGTGTATGAAGTATTGCGCGTTCAGCTGGTTTGCTGAGTAAATCGGAGAGCATGTACTCTACAATAAAATAACCCTCCAGACGAATGGTGAAACGCTTACATTTTACTCGACTGTAACTATCGTAAATTAACATTTACTCTCGGGTAACTACTCTTAACTTCACGCAACTGTTCGTGAAACCGGCCCTTCAGGGAATAATCCTAAGGAGCACAAATTAGCTCGGTATTTCTAAGTGATGAAACATAATTTATGAAATTTAAGTCAATTTATACATATTTGACACCAGAAAGAATTCAACTGCATATGAGATACATTACAGAATTCAAAATATACTAGTTAGGAGAGACATTTCGCACATTAAAATAAGTATTTGAAAAGTAAAATTATCTTGATGCAGGAATCAAAGTTCGAAGGTTTGTGAATGTGTTTTCAGAACAAGCTAGACAACCCGACTTACGATATGCTATTGTACTTTCCAAGAATATAATAGAATGTCGAAAAATATTCATATTACAGCATAAGAAACTTTACTTCGTCTTCCGTAAGGGGCAGACTTACAGTTAACGTGTGTAGCAGCGTACATGCGTTGCGTGTTGCATGTGCGCCTACAGCACTATCTGCGAAATTCTAAATTTGTCACATCAATGCAAGTGCAAAGGTACATTTACGATTCACTTTTTTAAGTCAGGGGTATCGTATAAACCATTAAAAAACCTCATCTTTCCTCAGCCTATTTTAACGAGATAATATAGTTAGTGTGGAAGTTATGTTGAAGTTGTATGTGAATGAGCATATTTATAAAAAAAACTTAAGTTATCTATTAAATAGATACTAAATAAATATTTTGTTTCAATGAAACAAAAGCCCCCTGCAAGACTTTTTGGAAACATTCGTTACATAACAATATGTTCAGATAACAAGTATTAAACAAAAATGACCTTGTTATTTTTATTCCAAAAAACGAAAAATGAAACAATACGCATCAACGAAAGGTTGCGGAAATGAGGAAAAATTAGAATTGCTCTCTCTACTGAAAATTAGTAACGAATCTCAACTAGGTAGAAACATATATAAAAATCTTAAGAACAACTTCAGAAATTAAATCGCTCATTGCATGGATCACTGTTTGAAAGAGTAATCCATTAGAGCATATGAATGAGTGTGCACTATGGGGAAAATAGCAAGAGGCAATAAATCAGAAAAGAAAACAGGTGGCAAAATTGTGATAGGATGGGAAGATACTACTAGAAGCTTCAAAAAACCTTAACCAAATAACAACTTACGTTCTAGGACGAACAAAAGAACAATTTCGTAATTCCATTTGAATTCCATTCAAATGTGCAGTAATGTATTAATTGACATATTTGTATGGATATGTAATCAAAGAAGTTGATTCTCTTCATACGTCAGTACGCGAGCGCGAGCACGGACATGTGTGAATGTACATTTCATTCTATTGCACAGAGAACGTGTATGATCAAAAATTAGAAATCAATTAGTCCTAACCCCCAACGAACATGCTTTCTATCCGCATATTTGCCGAGAGGCAGCAAAGAATCGTTTTTTTTCAAAAAAACAACAAAGAGCTGTATGCAGAAAGCCTGAAAACCTTTGATATCGCGCTGAGAACGCACGCGTAATGAATTTTCGCGTGCGGCGCTTCACAACGGAGCTGTTTCGGCATCATTAGCAGCGCGTTGGCAATGGGTCGAGTGCTATTTAGCGAGGCCGGGAACGCGCTAATCCCCGCCTGGCTGTGTTCCTTCATCCCTCATTGGCTATATCGCGCTCCCATGTTTTGCGCGCACCGAGCTAAACCGCCGTGCGTTGGGGGCCACGCTTCGGCCGATCATGTTGGAGCTGCGGTTGCTCAAACGTCGCATTGGGCTACTGGAGTATTGGACGACAATTGGTCATTTCGGATGTACAAAATGGCGATGTACACAATCGAGAACACTGTCTAATAAATTTACTTGTTTCGCAAAGCAGTGAATTCTTTGAGTCGGTTTCATAAATGTATGTATACTTTTACGCTTTCCTACATAATAAGTATAAGAGTCCAATAAAACAAGCATTAAAATGTATTTTAAATTAACTTAATGAAATATTTAAAAGCTAGTCTTAAGCGTATTAGCGTTACGCGGTTAATTTTTTCACTGGTGCTTTGCCCACATTTTATTACTTTTTCATAAACGTAGTAAAGGAATATCATACACAACTAACAGCTGTACTGTACTTTAAAGAGCATCAAAAGCAACAAAATCATTTAAATTTAAAATATTTAATAATATGCGATAACAAAATTAATAGCTCTCCAATTATAACAAATGCTTTCGAAAAACGAAATTCAAAGATGAAAAGCCAGATTCACCTGTTCTTGTATCAAAGGTTAATATTTTGAAATGTTTCAAATAACTCAAAGAGTTTATAATAGAAAAGTTTTTAAACTAAGAGTTCTTGCATGAAAGATTAAGAATATAGCATAGGATATCTGAAAGGTTTTCTCAATGAAACAAGTGTGTACGTTAATGGTTATCCTATGTATCGGAGAACAGATAATGAACAGTCAATTTCGGTTGGATTTCATGAAGTTGATAACCATTGGATTGTCTCTCATAATGCTTACCTAACACTGAAATACGAGGTTCATATCAATGCTGAGGTATGTACTTCAATAAGATAAAACAAATATTTATACAAATGCATATAGAATGGGCATGACCATGCAAAATGTACTGTTTGTTTGAGACTGCTGTTTTCATGTCAGTGCGATGACTGCAAACAAACGCAGAAGGTCAACAGCAATTCAGCTTACACGAAGTTGGCCTGTTCGTGAACTGTCGTGTGATGACTTCAAGAGAGACCTATGTTAGATCGCTCTCATTCTCTTTAGCGAGTGTTTATGTGATTATCTAACGATCAATAAGTTTTCTTTAACTGAGGACGAGAGCAGCAACTTTGGGAGATGAAAAATAAGGGAGCTCACAGCTTTAGTTTCAAATTGTGCCAGTGCATCGTGACTGCCCCGTAGTATGTACACTTCCAACAGTCAGATCAGTAAATTAGGACCAATGGTAAATGAGATACGCGGCAACAACAAACACGCGATTTCCAAACACCATTGGAAGAATGTTCACTGTAAATCCGAATGTCAGTGAGATATTTTCTGCGTGTCTTCCACCTGCATATCAAGAGACCGCAGATTTACGAAGATCTCAGGACCGTTGTTGGGGCACACTTTGAGCATACTTCCTCGTCACACTGCCATGTGGCTCATATATTGGGACAGCGCTTTGCCATAAAACTTTGCATTAAGCTCGGCAAAACCAGGAAAGAGACTCATGATAATATCAAGACGGCTTACGGTGATAATGCAATGGGTAGATCTACTGTTTTTCGACTGGCACAAGCTGTTTTGTTAGGTAAAGAGAAAGTTCAAAACGACGCACGTTCAGGACGACCTTCGAGCTACAAAAGAGACGAAAATGTAGAAAAAGTGAAACATTTTCTGGATAGTTATTCGGCAAATGTTTGCCGATCAACTTAGCATCGCGAAAATCCAAGTGCAGCGAAAATTGTGAACGAAAAATTGCAAATGAAGATCTGAGCGAAGTTGGTGCTGCGAGCACTCACAGGCGAGGCACACAGCCTTCATTCGCCGAGGCGGGGTACTTGGCCCAACACAACATCGCAACCCAGCCTCAACACCCCTACGGCCCCTACGTGGCGTCACCGGACTTTTTGATTTTCCCTGCCTTGAAACTGACCTGAAAAGACACCATCAAGGCTTGGTGGAAGCGTTACAACAGCCCGTGACAAGGGAGCTCCACAGCGTTGCTGCTGGCGCCTTCCAGGAAGTGCAAGAGAACTCCAAATCCGACTGGCAGTAGGGTGTGAATACAGAAAGGTCCTTCTTAAAAGAATTTTGAGTGCATGTGCTATTTCTGTCAATAAATGGTTTGTAATTGACTCAATACGGCTACTTTAAGGACAAACCTTGTATATCAAACATAAAAAGCGAAATTTGATACAAATTTCGTGGAACAATAACTTATTTTACGACATTGGATCCCGGAAATGATAATGACGATTGGCATAACATATTTACATAGAGGACATATGGCAGCCATACTGAACATGATGAAAATAATATGCAAATATTACAACACGAATTTCAGAAATCGCGAATATTTAATATTGGAATGAATAGTAAATAATGAGCATTGGTTACCCGTAATAGTAATTAAATAATTTCATGATTTTTGACGTTGATTTTAAAGTATACATTTTTATTAGTCTGTGTCGTGTGAAGAATTTAACGTAAGAATGAACAAAGCTATGGTAACATGTTTCAATACCGGTGTAGGTGTCAGAACAAAGCAAGTGGCAGTTTGCATACGGGCTGGGGCCATTAATAACTACTAGTGCTACAGAATGGCACAGACTTGCTCGTATTAGCATTCCATTTTCTTTTTGGTCTTGGCTAGATATTCTGTCTTGTCACATATCCTTGCCAGCTCCCATCTACCAGCTCCCATCTACCAACACCCAAAGTACATTTTTTGACATTTTCTCAAGTTCGGTTTCATAATAGTAGAACCGAAATATTACTTTAAGAATATTCAAGGAAAGTAAAACATCTTCCTATATGGCAATTATCATTGAAAACTTTGCAGCCATTTAAAAAAAAAGGCATTTAAATGTTTCTGTACATGCGAAATTTGAAGCTCTTTTTCATACAAAATTTTTAAGCTTTCGAAAACTTCTTTTGAGGCCAATGATTACAAATGATTACAAATCGCTGCAAATGTGCATGCTAACGGCGTTAGATATACTAAAGAAACACATTTGTGTTATTTTTTGATAAAAAACAACAAAAGAATACCCCACAATGAATTTTATTTTATCTCAACCAGTGCAATTAGCACTATCTATGTAAAAAAATTTAATGAAAAAAATGGAACGGTTTTTGAGAAAATAGCGTTTGAGCGTCTTTCAAAATGCGGAATTTTGAGCTCATTTTCACAGAAAATTACTGCGTTTTCTAGAGACTTTGCCTGACATTACTTTAAACACATGAAATCGTAAATACAATAACATGAACAAATCGCTGCTAATGTAAATATTAATTACGTGAGAGACAAGTAAAAAAGTAATTATTTGTAACTTTTGGAACAACAAAATACAGGGAGATGTTGTTTAAGTCACCTTACAAACAGTGCATTTAGTCACCATTTAGCAGTATCCCTACCAAAGTTTAAAGAAAAAATTGGAGAAGTTTTTGAAAATATTTTGTGTTCTTTATATTACGGAGAGACTTTCCGGGGGGCGCAATTTATTATTTATTTATTTACATTTAATTTCTAGTTCTGTCGATTATACGTTCGTTGATTTGCTGAGGCGTAGTTTCCCGCTGTCAAAATGCAGTTATTGCTTTCTTTGGCGTTTTTTGTGTCGGAAAGCAGAGATAAATTGTCCAAGGAGACGTGTAAATTGTATCTGGTTATTTTGTATAATTCTGAGGCCCAGAATTTCTTCGCGCTCTGTCTTCGCGTCCAGTTGCAAAATATTGATGTGTTGTGGTTTAATGCTTTGGCAGTTTAAAAGTAAAAATCCCAGTTCTTCTGATCCCCACAGAGAACACGTGTATCTAAATTGTCAATATTAATTTTGTTTTACTTCAAATTCTCTAGCATAAAAACTATGCTAGACCATTTATTTTTATTTCTCAGATGATATTGTTTTGGAGGGCTTACTTATATGACTCCACGTGTGTGACACGTGTATATCCTAGACAGACGTTTTCACCTGATACCCCAGTTTCTGCAATATCACTGGTAATTTTGAAGCCCATTTTAGGTTATATATTTCCTTTTTTGTCGTAATATTGACGTACAATTTCGTTTCGCATCTCTTTAATAATTTCCTACCAATAATATAACTATTTCCTTTGACACGATTTTTTTTTTTTACATTTCCTGAGCCGAATTCCTACAGAACACCTCTGCTTGTAGTTCCTTGCGATACTGCTAGAATTTGCTTGTAGTAAGATATCATTACTTTGTTTAGAGACAGGGCAGTGTGTGCAGTACTTTAACTTTCGATGTCATGAATGCGGACTTAATGCTTCGTTTCAATGGTTCGTGTCTTTTAACTGAACTGTGTGATAACAAAAACAAATTACCAATATTTTAGCAGTGATGTACAATTTGTAACAACGAACGAGTCTTTTTTTACAAAAATTCATTGAAGATTGCAATGATTTTAACTATGATTTCCACGGCGAGGGGTTACCCGTGGTCAGAGACATCTTGCTTCACGGGAGCCTCTCAAAACTAAACGCGCGATCGCCGAGAAGCGGAGGCGGAACGGAAGATTGTCATTCCGTGTTTCCGCTCCGAACGCTCCCGCGCCCGTTGTAATTACGCTTTTATGAGCTCACGCGTTCCGGGAAGCATATTTTCCGAAGTGGAAGCGCAGTACTTTCGCATTTCCGCGAAACTTTGAGGGCGCTCAGTAAGTCGGTAATGGGACGTCCCCCGGGGACGCGTGCTTGCCAGCGCCACGGCCAGAGGTGACGAGGGCGGTCAGGCAGGCAGAAGAGGGCCGCTGTAATTTCCAACAGTTGGGGCGACGCCACGTTCCTACGCTTTCGCGTTGGCCAACTGCTCTCGCGCGATGACACAGTTCACTTACTAGAGGGACTTTTGCGATGTACTTTGCGTAGTAGTACATAGTACCATGTATTATGGACACACACACACACACACACACACACACACACACACACATATATATATATATATATATATATATATATATATATATATATATATACATATTACCGTGCCTAAACTGACTACCTCTCGCTGAAACTAATACCATGTGATACGAACATGTACCTTGTACATCCATTAGAGACCCTAACAGTCTCCCCACCTACCGCATCAATGTGGCTCCTTAGAATATATAGGGCATGTTACTTACTGCATTGCACAAGTGCATCTTGTGCTTCAAGAGCTGTTGCACATCGCTGTTAGACCTGTATTACAGAAACAAAGCCATACCATGCGTAGAATGCGGTGACACTACGGTGCTAAGGCCCGAACTACGCGCACCCAGTCTTATCCGTGATCACACAATTTGTAAAGGGAAAGAAATTAAGAGGAAGATTGAAGAATTAGTTTCAAACGTGTCAAACGGTGTGTTAGGATTGTACACCGTCCTAAAACAAACAACGTCCATGCCGCATGCCGAATTAGGATTGGTACGGGCGAGCAAATATTTAAAGACCACGCGCCCCCAGAAATGGTAAGACGGTTGAAATGTGCTACATTTCAGTGGGGAGAATCTCATCATACCGCAAAACACGATGGATGTTAATCGGTACGTCAGTTGCTACTTCCTTAGTCCCGTTAGTGTAGTGAATATTTGTATTGCAGGAGGTGGCTGTGTTCCTCTCCTGCTGGATGATGAGATCTGGCGCCGACCTACACGCCAGCATGCGGGGGAATTTCTATTTTTAAGCTTCAACCTCTCAACTGGTCTCTTAACATGTCTGGTTGTGTAGTGGCAGATTTTACCTCACGAGAAAAGAAGGAACGACTGAGGAATATTTCTCAAGAAACTGAAGTACTTCACTAGTTTACATTCGATTCGATTTATTAACATATATTTGAGTGGTAAAGAAAGAATCGTCAAGTAGCCTGCCTCTCAAAAACTAACGAAGACCATAATCAGTTACGGAAATCAAGAATTTTTTTTACCATCCATATAAGCGCGTGAATATACAAAGTTAATTGTTTACTATGTACTCATTCAGAGTGAAAAAATGAAGACGTGTTCAAATATACAGACTGTTCCTAGAGGACTTCGACAGCTCATGCATCATGATTTAGAAGGCAGTGCGACTGAGATCCTGAAATTCTGGGGCCGCATTGAACTGAGCACGGCTGAAGGAACGGCTGGGTGTAGGACTACAAGGATCATGAGCCGGTGAAAGCCGGGTCGCGTTGATGGGATTCAGAGTGACGTGTGGTGGAGCGACGACAAGACAAGAAGGTTGAGCGCGGGTGAGGTGACACGAAGGGGGAAGAGATGAGGTGGAAGGGTAGCGAGACGAGAAGGTGGCGGAGTGGCGGTGTGGTCATGTGAATGGGTGCAGGATGAAGGGGTGGCGGGGTGTTGAGTGGTAAAATGGGATGGAGAGAATGCAGGACGGCTGTGTAATAGTGTGGAATGGCGAGTGGCGTGGCGGGTCGCAAGGTTGTGGAATGGTGATGTGGTGAATTTGCATGGAGGCGGGGAGCTGACGCCACGTGATAGAGGAGTGGATTGGAAGGGAACTGGCGGAGCGGCGAGGTTGCACGGAGGAGGCGACAGTGAATGTCCTCATAAAAAAGGCTGCGGATGTCGTTATCGGGTTGAGCCGGACGAAAGAGACATGGGGTATTGTACTCTGCCGGCATCGAAGAAGACGTGCGGGACAAAGAAAGAGGAAGGTAATGGAGAGGGAAGCGAAGCATCACTGATAGAATGAGCCGATGATGTGCTGGGGTGGGACCCAAAAGGAGGAACAAATTTACACGAAGTCACATAGTGAATAAAAATATATTAATGGGTCTAAATTATAGCCCGTATGATTGCCACTGAAAGAGAAAGCATACACCTCTAGTGTAGCACACCTTGTTTTGTGACCTGTGTATTTTTTCTCAAATACTTTTTCTGACTATTGATTTTTTAATTTTGTTCAATTGTAAATGAAAATTTTTCGTACGCCGTAAAAGCTTAATTTTTTATTTCCGACATATCTTAGGTACGTTTACAAACAACTAAAAAAATATCTAAACTCAACTCTTTTTAATGGAAATGAATAAGCTATTTTAAGTGATTTTTAAACGTTCACAAACTCTCTCCATTAGCTTATAGAAGAATTAAGGTTCATAAATTGCCCGATATTAAATCAGAAATACATATTTGCGAGGCCATAGTTAACGCTTTTTTCCAAATAATAAATGTGAAAGTTCTAGTGCATAACAATAAAACTTACTTTCAAAACATGAGAAAACAAATACGTGACTTTTCCACAACAATTTCCGTGTCTAGTTTATACTCAGAAGCCAACAACCAGTAAGGATAACAAACTAGTTTCAACTTATGAACTGTGAAAATGCCATAATCACAATGTAAAAAACATTAATACTTTACAAAGTTGCAGCGTAGATCGGGGGCTGCTCCACGCATCGTTGGTATTAATATCCACCTAAAGGTTGTGTAGTTAGGTCCATAGCGCATTTCCTCCACCCTTAGATCTCAGTGTCGAGGAAGAGGCCGCAGGAAGGACTAGATTGGAACTTCGGCCGCGGCAGGGCGGAGAGGTGAAGCGAACAAGGCCAAAGCTGACAGTGGTGACAAGGCGAGAGCAGAGAGGATTCGATGCGATCAGGTTGTCGAGGACGGAGGGGGCAGCGAAGGCGGAAGATGGGGGTTGATTGATGTTACGTGCTTGTCCACTGGCTATTGTAATTACCCCCTGTAGATGTAGTGAATGTTTTATCCCGACAAGAGGCGGTATTTCTCCCTTCCTGGATGGTAAGATCTGTACACGTTGACATACATGTCGGCTTGAGGGAAACCCTCCAGGTACCTCCCAGTGGAACGATGCCCCCAGCCGGGAGAAGCTTTAAGCTCCCGACTGGTCTTTTTTGTGTGATATTGTAAGTGTAGATGTGTACGGCACAGAGATTAGGACAGGAAAAGGGAAGGAAGACGGCAAGATCACGCGCGGGCATACTGTTAATACGCGTGGATTTCTGTGGCGATGGCAGTGCAGGCGGCGCGGGCTGCGGAGAGGGATGCCGAGGGCGGCGAGGGGCGGCGAGGGCGGGGCGAGGGGGCGGCGAGGGCGGCAAGTGCGGCGAGGGTGGCGAGGGTGGCGAGGGCGGCGAGGGCGGCGAGGGCGGTGAGGGCGGTGAGGGCGGCGAGGGCGGCGAGGGGGCGGCGAGGGCGACGAGGGCGGCGAGGGCGGCGAGGGCGGCAAGAGCGGCGAGGGCGGCGAGAAGGCGGCGAGGGGGCGGCGAGGGGGCGGCGAGGGGGCGGCGAGGGGGCGGCGAGGGGGCGGCGAGGGGGCGGCGAGGGGGCGGCGAGGGGGCGGCGAGGGGGCGGCGAGGGGGCGGCGAGGGGGTCGTGAACGGCGAAGGCGGCGAGGGTGGCGAGGGCGGCGAGGACGGCGAGGGCGGCGAGGGTGGCGACGGCGGCGAGGACGGCGAGGGCGGCGAGGGCGGCGAGGGCGGCGAGGGCGGCGAGGGCGGCGAGGGCGGCGAGGGCGGCGAGGGCGGCGAGGGCGGCGAGGGCGGCGAGGACGGCGAAGGGGTTGAGAGCGGCGAGGACAGCGCAGCGCCGGAGAGGACGCGCGGTCGTAAACCGTCGCCGTGGGGCTCGTAAAGCGGCGCTGTTAATCATGAGGGGCGCGTGATGGCGCCGCCTGACCCGACGCCGCTCGAACTCCGGCCCTTTCCCGTCCGCACGGCCATCTGCCCACGGCGCCAGCGCAGGTGGGGCTCGAAGGGGCGGTGGCCACGAGGGAGCAGAGAAAGCACGTAAGGCAGCATTCAAAATAGCAATTTTTAAACACTTTACTTCTAGTAACATCTCATTCAACTATCTGGAGAGCTCACCACGAAAATATTGTAGTGCCTCCGAGGACATTCTGCTCGTCGCACAGTCTTAGATATCAATAGACTCTAAGTATCAAGAATACCACCATGCCGGTGGTGTTCTTGAATCGTTGTGGAGGGGGGATAGGCAACAGGTCCGATGTTTGGATCCAAGGATGGGCATAAGGAATTGGGGGGAGGCAACGTGCGCGATCTCTCGCTCGTAGAAAAAAAGGTACTGATACGGCATCTGCATGGAACTGATGACAGGAACCCATCGAGATGATCGATCAGAGCGACCTGCCTGTAGAATCCTCCTCTAATGGACCTCGAACCTAATAACACCTAGTCAACGACGCTTTATGTGTAAACTCGACAACTGCGAAGCTTTTGATATATTGGTAATCGGTATACTACGTAGAATTGACAACGAAATTAAAAAACTTGGTTTAAGACATTCAATATTTGCTAAAATACTATTTTTACCTATATATTTTATACAAATTTTCCCGTAAATTTCTGACACCATTACATTTTACTATTAATACTTGGGGGTTGTAGGGAATTGCAGGGAAACTTACATATTTCGGCAGAGCGAATCACATCCACAAAATTCAGACAAGAATTCAGAAAACGGACGTTGGGGAATATTCATTCGCGAATCGAACTATTAGAGACTGGAACCGTTTGCCTGTGTCAATCTTCGATCCCTTTCCTCAAAGCCTGAGCAAATTTAAAAATAAATTACTTTCCTGAATGTTGATATGTGTGTTATAAATATGTTTAAAATTATTCAGTACAAGTAACCATGTCTTTTATGTCAAGTATTAATATTATTAATATTATTATTATTATTATTATTAATTATGTGCAGTGCAGTGACGTTGTGAAACTGAAGGAAACGACTGTGTAAGAAAGACATTACAGCTCGGTGATTCGCAGTATGGTGAAGTGGAGCGCTATGAAGCATTGCTCGGTGAAATGTTCACGTTAATTTGTAAATTGTGTTAAGTTCTGTAATGTCAAGTTTGTGTATTGTGACAGCAAGTACTCAAACTTAATTGCAGAATTATTATAAAGTAAATATACTTGTTTGTAAAGATAAAATGTTAATATTGTTTTCAAATACTATGTATTATTATTCAACTGAAATAAATGTGGTTGTCAAAAGCCACGAGGATGCTTTGTGTGCCTAAAATTTTGAACGTAAGTAATTCAATTAATATTTTTCAGGTGTTCTAACCTCAAGAACATACCTATGTCAAGAAAAATGGCACGCGTAAATGTATAGGCATCGCATGAAAAAATACTACTTCAATATGTATAATATGCACTTCAGAAATTCAGAATGAATTCTATAAAAAATAACCTAACGCCCAAATATATTGACATTTAATCACTTTCTCTTCAAATAGTTCTTGAGATACACACACACACTCACACACATATGGGATTTCAGAGAAGCATTAACACTACTCACAACCTAACCAAAAAACTCTTGAATTACGTTGATACCATTTTAACTTGCCTATTCCTCATCCTTCCGCATTTATTGATCGACTGCCTTCTCTTTTTGTCTCTGTTGAGTCAACAATTATATTAACGCTCCATTAAACTAACTTCCAATTACTAGGAAAAAGAAGACATTTGTTTTATTTGTATGAACTTTTTTCGTTCACTGATAACATGCGAGATGCCTTTCGTATGACATTCCATTTTCCCAAATGAACCTAAAACAGATTGAAAATATTCAATATTTACCCGTATGAAAATATCAATTACACCTATCTCTTCATTTAACTTTCTGTTCTCTAATCACATTCATCAGCCAATCAAGTGATTTCTACATTTATTCCTCAACCATAATCAAGCGGATTTCTCATACACAGCTTAAATTTTTCTCAAGAGTGAACAATAATGTGACGGAAAATGTAAACAGAAAATCGCTGATACAATTAAAATAAATTACGAATTTTAGAACCACTATCGTATCCCGTCACGTTTTTGTAAATATTTATTACAGTGTAATTCACTTTATGTTCCAACACATTACATTTTCCACACAGAGTAAGCTACTGCGAGCAGCAAGAGCGATACCAGCGACTGTGCCGGTGAAAGACATCAAATCCGATCGATCCACTGAATTAATCACGAAGCTCAGGAACCATTCTCCGGAAATCAATACCTGTTTCAAAGGCAACGCATCGGGAACAAAAAGACCAGACTTTCACTTTCCCGAAGGAATGGAAAAGTTCCACGCAAGTTCTGGATTAGCGAAATAGTCTGATCAATGTGGCCTGCTTTAGCCAGGTCACACTGTACGAAAAAACATGAATTGTATTGATATTGATATTGTCTTCGTCCAGCATCTAAAAGAATAGATTTGAATGGAGCTAATAAATTGTATTATTGCTACTCACGGAGAAAGTTGAACATTACTGACAAGAAGAATATTCTATTCTCTTGCAAGGCAGTAATCTCTCTTATTGCAAATACAAACGCTATCGCATCAACTGCCACGCAATTTTGGTTACTTCGGTAAACCAAATACCACATCGATTCATTTCTCATAACGTATTCTGTCAGACTTACGTACTTTCCCTTTCTCCATTAATACTATTTCTCTCTCTCCTCCCTCTTTCTTTCTCTTTTTTCTTCTTTCCCTCTACCTTCCACTTCCACTTTCTCTCTTTCCCTCTTCGATTCCAAATTCCTCTCTCTCTCTCTCTCTCTCTCTCTCTCTCTCTCTCTCGTTAAAAATAAAACAAACCTTGCACTATCGTGCTCTGTAAGCTGCTCATATCAGTCTCTACCCTGATCAAATATGTGTTGATAATGATAGTCTGATAATAATTTCATTTGAAAATCCCACAACAACTGAGCGTCATAATTTCTACAACACAAAAAAAACCATCGTGACGTCTTCTTATAAGGTATAGTTACAGTTGAAATATAAAAAAATTCATACAAATTTGTGTAAATAAAAATACTTTCCCAAACTTCTATAACATTTTCATCTCAATAATAATATTTTAAAAATAATCGAAAAATGACACTAATAGTATTTAATAATTTGTAATAATTAAATATTGTAATAATTTGTCAACACAGTGGATGAATGTATTAAAACAGAGAATTTCTCTCGGAAGGTACTACACCTTTGTGCAAGGCATATCAAAGGCACGGTTAGAGGCCGAAGTCGATAATGCCCCTTAGAGAATGACTAGAGAGATGAGACGATAGAGGCGATAGAGACTCAGAGGCCTCCATATTGTGGAAGGGATAGGGACGAATTAGAAGCCAAGACAAAGGGCGTAATACAGGCACTGCTATTCGCTATTGATCAGAGTCCATGAGCGTGGCCATGGCTCATATCGGACGGATATTAGCTGGACCAGATGGAGCTTCCTCACCGTGCCACAAGCCAAAAATCACCCCCCCCCCCCACTCTCGCCTAATGTCATCGGTGCACAAAAAAAGTGTCGTCTCGAAAATCGTTATTTCTACGCAAGGGAAGAAATGGCATGTTTGAAAAGAATATCTTTCTCCTACTAAGAATCACTAAGATAGATAACAAGAAAGTGGATTTACAGACATTTATCTTTGGCTGCGAAATGAATGGTTCGTCAGATGCAGATTAACAACTCCTGCAAAATGACTCGTTTTGAGGTACGCTGCTTTCCTTGTCTCCCGATGACATCGCTCCAACGTCCTTCCGTTGCCACCTCTGCCATCCCATTTTCCTCCAAAAAACAGCATGCCACTGGGCGAGCCGCTAGCGACAAAAACTTAAGGCGGCTCAAGGTCATCAATAAGGTCCGTGTCCTCCGCCACCATCTCCATCGCCTCCGCAGCCAAAGCCGCATTTCCGCTCCTAGCACTACGTCTTGGGCTTTTAGCCCCGCTGCCTAACATCCTACGCGCCGCCGCTGAGTAAAGGCCGTTGAGGTCTCGGGCTCTCGGGATAAGATGATTAATGCAATGGAGGGGGAGAAGAGGAATGAGAGGGAGAATAACGCGCACCAACACAACCACCCGCATACCCGTTTTGTTCACCTCAAAATCCACAGGGATCGATTAGGATTTGATTCTGATCGTTGCGATGGCAAGTGAGCAAACAGACTCACCACAACACTTAGGGCAGGCTTTGTTCTCTTTTGTTATTCCGTTATATAGATATACTCGTTCTACAATATGTTTTTGTTAGTTCGTATTCTGTTGTAACAGCATAATACACAACTTAATATTAGTTCTTATTCTGTTAACGGATTGATATATCTGCAACGGGTCTGCTAATGTTTCGCATAGCTGCGGTCAGTTGCTAACGAGTTGGGAATACACGTCTAATAATCCAGTTTCTATTCATGAACTAAATATGTCATTACTTCGTGCGCAAGTTTTCTATTTTAAGGTGTGTGTACGCGTGTGAGAGAGAGGTCGCGTGTATTCTCGAAATACCACCTTAGCTTTGCGCCGCATACATATTTAAGGAATACTTTCAGAAATTCAGATTGACAAGGCTTAGTACATGTCGTGTACTCTTGAGTTGTCTTCTCAACTTCTCCTCGGAACAACAGTCATCATTAATTCACACGGGTGCCTATCTCAAGGGACTCCATCGCATCTTGCGCCTTCAGAGCTGCAAACTTTCACCATTGTTGCCACAACACGTCACCACCGCTCAAAATGATCTTATCAACAAACAAATAATATAAATTAATATCTCAAAAATTATAGTTACTTTTTTTTTGAAAACGAGATTGTGGTAAGTGGTCATTTGAATTTCCTTTCGGCAAAACAGTAATCATTAACTCACACGCAGGTGAAATCAGTCACCATCATCAGACAATCACCATTAAACCAAAAGAAACACCATTGCCAGTTTCATGAACAGAGCTGCGACCAGGTAACAACGCCCACCACAATCACTAAGGCAAGTTTCGAGATTCACAAACCACACTCGGTATAACTCCTCAAAAATTATGCTGTCCTAATATGAATATAATATATTTTTCAAATTTAGAATTCATATAGAAAACGCTTGTGGGTAGGGTTTTGTATCATACGGTTTACTCATTTCCGTTTTTCACACTTTTGTAAAATACAGGATGTCGTCCCCACTGAGACTTCACTTTAGGGTAATTATTTGTTTCTTCCACAAGGATCCCTTAACAATTACCTCGCAAGAAAGTTTTGGTCACACTTTCGTCGGTATGGTGTGTGCAAGAGAAAAGGAGAGGGCAAGGATGAGGAAAAAAAGATCGTGCGCTGGCCTTTGCCCGTTTGTGATCGAAAAACTAACAATCAGAGCATCCGACCGCTAGAACAGACAGTGGCTGACTTCATACATAGATAGTGTTGAAAATCAATACTCGCTATAATTCAAACTCTAAAACCTAACGGCGGCAATAATGGTTGAAATTATAAATCTCAGTTGGTGGGATATTCGAACCCACAATCTTGGTGCCCACCAACTTGTGCGCAGTGCTCCAATCCCTGTTCCACCAGACCAGCTTGACAAGGTTTCGGGAGTGACGTATCTTTTCAACATCACCTAGGTACAACGGACATCGCTAATTCATTGGGATGTCTATCATAAGGAACGCAATCACACATCCCTCCTGGAAGCGCTGTGAACCGCTACCAAACCATCCTCATCCCGACAACGTCCAACATCACCCCCCCAGTCCCGCCCCGTCACGAGTGCTACACATCGTTAATTCAAAGCGACACGACGCACGAAATCCGATACTAATGCGAAACCCAAGTGGCAGTGTTCGGCGCTGCAACGCCCCGCTCCCCCCCCCGCCCACCCAGGGAGGCGGGTGTGATTGAAATAATAAAAACCGTGGGCGGTGATAGGTTGAAGCCACGGCGCGGCGATGCTGTTTCCGTCAAATTCCATTACGGCAGGCTTGGGCACACCGCGCTCCGCGGCACATCACGAACGAACGGGTGAATCCGGAGAGGGCAAACCGGCCAAGTTGGCTCAGGGCAAGTGCAACGTCTCTGACCCGAAGGTACTACGGTTCGATTCCCGACGGTGGCGGATTTCCGACATTAGCTAATTAGCCGGATCGAATGCAGCCGCTGTCTGTAGAAGAAACCTAGCGAAAAGTTCCTCTGACAGATGATCTCACGTGCAGTGCACTACCGTGCACTAAATGCACATGAACTACACTATCATACATATTGGGAGACCAATTGAGAGTTTAGAGCTGACCCAGTTGAGGCGATGCCTCGCTAGAAGATATGCCTCGAGGGAGGCAACGCAGACGTAGAGGTGGACGCAGGATCTCAATTCCGGAGGAGGAGCACCGCATTCTTTTACACTTAAGAGACTAATAACAATACCTGAAATCGTAGACTTCCGCGACCAGAGTCATGTGCGTGATCTGGGCTGTACGGGTGTCGCCGCGTCGAAGGCTGTGTTGCCGACTTTTCGACCATTCTGTTGTGGTCTTCCTCAGGGCTGGTATGCGAGCAGCCTTCGACGCGGCGTCACCCGGACAGCCCAGATCACGCACAATAACAATACATGCTGACAAAAAATAATCAATAAACCAAACCCGAGAGGTGCAGGAGAAGAACAAAAGGGATTTATTCAGAAGAGGTAGTTAGGGAAGGAATTGATGGCGCACTCCTAGTTTGTGGCGTTCAGATCTAAATACTTTTGTGAACAGCTTGCATTTGTTTCTCGATATGAATCTTGATGAAAATGAGCACATAACATCTCTGAGTATTCATTAAAATCGGTGTATTTTCTTGTGAATTCCAAAAACTTGAAACTACTTTTAGGTGCAATTTTAAGTAAATACAATATGTAATACTATACGTAGTAATAATGTGTATTAAAGTAATTGGAACATTGAACGTATCTACATTCATTCGAAAAATTTGACTATTTAAAGTAGGCATATTTATACTATTTTTTCACTACTATCAATACGGAAAGGTAGTGTCTTATGAAACATTGCCTAATGTTCGAATGCTTAAACTCGAACAGTCAACATTAATGAAATATTCTAGCCAAACAAAAAAATATTGCCATAAACTGTCTATACTCTCTGCGTACTGCCAACTACACCTCAGCGGAATTCTGTCACACTTTGATTGACTGCCTGAGTGAGAGGTTCCTTAATAGTTTTTTAACGAAACTTCTATGTAATACGACAGTCATTTATCTAAAAAAAGGAACTCAGGTTCAGCTACAATTCAAATCTTTTTTCTTTCAGCAACCAAAAAAATGTACAAATTAATCCATAGCCTCAGGACACACAAGTTTTAAAGGTTTTTGTAATTTGGTATCAGGTATCATTATCGGTGAACGCGAATCCTTCTACGCCATTTCTTTCAGTGAGACGCGTACTATCTAAATGAACTTCTACGAGGAATTTTTGTTAGTTACATTGCATTGAAAAAGTGAGAGCAGGAAATGGATATATTGTACTTCATTGGAAGAAGTCTACATCATTCCGAGAGATAAATAGTCGGCAATCTACGGATTCCGACGTGAAGAAAATTGCCCTTTACAAGCGACAAAAGGGACGACATATAACGCATTCGCTTCCTAGTATACCAGTCTCGAGTCGTGCCCATTGTGTCACTTTTTTCTATTCTAGACCACAAAAGTATGTAGACGAAAAATTGTCACCAGCCTAATACGTAATTTTTGCGTAAGAAACTTATTTCATTCTTTAATAATATATTTCGATAATAAGTATTTCGTATTAAATTTTATTCGTATTTCGTATTTGCCATTTTTTAAACAGAGTAATACGAATGTTGAAAAAAACACGCTTCTGAAAGAAAATCAAATATGCTAAATTAGGTAAAACAATATCTCACTGAGGCGGATCTAAAACGGAAAATTAAACGAATCACAACATAGAGTATTATTAATAAATGAACATAAATTTGAAATCCGCGGCTCAAAACCTCTTTGGCTCAGACGTAGACCTATTTAACAATTTCGATCAACGTCGCTGCCCTAATTATACCTATGTCACTCCGATAATCAAATCTAAATCATCGGCATTCATTTTTATTACCCACCAAGCGCTCACAACCAAAGTAATGGAAATAATATGCACACAATAATTAACTGTCCCTATCGTATGAAATAGCTGGAGTTGATTCCTATTTCCATTGAAAGTTATAATGATAGGGTCAGTATCTTTATCATTCAAATATTGTGTTGTTGCACCTACGATAACATTTAACTAGAAACCTTAAAAGAAAGATAGGACAGGAAAAAAATAATAAGCGTTGAAAAAACAGTTTTTTGAGCTCTCGTTTTAAAGAAGTATATAGTTATTTCGCCCAAAGTACTTTCAGTTCTAATCAGTAGTTTGTTTGACGACGATGTGCCGAAGTTCTATTGCATGGAGGCAAACATTTCTTGTAATGAAATATTGCCAAAAACGTTATTTATAATTAATTAATTAATGGTAAAAGCGTGTACGTGCAGGAGGGGTAGGCGAAAGTGTACACTGATAGTACACAAGAATTGCGGGCGTCAGGGCCTCCGGCAGCAGGTTTCTCCCCAGTTCAACCGTCTCCACAGCACGCAGGCGTTAATCATTTTCACGGGAAGGGGTGTAATATCGGAAAGCCCTTAAAAAGAGAGCCCGGAGATCAGCTTTGTGTAAGAACTTCATCCCCTTCGGAAGCAACCAATCAATATGCTCACCCTGTCGAGATAAATCTCTGCTTGGGACGCTACCTAACGAGTCAATTGGGTCTAATGCTACAACCATCAAGGAAGAAAGACGTACATTGTAACGAAACTGTGCGAGAAAAATACAGCGACATAAAATGATGTGGGGATAAACCTCATAAGGGAGGATTTCTGCCTAATTTCTTGGCCAATTAATATTGTTTTTTTTAGCAACTTCTTCAAATGAAATACAATAAAAATCTATCCCTCTATTAAATAAAATGTAAATATCATTACATGTGTAGTTTATAATTTTATATAATATATATATATATATATATATATATATATATATATATATATATACTCTACCAAATATACAAATAATGATATTATAATGATAATATATTTTATAATGATAATATTTACCTTCCATCAACTGCGAAAATACTGCCACTCAGAGTTAGTACGTAATTCACATACCTGAAACAAAAAGTACATTTAATTATAATAATTATCAAGTATATTCAGGTATATCAATACACATAATGGCATTGTCATTGCATATATGTAACGCAAATAGAATGTGTATTCATTTTTCAAGTCATGTATCATCATAAAAATTCTTAATTACGTTGTTGGAGAGGATGATAATTCCTTGTCTCTTGAAAACACACACTCACAAAAGAAATAAACACTGTTAATCGTGAAGTCATGATGAACTGGTATGACAGTAGTTCCATAGACACATTGCTAACTAAAAAACCCTTTTAACGGCAGGAAACACACCACCCTTCCACAAATCCAAAACATTACTGAAGTCATATGGATTACTATTCCTTAAGGCCCCAAACTTGAAATAATGATCCCACTAAAACACTCTGGTTTTCATCACCTTTCAAAAGGCATTTTCATTTCTTTTGCCAACCCTTGCTAACTGACATTGCCAATATCATTGCCAATATCAAGAGACAATTCCACCTGACTCCGTAAGTGGGATCTATATTTTAATTCATAAAAACTGGCAGGAATGGAATCGAGAATAGAAACAGCTATAAAACACAATCACATTATTGCATTTAACTGAACTCACATAAAAAATCACTCGTTCAACAAAACACTAATTTCAATATTCGGTAAATTCAAAGTTAGGCTACAGGCTAACGTTAGAAACCATTCGGAGGAACATATTAATGTCAATAGTTTGTCTTTGTCTACCCGCCTCCCTCCACACGCCTACCGTGGACCCTTTGGCCATCTACGAAACCCCGAGCATTCCCCACCTCTCCTACTCCTTTTTGTGTGTGGAGCGAGCGAGCGAGATAGCGAGAGGGAAGCAAGTGGGAGCGAGCGAAAGACCGAGATCAAACGAGCGAGAGAGTGAGTAGGAGCGAGAGCGCGAGAGAGTGAGTACGAGCGAGAGCGCGAGAGAGCGCGCGTGAGCGAGAGAGAGCGAGAGTGAGAAAACAAGAAAGAAGAGAGAAAAGAGCGAAAGCGCGAGATACAGATAGGTAGATTGATAGGTAGGAAGAGAGAAAGAGAGAGAAGAAAGAGAGAAAGGGAGAAAGAGAAAAAGAGAAAGATAAAGAGAGAAAGAGAGAGAGAAAGAGAGAGAAAGAGAGAGAAAGAGAGAGAAAGAGAGAGAGAAAGAGAGAGAGAGAGAGAGAAAGAGAGAGAGAAGAGAGAGAAGAGAGAGAGAGAGAGAAGAGAGAGAGAAAGAGAGAGAGAAAGAGAGAGAGAAAGAGAGAGAGAAAGAGAGAGAAAGAGAGAGAAAGTGAGAGAAAGAGAGAGAGAAAGAAAGAGAGAGAAAGAAGAGAGAGAGAAAGAGAAAGAGAGAGAAAGAAAGAGAGAGAAAGAAGAAGAGAGAGAGAAAGAAAGAAGAGAGAAAGAGAGAGAAAGAGAGAGAAAGAGAGAGAAAGAGAGAGAAAGAGAGAGAAAGAGAGAGAAAGAAGAGAGAAATAGAGAGAAAGAGAGAGAGAAAGAGAGAGAGAAAGAGAGAGAAATAGAGAGAAAGAGAGAGAGAAAGAGAGAGAGGGGAGTGAGAGTAAGCACCATCGGCTTTTTCAGCAAAGTTGCAAGCCATGCATATAAATGTGATCTTCCATTATATTTTTTTGAACTCTAGCTTTCTTCGCCCCTTCATTTAGTGGTCAGGGTGGTCAGAAAAGAGTTGCTCCTCGGATTTCCTGTAAAATGAAATTTACTATTTGATATTCTGTGACAATTAATTCTGGCATCGAAGTTTGTCTGTTTAGCAAAAAACCCCGGCAAAATTAGAATGCTTACCCACACACAGTACCGACGTTTTATGCTGTAACATAGATATGAGTGGCTGGCTCTTCGAAATGAACCTCAAGTACGACACATTTTTTTCTCTTAAAAATATTATTTACAAAGTGAGGTAAGTTTGTAGGAGTTCAACTAGTCAAACAGAAATACTATGGCAAGTGAAATACATTAGCATTGCAAAATAAATAGTGTAATTATATCAAAAATATAAACGCAATATCAATATTTATTAAACGTTTTGAAATATTTTTCTTGCGAGTTGGCTTTTTTAAAATAAATGTTTAGAAACCCAACGAAGCACCGTAAGGAACAGTTGATAGCACACAGGAAAGATTTTGAAAATTTTTCCTTTACCTACAGAATTATTATGGACTCGTAAAAGTTGCCTGCGACAGTATTTGGACTTTTTCTGCTAGGTGTGTAAAAGTTAAAAGTAAATTATTGAGTATTAATACTTTTTATTAATTGATAGCTTAGGCAGTTATTAAACCAGTTACAGTTTTTACCATTGTTTACTTTTGTTATTATTAATTTCACAATCTATTGATAATTAAGGTCGTGCGCTTATTGATGTGTTGTGTCATGTTGTTAAGTGGATTATAAAATGCGAAAGAAGTGAAGTGCCATTGAGTGAAGTGAAGTGAATGTAATGTCATGTAGAGTAGTTAGAAAATAGCGTGAATAATGCGACAAAATATTGCGTACTTTTAGAGTTTACAGAGTTTATATACATTTTTATACATTTAGAGTTCCGTTGTTCAACATTTAGAGATAATGTTGTAAATATTTGTTGTTATTATTATTATTAATCCAAAACATGTTTATATAATTGTATGTAAATTATATTGTGTTGCCACCAGGTTTAAAAACTACTTGCAATAATAATAAATACTAGAAAGATTCTGGACCAAAATGCAAAATATTTAGGGCAAAATTTAAGGAAATACAAAACAAATGCAAATTAACCTACACAATATAAGGACTTCTTAGAACACACCACACTTTTTGGCTTGGAAAGTCATTCTTCCAAAAAAAAAGCCAATGATGAAAGAGCTAAAAAAATACCGAAGGTGTACATGGAAATGCGTTAGCCGCCAGCCACTACCTCAATGTGTACCTTGGTTGCCGTGGCAACGCTACAACACACCGAGGGAAGTTCATTGGCAGAGCTCAAGCAATTTAGGAGCCAAACCTGACCTTCGAAAATAAGTACTTTTGCTTGTTTTCCTTGCTTCTTTGTTCTCCATTTTCTGGTGGCTCTCTAAGTAGCTTCATTAGTCCGGATGATTTGCGAATGTGGTTTGTCTTTCATTACTAATGAATTCATTATGAAATATATTTACCAATTAACAATCTACGAGAATCAAAGGGAAACTTTAACAAGAAGCTCAATAACTTTTCATTATTGCATAATAATCCTTACCTGGGAGAACAAAATACTGAAAAGACAGTATTTCTAAGTATTTATACTGTTTTAATAAACGGAGTGCGTAATTAAATCCTCTTTTATTTTAGAAATAATGCTAGAGCTGAACTGCGAGTTGAGTCTTTTTTGTTTGATTATATTTATATTTGCCACTTCGTACAAGTGAGTGTACTACGCAGTCTCTGATACAGTCGCGCGTTACAATTGTGCGTGATTCACAACTCCCAAACTGAAGCAAAAAGATCAGGCGATCCCTTTTTCACTGCGCGTTACTTTAATGGCAATTTGATTGGTCACCCCTTACACGATCGATTGCTTATCGCTCGCAGATACATCGCGTTGACGCTATCGACCGAGGCACGTAAACTGCCGCCCTCAGATGTTCTTTTGGTCGACTTGGCGAACGTCATGCCTGTTGAAGCCCTTCTGCCAAAGATTAATACTCGGTTGTAACGAGGGACAATCTGAAGTAAACGAAATCCGTGGTGTTGGATTTTTGCTTTCCCATTGCGACCCAAGCATATGGTCGTGGATCCTGATCATTTTATAGCAAGGCATAGAATTCTTTTATTTGTGAATGTGAATAAACTTCCTCCTTAATCGTATAACATCCTATAATTCCCCACGAGGTGAATGAGCTTTTTTAATTCCGAAGAAATCGTGCAAATAGGAGCAATAATAACCATCTATAGTCGAAAATGATCTTCAGTTAAATACTTACCAAAAATATCAGCATGTCTGGAGATATCAGTATCTTACTTTAATCGTACTGTTGTTCGTAATACACCATAACAATTTCAAACAATTGCAGTTGTCTGAAGTATTACAGAAGTATTTAAATACCACAGAAATACGTAAACATAGTACAAAGGTTTCGAAGATAACACAAAATGATATAAAAGCTCTCACGTATCAATCATTTTCGTTTGCAAAGTGTTCATATTCTTCATACTGGTGTCGATGTTTCAGAAAATCATTCTGATAATTGCAAATTCTCGTTCTTTACTTTATTTTTAAAAACAGGTCGTATTTCAAAACTCCATTAGCGCTTCTTTTTTGCTGCTTCTTTTCCTTTTCTCTAATCTCTTACTTGATGTTTGATTTCATTAGAATCAACGACGTACTTTACTATCTATTCTTATCATATCTAGTTATATGCCCGGTGGGGTACACTGACGAAATTTCATTCTCACAGCCGACATAGCGGAACATAACCTTCATGTGTGCACGGAAAATAAAACAACATTCCGGGTAAATTACGATGCATATTTAGCATTCGTATTCCCTAGTGTGGAAAAAGCACTGCAACCATACGCTCTGTGCAAGAACGCCGGGCATTCGTTTAACGTGTTTAGGACGTGATAAAGGTCAGGAGCAGAAAAAGGGCCGACATTATGCGCTCGCATCGTTATCGCTCGAAATAATGCCTTCCGCCTGGAAGATAGTGTCACACAGGTGCCTTTGGCTACATAACGCGAAGAAAACTGGCGGCGGCGATGGTGTGACGGTTAGCGTACCGGACTGTTATACCCAAGCTCGCGGGTTCAAACCCGATCGAAGCCGTGGATTTTTAGGGCGACAAAATCCTTCGTACGCCTTCCTTCGGAGGGGAAGTAAAGCCGGCTGTCCCATGTTAGTAGATTTACTTGCATGTAAAAGATCCTCAAGCCTAAATGACGCCTCTGAGCTAAATTCAAAATCTCCTGTTTCTCGCCCAAGAAATACCTCCTTCCTCTGCTAGTTGGTGAAAGGAGCGTAGCGAAATTTGCGTGGTCAGACGGAAGAGCGGGCCTGATGGCCCGAGTCTCGCCACGTAAAATAAGGCAAATTCAATTCAATTCAATTCAAAACTGGGAATCGTAGAATAGGATAACATTTTCGGGCTCAGTTTGACAAGAAAGTCTTCAGGGGGAATTACTAAATATTTAGCGACGACGAAAATTAAATGGCTTATGAAATTTAATGAGTAAGGAAATATATTTGAAATTGTTCTTGAGAGTAGGTTTTGTTTAGATTTTTATGTCATCACGGAGATTTTATTTATTTCATGCAGGGTTAAATTGGAATCTTACTCACTTATTGAGTCCTTATTTTAGTATGTTTCTAAACTATAGAATCCTCAATATTGGTAAATGTGATTATTTCAAAAATATGATTTAACTATAATTCAAATAATATCTCAAAATATTTTCCAATTACAGTTGAATACGACAAAATTAGTTCCTAAGTGAAATAGTGTTGAAATCGTAGGAAAATATAAACTTCATACAAAAAAAGATGGTCACAAGCACAGTAAAAACGGAACTGCAACGAATCTACAACGTGTCTTGATTATAAAATGTGCAAAGTACAGATGGAAGAAGTACTCGCAGGCAGCTATTTTATGCAGCCCCCGGCCATGAGAGAACCAGGAGAGGTAGATAATTACATCAACTGATGTCACTGCAGTGCCTCTGACCGAGAGGTCGTATGTTCCAGTCCCGACGGTTGCAGGACTTTCGACACTAACTTGTCAGCTACGTCGAAGTCAGTCGCTGTTCGGAGGAGAATTCTAGAGACCAGCTGCTCTGATCGGTAGTTTTCCGTGGTTTCTCCCATCAACACCAAGGAAATGGTGGAGCAGTACCCTAACAAACAGGTCACAGAATCGCGCTATCTCTCCTTCCTTTTCCTTGACCTATCCTCTCCCTACATACATACACACTAACATGCACTACACTTACGACACATGACGGGAGACCGGTCGGGAGTTTAGAGCTATACATGGCCGGGACCGTTCCCATTGCTGGGAGATACCTGGTGACGGAAAACCCCACTAGCCGAAGCTAGGACGGTGCCGGATCTCGCCATTTAGCGAGGGAAGAGAACATCCACCTCCCAAGGGAGTATATGCACTATACTTACGGGACTAATGACATCTGTAGTTGACGCGCCCGGAATCACTAACAACTAACCAACCAACCGTGTGAGAAGTGTCTATGTTTCCGTTAAATAATGTGACGTCGTGCCGTAGCGAGCAGTGGTTTGCAAGCTGGCGCTCGCGAGCAGCTGGTGGACACAAATACTATAGAGGCAATACAGGACACTGAACTTGTCTCATATTCAATTTTCCCATGTTAATGGAAGACAAAGCCTCACTAGCAAACCTAGTGACATGATCTGAAAAATAGGCAACAAATTCAAATTTTAATTCATATACAATACATTCTGAATCACTACGGAAAACGTAAGTAAAGTAAAAAAAATTCAAACTTTTTTTTTACTTTGTACTTGATATCACAATGGTTATGACTGGTCGGCCCACTAGGGGCGCTAGCGTTAAATGTCGCAGAGTTCCATGTATTATCTCTGTAGGATTGGTGGCAACCAGTCAGAACAATAAGGGATGAACGGAAATAACCGGTCGCTACCTGCGGGATGCGCGAGGAACATGTGACGCGCGCGCCCCAGTGAACATAATTGTGAGTCTTTGCACACGCCACGATATTTGAAGAGGTATGCAGGCCAGAGTCACTGGACGGGTACATGGCACAACGGATAATGTTGCGAGTCTGTGGGCGGCCCGAAAGCCCCACCTCAGAAGGCGGGGTAGTACGCCATCATATTTAAGCGTGAGGAGTTTGCCGGTTCAAGGGTTTCGTTGAATGGTGGAATCTACGCGCGAGAGTGATGCGGGTGTGATGGTCGCAAGTTTCGGCTGTGCCAGGTGTGGCTCCTGCCAGGGGACTTAGAGGCTACGAGCGGCGCAGATGTGTGTACGCTGCGGGTCTCAACAGCATCGGTTGACTGAGGGTGCTTGCTCCAAGGGTTAATGCTGCAGGGAGGGGCAGGGCTGGATTCCTCATGCGTTTTGTAAATACTGTAGTTTTATTCAAGGGTAAAAAACATGTAAATAGAACTCAGGAAAATTCAAAAACAATTAGTTTCTAATTTCTCTGGAAAAACGCAAATCTCTGATCATGTTATTTAGCCTGTTCTCGTACTTAAGCGTAGTGTGTAACTGCTTACAACATAGGAAACGTCAGATGACAACTAGACTCCAATATTATTTTTAATATTTTTTTTATTTTTTCTTGAGTCGTGTGCGTGCTGTTTGAAGAAATTCATTTTGTGCGTTTTTGCTGCTGCAGGTCAATGGTTTACAATTAAAAATGAAAAACAAAACTTCATATTGCACAAATAATGAGTTGACAATTTGTTTAATCTCGCAGGAACGAATTCTATTGGCTCCGCGAAGAATCTCTCTGGAGCTACTGCAGTTGCGAACCGGGAGAGTTATATTGACGCAGCAAATAAAAAGTTCATCATCGCGGAGAATAAACTAATTATGATTTAGAGTTTAATAATATAATAAACTTTAAGGGTATTTAGTATCCGGGAAGAGATTCACAATGCCTCTTATGATTTAAGATCATTTTCAGATAGAGCAGTTTTTTTTATTTCGCTTATTGCAATTATTCTCACAATAATGATTGTACTTTAGGTATCAGACATAATCTGTAAAATTAACGAAGTGTAAAATAATCGACATTAAAATATGATACTGAGGAATTGTCAAAGAAATACCAGGAATAAACTGACTTATAAAATGCAAAATTGTCATAACTGAATATGACACTTTAAAATCTTCGAATCTCCATTTTTAACCATATATCCTGAAATTTGAAGCCCGTACAGTAGAAAATCAAATATTATTTCATCGTCTAAATTAACAAAAATTGACGATTTTGAGTTATTAAATTTTATTTGCAAAGCATTTATTAATAAATAACATTCATTCATTTATCATTGCGATTAGTTTTGATAATTATTTGAAGTGATATTTTACCCTTTATATCGTTCTAGTTGAGTGTCTTACCTTATAATTCCAATTATCACACCACAAGTCACAAAGCCCCTCTGGAGATTAACAGCATATACACCGTATACCGCATCTCGATTGTATCAATAGTGAGGGCCATACGAGGATAGGTGATCGACCCGTAACTCGACCATTAGGTCAGGGAACGTGGACACGCTAAGGCAGAATTGTGTGCGATGTGTGAGCCGTACTCTAGGGTGCTGCTCCGGCATCCGCCAGGAAGCGACCATGAAAACCATTCAGCAGATCAGACGGCCTTACGAAATAGATTCCGTTACCCAACACACGCTCGCTGGACGTAAACACACGAAGCCAACCCCCGACATCGAGCGGGGATCGAACCCGCAACCTCCCAATCACCGGCACCCTCGAACCGTAGAGCGTTAACACGTTCATCGCCACCAACGTTGGTAATTGCGTGGCTTATATATACATACGAAAGCGTAGACGGCCCTGGAGATCGTCTACTCCGTTCCGTCGGTCCGCCGCTCCGAATTTCGGTTCATCAGCATTAGCGCGCGCGGGCGACGCAGACCCCGAAGCATTACGCGGCGCCGGCCACGGGATCTCGCTCGTTCTCCGCGGATCCCGATCGCTCCTCCAGCCGCACATCGGGCGGGCGAACGGCGCTGGGGATTCGCTCGCCCCGCACGCACTCGCGCTCATTAGACGCGAGCGGTCGGAGGGGAGAAGGGAGCAGGATTGCGGCGGAGAGGACGGTGGCGATGAAGGTGATAAAGATTAGAACGGGGCGGGGGGGACGCTGGCGAAGCACACGGAAGCCGAGATGAAAGTCGAAGATAATGGTATAGTGATGAGAACGGTGGAGGTAAAGACGCTCGTGGCGAGGACGGTGTTGGTGAGGACGATGTGGGAGGGTGAATACAATGTGGGTGGGTGAGGACGGAGAAGGGTGAGGGCGATGTTGGTGTGTGAGGACGGTGTGGGTAAGGACGATGTGGCTGAGGACGGTGTAGGTGCTGGCGGTGGGGGGTGAGGACGGTGGAGGTGAGGATGGTGAGGGTGTGAACGGCGGGGGGTAAGGACGGTGGGGGTGAGGACTGAGCGGGTGAGAACGGTGTGGTTGAGGACGGTGTAGAAGATGGCGGTGGGGGTGAGGACAGTGGGGTGAGGAAGGTGGAGGTGAGGACGGTGTAGATGAGGGCGGTGGGGGCGAGGACGGTGGGGGTGAGGACGGTGAGGGGAGGACGGTGGAGGTGAAGACGGCTGGGATGAGAACGGTGGGGGCGAAGACGGTGTGGGTGGGGACTGTTATATCCAAAACTAAAGAGCAGCGATTTCTAAAATTCTTTTATTACCGCAAGCCAACAAGAGATTCAATGACACAAGCCAGGTAGAATAATATTCCGTGAGAAATTCCGTAGACGTAGCGAAGTTCACTGTTTAACCGTAGGGAGAGTCCGAGTCCGTAACCGTTCTGTAACGCACTTCACTTGTCACTATACACGCACGGGCAGTCACTTCTCACTGCCGACCACTCGCCGGGCACCGCTCTTATAGCCCGCCCGGGCTGAAGGTCCGCCGGCCAGCTACCCGATAAGGGCGAGTTCTCCGGCTCCGAGGCTTGGCCGAGCGTGACGGAGCTGCGGCGTTGGTAATTGGCGCCCCCTCTTGAGCGGCGCCGGGACCACCTTCCGGCGGCAACTTTAAGGGTGCGCGTTCAACCATAGCAGGGACGGTGTTGGTTCGGACTGTGTGTGTGTGGACGACGGGGGTGAGGATGGTCTGAATGAGGACAGAGTGAAGGCGTTTGCGGAGAGATCTGTGAGGAAAGGGGGTGGTGGGGAGGTCACAGAAGGTAACCTCAGTGAGAATGAAGGCGATAGTAGCGAGAATTGTTTAGACATCGTTAATGAATGTGAGGATGATATTGGAGAGGACTCGGACCGTGCGGAGGGTAGCGAAATAATTTCAGTCAGAAGGTGTGAGTCGGCCGTCCAAGCGGTCGGTGAAGAAATCGGGGCAGACAATAGAACAGGAGAGGAGTGTGCAAGAAAAGCGACATGGAAGGTTGGTGTTAGCGGCAGTAATAACAGGAGGCAGATCGATAGTAGGCGGCCTCAGACTTAATACAAGGTTCTATCTTATATTTTATCAAATATGAAGTATTAACATGTTCAAAATCACTAAGCCCAAGTCTACAACGTAGTAAAATTTTTCAAATCACTCTAGACGGAAATCTACAAGGAACAAAAGGACGGTTCCATTCGCATTTTACGTATCTCTTTAGACACCACCAAACTTTCAGAAAGCTCTTCTGAAAAAAAAATTCCTTGCAAACAGATACAATCTTGACTTAGCAGGGCGAATGGCAGGAATATCACTTCAATCAAGTGAGATACGTGGTGGACCATTCGACGGTTCCTGCGGAAACGTGCTCTAATGAATAGATCCCTGGCTGACGTCTGTTATGGGCAGCCATTTGCTACGACAACAGCCACAGCGGTCCAATACTGAACGTAAAGTTATGATGCTCTACGGCGTCGTAAACGAAGTGGAGATTCGTAAGGAGAGGTGCGAGTGAATTCGCTGTCATAGAAAATACGTACTGAGCAGCAGGAATAGTAAACGACTGCACATGTCAGGGACTCAGAAATGAGAAATACTTCCATTAGAGGTATAACGAATTGGAAGATTTTTGTTAAAAAATAGTGTAGTGCGCTAGATGTGTTTCGTCACCCGGAATATTTTTTGCACAAACTTCAATATTTTTTCAAGACGGAAAGGAGGACCACTTTACGCTTAAAAATAACACGTGAGAAATGAACAGTAAAATCTCGTCTTTGGTTTAGTATGTATAAAAACCAGCATAAATGCAACGACGCAGTGAGGTACGCAGATACCTACTCCAATAGCTAGAAACGGTGATGAGAGACAGATGGGAGAAAAACGAGGAAATTGGAAAACAAAATATTAGGAATTTGACGAAATAACAATAGAAACAAAAGTGAAAGACGAGAACTCGTCTTCGTGTATTAACTAATAGTACTAATGTGAATAGTAATAATGTAATAGTACTAAGTGAACAGAAAGTTCTAGGGAGGTAGGGAAAGCCACTGTGTATTGAAGGAAAATGAAAAGGAAGAACAGAGTAGAGAACAGGCAATAACATTTCTTCACCAAATTGACAGCTGGTCAGCAAAACAAAATCAAAATCAATCAACACAATAACAGCAGCCAAAATATTTTCCTTACGACTTTAACCTCCCCTCCACCTGAATATTGAACTAAGAAACTGTACAATGACCACACTCACAACAAACCCATAAAATACTTAAACCTTTACTTGGACACACACCTTTATTTGCAAAATCTCATAAATATAAATAATGCAATACACGCAAAAATTAAACTACACTAATTTAAACCAACAATCGACGGATCTGCTAGATTACTATACAATTCCGCTTTAATATTTTACAAAACCATCATACAACCACTACTTTATGTGCCATCCCAGTATGAAGCAGCGCTGCCGAATCAAACAAAAAAAATGTAGTCGAAAATCAGATCCTCAGCTCCCTCAGAAACTCTCCATGGTACACATGAAACGCACAACTTCACAAAGAAATCGAGTTAGAATCGTTAACCAATGTCATTTTTTTATCCTAACTCTTCTGCCAAAACAACCCAATTTTTGCCAACTAACTGATCTAAGACTCCCATATTTCAACACACAAAATCCCTTACGAATAACAAATTCCCTTCCCACCCTTTCCTAAACAAATTCTTAGATCTCGACCCAAATTAGAGTTATCTCTACCAACCTAATAGTAAATAAGATTATTGTAAGTTACTTTAAGTAGATTTAAGCAATCGTAACAAATGTAGTGTTTTATACATCGGCCTTTGGGTGGTACAATTCTAAAGAATATACATTTAGAACACGTAGAGAAGATTGTACACGATGGTGCGGGCGGCGAGGATGTTGAGGACGGCGAGGATGCCAAACCCGAAGAGGGCAGTGAGTGAACGAAGGCTGGAAACGAGACGTGCCGCAGTGGAACAACGCCCACGCTGCCAGGAGCACGCGGCGGAGATAGCACGGGCGCGGGGCGCCAGGTGCGGTGGCCGTCGGAGCCGGCGAACAATGGAGGCGGGGCGCGCGAGCTGGCGCGGGGGCGGGGGTGGGGCGCCGGTGGCCGAATCGACGGCGAGGGCGACGGGTATTACTGATACCGACACAATGGCCGTCACCCGACAGCGCGCCGGCAACTGCAGACCCGACCCCGGCGGGCACGGCGGGCGCAGCAGGGCACTGCAGATGGCAAGGCCCATTCACAATGCAAACAAATATAAGCATGGCGTTAACACAGAAGGTAGGACTACGTCCATAAGCGGTCTCATTCACATTGCGTTCGCAGAAGCATAACACGAAAGACGTTAACTTAAAAGCTTGCAAAGCTTCAAGCATCTGTGCTTATGCTTAAGTAATACATAAGAAATAAACAAATCAGAGTACGGTAACTCAAAATCGAGAATGGAAATAGTAACGTCGATAGACGAACTAACGCTATGCATGGACACAGTAGATACCTCGAAATCGATTCTCACATCCAACCAATAGTAAACTAGAATATCTAAGCCAATACAAAGTCTTATTTTGATTCCGTTTGTGCTAGACATTGTGAATAGTTCGGTCTATCACTTATGTTAATGTATACGCCTATGCGTTATGCTCGTGTTTATGTTTGCATTGTGAATGGGACTTTATGCTGTCCTTGAACGAGTGCTTTCAGCGAAGGTGGTGCGTTCGCTCGACGCAAATGTGAGATGGCGGGTTTTGCGATAATCTGCGTAGCCTGGTTGGAGATTATGTGAGATTATTGCTCAAATCTATTCCGTTCATTGACTGCTTTAAAGAAAGGAATCTTGCGTAAGAAAGGTCTTATGTTTGATACATTTTTACATTCTCGATCCTTCTTTGTAAGAATCTAATTGCGAGGCCCTGTTAACGGAAAATTGCAAAAATCTTGTACATATTTCTATGATGACAGTCACGAAGGTTATTGCCAGAACAATATTTTATTACATTACTCTACCACTTCAAAACAGTTCTGAACACTACTTCATCACCTAAGAATGAAGAATACGTGCGAGAATTTTCAAAATTATATTTAATGCGCAATATAATAAAATATTTCTTAAAATCATATGATGTATACAATCAATTTTCTGAAATTAATAAATTATGAATAATTTGGTAACGTTTGATGTAAAAAACACTTCTTCAGTAGATTTCAATTACATTAAAAAAGCTGGGCACGCCTTTCCTATTGTAACGTTTGAGGGGTTCACAATAGTTTACCAATAGCAGAACTCTTGTAAAGCGCACTTTTTTAAAAATGTATGAAACAAGCTAATTTGTGTTTTTGGCACAACTCTAAAGGAAAGATGTGATAAAACTAGTAAAATTGCAAACGATAGTAGTTCAGTATTGTGATTTTCTTAATTATTTGTTTTCTCTTTGCTATCGTGTTTAAACAGTATATAATCAACTTGGCAGTCCCTACGAATGTGAGTTAGATTCTGATAATAAAGTACACTAACACATGATCCTGTTGAGTTGTTTCAAATTTAACGTACAAAGAGACATAATGTTAATCAATTATTACAATGATACTAACTCGGTACATTACTAAAGTGCATCGTTTTACGAATATTCATCTTCTACAACGTGCTGTACCTAACGATTTTTGTCCTAAAGGTGTCTAACGATTTTTGTCACAAAATATTTGGAGAAAAGGTGTGAAACACAATGCCAAAATAAGAAATATTTTATCTTCTCTCAGAACTTTAATTAGAAGAAAATTAAAAGGTATAATTGTGTAACTTCTAACGTAGAAACAAACTCCAAGAAGACGGAAAGACACAAAATTAATGTTTTATAAAGAATTAAAGTGGTTGCAAAGAAAATACGAGTAATAGTAGATGGAATAAAGTTTCAACATTGAAACTCTCTAAAATATTATGCTGATTTTATTTAAGTGGAAAAATCAGAATAAATATACAAACGTTTCTGTGGGCTTGACGTAAGTCAAGTAATTCTTTATCATAATAGCAATTCCCGTGATACATCATACCACTGACTTTGAAAATGAGTAGAGAAACGCAAAAAAAGTGTCATAACAGCGAGCCATATACGATACTTAATTATTATAATAACAATACTAATAATAAATATTTATATCCATTTTATATTACAACTTATAATAAAATGAAATTCTTTGGAATTACTATCCATGAGTTACCAGATGCAAGGGTTAGCAATACAAAACTATTATTTTCATTGCAGCCTACGCATACGTACTTTCTTTCAAAAGTTCATTTCACAGAAGGGCAACTAAAGCCAGTAATCACATAGTTAAACGTAATGTTAAAATATTAATTTTGTATTACATAAAAGTGAAAGTGTTTACAATCGCATGCGACGCGAAAAAATAGAACCTCCGGAGTGCTGACTCCCAAATTTTACACGAAAACTAGGGGCCACCAAGAATGAAAAATTGAGTAGTTTCATTTCTAAATGTTACTCGAAATTGATTGTTTTAACAAAAAATACACAATTTTTTTAGAGTAGGCTATGTGCAGTCTAACTAGGTTTACTTACATTAGAACGTCAATAATTGAAATCCAAATAATAAACAAATAAATCAAAAGAAGAGATGTCTATGTCTCTTCTGAGACATTTAGTACAAGTATAACCGAAATAGAAGAATTAATTAATGAAGGACATTACTATATATTATATTGAACCACTGAAAATGAATATTATCCTTCATGAATGGTTGTTTATTTTACAGTTTTGTTCATTTCATTATGTGAACTATTTCTATTTGAGAATTATAATCTTCACATATGCAATAATTATAGAGGTAAGAAAGATTGATCTTAATTCCATCTACGCGTAAATGTATTGAGTGTTCTAGAGAGATGAAATAATACCCTAACTCTACTAATAATATCATAACATTTAAAGTTGCTTAATTCTTGAGCACTGTTAAGGCAATTTCAAATGCAGAGTGCAAGCGGACGTGGCATCTCGTAATAACACGATACACGCTGAGAGCACCGTGGAGGAGGTAAAATAATTTCCTGCAGCTGAAGCAATTTACCGCACGTTTGAGGTCGGAAGAGGCCCGGACGCGCTTGTGTGGAAGGAAGCCGCAGGGGGTGTGGTCGGAAGTCACGAGGGGAGAAAGTGACGAGGATGGTGAGCGAGGGCTCTGCAACAATGTCTGACGTCATACGATAAATTCCGAGGCGCCATGGAGACGCAAAACGCGATAGATGCTTGCTTCGAATCCGAAACTAAATATTCGGGAGATTTCAGGTTCGAGTTCTCACGGAGGTTTGTTTGACGAAGTAGCATCTTTGTATGGCACTAATTAGAATGTCAAATGACAACTGCTTCGATCGATTGTTTTATGATTCTTACATAAATAAATGTCTTTATTTGTAGCGAGGCTCATGCCATTCGGCCTGTTATTGCACTTGACCATTTGCAAAACTTTTAATACAATATTATATATAATAAAAAGGAGGTCACTGAAAGAAAATATATACGCAATGTGGGTGAAGGACTTCGCACAAACAAGTCAGGACTGAAAGCATTACAGGAGGGAGTTGATACAAAAGGAATACTTACAGAATTTGTGTGATTAAATTTATTAATTTCAAGTGTATTTAAAATTAATCAGAAATATATTAAGTTAAACTCTACATTCTTCTCGATCAACTAAAGAAGTACAGACAACATAATGCGAACCCACATTTTTGTATTTTTTTTCAGTCAGGAGGAAATAAAACGTTTGTAAAAATCCATGTCTCACTTTGTGTTAGCATTTTCCCCTGCTTTATATACACATGATGTAATTAACGTCCATAAACATATGTTCTCAGCGTTTAGATCAAAATGTTTAGTTTGAAAATTCGAAATGTAAGTTGGTAATGTACTGTTCCAACCCCTTCAATTCCAGTCGAATGCCGGAAGAATAGAGAATATCACGGCTGGTTGCCACCAACCGGTACTTTTTTCTTTTTAACGCAAAACCAGTTTATTTTTGACAATTTAAATTGTTTCGATAGAAATTACATTTATTAGCTTACAGTATGGATTTTTTTAAATTTGTGTTTGTCTGTGAACATTTTAGTATCATTAAAACTCATCAAGTCAATATGAGTCTACCAAACCCAATTGCAACCAAGCCCAATTGTGTTTGATTGACTTACTCCTTCCGTGAAGATGTAGGATAATAAATTAAAGTCAAAATGAATCATTTCCAGTCAGTTATTTACTCAAATAAAAGATATGTCATATAAATATGTCATACAATTTTATTTAAAAACTAATGGTGCTACAGAATAGCACAGACGTTCCCGTATTTGTTTTCTATTTCCTTTGATCTCCGTTAGCTAATCGTACTTGCCACATACTCTTGCCTGCTGGCATCTATCGCCGCCCAAAATACATTTTTTGTTATTTTCTTAATTTTTCGGTTTATTAATAATAGAACGGGCATATTATTTTAAGAATATTAAAGAACAGTATAACCGCGTCCTAAATGGTAATTTTCTTTGAAAACCTTTATTACAAGAAATTTGAAACACATTAACTCGCTAATACAATAGTGTATACAAATTGCTGGAAATGTGCATATTACCGGCGTGAGAGACATTTAAACAGCTTAGCTTACGCGGAATGGCCGCAGTGGAAATTTCGCTTCACATGTTGCTTTTTGAGCACATTCAAACCGGCGTGGCGGGCGAGCGACAAGGCAGCGGATAGACAGCGTTTTCGTACCTGCGAATTTGGAAACGCCGATGTGAACGGTCCGGCGGATTCCGCCGCCGCGTCGAGCGCGAAGCGTTCCGCGCCGCACCCGCTGCGGATCTCCCGCGCCGGGCTGTGAAACCTTTAAGGCATTTTGGCACACCGATTTTACATAAGTAATTCAACTTTCAGTGCAGTTGACACGCGAGTATAAATAGTTTTTTTTTTTACACGAGCGAGGCGATCTGCTACCAAAATGCTCGGCTGCTTATTTTGAAACATTGTGAGCTCGCCGCATCTTAGCGAGAAGATAATTTCTCCGAAATGTCGACAGTGGAAATTTTATTAGCACGCGGTCACTTCCGTTGTCCACGGAAGTGCTGCGCTCTCACGGCCATCTCTCGAGTAATTCGAGAAAATACTCTTAGACAATTTATCTTTTCTCTCTGTAATAAAGTTGGTGGTTTTTGAGGGGAAAATAAGTATACCTCGATTTTGAAATGCTTACGATATATGCCCTTTCCTATTAATTCATTCCGAAGAAAGGTTCTAAATGTTTGTATTCGAAGTTAGACGTCAAATTTGAAATAATTTGACTCCCTGTGAAAATAACATCCTTACTAATTGAATCTTCACAAAGCCATCCATGAAGCTGTTCTGCTGATGACAATTATTGCTGAAAAAGGTTCTCCTTTACATTTCAGGAAAAAGTTGTCAAAGAAAATAAAAAGTTTCTGTTTCAACGAAACAAAGAAAAAAAGAAAATCGGGTATGCTTAATAGATGATTGAGAGAAGAAACTACCGGCTCAACGCTAGGTAATCATGTAGTAATTAACATGGAGATGGAAAATGATTGGATTAAAGGCAGGAATCAAAGATGAGAGGCGTGATCGACGCGATCAATTAAAATAAAATTAATGCGACAGAATACCTGCTTCTGTACTTTATGACTATGTTCTGTACATCAAACCAGTCATATTAAATACCGGTGACATTCTTTTTCAGCATACTTTAAACGTCAATTAGCAAAAGGATTACTAAGGGCACGCGATGGATTATTTACAAACATTTTCATATTTAAAAATGGGCGTTAATTGCGACATACGGCCGTTGAGAGCGGCGTAATAAGCGAACAAGAAGGCAACCGCTGCCGAAGGTCAAAATCATACCGCAATGCGGTGAGTGAAAGGTTTTTTCTCCTTTCGTTTTTTAATTGGTGCCCAGATCACTTATTAAGTGAGGGAAATAGTCTAATCTCCTTCGTAATAAGGGACAACTCTCCTTGCCTACTAAAGTCACCGACAGTACAGTGAGTTCGCACATGTCATATTTGACATTGAGCTTGAAATTTCTCAGACTATACGAACACCTTCATAAAACATTATTTCAAAATGGAAGCTAATCATGTTGCCAATTGCCACATACAATCGCCGATAGCGTCGTGATATGTGAACAAGCTGCAGTGCCGGTACTAGTCCGCGCGATCGCCCGGGGCCATTAAAAAGTCAAGGTGCTTGATGATGGGATTGATAGGAATAAAATATTAAAAAAATCAAAAAAGAAATTAGAGCTCCAGAAAATCGGTATCGTAATTTTATAAGTCGTGGTACAGTAGTATGATGTTTCACACATTTTTTAATTATTTTTATCTAAATAGTTTACTATAGTCATTATTTATAAGGTAGGCGTTTACGTAATTAATTAAATGATGCTGACATTAAAATAGGTTCTTATTAAATTCATATTTATTATTTCAGGTATTTAACAAGTGGTTTTGTTAAACACTAACTAAACACAATACATTTTTTAGCGTTTTAAGATCACAATGAAAATGTATTACTTCACTATATACTTTTACTTAAAACTATTACTTAATATATATTTCCATTTTTTTTCTAATTTAAACCTAATTTTGTTATTTATTGAAATAAAATAACTCAAATTGGTTCTGAAACAATTTTCAAATTTTTAAAATTTTTCGGTGGGTGGGGTGGCTAATTTTCATCATTGCCCCGAGCCCAAAATCGTCCAGCTCCGTCACTGACAAGCCGGAGAGCGTGGCCAGAGGGCAAGATCATCCCGCCGGAGCGCCACGGGCCGCGTCAAAAGGTCGCAACCCGTGTTGAAGCCACGGGCAGGTAGGAGCGCCGCGCCGGGCTGGCCGGGGTGGAGGGGGAGGGGAGTGGCGAGGAGGGGGCGTGGCGGTGTCGCGGCGAGGAACACTGGGCCCGTCGCGCCGGTCGGCCGGATGCGTCCGCCACCCGAGCCGGGCCTCTAACAAGGTTACCGCAGCGCCGAGCCAGGGTCGACGAATGGGCGAGGTTGGGGGGCGTTAGAGCGGACCAGGGCGGCGGTGCGGTGGTGGAAGTGGAGGAGGAGATGACAACGATGGATACTAAGCGAGCGCCGCGAGGCCGGAAGGAGCTATAAGATGGGCAGGCGCGTTGGAGACTGTGGGACTGGAGGTGCCGGGAGAAGGGAGCAATGGCAGAGGAGGGATCGGACGATTGTAGAGGGTGGGAGCGGAAGGTGGTAGATGGGACGGAGGGTGTGGCGGTGGTAGCGGGGGCGGCGGAGGTGGTGGGACGACCGAAACAGAATAAACGGAGGAATGGATAGAACGGAGAGAGTAGATTAGGCGATGGGGGCAGAGGGGTGGTAGGGGTGGAAGAAGTAAAAGGAGCGGATGGGCAAGGGGGATGCAGAAGCAGTGGGGGGGGGGCATGAGGGAGGGCAGCGAGAGAGTCAGTAGAGCGGAGTAGGCGACGTTGTTGGTTGGGGGGGCGGAGACGGAGAGCGCCGCGACGACGGCAGGTGGGCTGTAGCGGGGAGGGTCAGCGATGCGAGGGAACAGGCTGCAGCGTGGGCGCTTGCGGAGGGGTGGGCGCGCCGGGGTCGGCAAAGTAAACGGGGTGTGAGGTGGCGACGGGAACAACGGATGTGTTTGCTCCTCCGGGGAGGGGGCAAGGGCGCGTGGTCGAGGGCTAAGGGGCAGTCGAGGGAGTGGGAGGAGGCGGGCAGGAGCGGGGAGGGTTCACGAAGGACGACGCCCCATCTAATTGTGGCGCCGAGGGCGGACAGTGACGGACCGGGGGCGGCCGCCGCCGGCCAGAGGGCGCCACGTGGCGCTTCCGGACCGCTGCTCTCTGACGGCCCGGAGGAGCAGAGCGCAGCAGGTGCACGTGTTGTAGCGGAGGCGCACTTTACTTGGAGCAGCTTAACAGGAATGAAGATTTTGCAAATTGGATAAGAGAAACGACGAGTATTCTTTCATAAGTAATTACTGGCGAGAAAAAGTCTGTGTGTGTATGTGTCTACTTTTTGCAGTATAATGGCCCTGGTCTTCTTGTCGTATCCAATTTAAAACCATTCGTTTTGATCCACAACACGCTACCGGCTACGGTTGCTCGCTACATACCAAGATCGAATTCACCTCTGTCCGGAGAACAACTTTACTGGTGGGTTGTTGTGATCGGTAATTTTCCGAATTTGTTTCTATAAATACCAGGTAAATGCTGTAGAAGTACCATAACTAAGAGGCCCGCGCCCTATCAATCCATCTTCATCCTTGTCCCTTACAAAAACATACTCATGTTAACATACACTGCACTACCAAACTCATCGGGTAACCAGTGGGGTGTTTAGAGCTGGGACGGTGACAAACATGCAAGGCAATCAGCCAAACATGCAATACATTTCCAATGTACTTTGGGCTTTGAAAAATTAATTTTAAATAAAAAATACTTAAAGTTACTCATTATTAAAATTACTTAATATTGTCTTGAAAAGAAAATTACTAAACACAAAATTTACATTAAAAAAGTAAATAACACAGCATTTAATCATATAACAAATACAGAAGGCAGTCTCAGATTCAGCAGCCTTTATTTAAATACCATATATGGTTAATG
The DNA here is from genome assembly GCA_038098605.1 of Gryllus longicercus. Lineage (NCBI taxonomy): Eukaryota > Metazoa > Arthropoda > Insecta > Orthoptera > Gryllidae > Gryllus > Gryllus longicercus. Next base: position 5,449,782 of record JAZDUA010000003.1, on the reverse strand, counting down.
TTTTCTTTAACAATCTAATTACTATATACGCTGTCATCGTTTCAATAATTCTGAATTCAATTCTGAATTTATTGTATAATTTCTATTTGTTCCTTTACATGCATGAATTCCGTGTGTTATTGTTTCATATCATTGTACTATTGTACAATAATAACGAATAACGTACTATTATTGTAAAATTTAAGAGTAATGTAAAACTATTATTTAGTTTATATATTCATATGTAATATATTATTGTTCCGCGGACGTGATGGTAACCCTGAGGATTAAACAGACTGCATATACACACAGGCAATAGATATTAATAGGCGAAATGAACCCACAGATTGTACTTGGTTTGTTGCTCTACTTGAGTTAATGCCACGTGTGTTATCGAACTTCATAAGAATGTATAGCTTTTATTCCTATAATATTAAAAGTAAATCTGCTCTAACACTATGTGGTATGTTTGTTTTGTTATTTAATACTCATTAAATGTATCCCTTGCATCTACTCGTTTTATGTAAATATCATGTAAATTTATTATTCAAGGTTTAATTAAAGCCAAATAAATGAGTAAAACATCCATAATATGAAGTGCATTTTTTATTTATAAGGTAAACTCAAAAAGAATATAAATATTAATGTTTTTAAAACAATACGACTTTAATCAGTAAGTGTAAATATAATCTAATGCTTAGGCAGACAAGGGATGCAAACTCGTCGAACACAATTTTAATGGGAAGATCCGATTCCCGTTGAAGTGTAGCCTATTGCTTGCGCAACTGCCCACAATTTCTTGGACCTAGTTTGTTGTACGCAGCTTACTTCCAGATGTCTTTGAAGAACAGATAGCATTACGGAAAAATATTTTTTTTCAATATGACAGTTTTAGGAAGACACAAAAATATGGAACTGATGCAATTTTTAAAAATTCAGAAATTTTAACGGAAATGAGACCTGAACCGTTTTAAACGTCGTTTGCTTTATCTGAGAATAATGTGTAATATAAATGTAGAGCCATTTTCATAACATGATAAAAATGTAGTTTCTTGTGAAGTACCCCCAAAAATCAAACTATTCGTTTCAAGCTCACAAGACTTTTTATATCAATGGGTATAGCCATATTGGTGCAAATCATCTGAAGGGTTTAGGCGACAGACCTCTATCCGTGAATCGATTTTTCGGTAGTAAGGACCCACAATATGTGAATTCTGACTTCACTGTGTAATAAAGGAAGCAACTTGGTAATACAATTGCTGTAGCAAAATGTATCCACTTTTTTTTGAAAACCTTGGACCCACAATACGAACAGAAAAAAAAAAGAACAGTTGCAGTATACCAGATCCATTATACTCGTACTGTAACAAGTTCCCTTGTTACAGTATCATGGATCTGGTATGCTGCAACTGTTCAGTTTTTTCGTGAATTATTGTGTCAAAAAGTAGAATATTTCTGCCCCCAGATTACATTATTTTATTTTTACTTCGTAAGCACGTAGTTATTAATATATGTAAGAAGATATATAAGAAGATAAGTTATTATGATATGTAAGAAGTAATATATGTAAGAATATATGTATGCAGAAAGTAATAAATATATGAGCTGCTTAATAATAAATAAATATAAATATAATTTATATTTATATAATTAATTTATATAGTTAATAATTATAAATAAATGAACTGCTATAAATCTATGAGCACTAAAAGTGTTTTTGGAGGCACCTATGGAATGACAGCCTTAAGCACAAGCGTACAACGTGCACGTGCTTTCTTCCATTGTCCTTAGGAGCCGGGGCGAGTCGGACGGCGGGGCGGAGAGGGCGCGGCTGCTTCGGCGTGGGGCGGGGTAGAGGAGGGGATGGACGCCGGAAGCGGAGGCCGGCGGAGCCGCGGCGCGGCCCCGATGCATCCGTAACGAGGCTGGGGCTGCTTCTAATTAAGGGATCGCCCGCAAGCAAACAGCGCGCTGGGCCGGTGACACAGCGGGACGGCGCGGGTTGGGCGGTGATGGGGGTCAGGGGCGGCAGGGGAGGCCGGTTGTGCGAGGCGGGACGAAGAGGTCCGGGCGGGAGTGGGTGGGGTGGCGGGTTTGCGGTGACAGTGGCGGGGGCGACGGTGGTGCTCCCGTGCGGCGGCGGCGGCGGCGGCGGCGGCGGCGGCGGTGGCGGCGGTGATAGTAGTAGTGGCGGCGGTTACGGCGGTGGCGGCTGTGGCGGCTGTGGCGGCGGTGGCGGCGGTGGCGGCGGTGGCGGCGGTGGTGGCGGTGGTAGTAGTGGTGGCAGCGGTGGTAGTAGTAGTGGCGGCGGTTACGGCGGTGGCGGCGGTGGCGGCGGTGGCGGCGGCGGTGGCGGCGGTGGCGGCGGTGGCGGCGGTGGCGGCGGTGGCGGCGGTGGCGGCGGTGGCGGCGGTGGCGGCCGTGGCGGTGGCGCCAGCGACGGGCTGTGTGGGGTGGGCGGTGGAGGGGAACAGGAGGTCCGGGCGACATTTGGGTCGGATCGGGTGGCGGGTGGCGGAGGTTTTAGCTGTGACAGAGACGGAGGCAGCGGCGTCGGTAATTAGCCGAAGCGGTGACGAACGACAGCGATCGGGCTGTCGTCATCAAGGATGTTGTGCGCAGTGGGAGTGGAAGGACAAACGCAGCCGACGCACCACAACAGAACATGTTACCACTTTTCTATACCATCCAACTTCTAAAACTTGGTTAAATACGTTGCATCAATAGAGACGGATCAGGCTTTAATCTTAAAGGGGCAAAACGATTAAGTGACAAAATTGTGGCTATGAAGAGGGACAGAAGTATATTCTACTCACTAGAAGCAGTGGTTGTTCCTGATGCTTGCCGCAAGGCGTAGGGTGAATGAAGCGCCATCCTGCCGCGTGGAGGATGTTCGCCAAGTTCTAAGGTTTGTATAGAAGCGAGGGGGGCGCGGGCGAGGGCGTGTCGCCGGAAGGGCGGGTCTGCGGCAGACGAAGTAAGTCGTGTCCAGGGCAGGACTGCCGCCGCCGCCCGCCACTGAGTGGATGTGACCGCTGTCACCGCTGCAAGTGGCCGCATCTGGCAGGTTGCTCACGCCAACTCAAACAGAGCAGGGGACGCACGCGGCTAGGAGGGTTCGTGAAGGACACGACATTCTCTTTCGCCTGTCGCGAGAAGTTTTGTTGAACTTGGGCTTTAAATTGGGAGAATAATTCGAAGCATCAACACGCTACCCAACTATTTCATATGTAAGGGTACCTCTTTTCTTCGGGGTTTCATTATCTGCGTATGCAATTGTACGGTGTAGTTTAATAAGGAAGAAAAAACAACAACAACAACAAAAGTTCTGCAAATAAAATTTTAAAAATATACCACATTGATATTAATAACTTGGTGTGCATTGTTTTTATAAATTGATTTTCAATTAACTTTGTGTAAATATATTTCAACCAATAAACAAAGCATTTCAATAATCCGAGATATTTTATCTTCATTGTCTTTGATGATGGAGGTTCGTGTGTCGGTTCGCCTTGAATGATGGAGGTTCTACTTTATATGCATTGTGAATGGTACAATCACAGAAGTATAGATGTGCGAAAAATATGATAATAAATATTTAAATTAATATTTGATAAATGATAATAATACTAATAATAAATGAAAATAATATAAAAAATAATCTCAAATAGTAGAAATATCACAATGCTATGGCTAATTTTTTGTTTCAATTATTCTACATCTAGTCAGAACTATTTATAAGATTACGAAAAACTCAGAACCAAGTTACATGGTTGCAGTCATTTAAGGAACTTCGTGCAACGATATTATTTTGGTTGACGGTTATGGTTAACGTTCCTAGGGATATCCCCGCATATTAAATATTTTATTGTCATTGAAAAGTGTATATATCAGAAGATTAATCGTAAGTAAATATGAAAAAATCATGAACACATATTGGAAATACACATTTTTAATTATCTCGGAATGAAGCTGATTCTTCAGGATAATATGTGATTACAATTCTTTATCTCGATTGAGGAATGTATGAAAATGGTTGGTAAATCATTAGCCTGTTGTTCAAACGCTCAGTTTACGCTCCATTAAATAGTAGATCACGATTTCTATTATTCACTGTAGCCCCATCTCCCACCAGACAAGTAGCACGATAAAAAGTTGACATGTCATTCACATGTCAGTACCACTTTGATCCTCACTTCCGCATTCAGTCGATTGAAGCGTATCTTATCATGAAAGTCCTCGACATGATTGTAAGAGTCTATATCTCAGCCAAGAGTCGACAAAAAGACGTGTAGGGGAGCGAAAACTACAATAAAATCCTCCAGGTGGCGTTGAGATATGGGGCTATTCCCTCCGACTCTCTTGAGCCCGAGGAAAAACATTCGTTTGAAATCCGCCTCTAAGAGAGAGGTATAGGTTTTCTCATAAAACTCGAAGGCGCAGTACTCTTCCTTCTCGGCGTTTTTCGTTACGGACTTTCATCTCCCAATTCTTTGGAGAACACGAGGAATTGGCCAGGCTCGAAAAGTGACGCAGTGACACTGCTAAGGGTTTGAGAGGTTGATGGCCCGAAAGATAGACGACGGGGTGGGGAACACTCACGCGAGGCGTATACTGGTGCGAGGAGTGTGGCGGAGAGAGGCGTCGGGAGCGGAGGGTTGGCAGGGGCGGCGGAGGAGGCTGAAACATTGGGGACATTGAAGGCGGGGCATTGGGGACGCTAGGGCTGTTGAGGGCGTTTGGAGTGTTTAGAGTGTTTATAGTGTTTGGGCAGGGGCGGGGGCAGGGGCGGGGGCAGAGGCGGGGGCAGAGGCGGGGCAAGGCGGGGCAGAGGCGGGGGCAGAGGCGGGGGCAGAGGCGGGGGCAGAGGCGGGGGCAGAGGCGGGGGCAGAGGCGGGGCAAAGGCGGGGGCAGAGGCGGGGGCGGGGGCAGGGGCGGGGGCAGGGGCGGGGGCAGAGGCGGGGCAGAGGCGGGTGCAGAGGCGGAGGCAGAGGCGGGGGCAGAGGCGGGGGCCGAGGCAGAGGCGGGGGCAGAGGCGAGGGCAGAGGCGGGGGCAGGGCGGGGGCAGGGGCGGGGGCAGGGGCAGGGGCGGGGGCAGAGGCGGGGACAGAGGCGGGGGCAGGGGCGGGGGCAGAGGCGGGGGCAGAGGCGGGGGCAGGGGCGGGGGCAGAGGCGGGGGCAGGGGCGGGGGCAGGGGGCGGCGGGCCGGCGGGGGTGATGAGAGCGACGATAGCCGAGACGTTCGCGACATCGGGGGGGCGGGGGGGCGAAGCGGCAGTGGCGTTAGGGACGTTAGGGTTGTTGGGGGCGTTTGGAGCGTCGGGGGAGTCGGGATCGTCGTGGACGGCGCGGGTGGCGGAGATGCCTGGGTGGTGGGGGCAGGAACGATCGGGCGGCGGGGACGAAGGAAGCGTCAAGGAGCGTTGTGGGCAGTGGAGGGGTGGTGGTGAGGGCGTCGGGGGCAGCATAGTAGCGAGGACATTGGAGGGCGGTGAGGGCGGCGAAGGAGGCGAGGCAGCGGGAGAGGCGAGGGCATTGAGGGCGTCTGGGGTATTGGGGGCGACGGGATGGTGGGGGCGGCGGAGGATGGCGCAGAGGTGGGATGGAGGGGAAAAGGGGGGTGCGGCGAGGGCGGCGGGGGCGGCGGGGGCGGCGGGGACTCTGCAGGACTCGCGAGAAAGAGGCGTGGATGGCGAACCGAACAGACAAACCATCCACGTCGCAGAAAGTCGTTGCAATATTACGACTGTACATAAAACGTCCATTCTCTTGCGAGCCAATCGGCATAAAGAGGAGAAGACGAGGCCGGGGCTAGGCGGGCCTCGACGAATCCCAGAAACGACTTCCAGATGGCGCTTCTAGTTTCGCGCTGCTTTGCCCCCCCCCCCCCGAGCCTACTCTTAAATGAATACGCAGTGAGTTGCAATCGGCCGAGACACTTTCACATGCTGTTGTCTGCCGCTGGTTATATTTTAAATTGCAAAATGCTTACTTAAGGTAATCTATCATTCCTTGATAATGACCATATTGTAGGAATTAATTTTTATGGAACAATTATCATTTTCAATACTAATATTCTTATAACAATCCCATGAATTAATAGAAGATAAATAGATATTGATGAGGGATACATACAAATAAATGTTGCCAACAATTAACTTAATTTAAATTCAGTACTATATAAGATAAGAAATCTGTCAATAAACCAGTTCATATTTTTGAATACAAATAAGTTATTTTATTGCTATAAAATGCTAATATCACACAATTGAATTGAACTCAGATATTATTTTGCAGCATTTTGGTAATTTTACTATTAGGACTGAAAAAACGCACATTAAGTTGCATTTATGTGTTTCTTTCCTTCGAGTTGAGAAAATATCTTCACTTTTAACTAGAGGCCATAAAATGCCACTACCAGTCATTATGTTTCTCGCAGCGGAAACGGGTTTGCATGCTGCCTGAACGTGTCGTTAGGCAAATTAAGAGGTAACGAGAAAATGTAAAGAGGTAATTTGCTCAGAGTTTACAGAGGTGCCAATTTATTTTAGTAGCTCTTCAACTACTTCGCAATAGCCAAACGGCAGCTACCGCCAGCAATAAATATTTCACAGAAAATCCGATTAATGGTATCACTAAGACTAAATTAACGAAACTACTTTTTAAATTTCTTTCGCAAGTAAACTTCAATTTTTGTTTTATTCTTTATTCTACACCATATTTTGTGCAACGCAAAGAGGGTTCCACTATAACTACACATGAAACGCAGGTTTCATATCTCTTGCTATATCATATGCTATTCTATCCCCAGCGTTTTGATCACCCGAAACTAAGTATAAACGACATTCCGTAAGATTTACAGTAGCACATAAACTAAACCTGTTACCCCATACAAACGAGCGCCTGCAGGACGCACGATAATTGTGGTTCAATAAATATTTTTGGGTTGGGGTAGAAAACATTTACAAGTTTATAATTATAAATACCACAGGCACTTGACTTTTCGTTTTATGTTCTTATGACACTATACTTTGAAACTAATATTCATACCTTGTTCCTGCTGCTCCTTCTTTAGCTAAGTTCCTTCAAAAATGAATCATCTTTACTTTTCACTCCCTAAGTTATCTAAAATGTTTAACTGGCGTCGAAAACATCTATTTTAAATACGTGTGCTTACACACATTTTCAAGTTAACAATAGAACTGAAAATATGTACAATATCAAAACATGCGGTAATAATCGTTTGTTTTGTAACTATTTCCTCTTTTTCATTATTCTAACTTAAATGTCCACGTCCAAAAAAACTTTTCCCTCTCGTAGCCTATTACATTGCGTAACCATTCGCCCGCAGCTCGCAATCCGGGGCGATGCGCATCGCTAGAGAGCACGAATCAGCCCGCGCACGGCAGCTTCGCTCCGATCCAGATCGAAATAACGCTCGCCCCACGCCTCGGTTCACTCGCCGCCCCCCCCCCTCCTGCCTCCGCCGCCCACGCCACACCTCGTCATCGCCGCCCGCCGTGCTGTCCACTGCCGTTCCCTCGATTTTGTCTCTGCCGACGGCAAACTAAGGCCCGCCCCTCGCTATTCTGGCGTTACACCCTATGGCTTCCTGCTTCAGCCTACCAAGTTCACGGACCTTCCATCACTCTGCCCATTCCCGGTTCGAAAGTCACTCACTATACCAAATAATCCTCGACCTTTTAATTCCCGTCGCGGCAATCCCCGTCCCCACAATCCCCGACCCCACAACCCCGTCCCCTCAATCCCCGTCCCCACAACCCCCGTCCCCACAATCCCCGTCCCCACAATCCATTCATAATATCACCGACCCAAAAATCCCCATCTCAAAAATCTTATACTCTCAGATCACACAATATCAGTCGTCCCAATTTCCATTTCCAGAACCTCAGCCTCCAGCATCTCCGTGTCTTCTAATCCTTTTTCCACAATTCCTATTTCCATATACTCTACATCCACAATCCCCAATCCTACCACACAAAAACACACACACACACACACACAAACACACTCACTCACACGCAATCCAACTTCCACAAGCTCCATTTTACAATCAGCACACCCAGAATTTCCGCTCTAACAATTCCTGCTTTCATAGGTCTGCTATAATTTGCACAACCACAATACACGCGTATACAGCCTGCATTCCCCAATTCCCGCTTTCTGCATACCCCGACCATTGTCCTTTTATCCTTGCCGCCCCAACCTCGTCCCGTCCCTCGTTCTACCCGTCCACCCAATCTCGCCATCGCCGCGTCTTCCCCACCCCTTCCTCCTCCCCCCATCCGCCGTCGCGCGGCATTTCATCGACTGGGCGGAGCGCCCTCTCGCAGCGCAGATCCCTTTTCGTCCGTTGGGGAATTTTATATAGCCTCCGCCGAGATTTGCGCGAGCGACGGCGCGGGTCATATTTCCAGACGGGTTGTCAAATTGGAATCAGCCCATTCCGAACTTCTATCTCTCTCGGGCGGAGCTGTATCCGCAGCGAGGGAGGTAATTAGTATCGGAGTGTGGGACGCCGCTTCTTGGCTCGCGGCCGCGCCACTTCTGTGAGTGGGAAGAAACCGAAGCTTCACTTTTTCGCGTTCACTGTTAATTCACAGAGGAGGTGTCGCATTAAATTGCGGTCCAATTAAAAGTACAATTAAGCTCGACTTTTCGGACGAGGCAGTTATATAATAAAGTACCTAAACCACGGTGTCGTTAAAAAATGATCATGAGTAACTTATCGTCCTTTCGTTGCAAAACTTGCGAGTTTTTTTAATGAGTTTTGTTTCGTGAATTTATCATTTTACTGGAATCAAACTTCAGAGTTAGGTGTTGAACGGTTACATCATATAAGCTCCGACCTGTACGTGGGTAAACAAACTAGCAAAGTGTTTGTTAACAGAAAGAATTACTTAGATTCCTGCTTATAAATAGCACAGAAAATCAAATAGTTAATTTGATTTAAACGTGTGTTTGGATAACGCACGAATCTGACCCTTCCCGTTTCTGGGCGAATAAAGAAGAGATAAACCCCTCAAAATCGAAGACTTGACGATTACAAGTGCGTCTGCGGTCTTCCATACACATAATCAATCAAAAATGTTTCGCCTCCAATTCGTGTAATGAATCTTCGTACGTAATTTCTCATTACGAAGAAGCATATTCACAATAATATATTCATGTCTTCATATAAATCGCACCGTATTTCCTTGGCGAAAGAGAAAAATGTGTAATGGAACCCCATTAAGGAAAATTAGTTTGTATAAAATATCGCTTTTTTAACGAGTTTTTTTAAAACAAATTGTGTATTAAAGAACTTTGTAAGTAACGAATAAATCAAAAGTACATTTCGTTAAAAGTAAAAAATAAAAATTGATACAACTGGCTCCAGTACCGCACACATAGAATGCAGTAGGCGGCTAGCGAGGTAGGCGCTGGTCATTGTTGCAATAAAACAACCAACCAATATTGCAAATAATTTGTAATACCTCCAGTATGATGCCTGTTGTAATAACATTCGTGTTGATTGGTTTCAAATGGAACGGGAAAATAAATACTTTCATTCGACACAAAGAAGTGATAATAGTGAAATAATAGAAAATTGACCCACTTTAATATGCAAGAATGTCATCAATGCGCAAGAATGTCATTAACGAAATGACAGCACTGAAATATTGCAAACTATGTACTTCTAATGATAAAAACAATATTTAAAGTCATTATTAATAAAAGAACATATTCACTTTAGAGAATAAGAATTGAAGGTAGACGTTCCAAAAAGTTTTGCAGGAAGTAAAGTTTGAAATTTTAGCGTTTCGGTGAGTCATCTTTCAACCGTTTGCGAAGATTGACGGGGATAAAAGCAAAGTGTCATCGGATTTCACAGACGGGGCAAGTAGTTACTAAACCTGTTATTTTACGACAATGTGTCTCCTTAAAATACTAGTGTTAATAAAATTATTGAATTTCAATGACATGAAGGCAAAATATATAATGTTAAAAACATAGAGTACATAGAATATAAACAGACAAATTGAGAACGGAACGAAACTAGTGGATCATATCTGTAATAAAATATAAATACATTGACTGTTCCAACATCGAAACGCTTTTTCCATATTTGTTAAGTGAATATATTATTTCTCCATGATATTTTTATGACATTAAATAGATCAAATAAGCATGAATTCAAGCTAACGATGCTGTGATATCATATTTTCTGTTAGAATTATTACGTAATAAATTTATGAGTAAGTTTTAAACTGGTGCTACAATATATTCAATTCTGTTGATAAATGATTCCATTCATTATAATTTCGCAAATCATACCTCACCAACCACTGAAATAACACAATTAATTCGCCAAATTACCTATATATCTTAACACACATACCTACAATGTTATTTATTCAAAGCTTAACGAAGATTAACTTCGAAAACTTAATTTTCATTGACAAATAATAAAAATAAAACATTTCTTCAACCATAACATTTATTCTGGAGAAAAGAATTGTGCCTACAAAAATATAAATATGTCACATACTGGGTCGGATTTACCAATAGGCTAACCAGGCTTCAGCCTTGGGCCTCAAGATCAAGAGGGGCCCACATTCAAATTGCACTATTCTAAAAACAGGTAACACTAAAACACTGAACTGAAAAAAGGAAAAATTGTATGCATTTGACTTATAAACATAAAAATGTGTTGTTTAAGATGAACGCCTTGTGCTCATTATGTCTGTTTGTATATAACAGATTTGCACCAAAGTATAATTCATAGGTTCACCGATTCCTACGGCAAATATTGACGTGCCTTAAGATTCTAAGCTCTGGTTTGTTCTTGAATATATTAAGCGCAGATTGATGTAAATTGGAATAGGTAAACGAACAAACCTATTGATATCCCGGCGTTCGGTTATAGTTCTGATACTTCGATAATACGAAACACGTTTTAATGTTATTAGTAGGGACAGAATTTTAAAGTGCAAGTTATGGCACAAGCACTTGCCGGCGTGGGAAACTACATGCTCCTGCACAGGTATCTTCCCCTGACTCCCCTCTTCCTTTCGCCTCCAAATCCACAAGCGCTACCAGTGATCTTTTAGTATTGACGGCGACACGATGGCAAAGGTAAATATTTTCTTCACGTCGTAGACAAGTGGATTTACGCACACCTATTTAAATGCCCTGATTTGTCTGCCAGGTCAGCACTTTAAATCCAGCGTGAAAGTGCTAATTTGTTGTTGCAACATTGTTAAAATTTGACTCTACAGTTGCAGATTGACTATTGTTGTTGGGATATAAATTAATGGTGGTCGCGTAAAAGATATTTTAATATTTATTTAATATTGTTGACTTCTGATTAAATGAGATTTTAAAAAGCTGTTCAAGAAGATTCATGCTTGTATGCTAAAGAACAAAAAAGAGGGAAAAGGTGGCGAAATGTAATAATCTTACGAAAAGGTGCTAATAGGTGCTGCAAGTTGTGTTCATTTCGACTTATTTCATCCCCACGAATACATACATAAATGAAATGAATACAGCTATAGTTTTTACAAGGTGCTGGACTTCAAAATCCTTTCCCTAGTTATTAGAAATGATTCTTGTTTTAGGATTGCGTGTACAATCATTTGTTTCTCATCTTTTGGGTTCAGTACGTTCAATACTTTAGTGAGGTGTTTAAAGACTATTGAACATTTTTTGTGACGATATTTTCATTTCGCGGAATTCTAGGTACGTTATAACATATGTTAATATAATATATAATTCATTCTTAAACTTTAAATTCAAATTATTATGGAATAAATTTTTCTGAATTGAATTTGCTTTAATCTTCAATGTATTGAATATATTTTATTTAATTTGGTAGAAAATGTGAATATTTTTATTGCGTAATTTATTTCGTAATCAAACATTTTCATTATTTAAATTTTGTTTCTGTGTAAACGTTGTATGTTATGTTTGATTAGTTTTAGTTACAAGTATTATACATGCGAAAAATAAATGTCTAAATTAGTGTTCTCGACTTTTTTTATTTATAATCCGTACTACATTTTTTTAAGGTTAGTACCAATCACAATATTTAACATAATGATATATATATATATATATATATATATATATATATATATATATATATATATCACAGTAACGATGTATTTTATTATATCTCATGTAATTTACAACCAAAGTTGGATTTACAAAATTAAAGTTGAAAGAACTTCATAAGTGGAATAGTCTAGAGCCTCCTTTCATCTAAATCCGGCTCTCGTCACATGCATGTACAGAACGAACTTAATGATACTGCTACTTAAAATGTTAGTTATCAACATTTATTAAATTGGTTCGTGTACGATGTGCACTATAAAACAATAAAACATTTATGTTGATGGAAAACACAAACAGTTAAACCTAGATTACAAAGGCGTTGTCAGTCAGACGACGCAACTATTGCCGAAATCCCACCCTCTTAACCTCATTTCCCGTTTCTGAAACATTGTGTACCTTCATTTTATGACTAGCCAGTGAAATACAGGTAACGTGCTCATGCCTATTTCCAGAATACCATTTTAACACGAGTCGCCAATAGACTACGCCTTTGTAGTTACGTCAGTGATATATTGCTGCTATACGAATATTAGTGCTATATTAGTTAAAATTGTAAATAATGACTACAAACACCTTGTCTTGTAACCTTTAGGTTTTGTTCTGTACATTTAGCAATCAGAATTGGACGATGGCGATCATAAATAGCGTTGCATGACAAGGTGCTTCTGCGGACGCTTCTCAAAAGGCATGTGTGGAAAACACCTAGAAAGTGTCTGTGGTGAGAGTCAAATCTTGTAGATGTATCTACGAAAACCTTTAAAATATATTGTGTAAGTCCATATAATACATGTCCAATCCATTAATTTACTGTTTCATAGTAAAACTAAGCTTTCCTTTATTTTTACCGAAAGTAGTCTGTCAGACGACGCCTTCGTGATAATGCTTGGTACAGGTCGCCTTTGTAATGTAGGGTTAATCTGATGGAAACGACAATGCAGGAGAAGATAGTGGAGACTTCTTATGCAACAAGGTTCGCCAGTTAATCTTTGCGACGCACTCGCCGTCGCTGTTTAAATGAAGTCTTAGCAGCAGCCTCCGCGCGCGGGCGCCGAGACAACGCGCTCCGGGTCGGAGCTCGAGCGCGGAGTGCGAGGCGTGTGGAGGAGGGGAGGAGCGGAGGGGAGGGGAAAGAGGATTCCCCTCATGCGGCGGCCAGAGAGCGGCACTCGCATCTGCGGCCGGCTCAAGGCCCGTGCCGCCTCTCCCGCTGCCCTTGCCCTTGCTGCCCGAACCAAATCCGCCGCCCTGTTCCCAACGCTACCCCCTCCAGCCGCTGCCTCGTCCATCTCTGCCACACCCTGTCGCCTCCATCCCACCACCCGCTGATGGATTGTCACTCCGTCGTCCCCACTGCCAATCCGCAGCCTTCGCCGACCGAACCAACTCCACCACCCCTCTCGCTACGTCACCCTCTGCTCCCGCTTCCGCGTCAGTCTTTGCCGCCCCCTGACGCCACTGTCCCGCCACTGCCCCGCCACCGTCCCTACTGCTAGCCCGCAGCCCTTGCCACCCTTGTCACTCACAACAAATCCGCTACCTCTTCCCCAACGCCACCCTCTTTCCCCCGCTGCCGTGCCCGTCCCTACCCCTGGCACCGTCCCTGTGGCTGCCCGCTCGCACCATCCGCATCATGGCCACTGTAACGCTCCACGGCGCCTCGGCCACCAATGCCGCTCTTGTCGCCACCGTCTCCACTTGTGCTCCCGCGACCACCGCCCCTCCCACCGCTAAGCATCCTCCCGCTCCCGTCCTCGCATGCTCACCTCACCGCCTACCCTACGTCATTCCCGTTACAACCCTACATCTATCGTGCGGTTGCCTTTACCACTTACGCCTCTGCTACCGCCTCCGCTGAATCGCCTTCCGCTGCTCCTGTGGAACCCCGTTACACCGCCGTTGCCCGTCCCGCCCCTCGCGCGCCGTCGCCGTTCTCTACGCCCCTCCACCATCCCTCCCTCGCCAACCCATTTCTGACTACGTAGAAACGCCCCTCCTCGCATGGAACTGCAGCGTCGCTTTTCTCGGCGCTCTGTGCCACCCGCGGCCACTCCACACAACCTCACTGACGCTGCTGCTAGCTTCGCCTGCGTTCGCGGCGCGTAGCATTTATTTGAAGATAGAGAGTATATTTTCATTGGTTCTCTATTTCTTTAAAAACACACACGAAAAATAATAAAATAAATATACCTACGTTTTTCTTGAAACATTTAAAATTTCTTTCTCTTTAAATAAATCATTTCTCTTTTTTAATGTCCTTTCTCTTATACACTCGCATTAATGACATGAGATGTAACGAAATCACATGCATCAATATTTCTTTCTTTTTACAAAGTAGTACATGACAAAACGTCGTTATTGTTCGCGGATTCCGTGTTAAATAGTTTCTGGGAAAAATACACGTTTCGTATAGTAGATTTTTCATTAGCTTTATTGTTCAATACAAATCGAATGAACTTTCAAAATTGATAATTGAACATAGCAAGTACTTAAAAAAAACACCTCTTAAATATTCCACTACCTCATGCCGTTGTAAACGAATGTTCGTAGTTAATACTACACCAACTTTTCTTCTATTAATATTATTATTTTAATGCTTATTTTAGGCAAGTTAAGATTTAGAACAAGGTTACTTTCATACCGCTGAGTTTCTATCACACTTCCCTCATGATGGGTTATTGGACGGGGAAAGCGGCTAAGCGACGCGTGTAATTTTTAAAACTGAGCTGCAATACGTTAATGATATTTATAAAACACGAAAAGTTGATTAAATAAGATGAACGTACCGCCACAACCACACCTGCACAACACAACATTCAAACGGCCTAGCTTAGCACTATTTAGAGCATATACAAGTATATACTTGTATGACCTAGCAGCCTCGGCCACGCAGATCGGCTGTTGCACTATTTGGTACGTGCTTCTTTCGGCCTATTCCCTCTCAACAGCCCATCCCCGCAGCAAACGACACCGTGTCATCTTTTCCCTCCGCCCCCGCGCCACTTCCCGCCAACTCTCCGCTTTGCAGCGTCACGTCGGCTCCTCGCTTGCTCCCTCTCTCGCCCGCACTCTCCCGCGCCTCCGCCCCCGCCCCCGCTCCCGCCCCCCTGTCCGCCGGCGTAGGGAAAAGACTGCTTCGCACCTCCGTAATGGAGCGGTGAATGTTTCATGGCGGCTGAGCCGGCGCCAGAAGGCCCCAGCGGCTGAAGGCCGAAGGGAGGGGTGGTGAGAAGTGGGTGGGAAAACAAGAGTAATGCAAACAACGTAATGCAAAAGAGAAAACAAAGAAACACAGTGAAAAATAGTACGAAATACAAGGAAGAATGGTGTACGGAATAAAAACGCAAGCGCGTGTAGAAGGAGGTGAAAGTGAAGAAAGCGAAAGAAGGAACGCGGTATGAGCTAGTAGTGATAAAAATCACCGAGGGGAGCGATGATGGTACAGAAAGAAATATGAGATGAGTTGAGACAAAATTTGCAGTCATAAATAAGGTGGGATACAAGAGGAAGAACACGTGATGCAAACGTAGAAAAATAAAAGTGGTTTGTGTCTAGCAATAATAATGTGAAGTTATAAAGGATTTATTAGTTCAAATTTCTATATATCAATTACTAACCACTGAAAGCCGACAAAACCATAAACACAAAACGCAGGGAGAAGTAAAAAATGAAAAAAAAAGTTATGGCATAAAATAAGATACAAATAATATTAGTGTGCGACGATGAAAAAAAGATGATATAAAATTTGCCTTCGGAATTGTCAAAGTAAGGTGAGTCAAAAGCTGTGCAATACCTTGATCTTATTTTACACTTGAAGCATGCCTTATCGTGCGACTACTAAATTTCAGCATCATAAAATGGACAATGTGCTCAATCGCAGGATATATTATGGATAAGCATCTGACTCTTTGTATTCGCAGTATAATTTTTAATAATTTCAGAACTACTGCGATTTTTAAAATCAATTTCTCACATAAATGAAACCGTTATGTACAACAAAAGCCCCACCTCGTGAGTCCGAAACCAATTTTGAATCGTCCTGTGGAAACGACTAGAAAGGCCGGAAAGGGCTGGGTGACAGTCGAGACGCGGCGAACGATGGATCGCAAGCGCCTACAGAAGTTGCGCGGTAAAAAAAAAAAAAACGATGTGTTATGGTGGAGCTCAGACGAGACATTAAGGACCAGGTGGGGTGAGGGAGGAGCAAGTAGGTGAACGTAATGGACCAAGCCAGACAGAGATAGAGCCTTAGGGGAAACGAAAGCACCAAAACACTAAGTGAAGAACCAAAAAGAGTGTCGAAAACACTGGCGCCACTCGGTGGCGTCGACGTTAGAAACGTCGGCAGAGAGTGGTGGGCGGTGGCGAGGCGTGTGTGGGGCAGGGAGCGGAGGGAGTTGCGGCACGTAGGAGGGCGGTAGGAGCGGGCGGGAGCAGAATGATGGACGGGACGGAAAGGGATCGAGGAGGAGAGGGGTCGGGCAGGGAGGCAGTTGGGGGACACAGCGTGGCCGGGGCCGACCGGTGTTGCCAGGGGCGGGAAGCAGTGGGGTGACGAAGCCGAGGGCGGGGTGGGGGGAGGTGGCTGAGAAGAGAGTGACATGTGAGGTGTAAGGACCCGTCGCGGTATGATCTTGACGTAAACGTACCGGAAGCGATGGCTCAGGGCATCAACTGATGTCACCGCAGTGCCTCTGACCGGTAGGTTTTAGACCAACATTCCCGAGGGTTTTTGATATTAGCTTGTCAGATACGTCGAATTCAGTCCTTTCTGGAAGAGAATTCTAGCTGCTCTGACGGTAGTTTTGCGTGGTTTCTTCCATCAACGCCAACACCAGGCAACGCCAGGGAGCAGTATGCGGGCTGCGCGTGGTCTTTCCCTCTTCCTCGTCCAATCCTCACCCCCCTACCACTAACATGCACTACATTACTACACATGCCGGTCGGGAGCTTAGAGCTGGGGCGGTGTCCCGGTGATAGGTGGTACCTAGTTGGGACCCCCCCCCTTCAGCCGACGTAAGGTCGGCGGCGGATCTAGCAATACAGCGGGGGAAGACTACCGTCACCTCCCGAGCAAAATCATACACTATACTTACAGGAATAATGACTATTAGTAGTTGACGTGCCCGGAATCACTAACATTCAATCAATCAAGTTACGTAGACGTGGACGGAAGGGCGGTAATTTGGTGGGGAATGACGCAGGAAAAGAAAAGATGAGCGTTTGTAGCTGGGGTGGGGAAAAAGTGGGGGGTATGGTAAAAACGGCACAGCTGGAGTGGGCAGGGCGCATACGGACGCGGGGCAGCGGCGAGAACGAAGTCGAAGACGGCGTGGTTGGAACGGGGCATAAGTTGTCCTCGAGCGAGACTTTGGAGCGGGGTAAGAGATGAAGAACGGAACAAGACTGCGCGAAACAAGGTAGCGCGCGTTGCGGCAGAGGCAGGGAGTACGGGCGGCACAGGAACGGGACTGGAGCTGCAACAAGGACAGGGCAGAGCCATCCAGTGACCGTAAACGGAGCAGAGATAGAAGGGGGTGAGTTGTGGTGGAGGAACAGCTCCATTAGGCACTCCAGATGGCAGAAGCTTGACGGTGGTATGACGAGTGTGGTGCCTGAATGGGATATTTGTAGTGCGGGGCCGATGTTTGGCAGGGACGGTGTATAATGGGGTGGCATATGTTATTGATTAGTGATCCCGGCGGATCAACAGATGAGGTCACTGGTCCGGTAAATCTAGTGCATGCGTTTGATTGAGAGGTAGAGGTGATCTTCCCCCTCTGAATGGTGCGATCCGGTCCCGACCTACCGTCGGCTAGCGGTGTTTTCCCCAGCCAGGTATCTCTCACCAGCGGGGCACCGCACATGCTGGAACAAGCTCTACGCTCCTGACCGATATCCCGTCATGCGTGGTGGTGTGGCGCTGATACGTGTGTAAGTAAGGAGTGAGTACAGCACAACGAAGATGAAGGAAAGATCGCGCGCTGTTCGTGACCCGTTTCTTACGATACTACTTCGGCATTCACCTGGTATCTACCGAAGAAACCACGGAAAATTACCGCTGAGAGCAGCCGGCCGCTAGAATTCTCCTCCAGACAGCGACTGAACTCGACCTGAAATATCTAGCCAATGTCGGAAATCCTGCTACGGTCGGAACTCAAAACTAGGACCTCAGAGGCACCGCAGTCATGTCAGTTCCTTGGCGTGGAGGAGATGGGCTGTAGCAGGGACGTGCAGTACACGGAGGCGGGGAGAGCCGTGCTGCGGTGGGCGAGGACGGACGTGGGTGGTTGGGGGAGTGGTGGGGTCTATCCTGGACCGCGGGGGCGTGGTATGCGTGGAGGAGGCAGGAAAGGTAAGAGGGCAGAGCGGTGCATCGCCGCAGCGTTAAAAGCTCCCACAGTCCCCGGAGAGTCCCTGACACGCGAGACGGTTCCGCGAGCACAGAAGGCAGAGGAAGCGAGGGAAATTGTGCATTATTCAGAACCACTTTAACACTCTTCATTTCTAAGAATTATATGCTGCTTCAGCTCATACTTCCCTGCAGCATTGGAGCCCACATGTGCACACTACCTCACAATCCAAGGCGATAGTTCACTTGCATGGGAAGGATAATGTTCGTGTTTGAGGTGAGGGCGGGAAAATCATTCTGTAAATACACGGATTAAAACTGTCAGATCAACGTACTATTGTCTACGGCTTTTGGTTGCACCCTTTAAAATAATATAATTATTATGATGCTATTTAGCGTATCTAGTAATTGACTTAAAAATAATATTAATCCGATAACCCGAAATCATGATGGTAAGAATGTACTGCATCTTCTTTCCGAATACTAAAAAAGATAGTTCTTGCGTAATTGTATCATAGTACTAACTGAACTAATCTGCGCTTCTAGGGTATCAATTAATCACAATCTTCTATTACACGATCATATACAGATAATAACATTTAATTTACAGACATTAAAATAATCATATCTGTTGGGTCATGAAATAGATCTTTGGATCACAAGAAGTCAACAGTAAAAAATAGAAAACAACCTAGATAGAAAATATATTAATTTTATTAATAACAATTATAACAACAACAATAATAATAATAATAGCCCAAAAGGATAGCCGAGATCGCTATGGCAGTATTGCCGTGGCGATCTCGACCGGACGGAAGGATCGCGGGTGCGAGTCCCGCCTCGGGCATATGGGTGCGTTTGTGAATGTGTCGTCCATTTATCCTTCATTATCACCATCATTCCATCTTCCATCCCCCGAAGACTAACACCTCTGAAGGATAAAAAATGAATTCTGCTTAATGCTGATGAGTCACATACACTTTCCACGGGATATATACTACTGAGAGTCGGCAAGTGCAGGTGTAAGTCCGTGTGGTCCTAGACGGCTAATTCGCAACAAATAATACTAATATCATATTAGCGAACAAAATTTCATATTATTATTATTATTATTATTATTATGTAGTTAAATATTACACTATTAATAATACAATACATTTACAATACAATAATAGTACTGAAAAACAATAAATATATGCGACAAATAAGCCCTGGACCGAAAATAGAATAGATGCAGAGAAGACTGCATTTCCACCTGATGACATTTCAACACAACGAAGTACTTCATTTGAGAATCTGCTAAGAGCACTAGATCTCTTCATTTTACACCGCAGCCAGCCAATTCATCCTTTCGCGTGCGTAGTACTAACCCAACCTCTACGCTGCACTGTCGGCGGTGCGGCGGCGAAAGCGATAGATGGCATTCGTGCTCTCCGGCTGGAGTAGGGGGCGCGCGCGAGCTGTTTCTGCAAATTTCATCCCGGCGCCGAGACGGAGCGCGTGAATTATGGACGGCGGCAAGGCGTGATTCAGATCCTCTCGCGGATTCCCGCTCACTTATTTAATGGAACGACGGCTGCGGGGCGGGCAGCAGCGTGGCTCCCAAGCCAGCGGAACAGTCATGCTGAGGTATTGCCTCTTAAGGCGCTTTCATGGCAAAGTCCTCAATGGGAAATCCCAGTCACTGATGCAGTTAGTTCGTCTCTTCCAAAGAATCATTGTTTGATTATTTCGTGTTTCCGAGCTACGCCTATGGTCGTTAGTCCCGTAAGTGTAGTGTGTTTTTGTATCTCGGGGTGGTATTCTTCCGCCGCTGGGTGGTAAGTTCTGGCGATAGCCTACATGTAGACTTGCGGGGTTTCCCCATCCAGGTGTCTCCCAACAGCGGGCCAATTCTAAGCTTTCTACTGGTCTCCCGATATATGTATTAGTGCATGCAAGTATAAGTGTGTGTAAGGAATGAGGATATGACAAAGAAAAGGAAAGATAGATCGGGCGCGGTCCATGGCCCGTTTGTTAGAGTACTGCTTCGACGTAAGCCCACCAACCACTAGAATTATCCTCCAAAAAATCACTGAATTGGACGTAGCTAGCTAGTGTCGAAAATTCTGCCACCATCAAGACTCGGTCAGAGACACTGGAGTGACAGCAGTTGATGTCCTGCACTTCAGCCGGTCGCTCTTTAAAACAAAATTAAAACAGGGGTAACAGTCTAAATAAGTTAATTAAATGAAAGTGATATTAGCTTGAGTCTGCAATTGAAGTTGGTAACTTCGTAAACCGGAATGTCTTGAAGTCTTGGATGCGAAGATAAGAGAACTGCTGCTGTGAAGGGCCCTTTAAGTGGTTTCCTCAGTACAATTTCCACCAATTCGAAGTAGTAGCTACTTGAAGGAACCACGGATCGTGCACGATCCTTCCTTCGGCCTTCAATTTTCACCCTCATTCTTAGAAATGGATGATGTACATGGTATAGAAAAGCTATGTTAACAGAAAACTACGCGAATGTGTGACTAGTGCTTCGTCTGGGCTGTAGCGCTATAGTGTGAGAGAGATCGAGCGTAATTTAATGAGACATGGGCTGTAGGTGCGTCTGTGGAACAGTCACATTCAAGTTCCAGACCTCTTAAGACGTTGTGGTAATAAATTCCTCAATGCTCAAGTCTTGTTCATGATGCAGTTTGTCGCCACAAAATAAACCGGAACAGGGAAAACAGCTACTAATTAGTGTGTTAATAAAAGAGATGGACATGTGTAGGAGACTTGGTGAAAGAGAGTTGATTCTTGGTGGATGATGCTGTAAGCGCAAATGAAGACTTTCTTTAAACTGGAGGTCCTACGTTGATGGATTTCCAACTGAATCCGGTGTCACTAAGGAGTATGTTAGAGGACGGCTGCTCTCATAAGTCCTTTACGTGGTTTCATGCGATCAATTGCTGACGAATTCGGTACGGTATCTTAACTTGGGAGATGTGACATCTTACCAATGTATTTGTTCGCGAAGGAGGAATCTTCTACGCCTACGAAACGTTTGTGGCACACAGCTGATCAGACGGCTTAAATTCTCCACTTTTATATACGCTAAATTATATACTTTTATATACGCTAAATTACATCTGTAATGTTATTTGTCCAGTTATTTATTCATAATGATGCAAGTTCTTAAAAATTACCATACATTGTTTTATACGTATCATTGTAATCTATTTTCATTCATAAAACACAAAAAATACATATTTTTTAAAGTTTAATTCCATGAAGAATATTGATTTGACAATTAATGTATGTGAATATTTCAAGCAATAATATTTCAACAAACAAAGTAATTTCAGTGCGTTCACATAGATTCTACAAGCAAATATGAATATCATTTGCCCACGATTTGCTTGAACTTTTCATATTTATGTGACGTTAATTGCATCAAGTAGCCTGTGAAAATTTCACAACTTGTTTCCTTGGCCTTCTTGCCACATTTATATCTTACATCTTCAATTTGAAAGTAGTGCTTTATTTTCTACACAAACTTACGTGGCAAACTTGTCACATAGTGAAAGACAAATATCGACACGTGAATTATGTTGTTCGTTTCCACTTATTTCAGTGTGTTTATCTTTCAGAAAGTTTATCACGAAATTCGACTTCTCTCATACGACTTCTCTTAAATTAATCCTGCAGAAC
This sequence comes from Gryllus longicercus, assembly GCA_038098605.1. Lineage (NCBI taxonomy): Eukaryota > Metazoa > Arthropoda > Insecta > Orthoptera > Gryllidae > Gryllus > Gryllus longicercus. The sequence goes on along the minus strand of JAZDUA010000003.1, from coordinate 5,427,659 downwards.
TCGCGTCCCATTTAGTAACGCAAATAATCGCGCAGAATACATATGAAGCCCAAGTTAAAGTTTTATTTTTAAGCCGTTATCAGTTTCGTAGAACTTTCTGAACAAGCACTGTTATCACAAAATATTAATTTGAACATTATGTGAAAGTCATTAAACTTTAACACACGGCATTCAAAGCTTGATGTGGACACCTGGAATGAAAAATGGGATAAGCGACGTCTATTAGAAAACGAAACGTTTTATTTATCCATTGATAATGCATAATGAGTCATTCAGCATTTGTAACAATAGTAAGCCAAATAAGTATATCACTTTAACAATGGTATATCATCTTTCGGATATCCTGTAAGGCAAATCACTTTTTTATCACCTTCATTAGTAGATTTCGGTCAGGAAACAATTGTAGCACATGCGTCTTTTAAACTATCAGGCAACAACATCCTTTCTCTAAAAAGCAAGGAAGCAGAGACGATGTTAAGAGTAGTATGTTATCAGTAGCGATAGAAATTATCGCATTTCTAATCTATGTTGTTGTTCAATATACTGTCTGGACTAGACCTGTATTCTGAGTCATTACTTCAGAGTTAAACTAGCTTCTGACACAGCGTGATTTTTCCTCTCGTATCCAATTGTCCTTACCATCCTTAGGTCAAGATTACAGTCTGATGTCTCATTTCAAGGAAAGATCGGTCACTAGAGGTCGTTCGCAGATGGCGGGGTAAACTTGTCTGCAGTGACATCTTAGAGTTATTTTATGAAACACAGATTAAAGAGCAACACGGTATATGCTCTTCTCGTGGACACAGTGCAGGTTAAGGATGACGAGAGATGGCCCCTTAACAAATGTTTGTGTTAAAATATGTACTTATTGCAGAATGGACGATGTTTCAAAATATAATGGGATGAGTAATAATATTCCTTCACTAGCGATTTAATACAGAGGATGGACATGTATAGGTGACATTTACGACAGGCTCCGAAATCGTTTTTTTTTTTATAGAAGACAGCTGTTGTTATGTGGTGCTAATAAGCGCAAATACGTTGGTCTGTACATATCGATGTATTTAATTTTCTGAAAATTATACAAACGTTGGATTGATGGGCAATGGATACCAATCTGATTACTGCCCAACGTTACTCATTTGTGAGGGAAATAACCCAAGTCTCTCCAATACAACGATGCAAACAGTTCACCAAAAATGATGAGATTGGGATTTTCATGTGACAGTGGATTTCTTACATTAATATTGAAGGGATCTCGAGATGTAGATATTATTTTTAATTATATGAGAAGATCATATCGTTTCATGGATTTTGGCAACCCGCTGTAACGTGTGATGGCCAGAAATAAAGTCAGTAATGTTAACTGTACCAATGTGTAACGATCACTCCACAGTTTACTGCATCATTCATCAACTTCCCTCTTTGACTCTTTCGTCAACAAAGAACCAGGCAACGGATCGATTCGGTGACCTTCACGTCCTTATTACTGATTGCATGAAACTTGGATGAACTCACAATGATTGCTTCTGTGCTCCAGATGAGCGGCTCGATGTCGGGTAAACAACCAAGGAACGAATAGAAAGCTAAAGTCAGCAGTATGGAATATTTCATAACTCTATTCAGTAATAACGTTCATGGATTGCTCCCAGTTGCGCCAGCGAAGCACATTCTGTAATTTCGATTCTTGTAAAATATTCAAAATGCTCCTTTTCTACTTACACTATTGTCAGTTTCATTTTCTTTAATTCATTTCGTGTCAAATACTTTATTATTTTGCTTTCTTTTGCTCTTTCTCTCCTTCTCAATATTCCTCCTGTTACGAGTATTTACAATAGTTGTTCTTTTTTCATAGAACGAGAACGATATATATATATATATATATATATATATATATATATATATATATATATATATATATATATATAAAATCATCTACCCCCCGAAATGCGATAAATATCTAAAGGGAACAAACCCAAAAGGTAAGGGACAAATATATCGAATAAAGGCGTAATTGAGGTGTAAGATGTGGTAGAGATGAAAAGTTGTTAATATGTAATCAGGGATTAAAAATGACAATTGACACATGTAGATAAGATGCAAAAGATGTAAAGTAAGAAATTTATAATCTTTCCCCACATTCTGTGATCGACTGTTAACCAGGAAATCATTTTCTCCGATTGATTGATTGATTGATTGATTGATGTTTTGGCGCACGTCAAGAGATATGTTCCGGAGCCCCGTTCGTATAGTGATATTTTATGTCTGGAATCCGCTGAGACGTTTCGCAAAATTTCTTTAAATTTAAAATTGTCTTTATATGAAGGACATAAAATAATGCATGAGGAAAGTGTATTTTTGTGTGTATTTTATTGGCATTATATTATATTATATTAAATATAGAATCATGTTTGTATTCACCCTAGAGGAGCCACTGGAATTCACCAAGAGGGAAACGTAATTTTGTTTCCACAATATTTTATTTAATACACCCTGACAAGAAGCCGTCATGTACGGAAGGATTTGTAAAAGAATCCCAAAACCCGTTTATGAAGGATAGTTGCCGCAGGTGAGGGATGTCTGTGATGGCACCGCGTCTAGTGCAGAGAGCGAGCGTGAACGGTTCTCAGCGCTCGACCGGAGGCAACCTGCCACAAAAAAGATTGAGCAACCAGCTACAGCTCGAGCATCCATTGGCCCTAGGCGGCGGGTAGTGGGAACTTGATTTTCCACAGAATGTACAGATCTACTACTAGAACAGCACAAACGGGCCATGAACCGCGCACGATCTTTCATTCTTCATTTTTGTTCGCTCTTCTCCCCTTACATGCACATACATGTGCTCACTACACTACCACACATGAGGGAGATACGCTACCACACATTAAAGAAGCAGGTCTTTCCCCCGCTGGGGACCCTGCTTAGATTCATAGATTTGTGTTTCCGGGCAAGTCAATTGGTAATTTCATTAATCCCGTAAGTGTAATGCATGTTTTTAGCATGGGAGGTGAAGGTGAACATTTTCCGCTGGTTGGTGAGATCCGGCGCAGATCATCGTCAGCTAGCGGGTTTTGGCCAACCAGGTGTCTCCCACCAGCGGGACACCGCCCCAATCGGGACAAGCTCTAAGCTCCGAACAGTCTCCAGTTAATTGTGGTTGTCTAGTGCATGTGAGTGTGTAACTAGGGGTGAGGATGGGATAAAGATGAGGAAAGAAAGATCGCGCGCGGTCCGTATCCCGTTTGTTAGAATACTGCTCCGGCCCTCGCTTGGTGTTAATCGGAGAAACCGCAATATTTTTTTTCTTTCAACAGTCACTCGTATTCAATGAAAGATCACCACATCACATTTAAAATTTTATTAATAAAAATATAATTTTTTATAATAATAAAATTTCTCTTTTAATGATAAAATTTGATGTGTTTATATTTATTAGATGTGAATGGCTGTTAAAGAAAAATAGGATAAAATTATTACCTAAAAATGTATGGGGCCGTTCATAAACTACGTCACGCTTTTTTGGCCATTTTTGACCTCCCTCCCTTCGTCACAATGTCATAGATAACTTCAATCTCCCCTATTATGACCAAATATATTCTATAAATGCATAGCAGTCAGAATGTTATGAACAAAAAGAATACTTGGAAAGCAATGACCACAGGTGCAGAGCCGCCCGTAAAAAAATAAAAAAGATATCCTTGAGGGAGCAATGAACCTGCGCTTCCGTGGTTGAAGCCCGAACCCGTCCAGCGCTTCTGCGGGGCGCGTGCTGGCGCTCGCGGCTTTCGCCTTTCGCCTTTCGCCTTTCGCCTTTCGCCGCCCGTCCGCCCGTCCGCCCGTCCGCCCGTCCGCCCGTCCGCCCGTCCGTTCGTCCGTTCGTCCGAACGGTTGGGTGGCGAGCGAGGGCGCAGGCGGGGTGTAGGCGCGGAGAGCGGGCTCTGCCTAGCGTAAAGGCCCATTCACAACGCAAACGTAAACATAAGCATAACGCTTACTCGTTATCATTTGCGTAAGTGATAAACTGAAGTATTCACAATGTCTAACATAAACGTAAGCAAAATAAGAGTTTTTTATAGGCTGTGAGACATTCTAGTATACTCTTGGTTGTATGTGAGAATCGATTTGAAAGTATCGACTGTGTTCATGACCCATATGGCGTTTGTTCGTCTATCGACTTCGCTCCTCTTTGGATTCTCGATTTTGAGTTAACGAACTGTGATTGGTTCATTTCTTATGTCTTACTTAAGCATAAGCACAGAAGCTTGCAAACTTTTAAGTTAACGTCTTACGTGTTGCACTTGTGCGAACGCTTTGTGAATGAGCCCGCTTATGGACGTTGTCCTAACTTTTATGTTAACGCCATTTTTATGTTTGCGTTTGCATTGTGAACGGGCCCTTAGCGTCGTGCGCGCACGTCTGGCTTTTGCGGCAAGCGACGCCCAAAGGTCAGCCGCTGCCTGCGCCTGCCCCGCGCCCAGCGGCTGACGAGCGCAAACAGTCGATTGCAGCGCCGCGCGCTCGGATGTTGACTCGGGGGCAGGCTGACCGCAGGGGGTCCCGGATTTCCGATTCCAGCTAGAGAGATGGGTAGAATTCAGCCGCTGTGTGTGTGTGTGGGGGGGGGAGATTTCTAACAGACGGCTGCTGCGATCGGTAGTTTTTCGTGGTTTCTCTGATCAACACCAGGCGAATGCTGGAGCAGTACCCCAATAAGTGAGTCAAGTTATGCGCGCGATATTTCCTTCCTCTTCCATATCCTCACACAACTTTCATTGACACACACTACACTACAACACATGTCGAGGGAATAGACGGGTGCTTACTTATTATCATTGGCTGAGGAAGTGCCTTCCTGGTGCAAATATCTGGAAGAGGTACTTCCAGCAAGGCGACTTGTAGGTCGGTGTCGGTTTTATCAGCTGTTAACACCACCTCTTACAGGCTTAAAATAAATGTTTATTAGTTTCCGGACACGTCAGCTGCTAAGGTCAATTGTTCCGTAAGTGTATTGCATGTTTTTATCACGGGGGGTAGTTGTGCACTTCTCCCGCTGCATCGCGAGATCCGATGCCGACACATACGTCAGCTAGCGGAGTTTTCCTGAACAATATGTCTCCCACCAGCGGGCCACTGAGTCAACCAGAAGAAGCACTAAACCCCCGACTGGTCTGCCAACATGTCTGGTTGGGTAGTACATGTAAGTGTGTAAGGGCTGAGGATAGGCCAAAGGAGGAAAATGAATGATTTTGCACGGTTCGTGGCCCGTTTGTAAGAGTATTACTCCGACATTGGTCTGGTGTTGATCGGAGAAACCGACAAAAAACTACCCAGCAGCTTTCGCAACCCGCGTAAAGAAACACGTAGTTAAAATGCATTTGAGCCACTTTAATACCAGTATACTAAACAATTTAACTGCATTATAGAATTCTATATTCTGAGTATAATCTCGTAATCTTTCGGATTCAATTAAAAAAATGATGAAAAAATATTTCCATTTAGTTATATTAAAAAAATAATGATTATTTTTATGTTTAAGTATATGTCTAAAAAAGAAATTATTTCAGTAAATGTTAATTTAAAAATACATATTAGTGTTATGTAACACCCCCTACCCCTATGTACTGCAGCCTCCAATTCCCCCCACCCTCTTTAGCGTTACGAAATATATGGAATACTCCATAGTCTCCCAACGATTGCATTTTACGCGGCGAATTTAAATTATACCTTGGCTCGTCAAGTGGCTCTTGCTACTCATGATTCGGAGAAGCGGAGGAAGGAAAAGGCGGTACCCCGCGCTCGAACAGTGCCCACGACGCCGCCCGCAGCGACTGCTCGCCTCGGGAAGCTCCAGGGCATTGCTCCGCGAGGAACTCTTGTTCTCGAAATTCACTAAACTTTTGGGTATCGAATTCAATATATATATATATATATATATATATATATATATATATATATATATATATATATATATATATATATATATATTGAAACCCAGAATATGTGTTTCATTACACTAATTAAATCATTAGTGTAAGAATTCTATAGCTATTCTGGACTGCGCGGTGCGAGCGCCGGGCGCTGCGAGCAGCGGGCAGCCGGCAACGGTCGCCGCCGCCACCGGTGCCCGCCGGGAGGCGAGCGTGAGAACGGCGGGTACAAGCGTGGCAGCGCGCACGTGCAAAAAGTTCGTTAGTTGGATTGAGGCGGCCGCCGCCGAAGGATGTGCCGACGTGCGGCCGGCGAAGTGGAGACGCCCGCGGAGCGGCGGCGAGTGCGGACGTGCCGCGAGAGCTCGCGAGTAATACATGGACACAGTAGACAGGCAATATAGCCGTGGAAATATCTGAAACTGTAGTATATCACAAACGTGTAAATAGAACATTAGAAGTATCAATATGGTAAAAGATTAGTGTTGGTCGAATAATTAATGTTGTTCTTATTAGTTGGCGTGGTGGAAACATTCTTGAAATTGCGCGGTACAGAACTGTGACCAGTATAGAGAGTAGGCGCGGGTTGTGTAATTAAACCCACTGACGGACAGTGATTCGAGGAAGGTGCGAAGCCGAGGTATCAAGATCCTGGTCGGGGAAGAATTGCTGGAGCATCAGCCGTGGACGTCTACCACACCATCCGCTGCTGACGGCCCGCAACAGTAGCAGAGGTCGACAACCCCGTCGGCATGAGCGGCGCTACCAGCATCATAGGTATTTAGGCGGGGCCCCGAAGGTATGAGAAATGCATTTCGCTCTTAATCTTGGTACCAAGGCAGAGTATAAAAACGTTGTCTAATTATGTAAATAATAAATTTGATTTAAAATAAATCTTGTTTATAATTGTATTTCAATTTATGATTAACCACCCCAACGTTGCACCAACTTATCTAGGGACCCATTCACGTAAAAGATACCCTCTCTTAGTGTTGTATTGCAGTGAAAATACCCGGCACCACCAGGTATGTCACAGCTGGCGCCCGAACAAGTGGAAAACGTATAGTTAAGAAATGTGGCCTTAGGAAAGTTGGTGAAATGTTGGAAAATAATGTGCATGTAATTGATGTATAGTAATGCAGGGTATAGATGAGAAGCAGGCAGTGCAAAGTGTATTATTATAGAGTACAAAAAAAAGTAACAATACATGTGTTAGCAAAATATGCATAAGTCAAGTAAACATAATGAAATGTTGATAATTACAAAAATGTTGTTGCATAATTAATTACGGGCTGACATAGGCAATTATTTGTGAGCATCCAATATATAGTTAATATTGTAGTTACTGAGGTTATGAAGGCTATACATGTACATGTTACAAATAATATAATGTAATAGAATTTCAAATCTTGTAAGACATATTAATAATATTTGAATGGCTTGGCAATTTTTTTATAACATGGAAATTAAAGAAATGGGGAAGTAGTAATAATTCTTGTGAGAATATAAAGGTGGTTAATAGTGTTGTACAAATTGTGCACATATTTGTTTTTCTCTTTGCTGGGAACATTCACTCAGTAGTGCATTATTTATTGGTGATGGTAAAGTGTGGGGAATTTATTAGAAAAGATACCAGGTTGGGAAATATATACCAGCAGTGTGAATGTTTGTTGTGAATATCTATATGATATCATTGAGGAAAATTCAGGGAGGAGATATGACATGCAAATGTGAATGATGATTATGTACATAATATAGCAATAAGTGCGTTGTAAAGTAATTTCAATTAACAAGGGATTTATTATAATCTGAAAGCATTTTTGTGTAATAGTATTAACGAGTCTATTAGCAGTGTATATGTGTTTCAATGGTAATAATATTATGTATTGTAAGGATTATGTTTATGCATTGGTAGGTGAGTGGAAATTTATATGGCCATTGAATTAGTGTTATTGTGTTTATGGTGGTGAGTGAGGCTTGTTCGGTATTAAGTAGCAATTGAAATAGGAGTGAATTAAACCATTCACGAAGAATATACAGGGGTTGTGGTGGATATAGTTAATTCATAGGATAACTGTGGTATTGCTGGTAGGTGAGGCAAGAGGAAAATTTGTGCGGTATTGTAGTGTAGTGAGAATCGATCGGACAGCTCAAAGCAACAGAATGGAGGTGCAGAAGGTAGTGCTGGACCGGGAAGAAAAGGCGGATGAAGTAGGGGAAATAGATGGAGGAATCGATAACAGCAGGTCATCGGAAAGCAGGGATAGTGGCATTGGAAGCCGGTTAGATGATACGTCAGGGGACAGCTTCAATAGAGAAGTAGAAATCACATCAACACCGATGAACCAGGTAGCAGGAACTCCAAATCGGGGGGGTGGAGAAGATATGAATTTAGGCGTTATGCAGAAAATGATGGAGATGTGGGAGGAACGAAGTAGGAAGTTGGCTGAAGAACAGAATAGGAGGTTGATTGAAGAACTAAATGGGAAACTAGATGAACAGAAAATATCCACAGTGGAACAGATTAGGAAATCAGCTGAGGAGCAGAAAATATCCACAGTGGAGCAGATTAGGAAGTCAGCTGAGGAGCAGAAAATATTCACAGAGGAGCAGAACAGGAAGTTAGCTAAAGAATTAAATAGGAAAGTAGAGGAACAGAATAAGAAATTGGCTGAAGAATTGAATGGGAAATTAGATGAACAGGATAGGAAATTCGAGGAACGGATCAGCAAATTACAAGAGGAATTAAGTGGGAGAATAGGACGCGCCGAAGAACAAATTGAGTTAACGAAGAATGAGATAACTAAAATTGCGGAGCGGGTAGAAAGTCATGAGCAATGGACTGCCGAAGAATTAGGGAAACAGAAAAAGGAGTTAGAATCCCAAGTAATTAGTCTGGGGGGAGAATTAGAGAATAAGTTATGCCAGCAATTAGATGCTAAAACCGCTAAACAGGACGAGAAAATTGAAAGGATACAGTTAGTAGTCAAGGAAGAAATGCAGGAGAATAAGCGGGAATGCGAAGAAAAGGTTGTGTCATTACGAACAGAGATTGAACAAATAAAAGAATGCAAGGCATCCCCAATTGCAGCAAGCGGGACGGTACCATTTACCCCTCCAAGATCACTAAAATTTTCAGGAGACGGGAAAGAAAATCCATGTATATTTATGAAGGCAGCAGAACGACATCTAGATGTTATCAATACTTCGGAAAGGTGTAAAATACAATTATTATATTTAATGTTAGAAGGCAACGCAAGGATATGGGCCGATACATTTGATAAGTTTCCCGAATCAGTAAAGGCATTTAAAGATCGATTCCTTGAGCGGTATTGGAATGAGGAAATTCAAATTAATTTTAAAATCAGCTTAATGAATAATCATTACAACCAGTCAATGGGAAGTTTGCGGGAATACGCAACAAGGCGTATTATGGAATACAAAACGCTATCCCCACCGATGAGCGATCAGGAAATAATATGTGTACTGACAAGACAGTTCACAGTTACGGTGCAGAATCTTTTACGTAGTGTGCAGCACACCGACCTGGAAAGATTCCAGAATGTGTTAGGAGGGTACGACTTGACATTTGCAGACGTACCAAAGAACAGAAATGAAGGGAATGTTAATATGGTTAGATCGGAACGTAACCAGGGGCAAGGGAATGATAGGAGCAACGATTACCAGAGAAACCAACGCGGAAGAGGGGGAGACGGATGGAGACCAGAGCCGGGGAACCAGAGACCGGACTGGAACGGATCTAACTCAAACCGTATGGAGATACGAGGCGGGGGCGGGAATGCACCCGACCGATTAGCACAGCCTAGCACAAGTAGTGATCAAGGACACTATTTAAACTAATAGAGTCCGCGGTGATAGGTGGCCCCATTGCGGACGCGGAAATCGATGACGTAAACGCGGTCTCCATAAACGCTATGCAGCCGGTAACCTACGATACCCAACCGTGGCGGAGATGTAAGAACTCAGCGGTCAGAATCAGGAAATGTCCCACGATATCGATAGAATGTGAAGGTATAATTAAAGAAGCTTTAGTGGATACAGGGTGCACGACTACAGTAGTATCAGAAGAAATGTATGAGGAGTTAAAAGCAACAGGAAAAGAAGTAATGTGTTTGCCTATGAATAGGGCGTATGTGATTGGGGCAACTCAGAAAAAGTCATGCCCCATCACAAAACAAATCATGTTTCAAGCCAGGATTGGCAACCAAGTATACGAGATGGTGGCCCTGGTAGTCAAAAAATTATTGTATTCGGTAATCATAGGGACGGATTTTCTGGTCGATCACAGAGCAATTATAGATCTAGAACGGCAGGTGGTAGAACTGGGGAGCCAGGCGGTAGGATTTGACTTGGGGATGGACGAAGAGGACGAAGCGTGTACGGGCGTAATGGCAAAAGATTCATTAGAAGAACAGCTGAGGCAGCAAACGGAGAAGCAGATTGAGAAGTTTGCGGAAGAACAGAGCAAAGAATTAGGTAAACAGAAAAGATCCGAGGAGGAACAGAATAGGAAGGCGGAGGAACGGAATAGAAAACTAATAGAACAGAACGGGAAGGTGGTTGAAGAACAGATTAAGAAGCCGGCAGAAGAAAAGGGAAGAATCACAGAAGAACGGAATAGGAAGCTCATCGAAATATGCGAAAAACCGTATGGGAAAGCGGAGGAACTGGATAGAAAAGATGAGGTGCTAAAATTTCAATCATGCCATCACGTAGATGCTAGGGTAGCGGTAACAGATAGAAACGAGGGGATGACGAACCAAATCCATGAGGAAGTCAAGACAGCGGAGGGCAAAACGGTGGAGGTCCAAATCGAGACCGAGGAGGATGTTTATAAAGTGAAAGTGAAAACGGAAGAATTGAAGTTAATAATGGAAGAAGAAATGGAAATGAAAATAGAAGAAATGGAGCGTATAGTAGAAGAAGAAACCGTGGAAAATATACAAGGGTGCGAAGAGAAAAGAGTACAAGAAGAGTTTAAACAGGAAGAAGACGGGAAAACGTCGCCAAGTGTCAAGTATGGGGTGACACCAATTATGCCTCCAAAGTCGATGAAATCTCTGGGAGATGGGGCGGAAAACCCTAAGGTAGTTCTGCGAGCAGAAGAACGGCACCTAGCATCAAACAACATATTGGAAGGATACAAGATCCAGTTATTACACCCAATGTTAGAAGAGAACGCCAGGACATGGGCAGAGAATTTTGGTATATTTCCCAAATTTTTGAAGGAATTTGAAAACAAGATTTCTGTACGAAAGCGGAATGAAGAAACCCAAATAAACATCAAGAGCGACCAGAGGAATAGCCATCACAACTACATTACGGGAAGTCGTAGTGAATACAGAACGAAGGGCATTATGGAACCAACAACATTAGTTGCTCCTATAAAATATCAAGGAATTAGTTGCATGTTAACGCAACAGTATCCTGTCACCGTGCAGAGCTTACTGGGCAGAGCAGATCATACCGATTTAGGAAGGGGTTTGAAGATATTGGAGAGGTACGAAGTCACCTTTGCAGACGCCCCAAAGCATGGGAATGAAAGAGATGTAGGCAGGTCCAAAATGGAGCGAAGTCAGGGGCGAGGGAAGAATGATGGTATAGTCAACCATTGGTACAAACGTAGAAGAGGTCGTAGCTGGAAATGGGACGACACTTACCAAGATGTGCCCAACACGCTGGAAGCTATGTCCTACAACTGTGATTTAGGAAATCAATGTCAGCAAAATGGGGATGAACCGTCATACAAGAAACAAAACATAGTAGGACACCACAAGCTTCAAATCGGAAACCTGGTCAACATGTATGGAAAATAGTGAAGTGTAAATAGTGTAATATTAGTGTTAATACAAGTAATCACATGTTAATTCGATTCTAAGTTATAAGTGTATATAGGGCGTCGAGGAATATGCAAAAGAGTGCAACCATCGGCAGTGACGATGTTACTAGTGTGAATTTTGTCCAGAAGCGGGAAAAATTCAAAAAAAGAAAGGGGGGGGTGATGAAACCCAGAATATGTGTTTCATTACACTAATTAAATCATTAGTGTAAGAATTCTATAGCTATTCTGGACTGCGCGGTGCGAGCGCCGGGCGCTGCGAGCAGCGGGCAGCCGGCAACGGTCGCCGCCGCCACCGGTGCCCGCCGGGAGGCGAGCGTGAGAACGGCGGGTACAAGCGTGGCAGCGCGCACGTGCAAAAAGTTCGTTAGTTGGATTGAGGCGGCCGCCGCCGAAGGATGTGCCGACGTGCGGCCGGCGAAGTGGAGACGCCCGCGGAGCGGCGGCGAGTGCGGACGTGCCGCGAGAGCTCGCGAGTAATACATGGACACAGTAGACAGGCAATATAGCCGTGGAAATATCTGAAACTGTAGTATATCACAAACGTGTAAATAGAACATTAGAAGTATCAATATGGTAAAAGATTAGTGTTGGTCGAATAATTAATGTTGTTCTTATTAGTTGGCGTGGTGGAAACATTCTTGAAATTGCGCGGTACAGAACTGTGACCAGTATAGAGAGTAGGCGCGGGTTGTGTAATTAAACCCACTGACGGACAGTGATTCGAGGAAGGTGCGAAGCCGAGGTATCAAGATCCTGGTCGGGGAAGAATTGCTGGAGCATCAGCCGTGGACGTCTACCACACCATCCGCTGCTGACGGCCCGCAACAGTAGCAGAGGTCGACAACCCCGTCGGCATGAGCGGCGCTACCAGCATCATAGGTATTTAGGCGGGGCCCCGAAGGTATGAGAAATGCATTTCGCTCTTAATCTTGGTACCAAGGCAGAGTATAAAAACGTTGTCTAATTATGTAAATAATAAATTTGATTTAAAATAAATCTTGTTTATAATTGTATTTCAATTTATGATTAACCACCCCAACGTTGCACCAACTTATCTAGGGACCCATTCACGTAAAAGATACCCTCTCTTAGTGTTGTATTGCAGTGAAAATACCCGGCACCACCAGGTATGTCACAATATATATATATATATATATATATATATATATATATATATATATATATATATATATATATATATATATATATGGATTTCTTGTAGTGAGCGGCTGGCAACAGATGTGCACGATTTCAACGACGCTAGTTAATTATAAATATTGTAACTCTAAAAATTATAATTATATAAACGTCTTTCCTCCTACAAGGACCACCGGGGCACCTCTAGTGGGAGGCAGACGAAGGGCATACGATGAAGGAGAATGTGAGGGTGCGGCTGCTAAACACACGAGCCTTGCGTGCGAACGTGCGTGCGAGGGAGGGGGCGTGGCCACGCGATCGCAGCGCTCGCAGGATGTAAATATTGTCGAAGGCGCCTGCGAGAAGCGCCCGCCGAGACGCGACGAGACGCGAAGTCTGGCCCCGCGCCAGCTCCTCGCCGCGGCAGCTGGGGGAATCGCTGGAGACGGCGGCGCGAGCTGGGCGGGTTAGGGGAGGGGAAGGGAGGGTGGTGAGAAAATACACTGAATGGTTTTGAATCAGGTGGTCAACGCCATGTCACAAAAACTTTTAGAAGAGAAGCTGAGTGATATAACAACGTAAAACCATAAGTAATGGAGCTAGAAACGTGGAATTTGGATTGTTGGTTTTTATTACGTTGTTCAACGTTACGTTGCGTTGTTGTGATTTACGACTGTCCACCTGTAAACAAACTAGCGGCTACCGCGTACGCAAGATGTTCGCCAAAATTGATATTTCGACTTGGCTGAAGTCGTGACACCTTGAATTTGAAATTGATATTTTGATTTTGGGGATTATTTTATACGAAGCCCACAAGGTCTATTACATATTTTCTCAAAATTACCTCCGATTTTGTTCTGAGTTGTAAAAATGTACTCTTATAAAAATTTCGCAGCTCATATTTTCCTTGAACCCTCTGAATTTTGGGAAATCGTCAAAGTTTAAAGAATTAACTGCCTCATTCAACAAATGCAATATTAAAAGGATTTTTTCTTAATTAAGTCTGTTAAAATAATTACTTACATTAATTAATCTAAAATATTCAAATGAGATGACGTACAAGTTTTACAAAATGCAAGTAGTTTTTGCCTACTTTTCTGTGAAAAAAATACTATTTAAAAACAAGACTTTCTCGAAAACGGCTCCAAATATTTTTTCAACCTTTTCTTTGATAGTGTGAAGTATCTTATAAAACTAACACAGATTTGTTTTTTGTTGCAATTTTTGAAAATTGCAAAAGTTACAAATAATGAGAGAAAGTAAATAACTACTCAGAAATTAATCTCGTGACACTGAGATATAGTTGTTTTTTTCTTTTTCTTTATTTGTGTTTAATGCAATCTTTAATAATATGAATATTACTTATTACGACAGCAGCATAGTGGGCGGGTTGGTCGAATCCGAACGAAGCATTCCGGGCAACGCCGTGCAGAGCGACACGTAAACTGAGAGAGCTGTAAAAAGAGAGAGCTGTAAAAACATTTTGACTGCCATTCACTTCGAGCTTAGATCATTAGGGATTGGATTTTCATGTATTAATAAACCATAAATATATGTATGAATTTATGCAGTAAAACTTCATAAATATGCTCTACAATATGGCGTAGAAAGTATATTAATTCAACATAACACTGTTTCTTAAACATTATACGCACAGTACATTCATCTTAAAGTTTACTACACCGCTAAATTAACTTTCGAAGAGTAGAATAGTTGGTATTCACCAAGAATATTTGCTGCTTAATAATTTTAACGAGCATTATAACTATTTTTAAAGTCAATTCCGAGAACCTCTTAGCGGCCCCATTTGTACTACGAAAAAGAAAGTTATATTTCGAACCGTGAGTCGCTTACTTATTTCGAGGAAGCCCCCTCTAGGACATGTAAGACCAAGGCTGACATGGAAGAGTAAGGTAGGTCATGTTCCAACCACACTTCTTCCGCAAATTTTATGTGTTCGATTTTTTGTATAATATTTATGTTTAATTAGTGAAATTATTGGTAGATCCATGGTAGTGATGACGTTAATGGAAAGAACGTATTCACGTAAGTGTTTGTATTGCAGTGTCATATGACGCGAACCGAGGAAACGGGAGGCAAGACAACATACACGAACGTTCTGAAATAGGTTGCAGAAACAGTAAACTTTGCACAGAAGGCAGGGAAACATGATGCGAGATGGTAATGGCGATGATGACGGCAGATACGATAAAAGCAACCTATGGAATTGAGGGCAAGGTCAACGGAGGTGCCGAATCGGGTCCCATGACATGGAGATAGGAACAACAAAGTGAAAGAAAAGGCAACATTGAATAGAATGAAATAATAACACCTAAAGAATTGAAATTGTTACAGTATTAATTAATGGTCTTATCTATCAGAGAAAAGTGAACACTAAATCAATTATTATTCCACAACAATGACATTATATTATGATTTCTCTACGTCCATTTAATAATGCACGTATTTCTGCTGTATATTTAAACGACGAATGACATCGATTACCCACCCCGTGGATTCCAGTTCGAAATCCACAGCCTGTCGACCAATCGCATTCCTAGAATTTGCAGAATCCACGAGCATAATTGCATTATCTTTGCAATTCGTCCTTCTTTTGAACCGCGGTAGACAACATAGACTTTTCAGTTGAATGTACGTAACCTAGACATTGGTGTACTCGCGTGTCTAGTTACATTTCAAATTGATTATTCAACAGAAAGTGAATCTTGAAGCCAGCGACAATGACAATGAAATTTGTACTCCTCTTGAAATTCAGAAAATAGCGATTTCGACAACTTTACAATTATTACCAGAAAAATCAAAAAGATATTATAAACAATTAACTACAATATTTATGGAGTGGATAAAACGTAATAGGGTGAATTCTTTTAGCGATAACATTTTCTTGGCGTACTTTACAAAACAGTACAAACCCTCTAGTTTACAGGATATTTACTCAATTTTAAGAAGCACATTGTACATACTATGTTAAGAAACACAATGTTTGATGTAGGTAATCCTTATATTTGAGTTTCAAATAAAACAAATTCTGTTCAAAATCTATTTTGAATATTTCAAGGTTGTAGAGAAAGTGTAGTTTTCTATTCGCGCCTAATGACTACTACTTGTAGAAATTATGACTCACTGCTACATCGCTCGTATCTTAAACATCAACTCGTGAATAATAGGCATCATTATTCACGCGAAGAATATACTATTAAATTAACGATTGTCATAGAATTTAGGATTAGACCATCTTCACAACACAAGGTTTTGGGGAAAATCAACTAACATTGAGAACTATTTCCATCTGGAGCGAGAGCGGTGGCTCAAGGCATCTGCTGTCACTGCAGGCCTCTGTTCCTGAGACCCGAGGTTTGGGTCTTGACGGTGGTAGGATTTTTTACACCAGCTACATAGCTAGGTCCGGAAGAGAATTATAGCGGCCGGCTTCTCTAATCCCGGTAGTTTACAGTGGTTTCTCCAGTCAATATTAGGCGATTATCGGAGCAGTACCCTAACAAACTGGCCTTGGGCGGCGCGCTATCTTTCCTTCCCCTTCCTTGTCCTATCCTCACCCCTTCCACACACTTACACTATGATGCACAACACTACCACGTATACCGGTAGACCGGTCGGAAAGTTAGACCTTTTTCCGGCTGTGGCAGTGCCCTGCTGGTGGAAGATGGCTAGTTGGGGAAAATGGCGGACGATAAGTTGGTACCGAATCTCACGATCTAGTGAAGGAACATCACCGCCACCTCCAGAAGAAAAAAACGTGCACTACACTTACGAGAATAATTACTGTAACAGTTGACGCGTGCAGAATCTCTATCAATCGTTTCCTTCTGGCCCCTTCGTTCGTCCGGACGCTTCACTACTAAATTCTTGACGTATCATTTTTCAACGATTTGGTGTCTTATTATCAAGTTGTAGTGTATAATCACATTGTTTTTGTCGTTTTATACCTAGATCACCCAGCTGTCTCATTGCCAGCCTTAGAGCAATTTAACTATTTTTTATAAATTATTTGAGTTTTCATTTTGTCTTTATTTTCTTTCACTTGAACGTTCCGAAAACAGTAATAACAAGAAATGTTTAAAACGGATTTAAAATGGTATTATTAACTACATTAGACTAATACAATTAATTTGAGACTTTTATAGTGGTGTACATTTTGCAATATTTATTCTTGAGAAGTACAGTTAAAAAGCAGGAATCGAATCGTCTGGCCGTTATATATGGGATAATGTCAGATGTTCAGTAGTTAAATCCGCTATTTTCACTTTAAATCTAGAACAGTTTTTCTGAGCCATCGCGATGACTTAAATGCTTCCCCTGTAGTGCACTGGATAACACAACGCACACAACACAGCTCTTGCTTAATTTATCTCTCGCATTTAACCATATTTATTTGTGATTTTTAAATTCATTTTTGAGTAGACTGCCCTAAACTACTCTTTCTTCTACAAACACTGGAAGATAATGTAATTTCAAGTATTTTTCTCTTGCCAACAAAAACATAATTCAATATACCCACTTCTTGAAGCATATAATTTTAATATTTTTAGATTTAATTATGAATTGATACCACCTTGCATCTCGGCGGCACTGAAAGAAAAAAAACCTCGTCCCTCCGCGAAGACAAAAGGGTTTCAAATGCGAACTAAGGCAAGAAGTAGAGGGAGATGATAGTGGGGAATCTTTGTGCTCCTGAAGATCTTCACTCACTTCCGCTGACCGATGATACAAACGATTAATCAGGATGATTACTATAACACCGCAATCTATCCTTCAGTGAAATTTAAGAGCCACATGGTCCACATAAGAACGTTTGGTTACCTACTGGGAGGGGTATATGTTGAAGGAGAGAAAAAGGGATGAGATTTTACGAAGATTTCTCATTAAACATATGTATTCTGTTCAAAATTATAAATGGAAAATAATTTTATAGCAACAAGCAGAAAATTATTTCAGTGGCAGTACAGTTCTTTGGGATATGCAACAATGGTAAAGAAATGTATAGAAGAGAAAAATATGCATAATATTATATGCCTTTAAAATTCATTTTGCACCATTGTATTAAGCCTACTGAAACCATATTGTACGGCAATATTTTGAATCATTCGTTAGAAAGAAGAATAGAAAATAATAAAACTTAATATGCAAAAGGAGAGACAAATAAGAGACACGGAAGTATATGGAATAACAAGAAACTAAGAACCTGAGGAAGACGAAGAAAAAGAAAAACAAGAGGAAATACTGGAACAGCACGCCAATGTAGAAGAATGAGAAAAATGAAATGAATTAAAGAAAGAAACGAAAATGAAGAAGAGCATGAAAAAAAGCAAGAGCAAGATGTAGAAGAAAGGATGCAGAAGTGAGTAAGAAGAGGTTGAAGAGGAGTTAGGAGAGAGTGAAGACAAACAACACGAGTGCAGAGAAGAAACCGAAAGATAAGTATTTTGAGCTTTCCTGCGCTGCCTAGACCAGGGATGGCGTCGGCCTTCGGCAATGGCACCCGGGGGCCGATGCCGTTTATTTTGACGCCGCATCCCTTGTTTATTTGTTTGCGTAGTTGCCTCGGGGGTGGGCCTTTTCGTCGCAGTCGGAATTTCTATGCAGTCGGCCGCCCGCCTCGGAGAAGAGTCGCACCGGGCATCGCGTGTCGCCAGGCGTTTGTTTTCGCTCGGCCGACGGCGCGGCGTTGCCCTTTCTCCCCCTCCCCCGCCCCGCTCGTCTTTTGTTCGCTGGCACCTGCGGCGGTCGTTCGGAGGCAGGGCCTCTGATTCGCCGAAGGACCAAACGGCCGTCCGCTGATTCCCGAGAACGCTCGAATCTCGATCCCCGGGAGTGTGTGCGACGTGGGGCCCTCTTCCGCAGGAATTTTGCAAGGGATGCTTCGAATATTCATGACTACGGGCTGCTTTTAATAAAATCTCTTTTTTTTCTTTTCACATTCGAACAATGCCGTTTAGTATAGAAATTAATTTTATGTTATGGCCAAAGAACATGACATATTCTTATATGTAATTGTTCTTTTTTGTATTTTTTGTCAATTTTTACTAAAAAGTCATTTTTTAAAGTAAATTTTAATTAAAAATTCGCTGATTTCATTGATTTTAATGTCATTTTAACGATACTTGCTACAAATAATAATTACGAGATGCAAAAAATGTTCACCACAGAATTGCTGAATAGCCTATTTGATATATTCGCCCAATAATTGTAATGTCAGCAGTTGTATGTATTCCAAGGTTCCTGCCTACGAAACCTATCAGCGCCATTGTCGGTTCGGTGGATTTCGGGCTAACAGAGATTTCCTGGTAGAGAACAGACCATACCAAAAGTATGCAAGCAGAGTTCAATTGAACGAATGGAAGCACCCTCAACTACATCAGTAACATATCGCACAGTTTGAGATGTTTATCTGAATTAGTTTTGATCACACTTTTTACATTTGTCTTTGCTCTTATGGCATTTTGAAAACATTTTTAGAGCATGTTATTAATCATTTTGGCGATCAAAATTCACCTCATATTTATGGTATTTGCCCTCATCCATAACAGGAAATTAAATCATAATTTTCAAACACTTTTCTCTTAAATTGTTCCGCTGATTCAAGAACAATTCAATCTCAATCTCAAAGCAAAAATGTGTGCACCTTGTGGTCTGTGAAAGTATTTTCTCAAGTAACACCTTCCTGGGGAGTAGGATTTCGCTCTCCACCGTTGTGGAGATTTCGACTCGGACACACGTTTAAAAATAAAATATTTATTAATTTCCGGGAACTTTCAAAACTATTCATTTTCTCTTAATAAAACTTGTGCTAAATATAAATCAAAAGAATGTTAAAACATCTTATGTAAACACGGATTTCTGTTCCGATGCATCAATAGCAATCAGCACGCATTCCCCGGTGCATACTCAGGAATGTATTTGTATGTTTGCTCTATGGTCACGCGGGTCTGATCCAAAACCAAACGAGATAAAACGAGGATCAATGCAGCTTTGCCGGGCATCGCATGCAGGGAAAAGGCAGCTCAAAATGGAATTGCTGAAATTTGTAACTCGGGCAGTTGCGTTTGAAAATGTGCTGGACTGGAAAATATTTCGCGAGGCTGCCGTTGTTATGGTTCGCTGTAATATGCTGCGATTACCAGGCTGGGTAATGCTGCGTGCAGACGGTTCGCTTTTAATTTATTAACAGTTCGTTTGGCCGAATGGGTATCAAATATAATGCTCTCGTTTTGCGTACGCGCGCTAGATTGCGGAAAAAGCAGTGACATCTGATTTGTGGGGAAACGGCCAAATGAAAAGCCGATGACTTTTTTAAAAGTCCATCAAATAATTACCCTGTGAAAACAGACAGACCCAAGTAATGTCATAGGAGAAAGCAATCGATTAATACATGAATTTACTAATGGATTGAAAAGAAGTGGCTGCGTATTATATCATGCCAATGTTTTTTGCAGTTTTGGTGTAGTCCTTAAAATGTGCGTAATTACCGTGAACACTAGACCAATGTTTGAAATTACTTAGATAAGTTGATGTTCAAAGAGAAATCATCTGACCATTACCTTTTATTACGATGTTTAAATGATAAATTACAAGTAAACTCATTAGATACAAAAAATATAGGTTGATTTTCTCACGAGAATGTAAGTAAAACATTAAAGGTACATGTAATCTCGAGCAATATGCTATCAACATGTATCAAAACGAGAAACTGCAACAATTAGTTACAAGGAAGAAAAATTGAACATTTTTAGAATTTCAATAAATAAAAAATTCTGTAAGTGAACTTAAAAATTGCAATGTGGTGAAGTACGAATATTCAAAATACCCAACCCCTCAAAACTATATATGCTTTCGTGATAAATCACATACACTAATTAAACATTTTAAAAATTGTATTATACCTACTAGCAAAACACAGCAGACGTTGTTCTGCTTTTCATCTCCGTCTCGCCCTCTCTCACTCCGTCTCGCCCTCTCTCACTCCGTCTCGCCCTCTCTCACTCCGCCTCGCCCTCTCTCACTCCGTCTCGCCCTCTCTCACTCCGTCTCGCCCTCTCTCACTCCGTCTCGCCCTCTCTCACTCCGTCTCGCCCTCTCTCACTCCGTCTCGCCCTCTCTCACTCCGTCTCGCCCTCTCTCACTCCGTCTCGCCCTCTCTCACTCCGTCTCGTCCTCTCTCTTCTTGTCATCACTTCTCGCGTTCCCTCTTGCTGTCTCTCTCGTTCTCGCTTCTCTCTCCCTCTTCTAACTTCTCTCTCTGTAGGTGTCTTTATCGGTCTCTCTGTCTCTCACTGTCCTTTCATTCACATTTAGTTGCAGTTTCTGCACGTCTCCAAGCAGGTGGGGTAATTTCGAGAAGCGCCAAACCAGCAAAAATGTAATAGAATGTTCAAGAAGAACTCATCCTATAGATTATGGTGTGAGAAACTTTGAGTCTTTTAGCTTTAAAAGTTTAGTTTTTAATGCCCATGAACGCTTCGTTTGGAAGTTATTTAACGATATAGAGCGACAAATCTTACCGCGTTTGTTGGGTGCATTGAACATGAATATTTAATTTTGTTCTTTGTTCTTTTTATTCCTGAATTTTTCCGATATTTTAAAACTTATTCTGCTATTCGGGTGGAGACGAATCCAACAAAGCAGAGATAATTAAAATTGGTCTAGCCGATCTTGAGTTATAGATGGTGTAACTCTCCCGACTTTGTTTATATATAACAAAAGTACGTATCAAATGAACTCTCTTGTTTTTAATAAATACAACAGAATACAAATATAATTGGAAAATACATCATATGAAACAAGTAGTAATCACACACATGAAAGTTAATCCAGGACAATCTCTATAACACAATTTATAGATAATTCTTCATAAAATCATATTCTACATCACACATATCTTATGTCTTATCATAGATTGTTCGGCAAATATTATAAACATAGACCACGCCTTTTCTAACCCGCTGAAATATTCACAAGAGGCCCGGATCGTTAGAAAACCCGTACAATCACCATATCCTCACCGCTCTGAAAAGTGGGTGTAATTTTTAGTGCAGTGCGTCGGGCACTCATCAAATCATCGTAGAAGTCAACAAATCATCAGGTAGAAGAGGTTGTGAATTCAGTGCTTGGACTTTTAAACTTTCACATATTTACACCATGGTTGACCGGAACAAGAAACACCTCTCAATATCGTAAATTTTACGATTCCAGGTAAAAATCCCGAACGGCCGTCAGATGAGGCATAGATTGTGGTTGTCGCGACGGTGACGGTGAGACGGTGGGGCCGACGGGCCGACGGGGGCGGCGCCTTTGAAGCGCCTCTCGGGGCGGCGCGGGAAACCGGAGCCCGCGTCGCCCAGCGCCCCGCCGCCATCTTGCCGCTTAAAATAGCCGCCATCTTGCCGCTGGAGAGCGTTATTTCGTGCGGGCTCACGCGGGTATTTTCGGCGCGTCGAATGAGGAAGATACGCAAAAGTACCTGCGGGCGAACGGCCTTCGCCCCTGCCCCAGAACGCCAGCGCGCGCCGCGCCACAAGCAGCCCGTTGTGCGCTGGCGCCGCAAGGCGGGGACTCCCCGCCGAGAGTCGGCTCGCCGCTTGGCGGCGAAAGGATTGGTTCGATGTTAAAAAGGTTACATATCGGGCTGTTGTGTCCAAGTTTTTGGTTCAAACCCGATCAAAGCCGTTGGTCAGGTTAAAATCCGATCAAAGCCGTTGATTTTTAAGGACAAATAAATCCTTTAGAGGGAAAGAAAATTCGACAGTCCCATGTTGTAGAATCTCAAGCATAAGAGAAGCCTCTGAGCTACATTCATAATCGCCTGTTTCGGCGCCCTGGTAATAACTTCTTTATCCGCGTTGGTGAAAGGAGCATAGAGAAATTTGCGTGGTCGGAACCACGAGCGGTCCTGGTAGTCCAAGTCTCGCCACGTAAAATAAGGCATTTACTAACTTGGATAAAATAATGTTATTAGATTAAACTCTCCCGTATACAATGAGGCATAATAAATATGAATATGATAATTCGAAATTTCATACTCAAACTTCAATAAATCGAATGTTTTAAACGTAAACATTCAGAACGTAAACGTTCAGGTCTCGAACAGGATTAACTCAAACTGCGATAATTCGAATATTGTGTTAACTCCTATTGCGATAACTCAAATTGCAATAAATAGAACTGTGATAAAGCGAACTGTGATGATTCAAACCTTCCATGATTTTTTCTGGGTATATGGATGTTTCTTCGTCTTCTTTTTGGCCCTTTGCATATCAAAATATTTCTCAAAACGATTTTTATTTTCATTTCGAATTTTATATCAAGATTCACTTCCGCCCGTCAATTTTGTCAATTCAAAAAAAATTAGGAATTATCACGTGACAGCTCAATTGTAAACAGAAAATAAGTCATGCAATTAAAGTTTTTTTATATCTTAAATACAGTTTTCAACATCCTCAATGATACTGTGGCTGGCTATTGTGACAAGATCATTGCAATGAGTACAAACAGCACAATTGAACTCTTTGAGCGTTATCAAATAATGGTGGAGACTATTCAATATAACAATCCTCACAGAGATACTTGGCAGAGATTTACGATACAAGAATGTTATGCATTACATATCCTTTAACAGTAGATATCTAGCCTTCAAGAGTTGCTAAATACAAGAATACTCGAATCACTAAAATATGTATGACTGTAATGTTGTCGCTTTCAAAAGAATAGCCAGTAAAGGGATCAATTTAGCATATTCCCTAATGAAAATACTTTTTTTTTTTCATTTTCAACCATGATGTCCAAGTTGTGCCCCACGGGTACAGTATATGAGATGCTTGTTAGGGTCATGTAAATTTAATTAGTTTAATGGCACTATCAATGGCAACATTATTATGCAATTAAAATTAATTGCGGACCATGCAGCCTATCGCGTTCAGCAATGCCTGTTGTAATGGAATGAGATAACCGACACCTACAGTCCAATGGCTCAAAATACAATTACTGGGTTTTACAATTAACTACGTAAATTGTGCACCTGTTAGTTGCAGAACTAACACAACTCTGAGATGTTAAAAAAAAGAATAAATTTGGAAGACCATTGGGAATTGTAAGTAAAATGAATTTCGTATTGAATGAGATACACCTAAAGTCATAACTCATTTTAAACACATATGAAATGAGCATTTAAAAAACATACATATGAAATGAATGTAATGAAATGAATTCTAAACAGAATATTAGTCCGGATCTGTTCATAGATTTGTTTTCTACAACGATTTGTTTTTTGCAAACTGTCGTAAGGAATCGTAGAAAATCTTCCAAATTTCTGAAGTTGCACACAGTACACGTACTAGCCACTACTGAGAAAGCGAGTTTCGTGTCAAAAGAATATAGTACATTCAAAGAACTAGTAGAACATAATTGAGATTCAGATTACAATGAATAACGTTGTGACTGTACTTGTATTATGAATGATACTGAGATTTTGCGTGACCTCATGTTGTGACTTTCAACTACTTCGGTAAAATGAATGACGTCAAGATTTAATCCCGAGAGTGGTAGATTTTTCACACCAACTGAAACGGGTGTCAAACGATAACTTCCACGATCAACACCAGGCGAATGTCGGAGCAGTATCCTCACGAACTGGCCAAGCTCCGCGTGCGATGTTTCCTTCCTCTTCCTACTCATAACCTCATCCCTTATACACACTTGCACTAACATGCACTACACTACCACACATGCCGGGAGACTAGACGGTAACTGAGAGCTTGTCCCAGATGGGGCGGTGCCTCGTAGTGGGAGATACCTGGTTGGGGAAACCCCGCAGGCCTACGTGTAAGTTGGGATCGGAGCTCGCAATCAAGCAGGGGATGATCACTGCCACCGCCAGCAATACAAGAATGCACTACTCTTATGAGACTAATGACAGTTGACCGGAAACATCGAGCAATATTATTTAATGTATAATTGTTTAAATTATTTCTTTTGTATATAATATACAATATAATGTTATACATTGAAAGCCTTTAAAAATATTCCAACATAGCTACAGCACAAATTGTTTATACTAAAAGTTTAATAATAATAATAATAATAATAATAATAATAATAATAATAATAATAATAATAGCAGGACCTACAAGTTTTCCCCTCTCACTCGGTAACAACAGTAGCTTATCCTAGGAGAGCTCTTGCGTCTACTGAGAATCACCGTGGCATGTCCACCTCGTAACAAAAGCTTCATACTTCCAGAGCACCTGGCCTCTTCGTGACTTTCTGCAGGACGGTTTTGCGTTTAAGTGCCCAAGCATAAAATGCAAATTTCATTATGACCACAGTACCCACCAGTAAATGGTGGGTGTGCTCTCGTCATTACCACAAGTAAACGCAATAAGGAGGATGTCATAATTTGAAGCTGCCACGTTCAATTTCTGAATTTAACATCGGAGGCTTGCTTTAACAAACCGACTGACTTTAATTAGGTGACATTGCAATATAATTTTGTAGTTAGAAAATACCCATTGCATGGCGTCTCTAATATACGCATCTCGTCAGCTCAGTGATGTAGATATAGCAGGTTTCGTGTAATGTTCATAGTAGCAGTAGCAGGTATTGGTTAGGTTGTTTGTGTTGCAATTAATTCTACATACTGCAACATGCTAAAATAATCAAGAAAATTTACATTTTTTCTTCCACTTTTCAAAATTGAGTTCAAAGAAAAGTTCATATGACTCATTATTATTATCCAACAGACAAACCTTGAACTAGTAAGTCAGAAACGACACAGTACGGACGTAACTCTTGCGTAATTTGATTTATCTCAGAACTCTTCAAGAAACTTCTGTTCTTTCGTATACGAATCTGAAGTGGTTATAGATTAATCTTTAATGCAAAACAGACAACAAAATATTAAAACTGCAAATGAAATTTCTTAAATTTTAACTTTTCCCAATTTTATTCGCTGATAATTCTATTTCTATAGGATTATTTGGAATTCTTCTTAATGCACAAAAACAGAGAATTAAAAGCAAAATTATTAAAATACTTATTACACTTCATTCGAAAAACTTCCAGTGGCATACGTTAAATTTAAGAAACAGATGAAAAGAGTTTTTTTTATTATTTACAAAGATTATTTCATAAGGAACAGAAGCATTGTGTTGTTTGAATAGAGGTTTTCCTAGTCTGGTTTTTACACTCCGGAATCTACTTTCCTTCCCCGAACGCATCTCCCAAATGACTGCAATAGGGTATCTTCTTTTCTGTCATTTGACGATAGAAAACAGCGTGTTGCAAACTTGCAAACTAGGCGTCAGGCACACTTGACATGCGTTTAACTCTTTAAAGGGGAAAACCTATTTTGATAAAAAAATTAGATGATTTTTTTATTATATTGCTTATAACTTTTATAATATATTATACAGAATTTACCCAGAGGAGACTCTACATTGGTATTTGACAATACACCATCGACATTCGAATCGTCCCCACACTCGCAATTAACAGCTTGATCATCGGACATTGACCAATTCAAAGACGAAAAGCGAATACGATGCAAACTTTCAAATTTTGGTCTGCACGTCCGCTTTCTGGTGATTGATGAAAATATCAGTACTCTTTCATCCTCCTGAAAGTTGACTTCTTGGATTGTATCACAGGAAATGCAGGTAATCGCAAAGGCTCCGACCGGCTCTGCTTGTCAACGCATTACATGCGTGGGAGGACGAGGGGAAGGCTGTGATAAAATGAAATTTTGAGAATTGACAGACAACCTGCAACAAATTGTCGAATAGTGGATATGGCAGATAAAAGATTGGGGAATGGAACCGAAAAGCTCAAGAGTGTGCAATGTACTCAAACAAGCCTGTTCATGAAATAAAGCCAAGGGTTCAAATTCTGACTCGTGACCCCTCCCAGATTAATTTGCTAATAACTAGTTAGCCAGACACTAAATCTTGTTCGTGTATATTGTAAACCACACGTATTTTATCTATATATATAAAGTAATTATTGCATAGAACCGCATACATTTTTGATGCGGGTCTACTTTTACATAATCATAATAAAAGATCCTCCAGTTTCGCTACTATGTTCGCGAGTTTCTTTGCATTAGTAATTATACTCTAATTCTGATTATATAATATTTAAGTATGATGTAGAAAACATTACTATTAATTAAATTAATGACGTATACCCTTAAGATATAACGAATTTTCTCAATAATATCGTCTTCGGTGTGACGATTTTCACCCCTTCAAAACTCAAAACTGTAACAAAAGCACGTCTGATGGGGATGGTGGTAAGTTAATTTACCAGCATTTCAGTAAGTAAAGCCTACCAAACTCAGGTAACTAAATATGGACTCTTAAACAACCACTATCAATTCAGGAACACCAAATCTGTTGTCAAGGAACCGTTTTCAAAATAAATATTAACTACTCGGAACTTACGACAGGTGGTTAATAAATTGACCATTCGCTAAATAACACATGCGCGGATCCACAGGGGGGGAAAGGAAAAATTTCCCCACAAAAATTTTTCAGTAACTATTAATTTTAATTTCTCACTAAACTTTCAAGTAACTAGTGGCGCTAAAACAGCTCGTTCTTTCTCGCCCATATTTTCACGCGAAGTTACGCAAAAAGTACTCAAATTTTCGAAAAATTGTACGTCACCATATTTCAAAACATATCCTTAAGGAACAGATTTCATTAAGGGAAAAATCTTTTGCAATTTTCCAAAAATAAGGGTTTTTAACAAACAAGAAACGTTTACCATTCTCTTAAACGTCTTTCACACTAACTTTTTTTATCAAAAACGATGTAGCTTTTTTTGGAATTTTTTTGTAAAATGTCCAAGACACTGCATGTAAAGTACCTCTCAAAATTAAAATATCGGTTTCAAATTCTAAGGGTCGCAAAATCAGCTAGATCGATTGGAAATATAAAGTTTGAAGAAAATCGGCTCAACAGTTCAGCTCCTAGCGTTGTTTACAAGCAGACGGACAGACAGACGTTTAGCCGTCATTCGAATTTTCAGACAGACTAAACATGGATTCTGGCTTCACCACGTGTTAGAATTTATTTCTGCATTTAGCAACTGGATTTACCCAGTGTAGTCACTAGAGTTTTGTATTAAGAACATTCGTCGTTTTTTTGCGTAGCATTACATAATGTTATCTCTAATCCGTAGCGACAAAGTAAAAATAATTTCGAAAAATCATTAAAACGAATAAACTCCTATCATAGTATGAGTTGATCATTCTACATAATCTGTATAATATGTCACATTCGACCAAAATATTTTCAATAAAAAATTATAAATACGATTTATTAACTTCAAGTGACTTGCACTTCCTTGTTCTATTCTCTCCCTTTACACGGACTTACACTTTAATGCACAGCGCTATATGAGTTTAGAACTTATCGCGGCTGGAGGAAATAACTGGAGGGAGAAATCGCCCACAGGCTGACAAGTAGGTCGGCAACGTTTATCAATAGGGGGCGGATTTTAATGAAATGTAATTTTTTCACTTTAGGATAATGCTGTTTAGTATAGAAACTAATTTTAATTTTATGACAAAACGAAATGACTAATAAGTTATTTTTTACCTTGTTAGGTAATTTTTAATGCATTTTCACCGATTTCATCGATTTTAACATAATTTAATATCATATTAATGGTACTTGCTTCAAACAATATTTACAAGGTGCCACAAATGTTCACCACAGAATTCCTGAGTAGCCTGTTCGATTTTTTCGCTCATATATTGTAATGTCAGCCGTTACTGTGTAATCTAAGGTTTCTGTGCTGCCTATCGGCGCCATTGTCAGTTCTGCCGATTTCGCGATAAAGGCGGAGATTTTTTTAAAGAACAGTCCAAACCAAAAGTTTGTATGCTTAGTTCACTTAAACAAAAAGAAGTCTCGATTATATAAGTAACCTATCCAACAACATGAGTTGGTTATCTGAAGTGTTTTTGATCAATTTCTTACTTCGTTTTTTTAGGGCAACTTTAAAGCATTTTAAGAGGAATGTTTTGATTATTTTGGACAATGTTTTACGTTATGAAAATACTTCCCCTAGATATCACCATCGAACGCGAGAAAAAATGCGCGCTCAATAAAGCATTCCCTACACTAATGGCACTAAATGACCATAGCAGTTACCCTTCCCGGAAACATGAATCAATAAAGTAAAATAAGAGCAGCCGTTTATGGAAATTGATCTGCATACTGCGTTAATTATTATTAGTATTCTATCCATGTGACCTCTTTGCCACTCAACCGAGAAGACCTACCTGGTCCTCTACGATTAACCTCACACATCAGCGAATCAATCCCAATTCCACGCACTAAATTGCGTCACTAGCTAATACAACCTTCTTTTATTTTTCTATCCCAGAAATGGTAGGCGACAAAAGCTTCGCTGTCAGCAGGTTCGTTAGCAAGCACGCACTGCACGCGGCATTCAACCCACGACGGATGCGGGCGGATGAGAGCGTAATCAACGGGCGGAATAGTAAAAAAGGACGCCGGTCGCCTGTGAGCAGAGCAGGGCGTGGAGGGGCGGGGCGGGGAGGAGCGGGGTGGGGCGGGGCGGGGAGGAGCGGGGTGGGGCGGGGCGGGGAGGAGCGGGGTGGGGCGGGGCGGGGCGGGGCTGGGCGGGGCGGGGCAGGGCGGGGCGGGGCGGAACGGAACGGAGCGGGGCGGGGCGGGGCGGGGTGTGGTGGGGGCGGGGCGGAACGGAGCGGAGCGGGGCGGGGTGGGGTGGGGCGGGGCGGGGCGGGGCGTGGCAGGGCGGGGCGTGGCAGGGCGGGGCGGGGCGTGGCAGGGCGGGGCGGGGCGGGGCGGGGCGGGGCGGGGCGGGGCTAGGACCACCCCGCGCAACGTCACCTGCGCTTAAAAAGTGCTGGAAATTAATTTTCAGGTTGGCGGAGCTTCGATTCAGGGCCGCTCCGAAACAATTACTGCCCCGGGGCGTGAATTGCGGATAAAGAGTAGCGCAGTAAAAAAAAAAAGATTAAATTAACGAATTAAACTTGTAGCATATATCGGAAATTACTCTCAATAGAGTATGGAAATGTTTATTTTGGTACATATTAAAGTTGCGATTTTAAAATCAAATATGTACGCATGTTTCTAATAGTGTGAACGATAGTTCGCCTAGTAAATTTCCTGCTCACTATATTGTAATATCTAGAATGAAGCATGCTTCAATGTTTCATGGTAAATAAACAACCATCTGACATAACTGCGTGGTGTGCTGTTCCAATTTTTAAGCCATAAAATGTAATTAGTCTAAAAATAGGTTACCGCGTAGGATTAATGTATTATTCGGACAGTATATCTTTACAAACTTCAAATACATTGTATTTGACATTTTAGAGTCGGATTAATTCGAGTTTTGCCAGTTAGTTGTGTTCCCAAGCCTGGGAACTCTCAACGTCTCTAGCTTACAAGGCCTGCCGGAGCTATTCTTTCGTTCCACAGCTATAGAAAATGAGATTGTAATGGGAAGCTATAACAACCGGTAATCGAACCCGGGATCGCACCCCAAGAAGCTAGCATGCTGGTTATGAGCTACCTCCATATAACATGTATGATGTATGTTTGCAAGCTACACTGTCAGAATAACACATTGCTGATGGAATAAACGCTGAAATTGTGTTTTACAACATGACAGTTACCTTCCAAAAATGTACTTTGACGTAATGACATTGACAAGGACGTCAATACGTCACTTTTATTTACTAATTAGGCATATCTAAGTTTTTACCAACTAATTAATATATTATATTACTCCTTTATATTACTCCTTATATTACTCCTTATTACTTACTCCTTTATATTATATTATATTACTCCTTAATATATTATATTACTCCTTTCAAAACCTCAAAATAAAACAGCAATTACAGAAGGTAAAATATTACACTGACATTGAGAATTTCACAGAGAATAACGAGTGCTGAAAATAAATCTAAATATCTTCTAAGATTCATCATCCGAAAGCGTTCAGCCGAACGTTCTAGGCAGAAAGCTGATCTCCGTAGCTGCTCACTGGCGTCAGCCAGCAGCATTAGCGCGTGGCCGGAGCTCAAATTACTCGGCTAATTGCAGTCGGTGGCGCTGCGAGACATACACATACACATACACATACACATACACACACACACACACACACACACACACACACACACACAAAGGGCAGCTCCAAAGCAGAGCCTTGGGGGCCAAGCTCCTGTTGAAAATGGACAGAATTATAAAATATATATAAATATGCTTCAAAAGAAATTATTGTTAATGTATTCAATAATATAAACAATTAACGTACGTTTTAATGTAAAAAAGTTTGTTTCTAGCAAACTAAGTACTACTGGTAGAAAGAGTAATACAATATTGTTCAGATGTTTAATTCCGAATTGTTTAATACATGTGCATTGTGTTTGGTATATTAGTCAAAACTGCGTGCCAATGTACTATGTTCACGGTCGTGGGTACGCATGTCTTAAGCATAAAAATCGAAAATTAACTTCAGAAAATTCACGTATTGCCACAAGATGTAATCGACTTATTTAATTGTTATTACTTTCTCCAAAGAATGATTGTTTCAAGTTAATTTTTAACAAAATTTCAATTAATTGACATCCAAGACTAACAAAAACGCGTAAATTTAATGAAATTTCACACCAGTTAAAATCTGACTTTGTATTCTTAATTAGAGATTTAATATGCGCGTATTGCAATATTGTAGACAATTGCTAAAATACATCATATTTAAACATTATAAGACATTCTGAAAAATGGCTGATATATTAAGAGAATTTTTAAATGTAGGTTTAGTCTCGATTTAGCTACGGTTAAAAAATCCTGATAAACGATAAAAGAATCACAGATACAGGATTTCCCTTTGGTCTCATGAGTTGTGGATATCACTATGTATCCTACTATTACTATATCCCAAGATGCATCTCAGAAACATCAAACACTGGTTTCCGCGACAGTTGATAACACAAAGTTCAATATAAGGTATAATCTGAAATTCCAGAAGTGAAAAAGCTCTCACTCTTTGATTCACGTTTCAAAAGTTCTTTTTTATAATTATTGATACTGAAAATTAAAATGTCACAAGTCTTCGGATATCCGAAGCAAAACAAGCATCTGTCCTGAAGAATGAAGGGATTTCAAATCCGAACACATTTTCAGTCGTTTTACTACAGTGACGGCAAGGTTGCCAACTAGTGACGGAAGTACTTTTCGTGCCAAAGTGGCTTACCAAAAGATTATCAGTGCAAATAGGGGCTTAAAAAGAAACGAAAATCAGTTTAACAGTAGCAACGTGTTTGACAAAGGATACGAAATATTTTGATGCTGTGATAAAGGGAATACATACTCACAAATAAAATTAAAATGTTAATAAAAATAACAAGAATAAATCTCATTTTATGCCTGATTCACAACCAGTGTCTAATCATTCTCACGTGGAAGATACAGATCAGATTTAACTAGTCTTCTCTTGTGGTGAAGCGATTAACTTCGTGAAAGAGATTTCACTGGGTCACCCTCTACTGTGTCCTGATACCTCGGCCTCATTGTCATTCTTCGTAACAATGACTTTCTATGGATAATTGTTATTATAAAATGTGAATATTATGATAATTCGTCTTTGTATATTTCATTGATCTCTTTGAGGTATTTCACCTCTCCCTTAGAATTTTCCCCCCCGAATTCACATACTTTCTCCACATTAGATATGGTTTCTACTCCATAGCAGAATTTATTTACGTAAGGAAACGTTTGCACCACTCGTTCGTAAATCAGTTTGTATTCCCTTATTGGAAAACGTTGGCATTTATTAATTGAAACTTTCATTTCGAACATAAGTCTTTATTTATTTATTAAAGCTCCTTATTCATTCACTCGGAAATGCATTCTTTATAAAACATGGGAACCTAGGTCAGCCGGTGTCAAATTCATGGAAACGCTTGCGAACTTTAATACTTGATCAGATAATAAAATATCATTATCCTCCTGTTTCTTCGATTCTGTTTTTTTGTAAAATGAACTTCAAAATATTTTGACCGAGATAAGAGTTAAGATAGACTATTGCGACGAAGTCTCGTAATTTTTACTTACTGAAGCAAGAACTTATTTCAGTTTAAATGCGACCAATGAAAAATATGATGACTAATTTACGTCTTTTCTAAAGAAGACATCATAAATACGATACCATCTCCTGCTAATATTGAATTAAATATTATCCAAGGGGTACCAAAAGGAAGCTGTTAATGAGGTTTGAGACCATAGCCATAAAAACCGATGACATATGTACAATTATAGTTTTCACTCATTTCAACAGTCAGAAAATGATTCAAAATATCACGCATTTATTACACAATATTACAAATTTAAAAACAAAATTACTTTTCAACGCAGAATTTCAAGCTTCCCAATCCTTAATAAGAAAACATCAAGACTGCTGAGCTCTATATCAATAGCCTCCTCTCAATGAAAAATCTTGGTTCCGTCAATAAATTTCTAGTTTATGATTCTGTGCACTAAAACTATTCAACACAAAGTGTTTTAAAGACATTCGTTGTTGGCTCTCTGGGTTCTGATGGCAATTCTCTTGTATACTGCAAGAGAGTTGTCATCAGATGAAATAAATGTGAGAATATGACAAATCAACAGCAAACTGTAGCCCAAATGTATTCTATTGGGCAAGAGATCTGGGCAGCAACGGCTGAAAAACGTTCGCTAGTAGCTCAAATCCATGCGAGTCCGTTATGGGGCTGCGAAAGTTACGTTCATACTCTCGGAAAGGACGCAAGAGGGGGATACGCTTGGTTCAGGGTTGGGGGATGGATGCAGCGTAGACTAAAGGACGCAAGTGGTAATGGCATCTGTGTGCTTTGCGGTGATATGGAAGACTGGATTCACATCCTCTTAATTTGCTGTGCAACCGAATCATGGAGAAAAAAATGGATGGGAATGGGAAATTACTACTTCCTAAACAGGAACGTAACGCTCGCCCAAAACATTTTAGGTGATAAAAGGTCTAAATTCATGAAAGAATTAGGAACATTTTTAGGAAAGGTTCGGACCATTAGGGAAACTGAAATTAGGGAGTGGGAAAACAGCCCCGGTTAGCTTGAGCGGAGCCTAGACTGGAGAGAAATAAATAAGTCAATAAGCTAACAATATGTACGTTAATCAGTAATTTTATGTTAAGTTAGTAAACAGTTAAAAAATATGTCATAAGTCGTAGTCAATTGGTAAGTAACAGGTCAATATAATAAATAAAATAAAACTGGCATAGTAATAAGCACATTAGGGGGTGAAGGGAAGGGGGGATCGAAAATGTAAGGGCAGAGGCGCTGGTGCGGACGATCTTCTGTGGCGCTGTTTGATTTCAGGTGCTGAGGAGGCCAAGTACTGGAAGAAGACGGCGGGATGCCCGCGCCAGAAAATAAATAATTAAAATAAACGTCGGATAGATTAGAATGTACTCGGCTTCTGACGGCAGGTTTTTCCCCCCTTCAGGGGTTTTTTCCTGAGCCGTACCTTATGGTCTCTTTTCCGCGGCTTTGATGCGATGGAGAGACCATTTGGGGTGAATACCAGAATTCGAAAGATTAGAACGCGAAAGGATCGGACTGTAATGGCGCGAAAGATTAGAACGCGAAAGGATCGGATTGTAATGGCTTAAAGGCCTTCGGCCTAGCCACATAGGATCAAGTAAGCTAATTTGTTTGTAATAATTACCTATTAAATAAATAAATAAATAATTATTCGGCTTCATTTTTGCAATTGAGGTTTTAAATTGTCTATATGGTATAGATGAAGCGCGAGAGTGCCTATTTCTCGAATTATCAGGTTGATGTTAAGGGTAGAAGAAGTACAACATGGTGATAGGGAATAGATGCGATAACAATTGATTAGACTTCTGATGAGAAATATCTAAGGATAAGAAAACAATGTGTGTAGTTCACAGCTCCACTGTATCAATCCTAAAATTTTACACGATACCAGAAAGTTCAATTGTAACACACAGAGTTGATTACAAATCTTTTGTCTTTTTTCATTTATTTATAGGTCATTAGGGACTCAATACTTGTATATTGAGTTAACAATAATAGTATAATATAAATAGGTTGTGTGTTCTTTAAAAAAACCAGATTGGATACCATAACAGATTGAATACAATTTGTAAATCAGATACAAACAAATTGAGTACAATTCATACATTCGTATTAATTTGTTTTTACGATTAACATACATAAACCATCCTACGTAATTCAACATCCAAAATACGTTTCACTATCACACTCGATCACTTTGTTTAAACCAAAGTCCTGGGGCTGATACCGTCATTACATGGATAAAATTCAAAACGAGTTCCTCATTGTTATTCACATTGCTTCATCGGAACAATCTGGATAAAGCGTTATTTATACTAATTCACATAACATTAGCAATTTTTCGGTCTTTATCAGCAACGAATATACTACTTCGTCTCAACAAATTTAATTTGGGCCGGCTGAATTGGCCAACACCTGTTGCCATTTCATCTCCTCTGACCATGAGATTCTAGGTTTCGAGTCTCCACGTTGGAGATGTTCGAAATTAGGTAGTTCACTAGATCACATTCAGCCGCTGACTGGAGAAGAATTCTAGCGGTCGGCTGTTTTCATCAGTAGCTTTCATTATTGTCTTCCATAAAAACCTGGGAAATGTCGGAGCAGTACCGCATCAAACGGATCACGGACAGCGCGCAATTAATCCTCTCTCTCCCTTGTGCCCTTCTCTCTCTTCACACACACACACATATTACAAAACGATAGACCAGTAGGGAGCTAAGACGTGGTTCCGTGTGGGGGCGATGCCCTGGCGGTGGAGATACCCAGTAGTGGGGAAATCCTGCGGCAGTTCCCATGTTGAATCGGCTCAGGAACACGCCCCCTCCCAGGATATTGCATGCTCTACCCTTTCGGACAAATGGCCAAGTCGACTTGCACGGGCACACAAAACAAACCAATCATCCAAATTACTTTGTCATTTCTGTCATTCCCACGCTTTTCGTGGAAAGTCACTCAAACGTCGTCGAAACCACATTTCCGTTGAGCGTTTCCCAGAATGCATAGTCTCTCGTCTCCACCCGTCACTGGGGATGACATCCAGAATCCGCGCAGGGCGAGATCGAATCCGTGATTCGCCGATCGCCGGTCAGGGGATGCGCGGCTGCAGAAACGTCGCCGAGTTTGACGTGTGGTGGCTGGACGCTTCACAGCTTAAGATAAACCCCGCATCGCACGCTTTGGTGCGTGGTGGGCAGTGTGATTGACGCTTCAGTTCAGTCCATCGGGAATGGTTTCTTTGAACCGATACTGCTGTCAATGTCTGCTGAATATAGAGAAGGGTGAATCTATAAATGCTGGAAGCATCGTAACGTAGACTTTCATCAATTGAGTGTATTTCTAACAGTGAGCGTTCATTTCTCTGAAAAGCGCAAAATTATAAGAGAAGAAATTATAAGATAGAATTTTATAAGATAAAACATTCATTACAATTTAGATTTAACCAAAATGCATAAATCATAATTAATTTTCCATTTTCCTATATGTTCTATTTTCGTTTTACCATTCTATTTCCATTTTAAATTTGGAAAAGTAGGTGTGATTTTAGAAGCTAACCCTTTTTTGTCCATGGCCAACTTCACGTAGCTCTATTCAGATTGAAAATTGTTTGTTAATGAGTGTTTCTCAGAAATCTTATAATGAAAGAAAAACAATAGTACAGTCTCTTTTTTCAGTATATAGTCTGTGTGTGTGTGTGTGTTTATACATGATTATTGTGAGAGTGTAATGCCGATCCCTCATTTTTGACGAGTTACTCCGAGTTAGTAATAGTAAAACACTTATCAAAAGCCACTTCTTCCTTCCTATGCGTGCGGAACTGAGTTTTTCTGTTTATTTTCTTGATAGGTTCATGGATGAGTAAAACGTTATACTATTCACATTCACTTGGTTGCTTATTACTAACTTACAAACTAAGCTTAATCTATTACATGGGCGAGAAAGACAAATTAGGCTCCTGTTAATGCTCAATTTCTGCGATTTTTTTCAAGAATACATGCAAAGGAAATTAGTTTTGGGTTTAAGTTGGTTGTGCAGGATTTCGGTCGAGGTTTATTGCATAAAATGTGGGAATTTGTGGTATGGAGATATAGAAGTTGGAGGCAAGGTAAAGGATATGATTGGTTATGAGTTCGATGGATAATTCTTTGTGACGTTGGTCGTTTGTGACAAACCAAGGGGCGTTGGTTATAATACTTAGGAACTGGTTTTGGGAGATTTTTAGTTTTTTAATGTTAGTTCTTGCGGCATTAATGCAGTTGGGGCACGCGTAAAAAAGGAGAGGCTATAATATGGTTTTGTGTATTATTATGGCTGTGCTATGCGGTAGAGAGGAATTTCTATTGATAATAGGTTTTAATTTCAATAATTTTATTTTTGCTTGATAGATTTGGTTTCTATATGTTTTTTTCAGTTCAGTTTTGTGACTATGTTGAGCCTAAGGTATTTACTTGTGTTGTTCTGTAGATGCCAGATTATTGGTTCATTTTTTAGCGTGAAGGGTGTAGGAGGAGTGTATGGTCTGAGGGTAAATATTTTGGCAGCGGTTTAGATGGATTAAGCTGAATTTTTAGTTTAGTGGCCCAGATATCGATTAGATGAAGGTATAGTTGCATTGTATTGCGTATTTTGTGATCTCGGGTCCTGAGCAAAATAGTGGTGTGTCATCTGCAAATTGTGCGAATTTTATTGAATTTAGTGTAGGTAAATCTGCGACGTAGATATTGAACAGAATGGGGGATTATGGTGATCATGGGTGAGTTCTGCATTTATTTGCCTGGAGTTTGAGCGGTGATTATTGACATTAACTGAAAAGGTTCTGTTAGAGAGAAAACTGCCGATAGTTGAGATAATATAATGAGAGTTCCAATTATTATTTTATATAGTAGCGCCTGATGTCATGTTTTGTCGAAAGCCTGGGGTATGTCGATAAAGATTCCTATTGTATGAAACTCTTTCTGGAACGAAAAGTATAGGTGTTCTGTGATTCTTAGATCTGGTGCTGTGGAGATATATTTTACGGTTATTCGCTTCGGGGGTGGCTTTGGTGGATCGTAAGAATTGGGTTAGACATTTGAAAATTATTTTTTCAAATATTTTGCCTAATGTGTGCAATAACCTTATAAGGTAATCACTATTTGAGGCTGTTGCAATTTTGTCAGGTTTAGGAACAGGGATAATTGTTGCGTGTCTCCACTGTTCGGGGAAGAAGGTCTTTCTGAAACAGGAGTTGTATATATTGGTGGGGTATGGTATTGCGGGTGGAGGTAAGATTTTAAAACGTTAATATTTATGTTATCATGTCCAGGTGCATTTTTGTTTTACTATTATATTTATTTCTGACGGGGATAACTGAGTCGTGTGCATTTAGCAGGGAGGGGCGGGGAGGGGCGAGCCCTGAAGCCCTACGCTGGGTGAGGGGGGGAGTGAAGAGGAGTGGCGAGGTCGGCGGAGCGAGCGTGCGCTGCTGTCAAATCAGCGTCAGGTGGGTGCGGTGAACCGCGGGCGCATTGCGCGGCCGCACGCAGTGGCGACGACCGCTTTTCGCGCGCGGAGGCGGTGACGGAGGTGACAGGTTAGCGCTCGAGATACATTCACAGGGATACTGAGATGGTCAAGCGGCGGCAGCGCATGGTTTGTCGATATGTGGCCATCGTTAGTTGTAGGTGATAAAGGGTTTTAATTTAATGATTGATTAGGGTTTTCAGGCGCGTAAACTGCTAAGGTCATTCGTTCTGAAAGTGAAGTGCATGTTTTTATCGTGTGAGGTGGCGGGCATCTTCCCCCACTGGATGGCAAGATCCGGTGTCGACCTACAGGTCGATTAGCGGGATTTTCACCAATCAGGTATCTCTCACCAGCGGGGCACGCCCAGCCGGGACAAGCTTTAATTTTCGACTAGTCTCTCGGCATGTGTCGCAGCGTAGGGCATACTTATGGGTATGTGTGGGGGGGGGGATTGGATACAGAAGAGGAAGATTAGATCGTGCGCGGTCTGTGGCTCAAGAATTCTCCCCCAGACTGCCGCTGAATTCGACCAAGCTATCGAAACTCCTGCCAAAGTCGGGACTTGAACAGTAGGTTCCTCCCGGTCAGAAACACTCGAGAGACATCGAGCCACTTAGCGCTCGAGATAAATTCATAAGCATACTGAAATGGCGAAGTGTCGGCAACATATATCGGCTTGTCGATATGCGATCTTTAGTTGTAGGTGAAAAGGGGGATGGGTTAAGACTTGAGGTAGTGCAACACAATCATTAAGCGACGAAACTGAACCAGAGGAAATGCGCGGCATATCAAAACATGTCATCCTCTTGGCTTTAACAATTAGACAGATATTTAAAAAATGCATGACATCATTTAAAGATCTACAATTGAATGAAGTTATGCGGAAAACATCCATACCACACGAATCAATATGAATGGAAAATAGCTAGGAAAGTTAAGACATCTGAAAGTTGCAAGCAGCCCTTGCTGGCCGAGAATTGAAAATGTATGGGTTCTGGTTTAAAAGATCTTCATATTCATTGTACGGCAATTAGAAAAGCCTCAAAACATTGTTTCTTCTCGTTAAGTATTTAGTCGCGAAGACTAATGAAACGTAGGTTTCTTACAAATTCTGCGAGGGTGGAAGCGAAAATGAGCACTAGAGACCTGATCTGACTGCATTAAAAGCAGGAGAACAAAGTGACTTTCGACCGGACGTGAGTGGGTGGAGTTATCGAGGAGTTTCACCGGCTGGGCCCATACGGCAGGCATCCGCGCCACTACCTGCCCCGCTCGCCTCCTCCCCCACATGCCACAACTTCACCCACCTCTACATTGCCTCTCCCTGCCCTACCTTGCTCTTCGTTACCATGCTTTGCCCTACCCTCACCTGCCCGACCCCAAAATTCCCCACGCCGTTCTTCCTCCACCCTAGCTCATCCTATGCGTTCTCACCCTGACTCGCCCAGCAGTATCTCGTTCACACCCACCTATCCAATCCCATTCCATTTACCTTCCACCACTCCACCCCCCCCCCCCCCACAAATCCGCTTGTTGCAGTCCCACCTCATCGCACCTCGCACCATCCAACCAAGCACCACCCTGACATCGATCTTGCGGTACTCCTCTCAGTCCCTCCCGTGCAATCCTGCTTCATTCACCCCACCCTGTCTCGCCCCAAAACTTTCTACCTCGTTGAACTCCACCTCACCCGATCCTCCCCTAGCTCCACCTCGCTCTACCCCTCTCCACACAATCCACCCAACCGCCTCTCTCACTTGAACCACCTCCGTTCAATCCCTCTCTTTTCCAATCCCTGCTCCACCTCCCTCCACTCCCCCTCACCCCCTCCCTAGCTGTGTTGGCTCTGGTGTTGGCAATGGATCAGGCGGCGGAGGCGGGATGCAGTTCCGGCAGCCAGGGCGCTGCTGTTCTGTTCTAAATGCACCAACGGAGCAGCGTATTTACGCTGGTGCCCGTTCGAGCTGTCATCCGTTGCCAGCGCTTGTCTGGGAGCCGATCAATCGCCCCTCTCTGTTCCTCTCTTTGGCCAAACGCCTGGCGTCCGTGGCGAGAAGTTCTGCCGGCTGGAAACAACTACCTCCACCCACCTATATATTAAAAACGAGAAAGAGAACTTTGGGGAAAAAAAGAATAAAACCGCAACTGTATAGCGAAGACTTGAATAATACGCAGCTGTCATACATATACACGTTAAAAATATGTAAAGAATGTATTTCGATGTTGATAGTTTTCTCATTCTAGTCTCTAAAACGTTTTTCCCACAGAAATAATACAATTGAATATTTTGAAGCAGTTCTATGCTACTTTTGAATGAAACTGTATTATGACTCGTAATGGGTACGTAAGTACAACTATACAGAATCTATATCAAAATTAACTATAATACTCTGCCAATTGTGGGAAAATTTTAACATTAATTACAGTGACCAAACCGGAAGACTGAAAGACATGTTACAGAATGTCCGGAAGCTAATACGACAAAAAATAACCCGAATTCTAAATTAAAGTTCATAAAGAGTGGCTCCTATTGTTTTTCCGGAACAATCGAGAAAATCACTTTTAAATAACACTTCTAGGCGCACAATTGAATAGCATCTTTTCAAAGCGACATCTCTCCCTTTTCGTCTGTTTTCTAGTTTTACGAGAAAATATGTATTTTAAGTCGCTTCTCATCGCCAAATAGTATATCCAAAAATAGCGTTTCTCCTGCGTTAAACGGTATCAAAAAACCGCTGAATACTATTTTGTACTTTGAAGATGAACGTAAACATTTTACCTTCAGGAAAAATTGTTTCGTGGAGAAACATTTTGGAAATAATCTTATCAATTCAAATGTAGTGCCGCGCCACCACAGACGTTACTGTGCCTGCCACGGCGTGCTGGATATATCCTTGTTTCTCCGTGTAATCAGTGAAACTGTCGAGACTGTGAGGAAAACATTCCGTGTCACGCAAGGGGAGTATTTTACTAGTAGGAAGTGCTTCACCTACATTACTAATTTCCAAAGCCCGCAAAAATTGAAATAAATCTATGGAGCCTCCGGTCCTGGAGAGTTATCCATGGTTTTGTTCGATGTCCAAAACCTAGGGGAAAATGCAAAAACAATAAATGAGTTATTATTTTGATTGAAAAATATAATTTTTTGATTGTTTTATTCCGCCTATTCTCATGCAGCGCTAACCGACTTAATTCATTGTTACTGCTTGCTGCACAACTGACGTCACGTGACAGAAAGGCTCCAAGGTACTGACCGCCAGCCATTGAATATTTTCTTTTCTCGTGTTGCGTAAATTGTTTCATGTTCTTGATGCCTAAAGATCTGATGTACTTTATTACGTTGTTGCAGTATTTCTGAAGACTGTTTACTTAAAATATTTAATTTACTGGTGTGCGGAGTGTTATACGAGAGTATTTTATTTATTGTTCTTGAGCATCGAGAATACTTTTCGGAAAACAGCTTTTTGTGATTTTGTTGAGCAGCATTTTTGCGCAGAAAACGCGATCCAAGAATTATGGAAATTAACGAATCTTCTGGAATTGTAGAATTATTATCAGTATGAAGTAGGGTCTTGTGTTTTACTTTTTTACGATTTTTACATTTACTACAAAAATGATAAGCCCTTTGAGACTCAATTTTCAATTTGACTATATAAACAAATGCTTACTGAAGACTTTAAAGAACAACACTTTTTATTAATGAAATATTAGGCTTCGTAAGATAAGACCAAATCCAAAGTCTTAAAACATTGAGAATACGAATATGAATGAAGTGTAATAAACAAAAAGTGAATGAATAAACAGAATTAATGTTTATTCGAAATTATTAAAAAATTATAAATGTAGCATACATTCAATAAAAAAATTAACAGTGCTTATGACTGATGACAACAATAACTTGATCAAAATGAAACTCATTTATAAAACATTTTGTAGCTTAAATGTTCGTTCATTAAAAGTATTGGGTTTATTCACTACTCTTAGAAGTGGATTTTG
Source organism: Gryllus longicercus (assembly GCA_038098605.1). Taxonomy (NCBI): domain Eukaryota; kingdom Metazoa; phylum Arthropoda; class Insecta; order Orthoptera; family Gryllidae; genus Gryllus; species Gryllus longicercus. Next base: position 5,385,070 of record JAZDUA010000003.1, on the reverse strand, counting down.
AAAAAGTTAAACGTGAAGGAACGATGCGTGAACGATGCGAAAAGTGAAACGTGAAGGAACGAAGGAACTATGCCCAGCACCTATGAGGTCGTCGCTGTCTCCAGTGGCACGGCAGCCGATTTAATTTGCAAATCCAGAAGAAACATTTAAACGCCATTTTGCTGGAAGAAATTTTTTTGAATAAATTGCTTTCATTATTTATGAAATTCAACATTCAAGCTGTATATTTTTTGTCACTGTAGCTTCCAGACATCTCTAAATAGTAATCTTTCAATTTTTCAAAAATGTGCCATACCTGGTATCAAGCACTTTAAGTGCAAAGAATAGATTATCTTTAAATTTCAAACATTGTAAGGATTTCTATAATAAATGATATTTATAATTGCGGCGGTGTATAGGACATGAGGAGGAATGAAGGATGGTTCCATAAATATTTCGATTATGATTGTATTGAATAAAAATACAAGAGTTGAATTTGCTTGCGAATTAAAACAAAACTGCAACGTAATCATTAAACAGCTAAAGGAAGACTTTTTTGAGTTTAGAGAAAATTATTTCACTTTTCTGTTCTTTTATATCAAAGAATTCCTTCGTGAATGACATTATGTCACTTATGGTTCAGAAATGCAAACATTATTAAGCCGAATACGGTACATTTGTTTTCTATTCACCTTGAATTATCAATCGGCGAATTGGTAAAATTATTGAAGTATTAATCAGTGAAATGGTTCTTTTAAACTTTATGGAATATAGAAAGAAGGTCGTTACACAATTCTTCTGCTTTTTATTCGTTATCGCGCTGTTCTCATTTTGTATTCCCAAGAGCTTTTTTTTGTAGCCGAAGGGTCGTTTCGAAGCATTTTATCAATACACTTTTCAGTTTTCAATTGATCATCGGGCCTCGTTTTGTGCCGTTTGCAAGAACGCCAAAAAGTAATCTTTGAAGATCGTTTAAAGAGGAGAGTATCCAAAATTTCTTTCGCATGAAGTAGATGGCTCTGAGTGAAAAACACTTCCCAACACTAATGAACCAGTGATACTATTTACCGATTGTTTTCGCGTATAAAATACCGCGATTGTTTGTGAAATTGGTAACCGATTTAAAGCGAACTTTGTTAGAATACACTTGACCATATAATAAATTAGGTAATTTAAGATCCAATATCGAATGTCAGTTTCAATCTCTTTAGAAGCTGTAACTGCACACTTACGAAGAGAAATAATATTATACGTATTGAAATAATACAGAGAAAAATATGCAATTTAAGACATAAATATTATAAACAATCTAGTAGAAAAACAAGGTAAGATAAAATGCACAAATACTAAGTATCTCTAAGAATATTACACGTTCTTGGAAAAGCATGAATAAATATTATTTCTCTACGGTCATTTTTACACCAAGTCGACTAGGATTATATTGCTTTTTGGAAATACTACTAGCGTATAAAATATATTGGAATATGCCGATTTAACGAAACTTCAATAGGGTGTTATTTGAATTACACATTTTGTTCTTATACCTCATGCATTAAATGCTACAAAATGTTTTTCAGCAAATGACACAGTTAAGAATAAATGACAATATTGATCCAAATGGTATATGACGGACTTAAATTATGGTTCGCATTTAAGAAGATACATTCTGCTGTCGGAACTTTTTATTTTTATATTAATGATAAATTAAACTCCATGTGAAGGTAAATACATTATGTGCATAAACTTTCAATTTAAACATTTAATTGCCAATATTAAGTTCGATGTTCTTTCTTGCAGAAATGAGCAATTATCTTAGGCATAAAAAAATTTCATGAAAAAGTTCACGTATTTAAAAAAAATTCTGGAAACTTACTTTCAACAAAAGACTACTTCTATTTATTAGACATCTCTACACATTCGTTCCTTGCGTAAGTTAACTCACATACTCTCTCAAAAGATATTTCCTATCTGTGTACTGCGCATCTTTTGAACAGATATCAAGGTTTCGATTCTCTTTTTTTACCTCAATTCCGAAAAGTTATACAGCCAGTTTGAAACATACGGAGCTTTGTTGCACGGCCGCTTTTTGTTTGAAAAATGAACTTGGTCTTATAACAGCGACCGCACAAAAGTCTCACTGTGAGCACAATGCAGGGCGTTTTCATATCCTGGCTGCCATTGTGCAAAACGCGATTTAACAAGAATTCACCTGCTCCGCAGAGAATCCCGCTGCCCTGCCTGACAAAGCCGACTGTATTAAAGGAGGAGGTAGAAAAAAAGTGTTCAGAGCAAGATGGTGGGAAATGGAACAATAGGAGGAGATATAGAGAATGAAAAAAGAGAAATACAGAAATAAATGGATCGTGGAAGATAAGGTGCTCGGATACCGGGAGCGTTTTCCATTCTTTGGTGTACAGACGAACCCATTGCTGGACAGATAGGTCACCGCCCTGCCACAGTGCTGGTCCACATAAATACTGTGAGAAATGGAACGGATTCGAGAGTTAAGTCAGGTCGAGTGCTCACAATTCTAGCAGAGTTGGCGTCTTCATCGAGATTGTAGACAGCTCAGAATTGCAACCTTCTATCTCACTTTACGAAAGTTTTACAGATGAGCATTTTCGAAGTTTGGGGCATTTAATAAAGATACGTGACAATCGAAATATAACAAGTTATTTTTTCATGGAAGGTTTCATAAAAGTGTGATTTAAAAACTATTTTAAAATGACAATAGTGAATTTGAACATATCAAGACGTTTTCGCCAAAAATGTCAGAACTCGATGTAAGTATACATTTTATCGTAGGACTGCTCAGCTACTGCTCACCACACTTCTAGACTCGCCCAACCCATAATAAAATTAATATTATTATTCTTCTCCATCTTAAAATGCAGTTTTACAGAAATTTTTCTTTGCATGTATTTACATCCCTCGAAAAAATGCACTCCTTTCAGAAAGTAAATATCTCCTTAGTCAAAGATTCTAAGAAAACTAAAAAACAACTATTCAATAACGTAACAATATTCTTCACCGAATATCTCTAGCTAATAAACGTTGGCACCAACTTCTTCCTTTAGTTAAATATACACATTCCCTTAAGGTCAGAACCAAAATTCGTATTCATCTAACAATGGTCCGTCCTATTCTCACTTATGCTTGTTGAATCAGGGATTCCGCTTCAAAAACATCGATTAACAAAATTCCATTATTTCAAAATTCTGCCTCATAACTTGTCTAAACGCGCCATGGTTTATTCCCAATGAGCAAATTCATGTCGAATTATACATTCTACCTATCAAAAATTATTTTCTACAACTCTCCACTAAATTTTATTCGCGATAACATCTCTCAATTTTCAGCTAAAAAACATAATCCTCACCAAAAGTTGTTAACTATTAATTAAGTTAATTATCAACAAATTTAATTATTAATAGAGTTAATTATTAGTTTGAACAAAATGAAAATAAAACTTATTTTATTATTCCCAGTAAAAATGCTTTGAGATCATTGATAGTATTAAGTAAGTTGAGTAAAATTACGTGTTTATGTATAGTTGAAGATGGTTAAAATAATCACAGGTTTGTAAGCTATGTGGTTATCTTCCAAAAAAATTAGTATTCACGAGTTAACAACAATATTCACATAATTTAAATATCTCAAAACAAATATCTCTCCGCACCATTAATCGCTCCCCGAGACATCCCAATAGACACAAGCGTATGCAATCTAGAACTAGAGAGGTGGAAATTACATTTCTAGGCCCGCTTTTCCATTCAATAGATTTTTACTTTTAACCTCGTATTTTACCAATTTTATATATAAAAGACATGTGTGTTGGTTCGTTCGTACTTAATATGATGCCGTATTGTTCTTTTGATTGCAATAAAACTTCGTCAACTTATTTCTTGCACTTTTGGGAAGAATATAAGCATAGTATGACAGGAATGTGCATATGCCTACGCACATAAACGCGCATTGATGATGATTTTATGCTGATTTTATGCTGATTCAAGCGCCCCTGTTCAGGCGCTCTAAGCAACCTGCGGCACTCTGAAGTATTAAGTGTCTGCCCGTGCTATTGTGTAATAATGGGGAATAATTGTGTATAATACGGGTACAGAGAGTCAGAGGGAGGCAGAGGCAGACATAGACGCAGAGAGAGAGAGAGAGAGAGAGAGGGGGGGGGAGAGAGAGAAACAAACAGACAAAAACAGCGACAGAGAGGAATACGGGAAGAGAGACGGAGAAACCGAGATAGAGAGGGTCAGAGACAGTGAGAAAGGGAAAAGGAAGGAGAAAGAGAGAGATGGAGGGTAGGACGTCTGCAGGTTTCCGCTAGTAAATAAAACATGAAATTATTACTTAAATGGTACAATTAATAAATTCGAATACATTATATTATATGATGAGCTATATATAGGATCGCCCGATAGCTTGGAGAGCCTCTTTCCCAAATGTCATATAATAATTATCCACATCGTTTAAATGAAGAGGGAAACTAGAGATTGAAAATATTTACAGAAATACAATATTTCATTACGCAAGTCTTCTTGGACCCGTTTCAAAATATTAAGGGGTGCCACGCTTCCAGACCCCCCCCCTGCGCACGTCTATGCAAATAGCCAAATAAATCATGAACTTCAGGTCTCGTATATTATATACAGTCGATTTAATAAGCATGTCCTAAATAAATTCTGTGCCTCGTGCCAACTTGCCGACTTTTCCCACCTTGACAAGAAACTATTAGACTTATTTCACGATTACCTAAATATGTACATATATTGAAACCTCCCTTTATGCAAATTGAACTGAATAAATTTTTGTGAATATTTACATTATTACATATTTTGTTTAAAACTAACCAAACATCTGTACAATTTGCAAGTAAGACACTCGTAATCAACTTCCCGCACGTTCTTTGTATACAAAAATGTACAACTCTGCAGGACATCTAAATCGATCAGATTAGTAGTCCTTTAAAAAGCGAGTTACCAACTTCTTCGCATCAGTCGAAGATGTACGAGCTACACAACTGGTGGAGGAAGGAAGAGAGGAAACTCGGGGAGGGGCCGAGGGCCGGTCTCGCAGCTGCTGTGAGGTGGTCGATGTTCGTGCGTGGCGAGGCGGGGCCGGGCGGGGGGAGGAGGGGCGTGGGGGGAGGCGATCGCGGGGGGGGGGGGAAGGGGTGGGCGACGCGGCATCGGGAGGTAATTTAGCGGCCTTGGTCGAAGGTCGGGCGCTTCATTTTTCTTGCGCGCAGCTGGACGGTGGGGGGGGGGGGCTGGCCCTGGGGTAGGCAGGGAAGGTTGGGTGGGGAGGGGAGGGGGGCGGGGGTGGGGTCATGAGCGAGAGACAAGACGAGGAGCTCCGACCACCAGGAAGCAAACGCCCGGCGTCACGGAACGAAAAAGATACTAGAGGGAGAGAGTTGGAGCAAATCCTGGATTGAAGGAAGGAGAAAAGGGAAAGAGGGGGAAAGGGAGAAGAGGAAGAGGGAAAAGAGGGAGAAGAAGTAGAAGAGGGAGAAGAGGAAAGAGAGTGAAGAGGAGAAGAGGGAGAAGAGGAAAAGAGAGAGAAGAGGAAAAGAGGGTGAAGAGGAGAAGAGAGGAAGAGAAGAAGAGGGAGAAAGAGAAGATGAAGGGAAAAGTGGAGATGATTGAAAAAAAGCACTGTTTCACACAGTGTTGAAGATATTTTTGATGGTTCATTAAAAGAGAAATATGACCGTAAGTGATATTAACAAAGAAGGGAAATGAAAATAAGCAATACGAGCAACAAAAGAAAAGAAAAGTTTGGAACAAATTAAGAATATTTTCATTTTTATATATCCTATGACGTTATCAATTTCTCATTTGCTTACCTGAAGGTCCTGAACTACTTGTATCTTCACTATCTTTCTCAATGAAACATCCACTTTTCACAAATTCATCATGATCGCCCACATGATACCTCCACATGATGTACCTCCTGTATGTTATTCTTACAATATAATTATACAACCTTTCTTACTTTATTGTCAGCTTCTTCACTTCTCTCTCTCTCTTATCTATCTTTAACTTCCGCTTGGAATGACAATTTCCACCTACCCTTATCAATGTCCTCCGAAACTTCGTTTGTCTCCCTCCAGAACCAAAAACTTGGGTCACTCTCGACTCTTGCTTTTCCTACGGAGGGTAAGATAAAACCAATATTTCTCTCCCTCTTCTTCTCTTGTCTTCATACCCTCCGTTTGGTGTGAGCTCTTAATTACCTCACATTCTGCCTACCTTTGCTGTAATCCGCATTAACTCTTTGTCCCTCTTAAGCCAGGACATTAGACATGTAGCATTTGCTATGTTACTTCTTCCATTTTTTTCTAACATTTCACCTCCTTTTTGACAAATCCTCCGCTTGGAGCTGAATTCTATATCGACTTATCTTCTGCCTTCCACTGCAACAGCCTACACAACATTCATTGTCACTCTAACTACAGCGTGCAGGGCTTAATACAAAAACAAATCGCTTTTGCTACTCTGTCTTGTGATGATTAAATATGTTTTTGCCCGTTTTTATCTGTAGGGCCAACAAAGAAGCAGGTAACAGCAGCGACGTATTTACAAACTACAGGCGCCAGGGCTAGGATAGCAAACATTGCCTGAGCGTGGATGGGGCCTTTAAAGAAAAACAGGTCTAACACAGGCTTGGTAAACTCACTTCAGAGTGGATGAGACCTTTACGGTGCAGCTAGCCTAAACCAAGCTCGCAAGCCTTGCTTGAGGGTAGTTAGGGCTCCCAGAATGCCACCACCCCACACCAGGCTTACACGCCTTGCTACAGTGTGGATGGAATCCTACAGACTTGTCTCATTCCCTACCTCGCTTGTGCTTCTCTCGATGCGCAACCCCAGCCCGCCACTCTTCCCCCACCTCTTTCACCGCTTCCGTCTCCTTCTATAGCACCCCCTCCATCCCCTCCCTTCCTCGAGGCGCGACGGGAACTTTTCCCCTGCATCCCGTCTATTGACAGTGATTCGATTTCTGCGTCGCCGCCGCCGGGGGTGGCCCTTCGCCCCGAGGAACGGCTTTTATGAAGTCAGAACAATTCGCCAACTCGGCTTCGGCGGGCGGCGCGAGATCTCTGCCGCCACGACCCCCCCCCCCGCCCCCGCGCTCCAGGCAACAGCCAAGGAACATTTACAAAACAAAACGTCGTCACTGAGAAGGTCTTTGGAAGGCAAGGAGAAACGTACTTCGTGACCTTTGCCATCCCTTTGCAACACTCCGAACGAGAGAGTTTTCGAAAATCTTGTTCAATGTATAAAATAAATGAAATTTCTCATAACGCATTTGTTTCGCTTATACGTACAAAATGATAACTGCATTTTCTATTTACAAAACATAAAAAATGGAACAAACATTTACAAAGAAATAAATACGCAAAAAATATCAAACATAAAGTGAAAGTAAGTAACGCTGTGTTACTTCCATTTGATTTTTAAGGCTGTCTAAAAATAGTGTGAGACACATGCAGTAAAAGTAATTTTCTTTTGCTTGTTGGACTAAGATACTCGGCCGTCATTATTCTTAGAATATAATGCCACTTTTACCACAACTATTTTGTTTCCCTACGTGACAGTCATTCACAAAAACAAATGTCGGTGGAGAAAAGGCGTACGTACGGTACAGAGAAACGTATTTAGTCAATTCAGCAATACACCCAATGCACCGATATCAAAAGTAGATTTCTCAAAAATGTTTTGATTCTTTGCTTATTCACGTAGCTGTACTAAAATTGTGTACTCTTAAGCATAAATAACTTATATTTATTTTAGATAAGGATTGAACGGAAGAAATACATGTGTAACTTTTCAATTTGTAAGAAAATGTTTATTGTTGCTTTGATTCTTCATCTAGATTGAGAGGGAGAGAGAGAGAGAGGGAGAGGAAGTGAAAGAGGAAGTGGGTGAGTGGAGAGAGGGAGAGTGGGAGAGGGTAGACAGAGAGGGAGAGGGAGTGGGAGAGAGAGAGAAAGAATTTTTGGTATAGATTCTTATCTATTCCCAATCAACGGTCATATGATCAATACACGTCTTCATATTCTTATGGGTCAGTCAAAAGTACAAACAGGCTTATTGCTGGCATAAATTGATACAATCTTAGATATTTTTTCCAAGAAAAAATGTGTCTGGACAGAATCAAATTTTTCAAGCAGCTAAAAATATATTTAAAATGTTTAGTAAGTTCATCTTTAATCGCAGAAATTTGTTAGCATTATTCAATGAGAGGTTACATATCCCCACCACGAAATTCATCTTGATCAGCATAAGCCAATAATCAGCACACCCAAATTGACAGGTTATCTACAGAGCAAAGCATTCTGAGTCAGTGGCAAGCCACCCAAAGGGCCTAGAGTGGATTATCAAAGGCAGTCATGCGCGTGAGCGCGTAAGAGCTTAGGTTCTGATTTGTGCACGCGAGCAAGCAGACCTTCTTATCGTACGAGTGCGTGCATCAAACTGGATTCAGGTTAGCGTTCATAGAACAGATAAACCTACGCAATTCAACATGAGAAGGGGTCTGATAATGAGAGTTGTGTTTGTCATGGGTGACGCAGTGACGTGTGACAGGAAGCGATATCTAGACAAAGGTTAATGTCTTGTGGGTCCTCCTACTCTAAGAATAAAGCCACAGGAAGCAAAGACAATATGATATTGACAATTTTTCGATCCATTTAATATTTGTTGATATAATAATACACCTTGATTCACGTTAATTATGTAATACTCATTACTTGTACTTACACGTGTTTACGTACAGTTGTCAAAAAGCTCTCTGTAGAGTAAACTAAAAATTTGTTTTGTTTAGAAATATTCCAAACTATTTCAAACCATTTATTGCAAAATCTACAAGTATGATACGGAAATTACGGATTTCCTTCAATATGTCGCACTTACTGTTGCAACAAAAGGGGTACCCTGTGCCCGTAATGATCACAGGAATATTCTTTAAAGGAAAAAAAACATTATGCCGCCATTAAAGTCAAACGCCAATTTATCATTTCACATGCGCAAACATTTACATATTCCAGCTCACCGTAACAAAAACTGACATGTATCATTTTCAAACATCCTTTTTACCAAATTATTTTCCCCACGCTGCTTGAAAAAGGGGCAAAAATTGACATGAATTTTCACAAAAAAGTTGCTTCAGTTCTGTGAAAATATGTAAACAAGAACTCTCAAAGGCAATAAGGAATAAAGTAGAGTAGAGAGTGACTCCTTTTATAGATATAGCGCCTTACATCCAATACATTTCACCTCGATCTAACTCTGTGGCAAATTGGTGATAGAATGAGGAAGTGCACATAATTTTTGAAGCCTCATACAAAAGTTTCTTCCGTATCAGAATGTTTGCTAGAATGACAATTACTTGTACAAAGCGTTTTCGTAGTTTTCGTTTACAATGAAATTAAAATGACTAACTCTACTCCCTTTACGACTCGCTATTCGTTTGCCAATAGTTCGTATATCCCCATCCCCTGATGTAATACTTCATTCTCCGTAAAGTATCAGCTGCGGAAGCATAGCTCCACACTCAGCGAGTGATGATCTGAACCGCCTTGATTTTCTGCAACCAGCACGTGAATAAGTAAATACCAGGTCCTAATTGTAAGCGCTCGTGACATCGAAAGCGCGTCGTTTGTTGCTGCGGATTTTACGCATAAAACCGTTCATAGAGGACAGGAAAGCTCGTCGCAGATTACTTTAAGTTAATAGAAAGACTGTCAATCAGCAGCACAACTTTTCATGAAGGATCCAATTTACATGACTTCTGGTTCAAATTCAATCACTGCCTGGAGGAGAATTCCAGTAGCTGGCAGCTCTGATTGGTAGTTTTCCGTGGTTTCTCTAACCAACACCAGGCGGACTTTGTGGTACTACCACAACAAACAGACCGCACACGATATTTCCTTCAGTGTCCTTTCCCCTACTCTCCTCTTACACGCACACTTAACACAGACAGAAATTACCGCATTACTTTAATGTAGTTCAATTTAATGTATACATGTACATTAGGATGCAAGAGCCAAACCTTTATGGTCATATCTGGAAGGAAGGAATTATCTTGATTAACTGGTAAATACGAATCCATGAGATGAATGAGGAGATGCAGGGTAAACGGGAAAACCTCTACATTAAATCTATACTGACTTTAACTTGTGAATTAAATTTCATGTACAAATATATTAAGCCCTTTTTAATGTACACTGTTACATTAAATTTCATCCCATCATAAACTCTATATTAAATTTAATGTCATTTCTGGCCGTGCACATTTGCACAACCACGGATGTCGGGAACTTAGAGCTGATCGCGGTCGACTGTTGCTCTGCTGGGAGAGACCCGTGGAGGGGGAAACCGCAAGATGGTGGTCGATGCCGGGTCTCACATTTCAACGGGGGAGAAGCACTGCCACCTTCCGCGATGTAACATACACTTACGAGACTAATACCCTCAGCATATGACGCGCCCGAAATCAATACTCACAACTCCGTTCTACGCTGGGACTCTCTGTGACTGACCGACCGGCCCGGTTATTTTGAGGTTATGAAGGGTCGTATGGGATCAGAGAGGGATTCCCTCTAGGATTTCCTGACCATAATGGTGATAGTGGGGATAGCATAGAGAAGGATCGCGCGCTGTCCATGACCCGAAAACCGTCTTGAATTGATGGGATATACGCGGAAGGGAAAATATTGACGCCACTGTAATCGATTCGGCAGAGTTTATTATGAAGCAATGACTGATAATTGCTGATTATAGGTAAGGAAGGCAGTGCGCTAATAAAAAATTTGTGTAGGTATGTGTGTATTTGTAATAAAAAGCGTACTAAATCGTATAAAAAGAAATTCTAAAATGATAACCAAAAATGTTTTCCGGTTTTCTGAACAGATGACTGATGCTTTCAGAATAGTGAGATTAGATCATCTTAAAAGAAAAAAGACGAAAATGTTTTATAAGTTCTATTCTCAACAAGCAGCTAGATATTGTCGAAGAACTTGATGATGCAAAGAAAACTAGGATAAAAACGTCATAATCTGATGTCATTGTCTAACCATCATCTAATGTCACCAATCTTGAGTCAAGGTCAACAGATTCCATCATTCAGATAGATGAGTAAAATATTGAGATAAATACCTTTATAGATGAGAAATGCAACCTCCAGCACGGATTTAAATTTCAACCGTTCTGCTTTAGTCAAATTTATTTTTATCTTGGCCACAAAAATCACCTGAAAGAAAGCAATTTACTAGGAATACCTTCCCGCACAGAATGTTGTTGCGTGATCGTGGATTTTTATAGAACGAACGGAAATGTGCGTGAGGTTATGCCCTCGAGGATTGCGTGCGATAATACACGCACGTTTTCCTCCTTGGGCGTGTGCAAGTATATGGTCGGAATAATGCTATACAAGACACTATCTTCAAGAAAATTTGCTCCAGGTTGCAAAATTACGTACACTTCAACGCGAAGATCGTCAAGATACATAACTGAGACTGAGTAATATAAGTGGAAACCGTGAGCAATTGTGTGGAACGAGGTCGTAATATTCTCGTTTCCACATTCAACGATCTTTACTAACAATTCACTCTGAAAGATAACTCAGAAGGAACGTACAGTGGGTAGATATTGTGCAGAAAGACACACGAAGACAACTGACTGGCGTCGACCCAACAGAAGAAGATACAGTTTTGTGTCAATACAATGCTAATTAATAAAAAAAATACAATGATGATGAATTTTCTTATAAAAGGTATTTTTGCAGTTCGTACATTGCACACTGGAGGACATCACCTATCACAACTTTTTAGACTAACTCTGAAATACAAAAATGTTCAGGGTGTTGTAATATTTACTTTCATGTTTGATGAGTTCACGTAGCTTTGTGTTAAGTTTAAAAAAGGGTGAAAATAATTTTTTTTGGAAATTGCAACATTCTCTTTCTTCATACAACATCGTTTTGCCATAATCAAATATCTTCTTTAAACAGTTTTCACCGTGAATTACAAACAAGGACAGTAATTGGGATATTTATTTTGAAATATACAAAAAACTATCGTGTTGGGGTTGGAAGTTTTGATTGATTTTAATATTTTGTATTCATACGGATACGCGATTTATTTTAAGATTTAAGATTTCTTATCTTACAATCATCACACCTATTGAATACTTTTCGCGTAACTTTTCGCGTAACGCGATTCATTTGTATTTTCAATTATGTTCCAAACTGTCTGCAAATTCCTCCCCGTCGAGATGTTTTCGACCCGATCGTACGTCATATTATTTTGACGCCAGCGACAGCCCCAATAAAGAGCACTCCTCACTCTTTCGACAGGCGAGAAACAGAAGTTGGTTCGACCGAGCAGGGCTGGGCACTCGGCACACGGGCCGAAGGCGGGAGGAAAGAGCCGCGGCGGAGAGGACAGGAAGGAGTGGGAGGGGACGGGGAGGCGAGGAAAGGAGGGGGTGGGAGAGGAAGAGGTGGCACGGTGGCGGCGGTCGGGGGCGCAATCAATACGCGCCCGGTGAGAACAGCAGACAATCGATGGGCCGGCGCGGCGCGGCGCCGGTGGCCTGCGAACGCGCCACGCGCCCAAACGACCACGGCGCACGCCAAGACGCGTGGCTCCGCTCTCCGGACGCGGAGGAAGAAACGCATCTGAAGAAATCAACAAACCATCCCGCAGTCTATTTTCACTTTCTCGCCATACTTCGCAGCAAGAGAAAGTAAGGTAATCGTGCGCCGGAAAACTGCGATTTCTCGGCAAAAACAAACAAACAAAAACAACAACGTATTGTCTGATCCTAGTAAAGAATAAATGGATAAATATTGTTACTATACATATACAAGTATATATATATATATATATATATATATATATATATATATATATAAAATTATTTCCTCTAAAACTTTGTATAGTCAGAATTCATGTTTTAGGGGGCTCTTCTTATCGAAAAATTGATTGTTAGCCAAATGTTTGTCTGTGTGTCACCGTCAACGCTACCGCCTAATACCGTTTAGAAACTTTTCTCCAAAATTTATATTCCTTGATCGATTTAAAGGAACTGGAGATCCTGCTAGTTTGAAAGGTATATATTGATTTTTCGTGGTACATTACGTGAAGCAGCAACGGTTTCAAAATTGTCACAACAATGGTTCCAAGTATTTTAATTAAAAGTTGCCCTCGGTCAACGTAAATAACTCTTAAAAAATGACGTGGGTCTCATATTTATTGAAATCACTGAATTTTGATCTTCGTGGTACCGAAGTATATACTTTGCAAAAATCATGCAATTCTTTGCATATTTTGCGTCGTGATTAGTCAACATTAATAAGTAAAGAAATAGTAATTTACGTAGTATGTGCCCGAAACAGGTAATTCGCGCACGAGCTGAATGTATTATCCCAGCGTATGCGAGGGCGACAAAAGACGAGCGCGCGCATCTCTTCGCGCACGTGTTGCTACTTTTTAACACACCGCATACAAAAGATACTTAGCTCATATTTCTCGATAATTCGCGTTAGATTCATGATATTTCGTACACTATTAATTGGAATGAAAAAATAGATGTTTAGCACACGGAAAAGAAGTATTAGCACACGGAAAAAGAAGCAGAAGCATTTAGCGCACGGCCTGTTAAAAAATATTGTTGAAGTATCCTTTCTCTATTTCCAAAACAATTTCTCGGTAATAATTAGTCGTGTAGAAAAAAGGTTCCAAAACACGTCTCTCGAGCTACTGCGATCGCTTTATCAGGTGTTTGATGACTAGGACCCGCGTGTTTATGACATGTCGTATTTTTTGCTTTGCGTTATTTCCATGGAAAATGTAAGATAAGCATGATTTTATCTACAATGACTATGTAATGTTTTGGCCTTTTTAATCCTTTTATTATTTTACCTAAATTGGTCATATTATGGTCACATTCCATGAACTTTGGTATTATTGTCCTATTTTTATCTTTTTGATTCCATTTCGCAGACTTGCTTGCACTTGCCTCAGAACGTCGCAGAACGATGATTAAGAGCCAATACTTGATTTGTATACTTCTCTGTGATTGGTCAAGAAACTCAACATAATGAAATCTGTATCGTAATGAGTAATGAGGTTTTGAAAATTTAGAAAATGCAAGAAATTTTTTAAGTAATATTTATGGTCATATTTTCATATTTTTACGTTATAAAAGCTTGTATATTTCTAACATTTTTAGTTCATGAACTTTCGTGTCCTAATGATAACAGTTGATTAAAATCAAATCACGAATAAATATTTTATTTAAAATCAACTGTTACTTTTAAGTACAAACAGTGTACAACTGCGCGGAAAATGAGTTTTATAACCTTCTTCAAAGAATAAATAAATAATATTACTGCGAAATGTATATATCAAAGGGAACTTTAATAATCAATCCATGCTGGATACATTTAACCACAAAAATATAATAAACGAGGGAAAATAGTAGTATATATCTATGTGCGTACGCCCTCTTATTTTTAATTAACTATGCAGATCATTTATGTAAAAAGTAGCTCAGATTGGTACAGTGAATCCTGGAATTTCTCTCTTCCATTCTTTTTATCTCTTATTCTCCCTCTTCTCCCTTTCTCTCTCCCTGTCTCCTTTCCCTCTCTTTCCCTCTTCTCTCCCTCTCCTTCCTTTCTCACATCAAACAGAAAACCTGGCCCACCTCACATGGTTCTTTGGCCTTCGAAACATGCAGTTTGGCCTAATGATGGGTCATCCGAAGAGTTGTATCTTTGTCGTCACTAGGAGTATAAATACTTACATAATATGCCAAGAAATGTGTCGTTTACCATCGATTCCAAGCATCGACGGGAGAAGACAGGTTTCCTAGAGACACAGATCATAGGAGACCTGCCTCGTCCACAAACAATTTTTTTTTAATCCTCAATTCATTGTCAGCAATTTATATATAATGATGCATCACATTTCAACAGTCTATTCGAATAATGAATACACATTGAAAAAAGTTTTAAAGTAATATTTATATTACTAAGGTATATTTCTTATAAGAGTCTGAGCTCAAAATGCTTCTTCCTCTGCAAGATAGAAAAAATATTTGAAATACCATTTACAAAGTATTAATGAATGATAGGTGGAACAGCATTTATCCAATTTATTGGCAGTAAAAAATTAATTATAAGTGCCGTGGGCGTAACATTCGGGTGTGTGCAGTGAGCATTCTTAAAGTAATATACTACACGTTGCCCCGTACGCATTATATACTAAATTAATTAACTTTATTCATAATTTCGCATTACATTTGGCACTAGAAAACTTATACCATGTGACTACACATACAAACACTTACTATTACATATATCGACGCTTGGGTCTTCAAATACTGGGGACCGGTGTTAAAATCATCGTCGATTTATATAAAATGTATGGTTCAAAATCGTGACACAATTCTTAATTTATTATTATTATTATTATTATTATTATTATTATTATTATTATTGGTGTTCGTTTGACATTTGTTTCTTTTAAGGATTTTACAATTCATCGTAATTCTCATACTATCTCTGCGGCTCATTACACTTTCTAATCGATATTTGTTATCATTTCTCACCATATCGTCTTATATTACCGTCATACTAATTACGTCGGAATGTTAATTCCGGGCGGACACATGGTATTGTGACTGCGGATCTCCGACCTTTATGTCTCTATCCGCCAATCATGGCATGTAATAAATAAACATTCTGTTATGTAGTTCCTGTTGTCTCATTAGCTGGAATAATTAGGAGGACATACAAACATGTCCGCGTATTCAAACAATAACACAGAGGCCTTTTCCAAAATTGCCACAAACGAGTTTTAAAACTAACCCACCAATGAGCTCGGTAATGTTGTGTACATCTGCAAAATCGCCGTGGTTTTGCATGTTTGGAAGAGTGCTTATAATAACTTCAACCCGCAGCGTTAGGATGAACTCTGTGATATCAAGGAGAGACACGTGCAAGTGCACTGGTATTGTGGTAGCCTAATTAGATAACCATCAAGATTGCTACATGTCTTTTGATATGCAATGATATTACATTTCTCCTAATTATTGAATGTAAAATTCAACTATTTGGTGAAGATATTTTATTGCATGTAATGAAGAAACAGAAGAGAAAATTGTATTTAAAATGCAGAGTGAATTTATTGCAATACAATTATGGCTTTAATTGTAACAGCATTTAGAATTAAAACAAATTAATTCTAAATGCTGACAAGATGAAATGTATGATTTCACATAAAGGAAGAAAGATGGAAAAGAAATTGAATTATTCACCACCGACTTAAAGGAAATATAATGGGTGTTCAAAATGAAATATTTGGGAGTAATTATCGAGGGTGAATAAAATTTTTAAAAATCACATAGAATATGTAGAAAAGAAAACTGAAAAAAAAGATTAAAATTATAAACAGGACTGGATCATATATAAATGGCTATAGAAGAGGATTGATATATAAATCTGCAAATGCTCTCCATTTTGATTATTTTGCAACAAAACTAATTGGACTCCAGAAAACAAATTAAAATAATCCGGGATACAACAAAATAAAGAAATGAAGGTAATAATTCAATGCAACAGATTTACTGCAGACCAAGACATGCAAGAAACAACGAAATTTTATTTTCATAATGCAAAGAATTTTTTGTAAGGCGCGTATAGTTTTTTAAACGAATTCAACGCCAGATAAAAGGAAATAAGGAAATTAAATCTAAAGATAGAATCATAAAACCAGAAGAGAATGTATAGTAATTACCTTAATCAAAACGTTCCTGGCAAAAACATACCAATAGAAATTATAAATTATATATTAAAAAAATATAATAAAATGTTTCATTTCTTTTAAAATAAATATTTAATTTATATGCTACCTCGTTAACAGAACAAATTAGTATAAAACAATGGCAGGCCAGTGTACAGAATACCAAAGAAGTATTTCCAAAAGACACAGAAACGAGTTCGTCATCCATCCAGACAGCGTGACCGCAATATTATTCGGCATCAGTCACAACTGCAAAATCGGCGGGGGCATTCTGCATGTTTGGACGAGTGCTCGGCAACTTCCGCCCGCAGCGCTAGCGTTGCGGGCAAGAAGTGCGGTTACAGTGGGCGGCGGTTATGGCGGGCGGGCTGTGACGGCGGGCGGGCGGGCTGGCTGTGACGGCGGGCGGGCGGTTACGGCGAGCGGGCGGTTACGGCGAGCGGGTGGGCGGTTACGGCGGCGGGGCGGTTAAAGCTGGCGGGCGGTTAAGGCGGGCGGGCAGTTAAGGCGGGCGGGCAGTTAAGGCGGTCGGGCGGTCGGGCGGTTAAGGCTGGCGGGCGGTCAAGGCTGGCAGGCGGTCAAGGCTGGCGGGCGGTCAAGGCGTGCGGGCGGTCAAGGTGGGCGGGCGGTCAAGGTGGGCGGGCGGGTGGTTACGGTGGCGGGTGGGCGGCGCATCCTCGTTAGAGCGAGCCGATAACTTCGTTCCGCGTAAATCCGGGTTCCATTGTTCCGCCCTGCCAAGTGACAGGGGGCGGACACCCGGGGATTACGTACTACAGCGAATTTTGGAATCCGCGCTATTGTGCGTCGCAAAAGCCGCGTTTGCGATTCCTTCCGCACGCGGCCGCCCCGCTCTGCGTCGCCGCGCGCCACGCGCTCGCTTTTTGTTTCCAAGGTTGCGGTTCTGCATTGGAAGCGCTGTATTTTAATTTGATTATTCATTGATTTAGACACTAAACTAATGGCCCGCAGTATCAACAATGTAGCTGAACAATGCCATGAAAAAGGTTTTTCCAAAATCTAGCACACACTATACTTCTGAACAACAAATAAAATACAACACTAGTAGAATGCTCTAGCAATATATTTTAACGAAACGTGTCTTCACGAATACTGCAATACGTAGTGTATTTATTTTGTACAATAGTTATTTACATAGCATGACAATCAAAATTCTTTCTGTTCCATCTCGCAACTCTGAATAGCACATATTTAATAGCGAGCTGGTCCTTCCACGGTACCTTTCTGTTGATGGAGATCAACAATGTCTTAAGCAGTGCGCTACGCACTTGCTTTTTGTTTTAAGTTGCCATACTATCTTTTAAATGTTTACCTTTTGCTTTACACACTAAACTAGTGGGCAGCAGCAGTAAAAATACTGCTGAACTAACCCACACAAAATGATTTTTCCACTATGTAGCGCGTACAATGTTCAAGGACGACAATTAAAATGATCTCGTGTAACACTAGCAAATTATTTTAACAAAATACCGTCATGTATACAGCAATACGTAGTGTATTTATAAAGTACAACAGTTATTTACATACTATGAAAATAAAAAAAAATATTTCTGTTCACTAATGCAACACTGAAGAGCACATATAGTGAGGCGGGCTTTCTGTCGAAGGACGTCCTATGCCTAACTATGTCCAACGCAGAGCCACGTGCTCGGTTTTTTATTTAAGTTGCCGTACTACCTTTTTTTTACTTATTCCTTTACACACTATACTAGTTGCCAGCAGCAGCAAAAATGCTTTTGAACAAAACCTTATATAATGTTGTTGTTTTTTTCCAAATGTACAATACTCAAGAAAAACAAATAATATACACTCGAGTAACACTGAACAAATTATCTTAACATAAGTCTTCACAAATATACATAGTGTATAATATAATACAATGTATTTATAAAGTACAACAGTTCTTTACATAGGAAGCAAATTAATTGTTTTCTTCCATAACGTAATACGTGAATAACAAATACCTAATGCTGGGCGTTATCTTACCTTCGTATGATCTCAACTGTGTTGTAACTGTGACGCACTCAGAATGCAAATTCATTATGCAGCATATCGGTGCAGTGTGATAACAGGTGGAATAACACCATCATGTTGCATTTTTCAATCAAATGCAAAGCTGTTTCCTTCATTTTAGATTTTTCCAACGAAACCTCTCACTTGGCTGGAAGCTGCGAAATTTTCATTAAATTTCTGCACATATTTAAAATTCGTAATTTCGATACTTTATTATATTTCCCCGAGTGTTAGGGTATTTAACGAAACCGAAGACATTTTTCAAGAGGACACCGGTTTCGAAGTTCTCTTTCAATTTCTACGTGTATTTATTTATAGTAATACGATGGTATAGATCGTATAGATGGTATTTTTCGTTTGGCTTTAGTTCGCCAAGCATTTACAAATTTTGGCGCTATTTTCCCGTTGATCGCTTTAAGATTTAAAAAGCTGAGCTTGGTTCTCAACTGCTTGCTTCCGCGTATTTTGTTTTACCGTTTTACTACAGTTGAATTGACCTAACTAAAGCGGCTTTTTTTACGTTCACACTTGCTGTTATTTGGCAGCGCTATTCTTTCATTTAATTGAAGATTACTTCAAATAATACGTATATTTATTTCAAATTTTTTCGTGAGTCATTTCCTGTGTCCTCATTTTCTTTTAGTTCTATTCTCTTTTCGAAATATTGGGGGTATCTCTACTTTGGTTGCTTTCAAATTACAACATGTCATATTGTTTGCTATTTTACGAAATGATAATTGCTGTGTGTAAGCACAAGATTACGCATATCTTTTGATTGTAACGCTTCAAATGTTTACACACAAGACATTTTAATCAGAACAGAGAAGAAATTAAAGATATATTTGTGATTTTATATTTATATTTGCACGATTTTACACTGATTTCGTATCTCATGGTTGTTTTCTTGTTATAATTTGTTTAAACAAATCTTATTTAGTTTTGTAAAATAATCTTCAGTATTGGAAAAAAATGGTAAGAAACCATTTCACAGAATTAATTTTGACCGACGCGTAAGTCATTACGATAGATGCGTTCTGTAACAATTATATAGCTCCTTATGTTCTCTTCATTTTCCGAACACGAACTATTTTTTTTAACTCGAAAGGGATGTTTGTGAATACCATGATCACTATACGTTTACTGACTCAAAATTTTAAGTTTATTCTGGTAGATCTCGATAAGTAAAAGCTTGGCGAGAAGTTCTTGCGTCAGAAAAGCAAACGTACTACGTGGCTTTGCTATTGAATCCATGTGCTTAGGAAGCAGTACCACGAAAGGCTTTTTGTGTGTTGCCGTGCCAAGCTATACTCTCGCCTTCGAGAATCAATCCTTCGTGAATGTAGTCAAATAGCATGCTAATGTTCACAATACATCGGGCGTATTGTCTTCTTTGTCAACTCTATCTCACATATTACAATGAAAATCAACAGACTCTCTAACACTATTATTATTACAACTACCGATCGAACTACAATTACAAGAACACAGCCACTACTCCGCATTGGCTATTTCCCCTATCTGTAATAATAATAATAATAATAATAATAATGAACGCACCATAGTTTTCATAATTGTGTAATAACTTTGCAAATATTTGTTAAGACTTCATTTATTATCTTGGGAGATACAAAAATAAACTTATCCCACGTTTCACGTAGACAAATTGAAACCCGAAAATTCGAATTATATTTTAAAAATAAGACTTCTTACATTTTACCATGATCTGGGGTGGAGCGAGGTCGATAAGAGATTATGAATTATTAAGAAATACCTCTGTGCGGTTTAAATTCTAAGCGTACGTGGGCCCCTACTCTGCAATTTTTACATAGATTTACTTCGAACTGTTCGGATATGCCTGTTATATACACCTCCAATATAACCTTATTATGCCTTATAATACGACACCTTATTTCCAGGTTTTGTACTGCCGACGGGAAGTCAATATTTTTTCGTGCATTGTTAACTGTGTGCCAATCTGTCCCTTTGAGCATTTATGTTAGTCTAGTACGTAAGCAGCGTTCCGACTTTGCAATTTCGATTTTTTTATTTGATACTAAAACGTTGAATGATCGAAAGGCAATGGGCAATCTTTCCTAATTTTATTATTAAAAACAATTAACCTGCGTCAAGAAAAAATACTAGAAATTTATATTATTATTATTATTATTATTATTATTATTATTATTATTATTATTATACATTATTCACAGTATCTACTGGTCGATATGTCAACCACACACAGGAATGATGACCAGGTGTGTGGTTGCTTTACTGAAGGTTCAGATGGCTTCTGACAATACGGCATGTATTCAAAATTACACACTTTTGCATATTATATACATTCCTGCATCCAAGTGAAGACACTCCAGTGCCCGAAGTGTCATTTTTGGGATTACTCCTGTAGCTGATATTATTATAGGTTGTTATTATTATTATTATTATTATTATTATTGTTGTTGTTGTTTGTTGTTGTTGTTATTGTTAATATTATTATTACAAAATTTACAAGACGTTACTGAAAAGCAATTTTTCTAAAACAAAACATCGACGGCGGGGCTACGGGGCAAGCGGGAGCGGTGGGAGCCGTGGGAGAGGCGGGGACGGCGAGTGATCGGGGAGGCCAGGTAACGACGGCGGAAGGGACGGCGCGGGCGGCGGGGGCAGTTGGGTGGTGGGACAGGGAAGAGAGCGTGGGCGGAGGAAAGAGAGGACGTGACAAGGGCGGGTGTTGTGTGCAGAGGGAGTGATGAGGGGGGGACCGCGACGCAATGGGGCAGGTGGTGATGGCATTGGCGGCGTAGGCCACGAGAGAGGTGTCGGTACCGGGAGAGAAATAGGGGGCGAAAAATTTGGCGGGGACGGTTGTGGTAGTCTCGGTGGGGGCGAGAGAGGGGCGAGAAAGGAGGCGAGAAGGTGGCGAGGGAGGGGGGCGAGGAAGGGGGCGAGGAAGGGGGCGAGGGGAGGGGGCGAGGGCGAGGGTGACGACGAGGGCGAGGGCGAGGACGATTACGAGGGCGAGGGCGATTACGAGGGCGAGGACGAGGACGATTACGAGGGCGAGGGCGATTACGAGGGTGAGGGCGAGGGCGAGGGCGAGAGTGAGGGCGAGGGCGAGGGCGAGGGCGAGGGCGAGGGCGAGGGCGAGGGCGAGGGCGAGGGCAAGGGGTTAGGGCGACGGGGAGGGCGGCGGTGTGGGAGACAGCCACAGCTGGAGAAGCGACAGAGGAGGCGGCGGGGGCGGGGGCCGTGGAGGCAGCTGCGTAGCGGCGCGATGAGCCGCAGCAGTCGATAACCGGTGACAAATTGCTCTTGCGCCTCTGATGAAGGCCTCCCCTTTCCTTCCTCACCGACACCAGAGCGCGGCGCGATAAATGTCTCACGCGCACCGCTCCCTTTTTCCGGGCGCCGCCGCCGAAAGCCATGCTGCTATCGCTCTCGCAAGGTTATGTAGCGAAGTGGGCGTGACTCGCTTTGGAATAACGTATGTTAACAATTCTTGAATTGCTCGTTTCCTGTTTACGTACGTTACGAACTTCAATAATGTTATGTGGTTAAACAACTAGAAGCGTATACTAAGCATTCCAGGTTCTCTCACCAATCGAAATCTGCCTCTCTAAAAGGAAGTGTAATGGCGTTTATTGAAACAACGTAAAATAACATTACAATATATCATTGTTGTAATCATCACCTCTGACAATCGTTACGCGGTGTCCATATCGTGGGTAACTGTCAGTCAGAAATAAGCCTCACAAATTCGAGATACATCGGAAGGAAATTATATCTCAAGCAATTGGAAATACGTTTGGTTACGCACTGAAGTCGACAACATTAAAAGAAGAAACATTAAAGGAATAAATGATGGCCATTGTGAATAAAAATTATGCCAAAGTTGTTATCGTCTTTGTTGTATCTCTTTTATATATACATCTTGTATGTTATCGTCTTTGTTGCATCTCTTTTAACCTTCTTTTTTACGATAATGCATACTACAATAGGTTAACTAACACTACCAAAATGGCGGGCGAGCTGACAATGACTGACTCAGTAGTTTTTTTTTCTTCTTTGCTTTGGTAACTAATTACCATTCATATTTTTATATTATTAGTACTACATAAAAAGGTAATAATGTTATTAGTATCTCCTTTATCCCTAGGTGATTCGTCTTTCAATGCTTCTTTGATAATTAAAAAATAATTTGAAACCGTCGCCTTGTGTAACCTCTTCGCGAAAATCTTGGCGTATCCTTTGAGCCATAACTGCCCATTAATAACAGTAATTTACAATATTTTTTACTATTTGCCGATTTATATTCTCTAGCACGCTTCGGGTTGTGCATTCGGAGTAAATATTAGAGTAGTTCTCACACTTGTAAAAAGGAACTTGGTTCTCTGTGACTCATGGAAAGAACTGCAAGTACTAACAGTTTAAAAAAGTGTATGTCCTGGCAAATATAAAAATCTGAACCAATTTAAACACAAACCTGCAGGAAATGACTGTAATACGATGCTAGATACATATAGCATCAATTCTAAAAAGTGAATTGTACTTTGTGTATAGTTTTCTCCTTCAAATATTTTCCAATTTATTGTTGTGTGCGCCGTGATGACTCATTGTTGTGCTTCGGGTACCGGAATGGCATTGATAAGCAACTGTTAAAGCACATTAAGAAATATTTGTAAATTAACACTAATACCCAAATGATGATTGACGTCGAATTCAGCAAATAAATAAACCAACAACTAACGTCAAACATGTGTGACACCTGTAACGCCAATTCAAAAACTTATGGAAAAAACGTGGACTTTGCACCCGTGTTATACCAAGTATTGTACTAACATGCAATGTAAGCTTTCACGGCCGGTTTCTACATAATCAGATGTTTCTGGCTTTGTAGGCCGTGGTCCAACTGAAACTGGTCCATACGTTTCGCCTGAAACTGTGGCAGGCATCATCAGTGGCATTGCTGGGGGGGGGGGGGGGGAAGTGTTCTTCTTAGATAAATATTTGCCAAATTTGTTGACTACTACTTATTTCCAATGGAACGGTAATTTTTATGAACAGACGGACGGTGTAGTTATGGAAAATCCATTGAGACCGATTGTGGCCAACCTTTACATGGAGTACTTCGAAGACACTGCCTTAAACAGTTCTCGTATGAAAACGGCACACTGGTTTCGTTAAGTTGATGATATTTTCGTGGTTGGAGTTACGGTGAACACTTGTTATCAGATTTTTTGGATCTCAATAATATCTACCCAATAATTTAATTTTTCTATGAAGGTAGAAAAAGATAAACTAGATTTCTTAGATGTTTTGGTCAACAGGAACTCAGATGACTCTCTTGGACATACAGTTTACCGGAAAACTACGCACACGGATCTTTTTTAACAAAAACTCAAATCATCATCCCAGGCAAAAACGCGCTATGATCAAAACGACCGTGCTAAATTCATTTGCGAAGGCTGACCACCTACCCGAAGAACTACAACACCTCGAGAAGGCATTACACGCCAAAGGGTACAAGCCCAGCGAAGTAAGACGAGCTCTACACCCAAAGAGGAAGAGTTGAACAAAACCATACACAGAAGATACTGTACTCGGTACAGTTTTCCTGTCCTATGTGAAGTAAGTAAGGAACCCAGAAAGTATCTTTAAACCCACCCAACAACTCCGAAACACATTACGTTCGGCCAAAGATACCCTGGACCACATGTCTCTAGCCGGAGTATACAGAATTCCTTGCTCTTGCGGTTCCGTATACATAGGTACTACAGGGAGAAGTTTTAATACTCGGATAAAAGAACACAAAAGGAACTGCCGTCTAGGACATACTGATAAGTCAGCACTCGCCGATCACGCGCTGTCGGGACGCGAACACGACATACGCTTTGAAGCGACGGATGTTCTCCCCACTACCACACACTACTACAAGAGACTCCAAATGTAAGCCATCGAGATTTACAAACACAAAAACAATTTCAACAAAAAAAGAAGGTGAAAAATTAAACAGTATATGGCACTCCGTAACACCAAAACTCGGGAGCCAACAGTACTACTGACGCGGCCCAATCAGGCGCGAGCGCGTGAACCCAGCCCCTCACATAAATACGGGTCCCGGAGCCGCGGGAGCGTCAGTCAACGTGGTGCGGCCAAGAAGAATACTTCGTCTCCGCCAGCAACGCCACTGATGATGCCTGCCACAGATGCAGGCGAAACGTCTGGACCAG